>OU342734.1:363925521-365125521 GCA_910589765.1 Avena atlantica | reverse complement strand
TTTACAAAAAAATCTATAATCCCAAGATAGTTCTTTAGGAATAGATCTCACATCCTGAGTGGCAATTTGCGACCACGGTGGTAGCTCGTACCCCCATCATCAACGGTTGATTCAATCTATATAATCCCATTTTATTTTTTTCTAGTAGAACATGGATATTTGGAGTACAAAACTAGGTTTAAAATATTTGTTTCACATTTTTTAGACTACTTTTTTGGTTGACATTCTTTGTTGTCTTTTTTGCTTCTGAGTCTACTCGGAGAACGACATTTTCAATTTCAGATCTCCATAATTGCTCTTTGTCTGCTCTAATAATGACATCTCCTCATTTCCATTGAATAATTTTGTCTAACCGATGTAAATACCATTGTGGTAGCAAGTCATTTTTGTCTTAGAAAATTCCTAAATCTAATGGTCCTCCTGCTCATATCTATGTTTTGCTCCCTTTCTTTCATCTATTCATTTTTATGGTTTAACTATTTGGCAACTGCATTATGTTCCTTAAGAGAAAGGTAATTTTTATAACAATACTTCAAAATGTCTAAATGGATTGTTGTGATAGAGGAATAGCAATCTCGACGAGCTAAACCATATATAATGTTGTAAACTGAATTAAATCCCCGCCTAGTCTATCATGTTTCAATGTTGTCAATTGGAATTCTTTGTCTACCTTTCTTTTTGCTGAGTTCACAAAGATGGTTATTTCTTCTCTATGTTCCTAATGATTACAGAGGAAACAACTTATTTGCTACAATAATATGGAGGAAATGGGAGGATTGGCCGTGCTGACCGGTGAACAATAAATTCGTAAAAAATATTTGAAGAGAACATAGTAACTCATTTTCCCATATTTTAAAGTTTTTTATATGTAATACATTTTGAATTAATAAAATAATATGTTGTGTCATAGAAAAAAAAGTCTTGTAGAAAGCGATTTTCGGAGCATAAAATTTGTTTTTTACACTGGTCAGAAAAATATACTTTCTTGAAAACTTATGTTCGAAAATTTAAAAATTATGTGTGAACAATTACAGTATTACACGTGTTAAACATTTCAGATTTATGACATTTGGGATGCCCTTTTTTGGCGGGAGCATGTGCTCCAGGCTCTGTTTTGAATTTCCAGGAAAAACGGTGCCCACCTAATGTGTATTTGATGAATACGCCGTATGATTTTTTAATCCTGTATATGCACACCGCATGAGTTTTTTTTTCTTCAAATCGTCATACTTTTAATAGTTCATCATCCTGAACTTTAGAAAAACAGAGACATCTCTGAATTTAGAAGTTTTTTTTCTGGGAAAGGTTTCTATCACCAACTAGTAGTAGTATATTTTTTAGGTGGACATCAAGACATTTTTGTTGCGAAGACTGGGGGTGTGCTCATCATGTTCCTTTCCCTCCGGCTGTGACCACTGATCAACAGCTTTCCTTTCTCATTTTGTATAATGTGTCGAAAGCTACTTTGCAAAATATTGTACTCAGCTGTTTCAGGCTTTCTGCTAGCATTAGAATGTAACAATAGGAAAACAACACGAAGTGAGGAGTTCGCGGCTTTCTGGTTTGCAGCTCGCTTCTTACTGAAGAACTTTGCAGATGCATACTCCTGAAATTGCTACTCTGCTTGCACCATCACTTTCTGAAACCCACTTTCATCACTACGTACCGGAAATAATTTCACGGCACTGTAGCATTTGAAAATTGAGAGCATATAGAAGGCAAAAAAAAAATCAAAATCTACAGTAGATGTGGCAGGCAGGGCTGGCACAATCTGCACGCCATTGAATGCAACAAGGGGGCCGCCGGGCCGGTGCAGGGTGTCACGTCCCACACTTATGGTTTTCTGCTCTGCTGCTGCTGCTGCTGCTGCGAGGAATGGTATGGGAAAGACTTGCCACCAGACGTTCAATCATCTGACGAAGGAAATTGCGCCGAATCCAGTGCAGCATTTGCGTATCACAAACGCGTGATGTGAATGTGAATGTGATTGTGATTGTGATCCATCCATGTAGGAGTATGTGAAGATTGAAATGGGACGAGATCGTCGTCCCAAGGGCAAAGGCAATCAGAGGTTGGGCAATGTGACAAATTTGGGACAAGTTCAGTATTACTATATGCACCTTGCTGCTCCTGTGCTGCACCGTCGCCGATAACCAAGCGGTTCTCGTCTCGGGGCGCAGTTCGTCTTTTGCTAGTTAATCTCCACGCGCGCGAGCGTGTCATCATTATCAGCATCAGGCAGGCGTCCTGCCTGCCTGCCATCTTTGATTGCTTAATCAAGCGTCGCCGTCGGAGGCTCGGAGCTTTTTAGGAGGAAAGCTCTGTCGCCGTCTGCCCGTGCCGAGGCACGTGGATAGGCTGCACGCGTGCGTGCTTGGGGTCGTCAGATCTCGTGATCGAACGGTCAGCTGAGTCTCATAAAAAAAAAACGAGGTCTTATTTGCTGTCAAACTGGCCCACGGTGCTATGCGTTGAATGATGTTGCAATGTTATATCTACTTATAAGAACTCTTATTATGTATATAAGCACCTTGCATTGTACAATTTGACTAATCAACTATTTTTTCCATGGCTATTGTTTCACAAGTGACTATTTATGCTTTAGCGGGAAAAAAAATCCAACGACCTCACAGAGATTCATACAATCAAAACTATTGTAGTATACCTATAAAACTACAAAACTGCCCAACATAAATATACTTCCTTCGGTCCATCCATATTAATGCTCTCAACTTTGTCTAAACACAAATACATATAATTTAAATATTTAATTAGATATATATGAATCTAGATAAAGTTAAGACTATTAATATAGACCGAAAGGAGCACTATAATCCAGAAACCCTCTATATGTGCCAAGAAAAAAAAATTGGTAGCATATTACACGCTAGCTATCCAATCGTGGACATAAACTTTCTGATAAGGGCCATTTAGGACAGGAAAAAACTTAAAAACTTAGGAGGATAGGATTTCTAAAGAAAACATCAGTGTGCTACTGTCTAGGACAAAGTAAATAAGAATCTTGTGTACTCAGTTGAAGTTGCTACCGAACAGCCTATTACAGGGGGATTTTGGAGAATACCTCATGTTTTTTCTCTTTGTGTCTATGACTCACGTGTTATTCAGCGTGAGATCTAAATGACAGTTTTCCAGTTTTCCTCTGGTCTTGGTTACTATAGGAGCCCATGATACTTGATAACTCGATTTGTAGGCATGTTCATATGTTTTGGATTCCAGCGTTACAAACAAGGCCTAAGTAGCTCTTATCTCGAAATAGGCTTTCGCCCCGCTTTATAGATAAAGCACACAGGTGAGACCGCTGCTGGGCCAGACAGCACAACGCCAAAGGACCAACACGATACACGGACCGAACAGACAAGTCCAAAACAAAAACAAAAACAAGAAGAGAGAAAAGAAAACAAAGCCGACAACGGCGGAGCGACGAAACAGAGAAGACTCGCAACCGTTGCGCCCACCGGAGAAGTACCACCACATCACTAGCAATCCAAAGCGCCACGTACCAAAGCAGCACCTCCAAGAAGGGGAGTGACGATGACGACACTGCTGCCCGGACTAGTCCTAGGGTTTCCCCCGGTACGCCATGGGAGACGCGGAGGAGATACCCCCGGCGCCCTTCAAGAAGGATGGCGATACCCAAAGGCGTCACCGCGCCGGTGTCAAAAAGACAAAGATTTCTCCCGATCCCTCCAACGACCCTTCCGACCACTATGTATTGCTCCGCCAAGCTTGCCGCCCACCTACACGCGCCAACACGGTCTTGAGGACTTCACCACCGTCACACCGTGGAACAGAGACCGAGGCCGGTAGGAGCGAGAGAGCGGGGCCATCGACGAGGAAAGGCATGGCATCAGCACGCGGGAGAGAACAATCTCCACCGCCCTCAGGCGATAGCCGACCGGATGCAGCAGCAGGTCATACCAGACCATCTTGGCCCGGCCGAGCCCGTCAAGGCCCGTAAAGCCCCGCCGCCGCACTGCAGCAAGGGTGCCTCCGCATACGCCTCCCCTAGCACCAGGCTCCACTCCTCCCTCCACCAGAGGATCCGCCACCTTGACAAATCCCCGCCGCCAAGCAGCAGCACCATCGCCACCGAGACCACCCAGGCCAGCCGGACCGTTGTCAGTCCGAGGAACAGCAACCGAGCCACGCCACCCCATGGCCAAAGGAACGGCCGCGCAAACCACCTTCCGGGGCCGCCGCCCCGGCTTCCCTGCACTCGAGCCAAGGCCCCGGCCACCGTCACAACACACAGCCACCGAGAGTTCTGGTGAAGGTCAGGACTCGGATTCGCAGTCAATGAGCACACGGGAAACCTAGGGGAGGAGAACTACCCTCCATCACCTTGCGGTGGGTGCCGTCCGGACGGGCAGCGACATCCAAAGGGCCAAGATCAGGCCAGGCCAGGCCTAGCTAGCCCGGATCAGGCCCAGATCTAGCCCTTGGAACCGCCCCCCGCTGCTGCAACCAGGACTCACCGCCGCCACCGAGCTGCTCCGCGAGGCGCCCTCCACCGGCACCGCTACAGCCGCCCCGCCGCCATGACCCGCCGCCGGCAGACCTCAACCGCGCCACCGCGGCAGAGCACGCCGCTAGCTGCGCTGGCCAAGCCACGCGCCTCCAGCAGGTGAGCTCCACCGCTGCGGCCCCCAGAGGCAAGGCCCGCCGTCGCTGCAGACGCGACGCCGCCGAAGCCCCGCCGCCGGACGAGCACGACGCCGCCCCGGGTCCCTGTCGAAGCCGCCAGGGCCGAGCCGCCGCCACCGACCCACGCGGTCCTCCGCGCCACCGCGCCGCGTCTCCGCCGCCGCCAAAGCCGCCGCCAAGCCACCGCACCGCGCGCCGTCGCGCCCGCGAAACACGCCGCCGCCACTCTGCGAGTCCGGCCCACGCCAGAGGACGGAGAGCAGGGGGAGAGGAAGGCCCCGCCGCCACCGACGCCGAGCGGCTTTGCCGCCGGCGCTACCCGGTGGCGGCGAGGGGGGGGGGGGGGACCGGAGGGGAGGGGACTGGGGGTGGCGGCGGCGGGGAGCCCCCGGTCGCTCGCGGGAGCGACACGGGGGACTAGGGTTATGTCCAACCACCCACAATCCAGTAGCTCTTATCTCACTAGATGTAAAAAAAAAGAGGGTCTTGTAGCATAACAGTATAACTTTTTCATGTAAAAGAAAAATCCCTCCATCCGAAAATGACTGATTTGGATTTATAAATAGAAAACATTTATTTCTAAACGGAGGAAGTAGCATTTCTGCAAAGCTAAATGGCCAAAAGTTAGGACTGAGCCAAGAGATTAAGGAAATCTCACATCCATGAAACTCATATATGTACCTATTGAACCGTGGTGTGTCACACTTCTGTAAGTTTTGGAGCATATGCATAAAAGATGGATAACATAGTTACCCGGACGATATATCTTACGAAAATAGGCAGCGAAAATAACACGACTCATAATTCATCGTGATGTAGAGTTTGGCAAATCTGTTAACCGACAGAATCACAGTTGCAACTACTGGAAAAAAACCCCAAAAGAATGAAAACGAATGGGCCAAAAGGTGATGAATCCTCGCAACATTGTCGTATGAGGATGTGCCTCCCCTGTTCGTCGGCACAACAAAAAGGCTTGGAATATGCAAAGTGGATCATAGATCCAAAGTGCTTGCGCTTAAAGGGGGCCTTGCTTGCTCTTTTCAGGGCCTGGACAATCTGTTCCGTTCCACTGGCAAAAGGATAAGAAAGGTTATGGTGATCATAAACCGACAAAAACGGCTAAGCAGACGTTTTTTTTTTGCTTTATAGCTTTTCTTCCAGGTTTTTGGCTGTGGTTGGATGCCATCTCCTTGTTTTCTTGCAGTGTTTCTCTTCTTGCTTCTTGGAAGGTGTCATCCTTGTTAATTACATTGACATTTTAATACAGTAAAAAGCTTTGTCCACGGTTGAGATTAGTGTGTGCTGTGGTAGTGGTATCAATGCATACAGTGAGTGGAGAACTGAGCGCTGGCTCAGTGGCAGGAGTTCAGGGTGCTGAACCCGCCCACCCGAGTTCGAATCCTGCGCAAGGCGCGGTTTCCTCAGGGGTGCTATTTGTGCTGAAAAAGCGCAGAGAGGTCTCATATCTATCTAACAACGTACAACCAAGGGAGGGATCATTCCCCCGTTGGCCACGTTTTTTTTATGCATACAGTGAGTGATGCAGAGTAGGTTGTTCCTCTGATGGCGCTGAGTTATGAGGAGCAGACTTGAGATTAGTGTGTGCTGTGGTAGTGGTATCCATGACAGCTGGATCAAAAGTTCCTTGTCTGACATACTCTAACACTAGTCTGTTCTCTGTGAACAGTTGTTCTTCATTTCTGCACATGCAACGTTGACCCCTGGCTTGTTTTCTTGCACATCTATACTATGTCGTAGCAGAATCAGCCCTAGTTCTCGGGATTCCCGTGGATCACCAGCTTCATAGTAGCATGTTTGATTTCCCCGATAAGACACGGACCGACTGGATTTGTGAGCCGATCCATCCATGCCATGCCATGCACGACCAGAATCGAGAGACAGGATCATAGGGAACTGTCATTTAGAATCTGAGACGAGACAAAATTGACCCGAGACAAGGTTTGCTCAGACAAAAACAGGAGTGTAGTAGTAGCAGTAGGTAAGCTATGTGGCATGGAATATGCAAATGATAGGTGTCTGTTCTTAAGAAATCACGTCGTTTCGGGTCATAGACGCTTCGGGTGAAAACCTGAGCTTTGGTTGTTGCTGGAGCGGGTATCGGCGGCGCCATAGTCGTTTTTCTCTCTTAGGGCGATGCATTAGGAGGTTTGGTGCTCCGCTTGTCGTGGTGGTGACACGGCAGATGTCATGGGTAGACTTAAGTTGGGGGCCAAATGGGTGCTTGTGGTCACCGGGGAGGGAGTACACGGTCGAGCCATGTACGAAGAACAAGAAGAACTCTCTAGACTTGGTAATTCGATTGATTCCGAAAAATTACAAGTGCTCCTTGAGCTGTTTAGGCTAGAGTTCACAGCACTAGTTCCCTACTTGGTCCAACCTCCTTCTACTACTGCTATGCCCTCCCTTATATAGGCAGTGCTAGCTAGCTAATACCCGTTTGGGTTTTAGGGTTTAGTGTCTGGATCTTGGTCCCTACAATATGGGTCGGGTCATGGGCTTGCCCTAAGCCCAGAGGCCCGGTCCATAAAACTTGATAGCTAACGGTCTTCTGGTACGCTGCTTCTTGTTTTTTTGGCGTCACGTTGTTACTTTGTACGTCAGCGCACGCTTTGGGCGTCACCCGGCTCCTTTAGTGTCACCCGGCGTCGCCCTTCTTTTTTGCCATGCTTTACCATGGTCCCTCCTGAACCTTACTCGGAAAGGTGTCACGCGTCCTACTTGACTCGGCCCTTCCTCGATAGACTCGGCTCGTTGGTACATGCAAGAATAACAACCTTGTCTTATGCGGGCCGACATAGTTTATATGTCGGCCGCACATGCTTATCTTACCCGGCCGTTCTTACCTGGCCTGGTTTATTCTTTACTCGGATCCAACTCAGCTGCACTATGTTTCCCCTCTCGTGACCCTACCGGGGGTTATCCCCCCGATATTAGTCCCCGAAGCTGGTGAGGTCTAGCAGTTCAAGCTGTTAGGCGTCTCCAGGTTCCTTTTGTGTGAGTGGAACTTAGTTTTTGTCTTTATCTGTCGCAACTTCGCACCTTGCCGTGTTAGTCTGACAATTTCGGATCAACTCTTTGACTTCTTGGCTCATTCTTGCCTCGAGCCGAGTTACTTTGGCCAATTCCGAGTCATTTTCGGCGCGCTTCAGTCACTGACAGCTGGTAATCATGATTACTTGCCTTAATTTTTGTTCCAAGCTCTGGCGGCACAGTGACGACTGCGCAGTTATTCCCCGTAACTGTGGCAGTCCCATCGACCTGCGCCTCTTGTCCTTCTGGTCGTGACGTGGCATGGGATTATTCATGTATCCTTGGCTACGTGGCGCTTTCTGACTGGCTTTCCCGGCCTGGTACATGGACACACGCTGGCCGCACGGCACAGATAGATCCCACGACCGGTGTTTTTACTGCCCTTAAGTAGGGGTTGGGGGTTTCCACTTCCCCCACGCCCGTTCAGTTTTCCCTTTGCCTTTCTTCTTCCTTGTGCCCGCAAAATCGAACTGCCCCCTTTGCGGTTCCTTCTTCCTCTTGCTCTTGCGTTGCGATTGCCCCTGTCTTCTTTCCATTCCAGCACGGGTCCACGCTGCTCCAAGCCTCTTCCTACCGCGGAGGAGACAGACTCTGCTGATCTCATGGACGCTCGCGACGGCGCTGACGGTGCTGAGGAGCAGGAGATTCCCGCCGGCGAGCGCGGCGGCTGGGAAGGCTCGGAGGTTTCCGTCGAGGAGGTGGAGTGGCTCCGCTCCACCAGACGCATTCCGCTGCAGGTGGATTGCCGTCTTCCCTCTGGTGAGATCTCTCCTAAGCCCCAAACTGGCGAGCGGGTGGTTTTTCTTTCCCATTTTGAACGCGGTTTCGATCTTCCTGTGAGCACCTTCTTCTCGTTGTTTCTTTCCACCTTCCATCTGCAGACCCACCATCTTCCTGCCAATGCGATTGGCTCTCTTTCTTGTTTCATCTCTGCTTGCGAGGCCTATCTTGGAATTTGGCCCACAGTTCCTTTGTGGGCCAAATATTTTGGATTCAAAGTTCAGGTTGTTCCCCAGCCTGGTGCTCCTCGATCCGAGAAGAGGCCGACCCGGTGCGGTGCTGCTAGCATCACACCCAGGAGAGATTCTATCTTTCCTCGGGTTACTGGTATTGACTCCTGCAAGAAGTGGCATAGAACCTTTTTCTATGTCAAAAACAGCGGGTCCACTGATAACATCCGGCTTCCCCCTTTCTCGGATGAGGCCCCCAACAAGAAGCACTGGCAGCTTGACCCGCGCGACCAAGACGCTGCGGTAAACGAGGCTAACGCTATCCTGGAAAGGTTGCTGTCGCCGTATGAAAACTTTCATCTCGCCGACTCTGACCTCATGTGCACCTTCGTCTCACGTCGGGTTAGCCCCATCCAAGCAAGGAGCCACAAGATGTGCTTCATGAGTGGATCTCACGATCCCACTTGGCACTCCACTATGGAGCTCACCCAAGACTCCATTGCCCGCCGAGTAAGCTCAATCTTTAAATTAAACTTGGCGGATAATTGGGCTCGGAGTTGCCCGCCGTTTAGCCGGGTCAGGCCTGTCCCCTGGGTAAGTTTTCCGAATTACTTTCACGCCGAGTAGGCTTTAGCTCTTTTGCCACTCTTAGTTTAGTTCTCAGTTTCTCTCTCTGTTTTTCCTTCGCAGAATCTCCTTCACCAGGTTTATGACAGTACTGTCCCTCCTGCTGGTTATAACGGGGATCGCTCCGACTCGGATGAGGTCGAGTATGACCTGGAGTGCTTCATGCCCATCCTGCACGCTGCGGCTGCTTCAGATTCGGGTAAGAGTCAATCTCACAATCCCTTAGAAGATTGGTCTGACGATGATGAGGATGATGATTGTACGCTTTTGGAGGTACTTGCCTTGTGACCTTAATCTCCTTGCTTATCCGAGTAATCCCGTTATTTACTTATGCAGATGGCCAGGTACATGACACTCCTCCTCTCGCCGTGGGTGGAGTCGGCAAGATCCCCGTCGCCAAGCCGAAGCGACGCGGAGCCTCCTCCAGCACTCAGCCGGCCAAGAAGAACAAGCCCACTCCAGCAGCTCCTACTGCCCCTGCTGCTGCCAGCCTGAGTGAGACTCGCCAAGCTTCTGGGCGCCGAGTCACACGCCGAGTCATCCGTGACCCGGTCGTCACCGGGTAAGCTTTTTGTACTCTGCTCGCTCCATTCTTTTCTTTTTGATCACTGATGTTCTCTTACATATGTCTCGTTGTTTCCAGTGTCGCACCTTTGACGGTGAATCAGGCTGCTCCTAGCATTGACTCGTCGCTTAGGCCTGCACCTCCTCCAGCTGACTCGGCGGCGCCGAGTCCCCTCCGGGTTGAGGCTCGCACTATTGAGGCTCATGCTTCTCAGTGTCAGTCAGACCCGGTGGGTCATTCGGCTAGCGCCCATGGCGCTGGCCAGGAGAAACTTTCTGATCTTGGTGCCCGGGAATCTGGCGCCGAGAAACCTTCTGCTACCAGTTCCTCTGGCATCAGCCCTCAAGCTGATGTGAATGAACAACTTCCTGATCTTGGAGCCAGCAAAACTGCTGAGCCCAGACAGGCGGCTCCAAGTTCTTCTCCAAATCCTTCTGTTCGCTCTCCCATTCTGTCAAAGGGCCATACCCAGCCTAAGGCTTCTGGCTCTACTCGCCCTTCATCTGGCAAATCCACCTCTTCCAAGCAAACAACGCTAGTCTGCGCTCCGGGTTCTGCTCCTCAGATCCGGCCTCCTACGTCGGCGACAATGTTCGCTTCAACGGGTAAGGGGGACGAATCCGCGGCTACCGGGTCAGGTGATGGCTCCAGGGATGTTACCCTCCATACCTCTGTTGCTGCGGCCCGTGCCACTGTGGGAACCGCCCTGAAAATGAGTCAAGTTATCACTCGGACGCTCAGTGGCAAGATCCTTGGTTCGGCTGAGCCTTACGCCGTGGCATGGAATGCAGCAGGCGAGCAGGAGGTCAGCACTCGTGCCGACAAGAAACTGAAGCTGGGCCCCAAGGCCGTCTCCGACATGACCCAGCAGGCCATTACTCTGATGGCCCGCGCTGACGAAGTAAACAAGGTAAAGTAACTTCTTACACTTTTGTACTGTTGAGTATTTCCTTTATACATATCACCTAGTCCCCGAGGTTACGATTGAGTAAGGCACTTACTCGGCCGTAAGCTCTCACCGATCACTTTAATCTTTGAATCCCAAGCTTGCATGTTAGAACTTCGATCCCTAGCCCTCGAGGTTACTGTCGAGTAAGGAACTTACTCAGCTGTAAGCTCTTAAGCTCTTTGATTGCTTTTATGCCAAACTCATGTTAGAGCTTCAATCCCTAGCCCTCGAGGTTACTGTCGAGTAAGGAACTTACTCGGCTGTAAGCTCTTAAGCTTTTTGATTTCTTTATGCCAAACTCATGTTAGAGCTTCAATCCCTAGCCCTCAAGGTTACTGTCGAGTAAGGAACTTACTTGGTTGTAAACTCTTAAGCTTTTTTATTCGGCAGGTTGCCTGACTTGACTCTTCCTTATTGTCTGTCTACTTTGATTAGCTCACGCATAACGAGCGCACCAAAGTGCACCAAGCTGTCGTCCTGGCGCATCGCAAGATCGAACTTGCATATGAGAAGCTACATACTGACACCCACGGCCAAGGTAATATCCTTGCTCTTCCTTATTTCTATTCGGTGTAATTTTCCTTGGTTCATCTTATCATTTTTTCTCTCGCTCTTGTTCCACAGCTACTGCTCAGTCTACCATCAATGATCTTCACTCGCAAATCAGTGAGGCCGAGAGTAAATTTCTTGCCTCCCTAAGCCAATAGCTGAAGTTTTCTGTTGGTACTGATAAATATTTGTTCTGAATAAGCAGAGAAGCACCAAGCCGAACTACAGAAGGAGCGCGATGAGGTGACTCGACTGAAGAAACTGATGGCCGAGATGGAGCAGAAGCACTTGGCCGAGGTGAAAGGGCCGAAGGAAGAACTTGCTGAGAAGAATGAGCAGCAGGCCGCCAGCGCCGAGAAGACCAAGAGATTGCTCGACGAGGCCGAATCATCGGTCGAGTCGGCAAATATGAACTTGGATGCCCTTGAAGCCAAGGCCAAGACTTGGCATAGCAAACTCGCCGCCATCAACTTCTTTATCGGTAGTGAGTTCTTACTCTTTACGCACCGTATAAGTCCTTCTGGGCTTCTTCCATCTGACCTTGTTATTTTCTAACTTTCTCTTTTTGCTTGTAGAGAACTTTCCTGAGGCCAACATGTTTGCCATCCGAGCCATGAAGAAAGTGAGAGCCGAAGCTGGTGCTCCTGCTGAAGGCGAGGTGTCCATGGAGGAGCTCCTCGCAGCGGTGTCTGAACGGGTCAAGACCCTTAGGTCTTGCGGTGTGGACTTGCTCAAGTCGGCTATCCATGTGTTTCGCATGCTCTGGCTGGATGAAGACCCACCCGAACTCATCGATCCACTTGCCGATAGATTACTCCTTACTGAAGACCGGTTGGATCAATGGCGTGAGTCGGCCGGCCGAGCTGCCGCGGACAAGGCTCTCTCCTTCATGCTTTCATGGTACGAGGACATCAATCTTGATGTTCTTGATCGCATAAGGGGTGATGGAAAATGGCTGAATGACCCGGAGCTGATCAAGAAGTGCCAGGAGCGAGCTTATGCCATGATCGAGCACACCATGGTGCACTCTTGGTGTGAAGGACCTAGCTTTCTCGACCTTGGTGACCCGCTCGTCAAAATGGCTGATGAAGAGGGTGGCGACAGCAAAGCAACCGAGTCAGATGATCCAGATGACCCGGCCACAGATGCCCCTCACCCGGCCGATGCTCCAAGCACCACTCCTGGCTCCGAGAATGCTCCTCCGAGTTCTTCCGCTCCCTAGGCTAACCAACGCTCGAACTTTGATCAGATCCCCGGTATGCCGGGTACATATGTAACATACATTGCACTTTTAAGTTTGATTATGTGCCTTTTGACAAGCTTTATATGTTTGTGTTATGCTCTAAGTGCGAATCATTCAAGGCAAGTCCCCAAGTTTCATTTTGCCGTGTCACCTTTCCTTGCATTTGGCCCTTGTCTACCTTTTTCGGTGTTCGACATTAGGGTCTCAAAATACGAAGGATATAGTTATCGGGTATGAAACTTGGATAACTTGGCCGAGATTACTCGATACATAGTATAACGCGACCTGCAGACTCACGTTTCTCCTTTGTACTTATCCGGCGTTCGTGTTTACCCGTCTTACATCTTTTTCTCTTGCTTGCCATGAAGCCGTGTTTTCGGACAACAACATAGTCAAAGAGTTGATTTCTTCCGAGTAAACGCTACTTGTTCCGAGATAAATTTCGGGTATCACTCTAGCCGACGTAAAATAACTGAAATGGAAAACTTAAGGGGTAGTCCCCGAGTCAGTTTTTCGAATCATACCATTTTATTATTAGCACATAGCCGACAAACACGTCCGACATATGAGAGTTCGAGTGATACATGCATTGCTTCTCCTAACTATAGAAGGGACGAAGCAGTGCCACATTCCATGGCCTTTTGGTTTCATCTCCTGACCTGTCCGCCTTGTTCTTTTGCGCTTCACGAGCGTATATGAGATAGTAGGAATCATTGTGCAATGCTTTGCTTACAATGAATGGACCCTCCCATGGGGGTGATAATTTATGCATTCCTGCTGTGCGCTGCACCAACCTTAGCACCATATCTCCTTCTCGAAAAACACGAGGTTGCACTTTCCGGCTATGGTAGCGTCGGAGATTTTGTTGATATATAGAGGATCTGGAGAATTCCAGTTCCCTTTCTTCTCCGAGTAAGTCTACTCCATCTTCTCGGGCCTCTTTTACCTCGGCTTCCGAGTATTGCCTTATCCTTGGCGAGTCATATTCTATGTCGGCAGGCAAAACTGCTTTAGCCCCATATACAAGGAAAAATGGCGTATAACCAGTTGAACGATTCGGAGTTGTTCTTAAGCTCCACAGTACCGAGGGTAGTTCCTCTATCCAACAACCAGGTGATCTCTGGAGTGGTTCCATTAAGCGGGGTTTTATCCCGGACAGAACTAAGCCATTAGCCCGTTCAACTTGTCCTTTTGATTCTGGATGGGCGACTGATGCTACATCGAGTCTTATTCGGTGTTTCCCACATAAGCTCCTTCGGCAAAGTTCGTGCCATTGTCAGTGATCACACTATGTGGGTAACCATATCTGAGGATTATATCCCTTAAGAATGTAACAGTTGTTTTACCGTCCAATTTCTTGATTGGTTTCACTTCTATCCACTTGGTGAACTTATCAATCATGACCAAGATATGAGTCATGCCTCCCCTTGCTGGTTTGAATGGTCCTACCATATCTAGGCACCATACTGCAAAAGGCCAAGTAATTGGTATAGTCTTCAATTCAGACGCTGGTAAATCCGACTTGGACACATAGTGTTGACAACCACTGCATCTTCCGACTAACTCTTGTGCTTGTGCCAATGCGCTTGGCCGGTAGAATCCATGTCAGAATGCCTTGGCTACCAATGCTCTTGATGACACATGGTTCCCGTACTCTCCTTGATGGATATCCAATAAGATCTCCTGGCCTTTCTCTGAGCTGATACAATGCTGCAGTACACTTGTGACACTTCTCTTGTAGAGTTCATTGTTGATTATAGTGTACGCCTTTGCCCTTCGTGTTGTTTGCCTTGCCAATGTTTCATCACTCGGCAAGGTCCCATCTTTAAAATATCTGAATATTGGTTGTGCCCACGTTGGTATTAGTGGTTCCGGGTCTGCTTCAACATCAATGTCCATTGGTTCCGCCGACATATGCTCTGCCGACATAACCTGAGGAGTCCTCGAGTGTGATTCGGCGATCCCTGAATTGAACGGATCAGTCCTCGAGTGACTCGAACCTACCCCTGAGTCGATGTCCATTGGCACTGTCTTTGATTCCTGACTCGCCGGGATGACCCTGATTGATTCGGACTCCGGCGACGGCTTGATCGATGGCTTCCTGAGATGCTCCAACACTACCCCTGGTGGTATTGCTTTCCTAGATGATCCCAGTTTGGATAATACATCTGCTGCCTCATTTTCTGCTCTAGGAATGTGATGAAATTCACACCCGTCAAAGTATCCCGAAATTTGTTGCACGTGGAAACGATATAATGCCATGTTTGCGTCCAGCGCATCCCAATGTCCAGACACTTGCTGAATCACCAAATCCGAATCGCCAAAACACATGATCCTTTTGATTCCAATTTATTTGGCTACTTTAATGCCATGGACAAGTGCTTCATACTCGGCAACGTTGTTAGAAGCAGCAAAATGAATCTGCAGCACGTATCTCAGTTGATCCCTCTTTGGAGATGTGAGCACTATCCCGGCGCCCAGACCCATTTTCGTCTTGGACCCATCAAAATGCATTTTCCAGTAATTCAGATCTGGTAGTGGTGGTTCGTACTGCATCTCCATCCATTCTACAAAGAAATCTGCAACAGCTCGAGATTTTATTGCATATCGTCTATCATATTGTAGAGTGTATGGTTCCAGTTCGATGGCCCATTTGGCGACTCGGCCGCTGGCATATTTGCTGCCCAATATATCCGAGATAGGTGCCTCACATATTACCCAGATGGGGTATTTTTGAAAGTAATGTTGCAGCTTCTTTGCTGCCATATATACCCCATATGTCATCTTCTGATAATGCGGGTAATTCTGTTTCGAGATAGAGAGCACTTCGCTCAAGTAATACACCGGTCTTTGGACTGATTTGCCCCTTCTTCACGTTCAACCACTATTACTGCACTTACAACTCTGTTGGTTGCGGCGACATAGAGCAACATTGGCTCCTTGGATAATGGTGATGCTAATATTGGTGCTGTTGCCAACATTTTCTTTAATTCATGGAAAGTGCTATCAGCTTGCTGTGTCCATGTGAATTTGTCTGATTTCTTCATCAGCTGATATAGTGGTAGGGCTTTTTCACCTAGCCGACTAACAAACCTGCTCAACAAGTCCAGGCATCCAGTAAACTTCTGGACATCATTGAGGGTTTTTGGCAATTCCATTCTTTTGATGGCCCTGATCTTTGTCAGGTTAGCTTCGATTCCTCGGCTGGATACAAGGAATTCGAGTAACTTGCCAGCTGGGACACCAAATGTACATTTTTCCGGGTTAAGCTTCATCCGGAATCTTCTTAAGTTTGCGAATGTTTGACGCAAGTCCTCAATTAGAGTATGACTTTGTTTGGTTTTTATTACCATGTCATCGACGTATACTTGAACATTTTTGTCCAATTGATCTTGCAAGCATTTTTGCATGCATCTATGATATGTTGCGCCTGCATTTCTCAATCCGAATGGCATGGTGCGATAGCAATAAGCCCCATACGGGGTGATAAAATCTGTCTTTATTTGATCACTTGGATTCAGTGGTATCTGATGGAATCCTGAATATGCATCCACAAACGACAACAACTCACACCCAGCAGTAGAATCTATGACCTGATCGAACCGAGGCAGAGGAAATGGATCTTTTGGACATGCCTTGTTGAGGTTCGTGTAATCAATACACATGGGCCATACCACTTCTACGTTCGGGTCATCTTTTTTCTTCTCGACCAAGACTGGATTTGACAACCAGTCCAGGTGCAGTACTTCCATGATGAATCCAGCAGCTAAAAGTCTTGCAATCTCGGCAGCTATTACTTTCCTCCTATCTTCGGCGAAGCGGCGGAGGGGTTGCTTCACCGGCTTTGCATCTGGCCTTACATGAAGAGAGTGCTCAGCCAGCTCCCTCGGAACCCCTTGCAGATCTTGAGTGGACCATGCAAAGATGTCCCGATTCTCACAGAGGAAGCTGGTGAGCTCTCTTTCTTATTTGTCTATGAGGCCAGCCCCAATGGTAACTGTGCGCTCTAGGAAAGTTTCATCCACCTGCACCTTCTTGGTTTCCTTGGTAGCTTGAAATGACACACTGCCATGCGGGTTGGTGAGTGACGACATGGACATTTGTGCTGCTTTGGCCAATGCTGCCACTTCCAACATCTGGCTTTTCTCTTGTGCTATGACGAGTGACTCAGCCAGTGAAGATCCGACTGAGGCACAAGCAATAGATATTTTGTAGTCCCCTTCAACTGTGATCACCCCACATGGGCCTTGCAACTTCATCTTCAAGTAAGCGATGTGAGGAGTAGCCATGAACTTTGCCATAGCCGGCCTGCCGAGTAAGGCATGATATGAGCTGACCAAATCTACCACCTCAAACTCTATAGCTTCAGTGCGACAATTTTCTCTGTTGCCGAATAAGACATCGACCCAGATCTTGCCAATTGGTTCACAGGACAGTCCCGACACGATACCGTTGAAAGTTGTCTTAGTCGGCTCCAGCATGTTCATGGTAATGCCTAACTTGAGCATGGTATCCTTGTACATGATGTTGATGCTACTGCCATCATCGATTAATACCTTTGAAAATTTCACGTTGATATCTGGGCCCATAAATGTTGGATCCAAAACCAGAGCGTATCCTCCAGGAGTTGGCATGATCTTGGGGTGATCTTTTATACTCCAAGTTATTTCTTGCTCAGACCAATGCATGTACTTGGGAATTGCCGGCATCGTGCCATTCACTTCCATCATTCGTCGCTGCTGGCTCTTCTTGTCATTTGGCTCTATGACAAAGACAACATAGCTCTGGTGATGTTCTCTGTACTCATTTCTGGTTCCGTGGCCGACATGGGCATCGTCACCTCTTGGATTGTGCACCTGGTGCACAACTTCTCTTCTTTCTTGATTCTGATACCTCGGCTGCCAGTTTTCATATCTGTTATCTGCTCCTACTGCTTGAGCATTTCCTCCTGTAAGTGGTGGAGGGGGAGGTGGTTGAAGCTGCTTATTCGGCGAGTCCACTCTATCTCCTTTCTGAAACCAAGTGCATTGACTCGTCGTGTGATTGGCTGGCTTACTCGGACTAGGCGTGTGAAACTTACATGGCTGATCCAGCATCATCTCATAGGTGTATTTTTGTCGGTCCTGATACTGCTTCCTTTGATCGTATGGCCTTTTGCCGTCATTCTTTGGCACCCATTGTTGTTGACCATTTGTCCTTTGACGCTGACTGCTTCCAGCATCTGGATGATCCTGACTCACAGCTGCAACCTGAGCCGAACCATATCTGTAATCTGGTCTTTCGTCTCTTCTTTTTCTTCTGTATTCGGATCTTTCCTGACGCCTTTGCGACCCGGCAGCGTCATAGATCTGAGTCTCAGTCATCCCGTCTGCCGACATGAGCAGCGGCTGAGTCGGATCTCCTAACGCATACGAGTCAGTGATTCTTATCGTTTCTGCCAGGCTTCCCAACATATCTCTTTGTAACCTTTGCCACAACACACTTCCATGTCTACATCCTTGGGCAAACAATGCAATTTCTTGTGACTCGATTAGTCCTTCACAAGAGTTACGCATCGTACACCACCTTGTGAGGAATTCCCTATCTGTCTCATTCGGTCTTTGCTTGCACATTGCTAGTTGTTATGGGTGATTCGGCCTCTTGTAAGTGCTCGTGAAATTGCTCACGAAAGCGTCATGAAAATCGATCCAACTGTTGATGCTTCCGGGTGGCAAATTGTTAAACCATACCCGAGCTGGTCCTTCCAGCATCTGCGACATATAACATACTGCCCATGTCAAGTTTCCCTGCGCGATCTTCACTGTGGTTCCATAATCTATGAGCCAGTCCTCTGGCTTTGTGCTTCCATCATACGTTTTTGTCCCTCTGGCCAGCTGGAAATTTGGCACCAGTGGCTCCTTCATGATCCTTGGGCTAAAGCACGATGGACCCTGTGGACCTTGCGATTTAATTATCTCTGCCATTTTTATGCGGTCAAGCTTTAGCCTTGCATCATCTGGCTGAAGGTTCCTGCCTCCAAATCTTGCTCCCATTGCTTGATATGCATGATCCGGCAGTTCATACCTGTCATTTACCATAGCCGAGTAACCATCATTATACTTATTCATGTTCGGGTCAGCAGGCTGTTGAACTGCTTTTCCCGCGCTTTGCTGTCTTCTTTCCGGCTGAGCTGGTGCGTTATTCGGAGCTGGATTTCCTCCTCCTATCGAGTGAGTTCCGCGCCTAGCATGAGGCACAAAATTTTTCCCTCTGTTGTCATTTATCTGCCCAATTTTTTCCTGTTTTTCATTTTCTTGGAGATTATTTCTTTTTGCCCCTTGCGCATGTGGCGGGTTTCCTTGAACTACTGTCGGATCATAGGAGACCATCTGCTTGTTTCTTCCAGAATCCACACTTTTTATTTTCTCGGCCTAGGCGCCGCTCCGGGTGAGGACGCTGTATGCCCAACCGATCTTGCCAGGACAGGAGTCGCCGAGTGAACCAGCTGTGACCTCCCTGCTATACCCGGATTTGCTCTGTAATACTCCTCATTCAGCATGCTGGATGCTTTTACTAACTCATTGACTCGTTCTTGCTGCGTTTTCTTTGCTTCCCCCTCCAAGTGGGGTAACTCTGCCATTGCTGCTTCTGCTGCTCACAGATTAGTTGCTGATGTGTTGTATGTTGGACGCATGGCCGTCTCATTGCTGTTCTCCGGTGTTATCTTTGATGTCGCATCTTCCAGATCTTCATTGAGGTTCCTTCCTCTCAATCTCGTTGCATCAAGCCGGGTCTTTGCGCTCTTGACTCGATTTGCCGAGTTAAGCTCTCGGATGGGGATATCCACGTCCTGCTGTAACTGTGCTAGCTCTTTGGCTTTCTCCAGGACTTTTATCCTGGCTTCCTCCAACTCGGCTTGCACACGTGCCGGGTCAGTCGCATGTGCCACTGGCTCTGCAAACTTGTCTATCGCTTCCTGCAGCTCCTTAGCCCTCTTTCTCCTAGCTATGTTCTCTGGTTTTTCCAGTGGCGCCTTTGCTGTTCTCGCAGCCCTTGGCGTTTCCTCATGATTCCCCCCTCTGCATTCTCATTCACCACTGGAACTACCGGAGGAGCTGCGGGGTTTGGGGTTGTCATCATTACCTCCATGGAGACGAGTTGGTGAAGTTTCCCAGCGACATGAATCACTGGAGGGTCCGGCGCTCAGGATACGCGCGCTCCACACGCACCGCGACGTAGACCTGGTGCTCGCCGAACTTGACAAAGCGACCGTTCCTAGGGAACGGCTTGGTTCCGAAGCATCCCGCGTTGTCGCTGACGAAGTTGAGCGCTCCAAACCTCTGGATGAGGCCGGAGTAGACGCGCTCGCTGGTCTTGGCGATGATGTTGCCCGTCCGGATGAAGACTCCATCAAGCACCTGCTTCCTTCCCACGGTGGGCGCCAACTGTCGTGGTGGTGGCACGGCAGATGCCATGTGTAGGCTTAAGTTGGGGGCCAAATGGGTGCTTCTGGTCACCGGGGTGGGAGTACACGGTTGAGCCATGCACAAAGAACAAGAAGAACTCTCCAGACTTGGTAATTCGATTGATTCCCCAAAGATTATAAGTGCTCCTTGACCTGTTTAGGCTAGAGTTCACAGCACTAGTTCCCTACTTGGTCCAACCTCCTTCTACTACTTCTATGCCCTCCCTTATATAGGTAGTGTTAGCTAGCTAATACCCCTTTGGGTTCTAGGGTTTACTGTTTGGATCTTGGTCCCTACAATATGGGCCGGGTCATGGTCTTGCCCTAAGCCCAGAGACCCGGTCCATAAAGCTTGACAGCTAACGGTCTTCTGGTACACTGCTTCTTGTTCTTTTTGGCGTCACGCTGTTACTTTTTGTACGTCAGCGCATGCTTTGGGCGTCACCCGGCTTCTTTTGTGTCACCCAGCGTCGTCCTTCTCTTTTGACCATGCTTTACCATGGTCCCTCCTGAACCTTAGTCGTAAAGGTACCACACGTCCTACTTGACTCGGTCCTTCCTCGGTAGACTCGGCTCGTTGGTACCTGCAAGAATAACAACCTTGTCTAATGCGAGCCGACATAGTTTATATGTTGGCCGCACATGCTTACCTTACCCGGCCATTCTTACCTGGCCTGGTTTATTCTTTACTCGGAGCCAACCCAGCTGCGCTATGTTTCCCCTCTCGTGACCCTACCGGGGGTTATCCCCCCGACACCGCTAGACGGTTAGACTTGTTTTGTCTGGTTGTTGCTTCGTCGACTAGGAGTGCGTGCGGTCTCGCGGCCGGTGTGGTTTGTTGCCATTGTGCTGGTGTTGGTGCTGCTGACGTAGTCATGCTAGGTCGCGTGGCCTCGTTTTGGTTTTGCCGGTTTTTCTGAAAACTGTGCCGTTTAAAGTTTTTTTGTCCGGTTTTTCTTTTAACCGGACCCGTGTATATACGTTTGTATCAGGTTTTGGCCTGGTTTCTCTTTTAAGCTGGTCAATTTTCTTTTTTAATAGAAAAAGTCAGTGTTCTGCTGGTTGCTCAAAACTTTTTTTTGACCCGACGAGGTTTGTTCGGACAAATCAGGAGTGTAGTAAAAGTAGTAGGTAAGCTTCGTAGCATGGAATATGCAAATGGTACGTGTCTGTTCTTAAGAAATTACGCGTTGCGCGGTGAGAGTGAAAGTGAAGCGACATGATTTACCTGTAGCGAGCTTATCTTGTCGAGAATCAATCGCCTCTTATGTTGGAATTTTTGCCTAAAATAGGCCCAGCCCATTTATTATATGCCAATAAATTTCTGAAATCTTAGAGGCCCATTTGGCCCATTCATGCAAGGAAAGAGCTGGGACAAATGTTCGGTCCCATATTGCTAGTTGAGTGAAAGTTGGACCAGCTTATAAGGTGAGCTCTCCTACCACATGGTAAAAGGATGAGAAGGAGAAGGAGAGTGTTCCACACGCGCGCTCCTCCTCCTCGCTCGCCTCGCCACGCCACGCCTCGTCACGACGCGCGCACGCACCGCGGGTTGCGGGAATCTCGCCGAGCCAAGCTTTATTTTGCCACGCATGAATGGTATATGAACAGATGTACAAAAGCTGAAACGTTTGCTTTGAGTGGACTTTTAATACGAGTTAAATGAATACGAATTGAGTGGAGGCTGTCCGGTGGGCTGCCGCCTGTTCGCCTCATCTTCCGTCCATTCGTTTCATCTTCTGTGCAGTTTGTCTACCTTCCCCTCTGTGCCTATAAGAGAGAGAGGTCGCGCCTCCTCTCAGTCACACTGCTACACATCCTTTGCGCCTCCAGTTCCAGAGCACTGAGCTACCTAGATCTTCCCCATCCCGTCTTGCGGCGTGCACCGCGAGCCGGGACAGTAGGCCTCCGAGACCCCGCTGCTTCGAGTCCTGTACAGGAGAAGGGCGATAAGGTTTTTGGGGAGCGCTATCAGCGCGACTACTAGCTTCGTCACGGACTCCCTCACAGATAGCGACGTTTTCCCCGACGAGGACTTCTTCCCCGACATCAGCACCCTCTTCCTCGACGACATGGCCAACGACGGTTCCAACACGAACACCGGCGGTTCCTCTTCTGCTGCCGCTGCTGTGTATGTTTTATTTATCAATCTTATTCTGATCATATCCAAAGTTTTAAGTCTTGCAGTCTGTTTGGTTACCTGTCTTAATTTGTTTTCTCTATTTCACATGATTAGTATTTTGTCTTTTATTCTAATCATGTTTTATCTAGCGTTTATTATGGGTATTTCGTTTGGTAAATTGCTCTATTATTCAACAATCCAAAAACCTTATTTCAGGCAATTTGCCCCGAGTGGCTTTGTTGCTTCTATGAAGCCACCTGTGTTTGAAGGTGTGAATTACAAACGATGGCGTGCGAGAGCAGTGCTCTGGTTTCAGACCATGAGTTGCTATAACGCCATCTATGGCGCACCTGAGGGGGAACTTAATCCCGCTGAGGAAGAGGCGTTCCAAAAACTTGATACCACTTTCAAGGCTGCCTTGATCAGCATCCTTGGCGACAATATTGTCAATTCATATCTGTCATTTAGCAATGGCAAAGATATGTGGGATGCGCTCGAGAGAAAATTTGGAGTCTCCGATGCTGGCAGTGAACTGTATGTCATGGAACAATTCTATGACTATAAGATGGTTGATGACCGTTCCATTGTGGAGCAGGCTCATGGGATACAGTCACTTTCCAGGGAGCTTGAGCACTTCACTTGTGTGTTACCGGAAAAGTTTGTTGCCGGAGGCATCATTGCCAAACTTCCCCAGTCATGGAGGAATTTTGCTACTTCTCTGAAGCACAAGAGACAAGAGTTCTCCGTGACAGATCTCATTGGGACTCTTGATGTGGAAGAGAAGGCGAGAGCAAAAGACACACGTGCTCGAGGTACCGAGGGAGGTTCTAATGCCAATTTGGTACAGAAAAGGAACTTCCAGCCTCACAAGTTCAAGAACAAAGGCAAGTTTGACGACAAAGAAAAGTTTGATGGAAAGAACAAGGCCTCTCAGTCCACCAGCTTCAAGAAGAAGAATGATAAGAGGAAAGGTGCTTGTCATGTGTGCGGTGATCCTAATCATTGGGCTCCTGCTTGTCCTAACCGCTTTGACAAGCGCCAGCATGGAAAGGGCAGCAAGACTGCTAATGTTGTCATGGGCGACGTTGTGATGAAAGATGTTGGGTATGGTATATTACCTACTGTTCTTTCATTATGTCATTCTCCTAATTTGTGGATTGACACGGGCGCTAATGTACATGTCTGTTCTGATATTTCCATGTTTTCTTCATATCAGGTCAGAGGGACTCAAACCGTGCTGATGGGGAACGACTCGCATGCTTCTGTTTATGGTGTTGGTACGGTCGATCTGAAGTTCACTTTGGGAAAGACCGTGCGTCTGAAGAACGTGCATCATGTTCCCTCAATAAATAAAAATCTTGTTAGCAGATCTCTTCTGTGTCGAGATGGTTACAAGATTGTATTCGAGTCCAATAAATTTGTAATTTCGAAGTATGGAACCTTTGTTGGTAAAGGCTATGAGTGCGGAGGCTTGTTCCGCTTATCTCTGTCAGACATTTGTAATAAAGTTGTTAATCATATTTACACGAATTTTGAATCAAATGTCTGTCACTCTCGTCTTTGTCATATTAATTTTGGTTGTATGACGCGGCTAGCCAAAATGAATTTAATCCCTGATTTCTCAACTGTTAAGGGATCTAAGTGCCAAGTCTGCGCGCAAGCTAAACAACCTCGCAAGTCACATACGACTGTAGAAATGAGAAATTTAACACCACTAGAGCTCATACATTCTGATCTTTGTGAGATGAATGGTGTGTTGACAAAAGGTGGAAAGAAATATTTCATGACTTTGATCGATGACTCTACGAGATTGTCATGTGTATCTTCTGAAATCAAAAGATGAGGCTTTGAGTTTCTTCAAAATCTATAAAGTTGAGGCAGAAAATCAACTTGATCGAAAGATTAAGAGGCTTAGGTCTGATCGTGGTGGAGAATATTTTTCCAACGAGTTTGATTCCTTTTGTGCGGAACATGGCATAATTCATGAGAGGACGCCTCCCTACTCACCCCAGTCAAATGGAGTAGCCGAAAGAAAGAACCGTACTCTAACAGATTTGATTAACGCCATGTTAGACACATCGGGTCTTTCTAAGGAATGGTGGGGGGAGGCACTATTGACCGCGTGTCATGTCCTAAACCGAGTTCCCACAAAGAACAAAGAAATTACTCCATTCGAAGAATGGGAGAAGAAAAAATTAAAACTCTCTTACTTACGTACTTGGGGTTGTTTGGCAAAGGTTAATGTACCAATCCCCAAGAAGCGCAAGCTTGGACCAAAAACCATTGATTGTGTTTTTCTGGTCTATGCTTTTCATAGCATTGGTTATAGATTCTTGATAGTAAAATCTGAAGTACCTGACATTCATGTCGATACAATCATGGAGTCGACTGATGCGATTTTCTTTGAATATATCTTTCTAATGAAGGATAAACCTAACTCATCAAATCCGGAGATACCTAGTTCATCTAATCAAGAATTTGCTATATTCTCTGAACCTACCATTCCGATTGAACACTCTGAAAGTCCTAAGGAGGATGATAATGAAATTCCTAAAAGGAGCAAGAGACAAAGGACTGCAAAGTCTTTTGGTGATGATTTCATTGTGTACCTTGTGGATGACACTCCCACTTCCATTTCAGAAGCTTACGCTTCTCCTGATGCTGACTACTCGAAGTAAGCTGTTCATAGTGAGATGAATTCCATCTTAGCTAATGAAACATGGGAGATCACTGATCGTCCTTATGGGTGCAAACCTGTAGGATGTAAATAGGTGTTCAAGAAGAAACTAAGGCCTGATGGTACTATTGAGAAGTACAAGGCAAGGCTTGGGCCAAGGGTTATACCCAAAAGGAAGGTGAAGACTTCTTTGACACTTACTCACCTGTAGCAAGGTTGACCACCATTCAAGTACTACTTTCTCTGGCTGCCTCACACGGTCTTCTCGTTCATCAAATGGACGTTAAGACGGATTTCCTAAATGGAGAGTTGGATGAGGAAATTTATATGGATCAACCAGATGGTTTTGTAGTAAATGGTCAAGAAAGAAAAGTGTGCAAGCTTCTGAAGTCTTTGTATGGTCTTAAACAAGCACCTAAGAAGTGGCATGAAAAATTTGATAAAACCTTAACCGCTGCAGGCTTTGTTGTAAAGAAAGCTGACAAGTGTGTATACTATCGCCATGGTGGGGGTGAGGGAGTCATCCTTTGTTTGTATGTTGATGACATACTGATTTTCGGAACCAACCTTAATGCAATTAAGGAGGTCAAAGATTTCTTATCTCATTCCTTTGAGATGAAGGATCTGGGAGTAGCTGATGTCATCCTGAACATCAAGCTATTGAGAGATGACGATGGTGGGATTACACTGCTTCAGTCCCACTATGTGGAAAAGATCTTGAGTCGTTTCGGGTATAGCGACGTCAATCTTTCTCCTACACCGTATGATCCTAGTGTGTTGCTTCGAAAGAATCGAAGAAATGCTAGAGACCAACTAAGATACTCTCAAATCATTGGATCGCTTATGTATTTAGCTAGTGCCACGAGACCTGACATCGCCTTTGCTGTGAGCAAACTTAGTCGATTTGTCTCAAATCCAGGACATGATCACTGACATGCTCTTGAGAGAGTTATGCGATATCTAAAAGGCACTGCGAGCTATGGCATACACTATACCGGGTATCCGAGGGTACTAGAGGGTTATAGTGATTCAAATTGGATATCTGATGCTGACGAGATAAAGGCCACGAGTGGATATGTTTTCACACTTGGTGGTGGCGCTGTTTCTTGAAAGTCTTGCAAGCAGACCATCTTAACGAGGTCAACTATGGAAGCAGAACTCACATCACTAGACATGGCCACTGTTGAAGCAGAGTGGCTTCGTGAACTCTTGATGGACTTACCTGTGGTTGAAAAACCTATACCCGCAATTCCAAAGAACTGTGATAATCAAACTGTGATTATTAAGGTGAACAGTTATAAGGATAATATGAAGTCCTCAAGACATGTGAAGAGGAGACTGAAATCTGTCAGGAAAATGAGAAACTCTGGAGTCATTGCATTGAATTATATCCAAATATCTAAAAACTTGGCAGATCCCTTCACAAAGGGTCTATCACGCAACGTGATAGAAAATGCATCGAAGGAGATGGGTACGAGACCCACAATTTGAGATTTCCACAGTGGTAAACCACTCTATGTGATCGTAGATCCCGTGAATTAGAATTGGGAGACAAGCTGTTGGTTAGCTGAGAGGAAAGTATCCCTACTTTAATAAACACCACTCCATAAAGATGCAATACTTTCCTATTCTGCACGACAGGTTGATTTATTATCTTAATGTGTTCTAAGTGGCTTATCCTAAGCAAAGATGTTGTCCTGCAGAACATCTTTTGAAGAACACACCTATATGAGTCTGACTGTTAAAACGTCGCAGTCTATGAGAGTAGGGTGCTCTCTAATAAACTCATGAAAGGTCATGGAGTATGACGTATAAGCTCCACCCGTGGGGAAGTCCCACGGTAGCCTAGTATCGGTCAAGACTTTTTGTGAAGCTAGGTGCGCAGCAAACTTGCAGTTTAAGGCATAGTCCACTGTACAAGTTGCGGCCTAGTATAACATAAAAATCTAGGTGGAAGTTCAACTTAACAGTCTCCACTACAGTACCAATATATAAACAATGTTTTGGAACCAAAGGCAAACTTCATGTGCCTCTGGGATCTGGTGGGGGATTGTTGAAATTTTTGCCTAAAATAGGCCCAGCCCATTTATTATATGCCAATAAATTCCTGAAATCCTAGAGGCCCATTTGGCCCATTCATGCAAGGCAGGAGCTGGGACAAATATTTAGTCCCACATTGCTAGTTGAGTGAAAGTTGGACCAGCTTATAAGGTGAGCTCTCCTACCACTTGGTAAAAGGATGAGAAGGAGAAGGAGAGTGTTCCACACGCGCGCTCCTCCTCCTCGCTCGCCTCGCCATGCCACGCCTCGCCTCGTCATGACGCGCGCGCGCGCCGCGGGTTGCGGGAATCTCGCCGAGCCGAGCTTTATTTTGCCACACATGAATGGTATATGAACAGATGTACAGAAGCTGAAACGTTTGCTCTGAGTGGACTTTTAATACGAGTTAAATGAATACGAATTGAGTGGAGGCTGTCTGGTGGGCTGCCGCCTGTTCGCTTCATCTTCCGTCTATTCATTTCAGCTTCTGCGCAGTCTGTCTACCTTTCCCTCTGTGCCTATAAGAGAGAGATGTCGCGCCTCCTCTCAGTCACACTGCTACACATCCTTTGCGCCTCCAGTTCCAGAGCACTGAGCTACCTAGATCTTCCCCATCCCGTCTTGCGGCGTGCACCGCGAGCCGGGACAGTAGGCCACCGAGACCCCGCTGTTTCGAGTCCTGTACGGGAGAAGGGCGATAAGGTTTTTGGGGAGCGCTATCAGCGCGACTACTGGCGTCACGGACTCCCTCACAGATAGCGACGTTTTCCCCGACGAGGACTTCTTCCCCGACATCAGCACCCTCTTCCTCGACGACATGGCCAACAATGGTTCCAACACGAACACCGGCAGTTCCTCTTCTGCTGCCGCTGCTGTGTTTGTTTTCTTTATCAATCTTATTCTGATCATATCCAAAGTTTTAAGTCTTGCAGTCTGTTTGGTTACCTGTCTTAATTTGTTTTCGCTATTTCACATGATTAGTATTTTGTCTTTTATTCTAATCATGTTTTATCTAGCGTTTATTATGGGTAATTCGTTTGGTAAATTGCTCTATTATTCAACATCTTATCTGTTAGGTATGGTCGACCGTCCTTAATGTCTTGTTTCTTTCTGGGTGAAATGGCACCGCTCTGAACCTGTGGAGAATCATTTTATTCGACACCACGTGAGTTTTGGTTGTTCTAGAGTCCACTGTAATTGATCGGCAGGATTTTGCAATCACTGCAACTCATAATGATTGACGCCACAGAGAAAAACATAAAAGTGAACGAGTAATACTTTTGGGTAAAAATAAATCAGCAACGGCGGATTTAACCCTAGTATGTCATTTAGGGAATAGCTATAGCGTCGATATTTTTGGGAATAATCAGACTAGTTATTAACGAGACAAAGTACTGTACATCATATCGACGGAACAGAAACACACACGACTATAAAAAACTCTGATAAAACTGGAAGTTACACTAAAGACAGTCTAAGTTGCCGTCTCTAGATGCAGTAAAAAGTGGACTAAAGACCACATACATTAACTAGTACTCCCTTTGTCTCAAAATAGATGTCTTAGGTTTTACAAAATTTACATAAATCTATATAGTAAATAGCGTCAAAATTTATCTAAATTTTGACAAATTTAATAGATCTATTTTGAGACGGAGGCAGTAGTTGGATTAACCTCAACGGTTTTACAAGCCGCTGCTTCTCTCTGGGGTAGAGAACCTGATATATGACTAGAGTTTTTAATAAAAGTGGTATTTCTAATGAATTACGATTAGGATTTTGGTACCTTTTTTTGTCTCCCTGTCAATGGAGATAACATCGTCTACAATAAGAGATGTTCGTCCTTTGTTCAATGACGAAATCTCTTTTACGATGTAGATGGTTGTCGAAAGATTAAAATTCTCTAGCTATTGGCATTCAGATCTTGCTTTGCCACATTGATTTTAGATTTTTTCTCATGGTTGATAGATCTCTCACAACGTTAATGATGGTATCGGAAGATTACAATTCTCATCCAGACTCGAAAAAAATCCAAAATCAATCTGACGAAATAAGATTTGAAGGTCAATACATCCATTTTTGTATTTATATAATTGTGGTTTAATAACTATGATCATTTTCGCGGATAAAATTGTCATCCTAAAAAATACCGCTGGACTTGGATCTTAGCATGTTAATATGGACATATTTTCAGTGGGCCAATTGAACCAAAGCCATACTCTCATTGGGCCGATGAACCCAGAGTTTTGGATACATATTACTTTTGAGCCTGGCCTAATCTTGTTAAAATGAAGCCCATGCCTGATTTTGTTTCTAATTATTACCTGAACACATTATTATGAAAAGGAGTACATATTAATATCGTGATGACACTTATTACACCCAGTCTCTGCAACAACGCATTATTCTATTGATATTATGGATGCACACAGCCGGAAAAAAAAAGAATTATTAAAAAAAAATCTGCTACAACGAAACGATCCTTAGTAGCAGCGACACCAACCCCACAGGAACAACATCATAAGTCCAACATCTCCAATAGCGACACCTTTAAGAAGGAAATATAGCATAAGCACCGCCGTCGACCGATCAAAGATCATAGGTTTTCATCCTGAAGAAAGTCCTCGTTCAAAACAATGCGTTCAACAAGGTCATTGTCAGGCACAACCAATTAAGGTCAGATCTTGAATTTTCACCATACAAGATAAGACTGTGAACTCCTCCTATGCTGCTGCCCACACTTTTCGATGCCGCTGCTACAGGTTACGAATCACCAAGCCAATTCCTCATCGCCCCCAGGACTCGATCCACCCTTGCTAGTCCACAAATCTTAGCTTACATGACATTCTCCGCACACTGACTTCACCATGGAACTAAAAGACATGTTCCACGATGACAACAAACTGCAGAGCTTTGCCTCGCTCCCTCTGGAACCAAACGGTCAAAAAAGGTTGCGCGCGATCGAATCCCACCCGTTCCAGCAATCTCCAGACATGAATCGTCCATGAAAGTTCGTCGGCGGAGCTTTCCGGAACACGACATTGCCACCAGATGAATGGAAATAGGCTAAAGGCAGATCTTCGTCTTGGCGTGAGAGAAACCCTAGGACTGCTCCCCTGCCAGCAAATACGACCCACGCCGCCATCCGCTGAGGGAGGACCGCCATCAAATCCCGAGGCCGCCGTCCCGGCTTTCAGACCCTGCTGCCATCAGATCGCCGTCGGGACGACAACCTTCGAGCATCCAAGGGACTCCCTACGGGGGAGTGGCCACCACGCAAGGAAGCAGCCCTGCCGCCACTGTCGACCGGCCAAACTTTGCCTTCCGGCGTCCTCCGATGGCAGCGGGGGAGAAGCGGGAGGAGGAGTCGGGGCGACGGCGACTTAGGGTTCCGCCCGTGCCACCACTCCCGAGAGCGACTCGTGCGGCTCTTGGCACGAAGGAGATCTCCATTATCTGAACACATGCCCATACTTGTAAACTTTGTCAACGGATCAAAGTGAAGCGAGTATTCGCTTTCCATTTCCAAAGACTAACCCAAGTCTGCACTGACGCTTGTTCAAAAAACAACTGTGCACTGACGCTGCTTCGCGTCGCTCGCCGGACTGCGCTTCTTGTCGTGCCTCGCAGTTTGCCGAGTTCCTGAAGAGTCGAAGCGAGCGCTTTGAATACTTAACATGAGATCAGACTTGTTATATTATCAAGAGAACAAGCAGAAGAGCTGCTTTCTTTGTACAATGAGCGAACTGCTGACCAAAAAAACAGAATCACCGAAAGCAGGGCAGAGCAGTAAGTTTGCACCTGCTGTTTATATGAAGAGTAAATTCAAATGAGATGTTTGTTGGTCAGTTTTCTCCTTTTGGGGGGTTAGTACATGTAGTCGAAATTTTGTATTTATGAATTGTTACCACAGCTATACATACTTTTGCAGTGCAGACTCTGTTCCACAGTTTCACCCATAGAAGCAGCAAAATGACCTTGAACAACTACTATGAAGTCAGGCACAACAGTATCCAAGAAGATCGATATTGTTTCCTAGCGTGTTCTTCTGCTAATACATTGGTTGCAAAGGGAAAAAATTGAGCACTCACCAAAGTACGCGTCATTTTGTACTCTTTTCGACACATATTAGTTGACTTGGATTTGTCTAAATTTAAATAAATCTAGACACTATTTAGTATATAGGTTCATCCAAATTTTGATAAATCCAAGTCAAATAATATGGATCGGAGAGAGTATTAGAAGGCATCAAGCGGGTCTTCTAGCCAAACAATTTGTGAAGTAAATTGACTACCGAACATATTTAACCAGCTAACCGTTGAAATAAACAGCTAAATCATCAGATATCGGAGCATAATGGCTCAGAAGTATCACCCATCAAGTTATTCGCCAACGATATTGTTTCGAGGACGCGCCACAACTATGTCCATTAAGATCTGTTGCCATCGTGAAACATGTCTTTAGTTCCATGGTAAAATGAAGAATGTCATGAAATTCAAGATTTGTGGACTAGCTATGGCCAGTCTTGGTGGCGATAAGGAATTGGTTTGGTGATTCATGAATTGTAGCAGTGGTATCGAAAAGTAGGGACGACAACACATGAGAAGTTCACAATCTTATCTTGCAGGATGAAAATCCAAGGTCTGGCTTTAATTAGTTGTGTCTGGCAATGACCTTGTTGAAGGCATTGTTTTGTGAGCGAAGACTTTCTTCAGGGTAAAAATGATCTTTGATCGGGCGATGACGGTGCTTGTGCTCTGTTTCCTTTTTTAAAACGTCGCTATTGGAGATATTGGACTTCTGGTGTTGTTTTGGTGGGGTTAATGTCGCTGCTACTAAGGATCTAATCGATGTAACTGGACTTTTTTTTTTGTAATTCTTCTTCCTTTTTTCGGCTGAGTGCATTCTTATTGCCAATATGATATGCGTTGTTGCAGAGGTCGGGTGTAATTGGTATCCGTGTGATATTAATATATGCTCATTTCTAAAAAAAAAGTCCATTAAGATTGCTAAGAACACCAGAAATGCTGCTGGACTTATTTCATCCTTTCAATATTGTTCTTTAGCAGCGTGCTCATTCTCATCCATATTACTGCTATTCGGACAGTGATCCAGACCTGCCTCTTCTTGCTTATCTCAAATAAAACCCACACATCGCATTAGAACGAAAAGCTTCATTCAGCTTCAGTATGTGGCCTGACTCTTACCCTCGGCAGCATTACGTACATTTGAATACATATATACTGGTGCTTGTCACTTACTTCACAATCTTGGATGTCGATTGCTCTTTGGAGTTACGAAGATCCCTGAACCCAACAATAAAGACCTCCGATTAAGCTTTATTTTCATATATGTTTCTTGTTTACCAAGTTCCCTTATTTCCAATGATCCGTTCAGGCTGGAGAGGTGTCCGTCTTTAGTACACTCTTTTTGGTTAATTTTTTTGGATATTTATATACAACTTACTTTTTGTTTTATATGTTTCATGTTAATGGTTCATTACAGGAAACAAGAGTTTGCAGAGTGCCGAAAACCCTCGGCAAAGGCATAAAAACACGCAACAAATCCTTTATCAGCATATCTCATATCGGCAAAGCGGCCTTTGCCGAGAGGTTCAACCGGGTTGTTGGTAAGAGATTTGCCGAGAGTTTTCACGATGCTCAACATAGACGGCCCTGAGACAGAGACGCGGGGCTGAAATAGGTCCTGCTCGACATGATCTCTGCTCAGGTTCGTGCAAAGGACGCTCAGCAAACCATTTGAATAGGAAAAAATATTAAAACTTACATGACAATTACCGTAGCAGCATCTCCGCATCAGAGGAGCACAGAGGAAACAGAAAAGCGTGGTGGCAGCCTCATCCCCAAGGGTGAATGGGAGGTCATTTCCCGGATGATGAGGATGCCCAACAAGGTATTGCCCATGACGTGGAGTCGCCGAGGATATTGTGGGGTCTCGGGAAGCCCAAGTACAGGTGGACTCGTTTCTAGCACGTCGACTTGGTGTTCGAGCTACGGCCCACTCGGTTCAGTAGGAGACTCCGGCTCCAAAACCACCCCGGATCCTCTCTTGTAAACCCTAGATGAGGTCCCTTTATACACCTCCACAAGGAACCCTAGAGGGTATATAACACATCTCATGCCTTAGCGCGAACTCTCTCTCTCTGCCCTAGTCTACTCATCGCCTATGTCGACCCCTGTAAACATTCTAGTGGAATACAAATCCAAGCAGGGGTAGGTCTTTACCTTCTGATACGTTGCAAACGTATCTATAATTTTTGATGCTCCATGCTTGTTTTGTGTCTACTTTACTTTACTTGTCCACACTTTGAGGTGATATTTACATGTTTTCTGGTACTAACCTATTAACAAGTTGCAACAGTGTCATATGCCTGTTTTCTGCTGTTTTTTGTTTCAGAAAAGTTAGTAAAGAAATATTATCGGAATTGGACGGGACGAAGGACAAAGTCAATAACTTTCCATGGGGAACAAGGAGTCCAGAGGAGAGCCCGAGGGGCCGGCCATATGGACCAGACCCCCCCCCAAGCGCGGGTGGGCCCTACCCCGCGCCTGGCTAGGGTTTGGCCGCCCTAGCGGCCGCCTCTCCCCCTTCGCCTACAAGAAGCCCCCGATGCAGAAACCCTGAGTACCCAATTAGAAATCCACGAAACCGTATGTAGCCGCCACCATCGTTCCTAGATCGCGGGATTTGAAGCTCTTCCCGGCACCCTGCCGGAGGGGAGATCATCCCAGAGGCCTTATCTCTGGTATGATTCGTGAGTAGTTCCACCTTGGACTATGGGTCCATGTAGTAGCAAGATGGTTGTATCTCCTCCTTTATGCTTTCATGTATAGATCTTGTGAGATCCGTTCATGATCAAGATCTAATCTATTTATAATCATGCATGTTGTGTTTGCGGGGATCCGATGGATATTGAGATTATTATGTTGGTTTGATTAATGGTTCTATCTTTATGATTCTATCATGTCTATGCTGTTTGTGATCTTGCATGCTCTCCGTTGCTAGTGGTTATCTTGGCCAACTAGTTATTAGTGACTCCAAGAGGGAGTATTTATGTTCGATAGTGGGTTCATGCCTCTAGTTTCCAAGGGAAGTGACAGAAATCTCTTCGGTTGTAGATGTGTTGTTGCTACTAGGGAGAAAACAACGGTCTCTTGTTCATGGAACATGTGGACTGTTTATCTTACACACTTTGCTTAAAGTAGTTGTTTGTTGCTTGCAACTTAATACTGGAGGGGGTTCGGATGATAACCTGAAGGTGGACTTCTAGTCATAGATGCAATTGGATTACGGTCTATGTATATTGTTGTATTGCCCAATCATCTTCATAGGATCTTTCTGGCTAGTAATTGCATTGTTATGCCTTGCTTAGTTCCTGTCAATTGCCCCGCTATAATTTGTTTACCCTTCATTCCATGTTGTTTATCTAAGGAGAGCACCTTTAGTGAACTATGGACCCCGGTCCAATCTTTACCATTGATACATGTTCCACTGTTACTTGTTTACTTGCTGCAAACCATTACCTTCCACACCATACGTTTAATCCTTTGTTACATCAAACCGGCGAGCTTGACAACCTCACTGATTCATTGGGGCAAAGTCTTGAGTTTATGTTGTGCAGGTCTTTATGTTGCTTCCAACACCTGTGTGACGTTTCCTTCCTCCTTCTGGTTCGATAACCTCGGTCTCAACTGAGGGAAGACTTGCTGCTTGCTGCTTCACACCTTGCTCTTGGAGTTTCCAACGAAGCGCTTCCACATCAAACACTAGGCGCCATCAAGCTTTCTAGTGCCATTACTGGGGAATCTACTTCAACCTGTTCCACCTCATCAAGTGCTATCAACAAGTTTTTTGGCGCCGTTGCCTGGGAGGCTAAGGACGTCTTCACTAGGGGAGTCCTTCACTTCCTTTCTCTTTACTTTTTTTAGTTTGCTTTGTTTCTTTTGTTTGGTTTTGTTTGCCTCTTTTTAAAAAACCCAAAAAAATTTAGTTTAGTTTGGTTTGCTTGCTTTATTCAAAAACACAAAAAAAATTAGTTCTTGCTCTAGCTCACCATGTTGCTCCCCTAGTTTGCTTTGAAAAATATTACAATAGGTAGTGGCTCCATAATTAGGAAAGATAATATTGAACAATTCTTTAATTATGTTAGCAAGCATGAGGATATTGAGGATAAATCTATAGCTAAACTTGCTCCTAATTCTGAGATTGTTGCAGTGCGGTGACCCAGCATACCACTGCATGGTGTAATACACTATAGTCGTTGACATAACACCAATGGAACACAGTTCCATCCGCATTATATCAACAGAAACATCGCAGGTCCAAGACAACACTTTATATTACATATAACATATTACAAAAGATCCATAGGAATCTTCCTCGAACAGTGAGGAATATTATACAGAAAGAACCAGAAAGATCCATTCGGAGTTTACCTTAAGAGTACTACTTATAAGTATATATAAGGCTTGAAAGTGCTACTATAGTACTGTTCTACAAAAGTAGGTTTTAGATTCTAGGAGATTTATTTATATTCTACGCTTTAGCTTGTCTTCAAAAGCTTCCGGTAAGGTCTTCGACTCCGTTGATCTTCCTAAGATATCTTCAACTCTTCAAGTAACTTATCTCCTAGGAACGCCATTGGTTTCTCCGAGATCTAGCAAGGGTTAAGAAGATACGTTGAGTACGAGCGTACTCACCAAGTTCACTAAAGAGAAGTGTTTGATGCACTATCTACAGCCACAGACCATAGGTCATAGGCAATGCAAGTTTTCGTAAATATTTCTTCAAAGGTTGCTTTTATTTTTAAAAGCTATGTCCATCAACCTTCACGGGTTTACCAGAACTTTCATGGAGTTCCTTTCCCGCAGCGTTCGCAGCTCCTTCCCGGAACAGGGAGTAACAAGTTACAGTTCTTACACTCTAGAGAGGTACGTCACTTTACCCATGAGAGATCTTAGCTTTGTTGCACATCCGAGTTATAGGCTCGTTCACACTTCCTTGGTATGAGGCCCAGACTAAGATCCAAGCCAATCACTGTCCTTCTCCGCGACCCCGCATACACCACAATTGTTGGATGTCCAAACTCAAGGTAGACTTTTCCCCGTATAAAACGGCTATACCTTAGTTGGATACACACAACAACCATTAACACTAGTAATCTGTCTTTTGTAAGCCCAGATCTACGGTAGACCCCCGTATAAAACGGCTATACCCATGATCTACAACTCACAAATGCCCGAAACAGTGTCCAATGCATGCGAAAGGGAGCCGATCCAGCTGACTTCTCCATCCCATTCCAAATATCATGGATAACGCGTAATATACGGCGCAAGAATCACTGGCGACATTGGCTGTTAAGTCCTAGATAATATGTTCCTTTACCACCGGAACTTTTATAGTAGATTATTACCTCATGGTAAATAACCTATAATCTTATTATTATGAAAATAGTGTTTTCTGACCTTTTTCAAATGCAGGTGATGACAATACTGGATTTGCAAAATACTTTACAGAAAATAATCAAAGGACATGAGCAAGTGTGAACTTGCCTTTTGTGATTGTAAGATTATGCACTCACGGTCTTCGAGATAATAAAAGATCCAATATCTGAAATCATCATCATTGGTCCGGTAAGGACTGATGTTTAAAGAAGCAAGATGCCATTATGCATAAATAATGCTATGCAATTTTATAATTCCCAAAGTGAAACCCTTAGTATTTTGAATAAGTTGATCTTAGGTATCTTCTTTAATATTGGGTTTATCTTCATAAGCAATGACATTGATAAGTAACTTAAGTGTTAACAATACAAAATATACAAATACGGATAGAGTAATGTGATTATGATTAATTATTATCTGGTGACTGGGATAAAAAGTCCTTGAGTTGAGTTCTTAAGAGCTGAAGGAACTATTATAGACTTGTTTGTGTGAAGTGGCAAAAAGAATAACATTTGAAGAAACTAGTATTTAGTTAAGGTTAATTTGTCTTAAGGTTATTAAGTTTTACATTAGGGTTTGTGAGGGTTACACATGATGTTGAGTTGTCATATTTCAATTAATGATACAAGTGACTAAAGTTAACTTTAAAACATGAATAAATTTTAAATGAGATGTTTACGATTGTTTAGACCAAAGTTAACTATAAAAACAGAAGTGAAGTCTAAGATATGATAAGTTTTAGAATATCATCTAGTTTTAGGGTTTTGATAATTATGATTATGGGTGATCCTTTTTTTAATGTAAGTGAAAGATGAATTTACAATATGCATCTTATTAATGGGAGAATAATTAGATGATCTTATAATTTGTTAGAGTTCAGAATCATTTTAAGAGTGGTTAAGAGATAGAGATTATTCACCATCTTATACATGAGTGATATGAAATATTTATTTAAAAGGACTTTAATTTGAATTTAAGATTTTAAAAACATTTAAAGGATAATAGTTATATTTAAGTTTTATTTTGATTATGGATTTAGAATTAGTAATTAAACTTTAAAGACTTTAGTTTTTTATAAGAAAATGTGATTATTCTTACTTAAGAAATAATTTTAAGAATTAACAAAGTGGTTATTTTATTTTAGTTATTTAAATGTCTTTCAATAACATAAATAGTATTTTTCTAATAAAATATATTTATTTAAGATCTTAAAAATGAATTTTATTTATTTTTGAGTATTACCTTTATTTTTATAACATTCTTCAAAGTATTAAGTGTCTTTAATTATTTGCTTTATATTTTATTTGTAAAATTCTAAGTTAGTATTTTTATTAAATAGTAGAGTTAATTTTATACACAAAAATGATTTTTATTTATTTTTAGGGCTCTTTATTATTTTCCTAAAATTCCATAAAGTTATAAGTATATATGTTTTATTTTATTAAATTAAAATACAAGCTAATATTTTTATTTCAAAATATTATATACATATATTTTAAATAAAATTTTAATTATTTTATGTCTTGTTACTATTTTTTTTAGAAAATTCCTTAAAGAATTTCTTACATTAAAATATTTAATTGAAGTTTTATTATTAAAAAAATATAAATTCATACTTTTTATTGGATAGCCTTATATATATAACAATTTTTATATGTTATAAGTATTTTTTTAGGATTTATATGAATTTCATATACATTGGAAATATTTCATAGGGTTTAAAAAAATGGTTTGATGATGATCAAGTAGTTGGGTTGTGGCCTAGTTGGTTGCAAATGGACCTAGTCCAATGGACTAAGTTGGTTTGGCCCAACAGGCCGGCCCAATTCGGCTTGGGGTCAACACGTTTTACCCCAGGACCTCCTCTTCCTCCTCGACCTGGTCACACCGCACACGCCCACGACCTCCTGGGCGGCACCGTGCCGTCGCTTGGCTCCAGCTACTCCGGCCCTTGCCAGCGCCGGTAAGATGGGGCTTTGGTTCGCCGTGCTATGATCCACAACATCCCCTTGTTCGATTTGTTCTTCCCTACCTCTCGTGCACACTTGGTTGAAAACCCTAGCTCTGCCCTAGCACGGTGGCTGTTGATTCTGGCGGTGCTATTGCTTGGCCGTGATGTTCTCCGTGTGCCACTGCCGCTGGTGAGTCGTCTCGGCGCGGTGTAGGCGCCTCGGTGCCCACTGTGTCTTCGTACTTCTACCCTCACCGTCGACCTCTCTGCTTCCTCGTTGGAGAGCTTCGACTCGTCCCAGATAGGTACCCTCAAACTCCTCTCTTTTTTTTCTTGCTATTCCACACAAGTTAAGTTCCTCTTCTTTTTTTTGGTGATCAAAGATGCTTAGTGATCTGCTCATGGATATATTTTGAGCATGTGAATCTTTAGCTATGTATAATGGTGGTGATGTTAGTGGTATATGTGCCTTAATCTTATTCAGTTCAATGAGCCATTTCTATGTTTTGATGAATTAATGCTTGTGTAATGTAGTACTGAATTTTTATAACTATCAAACATGACAGTAATTGCTTTTATTCTTGTGTGATGTTGGTATTGTGAAATTATTTGCAGGTGTTTCCTAAATCTGTACCCCTGATGTTTGGCTATGACAAGTTAAATACCATGTTATGTTATTTAGATAGGTGCTATGGTGGTAGGTTAATTGGAATGTGGATTTTGGTGCTGGGGTTTTCTTAAGCATCCATATGCCTGAGCCTATGTTTATAAAAAAACTATAATGAAATGATCCCATGATCATCAAGTTGGGAATATGAGAAGGATATAGTTATAGTGTCCCCTCCTAACCTCCTAGAATTTATTCTAGTGTCAGGTTAGTTGTGTTGGTTGCCTTAACTTGTCATACTCTTGGTTTCTATGGTTTATCACTTGATGAAGTGAAGTGTATATTTTGTACAGCAACACACATTAGTTTGGTAAATTCATATTTGATGCCATCCCCAATCTGTGTATATATGTAAGATATGAAAGTGAGTACAAATGGTTGTACTGTACTAAGGCATACTTTCTGGTTATGTTTAATAGTTGGATGGTTAATTATATACATGACAGTAAATGCTTCAGGCTTTGTATATTATTATGTGGGTGAGCTATTGATGTTGTGGAACAAACCTGTTTGAGTTACTGCTGTTATAGAACAAATCTGTTTAAGCTACTGCTGTTGTGTGTTGCCTTGAATCAAAATGTGGAGGTGTGCAATGTGCATCTGCATCTTTGATTCAGTTACTCTTGTTCTAAAATATAGAATGATTCTTGGGTATTCTTGAATATCTAAGAAAGTGATTATTATTCTTCTTGATGAAGAGCTAATGTTCTAGTTTAGAGACTAGATTAAGGATTTGGTATTCCATTGTTGCTTGCAGATAGAATGGTATATCATCTATGGTTGATCCATATGGCAATGATGATGTTTTTTTAGAATGATTCCTAATGTGTATCCTTAGGAAAATGATTTGAATGCTTAATAAGTGAGGAAGTGACCAAATATGTATACTATCTACATGATAGTTAGATAATTATAAATGATTCCTAGGATTTGGCTAGGAAGATGATTTTCTATTATTTGGGCTAATGTGATTGTCTCATTTAGCAAGGCTTATGCTTAATAGCAACCACTGTGGTGCCTCCATTGGAGTGTGCATATTGGTTTCCTATTTACATGAACTGATGTGAGCTAGATGGTTTTATTTGATGAGATCATACACCTGGCCTATGATGCAAAGGCTAAGGCTGTGATGATGTTTGGATACAATAATTACTGCTTGCTTATAAAAAGTATCCAGTGATGATCTAGTACTCCACTTGAGTACAGATCTGAGGATTTTCTATTGCCCCCATCCATTTTCTAAGATGCAATGGTAAGAACAGATACTTAAGCATGATCTTAGATGGATAACCTGTTGTTGGAGCTGACTTCTAATGCTGATACTAGCACTTGATTAGTTAGCCTACTTTGTCCTTGTGATGTAATTGTTGCCTGCTCCTCCTGATGTGGATCTTGATAACCTTGATTGTGCTCTGTAGTGAGCTGTTAACCAGTTCTTCCTGGTGTGTTAACTTTCCTATGAATTCCTCCCCTCCTAGCTCTTGGATGGCTCCTGGGAGCAACCAGTTGCTGGTGATGGTGTGGTATGACACTCTGATGGTAGTGTTGTGTTGATGTGTTGTGGAGTGTGGGCAGGTACTTGTTGGCTACGACTGTTTCCTTCTTATCTGGTTTCCTAGTTTGCTGTGGTGTTGACAGCACACAGCTGCATGTGGTGATAGTGCTGTCTGTGAGTGTGCCTGGTATGGTCCAGGAACCTCCCCCTTGTCCAGGTTTCATCTGTGATATCTTTTGCTCTGAATGTGTTCAGCTGATTTGGTATTATCTGAAGTTGATCTACATTTTTGGATGTTGCCAAGTGGAAGCTTGACTCTATGCTAATGATGCACAAGGCTGAAGCTTGAATTTGGTAAGAACAGATCCTATTTATTTGGTGAAATTTGCCCCTTCTAATTTAAGCTCAATGATGAGACAAACAGTGCATTACACTATAATTCTAAGAGCACTAATACTAACACTAACCCTTGTGTTTTACTTTTAGTTGTTTGTTTTTGGAGGAACCAATTAGGATAAAAGATACCAGATGAAAAAGTGGCTTAGGAACAATAGTTTAGGATTTTCTTTGTATTAAATCTTGTAATTTATTTTCCTTCTGAATATTGTAAAAACATTGTACTATTGTATTTGATTCAACAAAGTTCATTTAATTCCTTTTTTTCTTTCCTTTTTCAATTCTTTTGTAGATACAATGTCATATATATTATGTTGTAATAGAGAATTATTTTATTTCTTTCAATAATGTACTTTTTTCTACTTATTTGTTTCCTGACACTTTACTTTTATTTAGCTATTGTAAAGATCCTAGTAATACTATATGTATATATATTAATAAAGAAATCTTTTTATATCATTTTTTTGTAATCATTTCAATTCAATTTATTAAATGTTTCTAATTTCCATTTGTGAATTGTATAAATTCATTTGAATTTCATATTTGAAATTCAAATACATGTTTGAACAAATTTCCCCCGAAACAAAGAATTCTACAAAGGTCATGTCGAAATCTATCGCACTTGCCCCGAAGTTTCCTTCAGTACAAGAGAGATCCCGATCCCTCCATAACTCTTTTAGTTTTGCTCGAAAATTCCCCAGATTTTCTTATGCATGAATGTAATGCACAAACCTGTGTCCTCTCTATTTCTAGGTGCTAATCTTGGGATGTTACAGACTCTCCCCCTTAAAATAAACTTCATCCTCGAAGTTCGAACCCTCTTACGTTTCAGAAGATAAAATTGACTTCTTAAGATCCTGGTGACTCTTTTAAATCCGAGAGGAAGATAATTTTTGTATGTTCATTCAAGCTTTTCCTTGGATCCTCTTCTGATTTGAAATGAGCCAACTAAATCCATTTGATGTATAGACTACTTTTGAATCTAGCACTCCTGTCCTGATCAGATCCTTTTGAATGTTTTCAGATGAGGACATCTATTCAAAAGTGTCTAAGTTTTTTTAGAAAGTCTCCTTAACGTAAGGTTCTGGTTTATACTTTGGCGAAATATAGCTTGACTCTATTATTCATCTATTTATGGTATACTTAGTCCTTATGGCTTACTTTTTAAGAATGTTTTTGCTTTCTCCTAAACCTTACTCTGTATATCAACTCTTGATGCTTCATTATTCACTCTCCCCCTTGAGATTTTCTAATGGTCTTTAGAGGAACAGATGGTACACCCACATACTTGGGAAATAGTGGTGCAAAATCTCTAACTCCTTAAATGCATGTATAAAGTAACTTATATCATTAATAATGCCTTGACTTACCACTTTCTTTGTTATGGTTGTTGTTGTTATTGAATTCATTTATGGTTTCATACTTTCATTTTCCTGAAGATGTACCTTCGTCACCTACACCCTCCTTTGATGGTAATTTTGTGGATGTTATGTCTCTTCCCACTGATGTTCCATAAACCTCGTGATGTTCCGGACAACATGATTTCTTGTGTCCTAGAACTCCACACATATTACATTTCCCTTGAAATGCTCCTACATTCCTTTCTCCATTTGTATTGGGCTGAATATTTTGAGTAGATGATAACCCCATTATTGGTTCTATTACTCCTGCTGTTAATCCATGAGTTAACTGTGGTTTTAAGCAGTTGACGAGGTTTAATCTCATCAATGCCCATTGTTATGGACTTGGGTTTTGGAGAAGATGGGGATGCTGGAGATCGTGGAACGGTTAACAAACAAGCAACCAGGGGACACGAGATTTACCTAGGTTCAGGCCCCCGGAGGGAAAACCCTACTCCTGCTTGTCTGCTCTTGATTACGGCGGAACCGAAGGTTACAGGGTGCGCAGATTCGATCTGGCGTGGAGGTGCGTGTGCGAAAGTATGAGTCGAGAGATCTAGGACGTGCCCTCCTGGCCTTTATATAGACTTAGGCAGGTCCCGGGCATAGTCCTAGTCGGTTACAGGTTCTAGGGTTTTACCCCTTTGAATTTCCTATCTATGCTAGTCTTGCTCTCCAAGGATCCGAAGGCGTCATGGGCCTTGGCCACCCGAAAATATTCATGGGCCAGCGTATGTCTGCTGTGGGCCTTCCTTGGGCTGGACCAGGTATGCTGAAGTTACGTACCCGTAGGGTATAACCATGTCAGTAGCCCCCGAGTGATCAGTCGAATCGTAGATTCGGCTGAGGACTCTTCAATCCTTCGGGTGCAACTAGGTGTTAACAGTATATGTGTTGAGGGATTGTTGATACATGTGCCTGACTCACCCGACAGATCAGGGTCAGTTAAATGTCTTAGGACGAAACAACATGACCTTCATCAGGTTCGAGTCCCTTAACTTGAACCCGGAACATATGCTCGCGTAATTCGACTCATGCCGCGGAGGACTTACAAGAGTGGAATTCCAGTGTTTTTAATTGATGTGCCCAACGCGTCCGTCGGGATTTTTCATCACGCCTGTTGGCATGGATTTATACTAGCAGAGCGCAGTCGTGTACGTTGCCAGGCCATCAGATGATATCTGCAGGTCTTATCTTTGCGTAGCAGACGCAGCATCCGAACATTTGTCACCACGGAGGTGCTTCGGGTGGCCAAGGAGATTGTCGCTCACTCAGCGTTTTGTTGGGGAAGAGTTGCCAAAAAGTTTTTGCATGCTGATCCGAAAGATCGCAGTCGAAGATTTCATAGGGTGCGCGACCAGCGCTCCCTATGGGAGTAGCACCCGAGTGTCTGTTCGAGTCGTAGACTCGAGCAGAGACTTTAGTTCAAGCATTGTTCAATTGTTAAGTCCGTAGGACACGAAAATTTTCGGATGCTTAAATTCATCCTCCCTATGGGAGTATCCCCCGAGTCCGTAGTGGAGTCGTAGACTCGACGTAGGACTCGAAGAAATACTTTGTCTTTATTCATCTTCCGGGTGCGCGGCCAGCGCTCCTGATAGGAGTAGCCCCCGAGTATTTAGTCGAATCGAATCGAAGATTCGAGTGAGTACTCTTAGCTGTGGAGCCGGGGAATTGTAGTTGGTGCTAGTATAGCTTTTGATGACATCAGTGCTGACGATCAATGACCTCAAGCGTCTGCTACGCCAGAGATGACTTGACTGGACGAACGTGGGTCCCACTTGCTGACTTTGAATTGACCGGTCACGCGCGGCGTGGAGATAATTACGATGTCTCCTTGATTTCCGCACGTAGTGGACGGCGTGGTAACGACGTATTGTTGTGATGTTGACGCGTGTACGGTCAGCTCTGCCGTTGGCGTTAGGTCTTCTAGATGGACGGCTGCTGTGCGTCGTCTTCGCTGTTATAATCATTGGGGAAAGCTGCGGTTTGTTTTTACCGCATCAGTTCTTGTTTTCACTGCCTCCTTGTGCTCTAGCGATTCTTGCTGCGCGCTGGGATTTCCTTCCACATTTTCGTCGTCGTTTCTGCGTTTTCACCGCCGGCGCCGCCGTAGCGCAATGGGGAAACCAAAGAAATCCTCATCTGCAGTTGGGACCAGCGCCGCCGGAGGAAAGAAAAGCACCACCGCTACCCGTGTCACCGGTGGTGGCTGGCGGCGATCAGAGACGCGAGAGAGCGATCTCCGCAAGCTTCACGAGCGGGGTCTGATCCCGCAGGATAGGGAGGCCGTCAAACTTCCCGGCAATGAGGTAATCCCCCCTCCCCCATCTGGGTATCGGGTTATGTTTCTCGCCTTCGTTATGCGTGGGTTTTCTTTTCCAATCCACAACTTCCTCCGTGGACTGCTCTTCTTCTATGGGATTCAGGTTCATCATCTGTCTCCCAATTCTCTTCTCCATATTGCGTGTTTTATCACTTTTTGCGAGTGCTAGCTTGGCATTGAGCCGCACTTTGGCCTCTTTCGGTAGCTCTATTCCGTGAAGAGGCAATCTGGTTCGGATGGTGTGTATCCCATAGGGGGTTGCATCATATCCCTTAGTCTGAATCTTCTCTTCTTTTCTTTTTCCATGTCCGAATCTGTCCAGTACTGGCAGAGGCGATGGTTTTATATCCGCGACTCCGTAGTGCCCGGGCAAGATTTTAGTCTTGTTCCCTTTGACCCCTCCCAAATGATTGAGCGGAAAAGGTCTTGGAAAAACCAAATCTTGGACGGTGAGGTGGCGGAGATAGAGGCCCTTTACCGTCGGGTGGAGGATCTCCAGCTGATTCCGGAGAAGGAGGTGAACGGCGTGGACATCATCCGGACGTTTCTTGAGCGTCGGGTGCAGCCTCTCCAAGCGAGGGCGCACCCGATGTTTCTTTATTCTGGGGGCCGTGATCAGACGAGGGTTTCGACTGAGAAAATCTCCGAGGGGGATCTTGACAGGGCCCTCTGCTCGCTGCTGAAGTTCAAGGCCGGAGAGGAAATCCCTGGGAAGTCGTTGACTCCGCCGTTTTCTTCGGCGTTGTCTGTGCCACAGGTGTAGATCTGTGCATGTAGTGCCTTTTGTCGGCTGCGTATATATTTTCTTTGTTTGCTAACAAAGTTCCTTCTGATTTTGAAGAGCTTCAAAGTGCCGGGCATGGTACCGCCATTGCTTGAAAAGTATCCGAATGCCCCGGATAATGAAGTGGTTGAGTCCTTGTCCGAGCTGCCGTCGGCGCGATCTCCGGCGGAGGATGCCGACGAGTCAAGTGAGGACCATACGCGCAAACGATCACGGAGCTCCAGCGAGTCTTCGGATGCCTCGACTCCTCCGACTCCCAGAAACCCTCTGGGCCTTGAGCGTCATAGTGACGGTCATGGAGGTTCTTCCTCTCCCCCTCCTGCCATTCCTGTGCGGGCTGTAGCTCCGCACCCGCCAGCGAAGCGGAAGAAGGAAGAAAATAAGGAGGAGAAGAAGGAAGAGAAGAAGGAGGAGAAGAGAGCCCGAAGGACTCCTCCTGTCTCCGACCTGAGCTCACTGGGCTCGTAAGTTTCTTGTTGTACTATTGTCCTTTTTCCTTCATGATTTTTGCACGTGTGCTGATTGGTTCGTATGCAGGCATTCCTCCCACGATTCCTCCAGTGATGGTGCGCGGGAGATGATGGGGGAGTCGAAAATTGCGTCTCCTCCTCCTCAGACGGTGGCGACTTCGGGTGGCGTGGCTCCGGATCCTCCGTTGTAGGAGGTGCAGGTGGTTGTGCCTCAGAATTTCGCAGGCGGGCCTTCGGAGTCGCCATCAGAGCATGTAAGTTTCTCTGCTTCATGTCACGGGGGGAGCCCCCGAGTGTCTTCGTGTGCGAATTTTGTGTTTACTCCTTTGTGTTGGGCGTAGCCCCCAAGTCCTTTTCTTACTGCTATTTCTTTTTGTGCAGCCTTTTGTGCAGGAGGCCAAGCGGCTGGTGCAGGAGCGTCTGGTGCTGGAGGCTAACCTTCGGCAGCTTCAAGGTACCTATTCGCCTTTTGGTGCTTTTTTCGTTTATTCCGGTCCTGCTTTCTGACGCTTCTTGTTTTGAATGCAGAGGAGCATAATACTTCTCTCCATGAGGTCGATGCTCTCAAGAAGAGCCTTGGTCAATCGGAGCAGAAGGCCGAAGCCGCCGTTGGCGCGAAAGAACGCCTCGAGCTAGAGCTGACTAAGGCAGCCGAAGCGAAGGAGCGTCTGCAGCAGGAGGCCGCGGATCGTGAGGAGCAGCTGGCCACCGTTGCGGCTGCTCGTGAAAGAGAGGTGGCAGCGAGGCTCATGGCTGCTGCCAAGGCTATTTCGGGTGAGTGCTAGATTTGTGCTTGTTTCTTCATGCCTCGTGTCTTTTTCTGTGCTGCTTTTCTTCATGTCTTCCTTCTTATTTTTTGTCTCAGATGCCGCAGGCATCGAGTTTGACCGCGGTGCTCTAGAGCACGGGAGTGCTCTAGATGATGCTACTGTGGCGGTCGAAGACCGCTGCAGCACCGTCGTCAGCTCCCTTGCCAAGGCGAAGGAGGTCCTTGGCCGCTTCTACAAGGAGCTTGTCCCTAAGGGCGTAGCCCTTGATGATGTGGATGCTCTGGCGGAGGCTCTGTTAGCCGAAGCGCCTGCAGCGTACAAGCGCAAGCAGAAGGGCATCGGCACGTCCGTCGGGCTGGCGATGGCCTTGGCTGCTGGAGCGGAGTTGGATCTGCCCCAGATCACCTCCCGGATGCCGACGACTGCAGATGGATCCGAGGTAGCCTTTGCTGCCTACTCTGCTCGCTGCAAGCGATATGGGCCCAAGCTCATTGATTTGCTGTCTGAGTATGCACTATGGCAGCAGGGCGGGGCCAAATCTAGGCAGTCCGGCTCCGAGGCGACTCAGGGTGCCGCATCTTAGGCGTTGTAGACGTAGGGTAGTTTGTAGTCTGCTTTTGTTGTAAATATCTTGAAGAACACCATCCTTGTGCCACGTAGTGTCCTTATATGTTTAATGAATTCTTCTGAGTTGTGCTCTATCATTGTCTGAATGTTTGTGTCCCTTTCTTTTTCTGCTGCTCTAGGTTCCTTCGGGTCCTGACCCTGTTGACACTCCGTCCGCAATGCCGCTGCGACCATCTTTGGATGATTCCTCGCAACTCACTTTTCTTCGGGATCGTGTGCGTAGTCTGGAGAGGGAGTTGCTCGGGTTACGCGGGCATGCCGACATTTGGAAGTCCAAGGCAGATCGTGGTGCAGCCAGAGAGGAGTACTTGATGGCGGAACTGGTTCGGCTGTCCGAGCAGCTGCAATGTAAGTTGTTCTTTGGTTCGAGCTGTAGCTCAGTTCTTCGGATGGGCCTGCTGGCCTTACTCTTATTTTGTGCGATTGTCGCAGCTGCGAACCTTGCTCCGAGGGAAGAAAAGGAGCGTGTCACTGTTCGAGTCAATTGCTTGACTCAACAGGACATGGAGGCTGGCGGCTTCTTCTGTATGGATCGTGATCGTGCCATGGCTCTGGCGACGGTGCAGGATCGTGTTCATCAAGTTCGCGGGTGCTCCGCCAAGTGCAGACGTCGCTTTCCTCGGTGCTGCACGTCATGTTTCCTTTGGATGCCGTACCGACGAGCCTTGCGGGTCTTCTGTCGAAGTTTCGAAGCGTGAGCAATGTCAAGGAGTTGGTGCGGCAACAGCTCGTCGCTGGAGTCAAGGCTGCGTTGTCTCTTGTGAGGCTGCACCGGCCTGATGTAGATTTGGCTGTTGTGGCAGCCGGGCCGCCTCTTCGGCCGGATGGTGGTGAGTGGGACATGCAACCACATTACGCGGCTGTAAGGCAGTATGCCGAATAGGTCATAGATTTGTTTGAGCAGCGTGCCCAGGTTATTCTTCAACATAGGTAGTACCTGTAAAAAGAGATAGATGTAAAATTTGTATATTTCGGCTGGGCGTGTTGTGCCCTTTGTTGTAAAGGTTTGTTTGTTGTGAGCACGCAGTGCTTTGATTGAGTATGTGTCCTTTTCGTTTACCTGACGTTGTCAGCTAATCAGGTGTACACGTTTGATCCTCAGTCGATGAAATCGTGAGGTGGGGGGAGCCCCCGAGTGCGTATGTAGCATGTAGTAAAGTTGCAAAATAGCGAACTAAAGTTGTGGGGCGAGACACTTAGCTTTATTTATATCATAATGGAGGAGGTACATTGTTCGGCTGAATAGCCTTGGCTGAAAGCCTTATTGAAAGTAAAGGGGGTAGGTTGCTACGGATAGAATCGTCGCAGGTGTGAGATATTCCATGGGTTGGAGTATGCGACTCCAGACTCCACGTGCTTGAGGCGATAGGCGCCACCTGGGATGACTTCGGTGATGACGTATGGTCCTTCCCATGGTGACTCGAATTTTGTCGGTCGCTCTTGCTTGAGTCGCAAGACGAGGTCTCCTTCGACGAAGGACCTGGGGTGAAGCCGGCGGCTGTGGTAGTTGCGGAGACTCTGCTGGTACACCGCTGATCGAGCTGCTGCTATGTCTCTTGCTTCGTCGAGTGTATCGACGGCATCTTCGAGTGCAGCCGTGGATTCGGCTTCACTGTATGCGACGACCCGAGGGTCCTGGTGGCGTACTTCGGCTGGCAGCACGGCTTCGGCTCCGTGTACCATGAAGAACGGTGTGTAGCCTGTGGAGCTGTTTGGCGTGGTCCGTAAGCTCCATGGGACGGATGGTAGCTCTTTAGTCCAGGCTCCTGCTTTCCGTTCGAGTGGAATCATGAGGCGCTTCTTGATGCCCGCGCCGATTAGGCCGTTGGCCCTTTTCCACTTGCCCGTTCATTTGCGGGTGTGCCACTGAGGCGTACGTGATTTTGATCCCGAGGCCTTCGCAGAAGTCCTGGAATTCCTTGGAGATAAAGTTCGATCCATTGTCGGTGATGATGCTATGTGGTACGCCGAACCTGTAGACAATGGACTCGAAAAACTTGACGGCCGTTTTGCCTTTCTGGTTGGTAACCGGCATGGCCTCGATCCACTTGGTGAACTTGTCAACTGCGACCAGGAGGTAAACGTGTCCCCCTTTTGAGGACTTTGGCAGTTTGCCGATCATGTTGAGGCCCCATTGAGCAAAAGGCCAAGCTATGGGTATGGGTCTGAGCTCGGACCCAGGTGCGTGCGGTTTGTCGGTGAACCGTTGGCATCCGTTGCATCTTCAGACGATGTCCTTTGCGTCGCTCATGGCCGTTGGCCAGTAGAATCCTGCTCGTAGAGCTTTGGCGACAAGGGAGCGGCTGCCTGCGTGATGGCCGCAGATGCCCTCGTGGATGTCTTGGAGGATTGCTTTCCCGTCACCGATGGTGACGCACCTTTGTAGTACACCGGTAATACTGCGCTTGTACAGCTCGCCGTTGATGATGGTGAAGGCTTTTGACCGACGAGATATGCGCTGGGCATCTGTCGGGCTGTTAGGCAGTTCTCCATTTAACAAGAACTAGAGGTATGGGCGCATCCAGGTTTCTTCGACTGCCATGATCTGCATTAGGTTGACTATGGATACCTCTGTGTCCAGTTTTTCGGGTCCTTCGTGTCCTTCGGGTAGCGTAGCTCCCGAGTGTTCTGCTTCTTCGGGTGATCCCTTGGGGAATTTCCGCTTGATGGATGGCACGCAGATCTGTTCGAGGAACACACCTGGTGGCACCTTTGCGCAAGTGGAGCCGATGTTGGCGAGTCTGTCGGCTTCCTCGTTGCTTTCTCTTCCAACGTGTCGAAGCTCGCAGCCATCGAATTCTCCTTCGAGTGCGTTGTAGAGTGCGCGGTACGCGATCATGTTTTCGGCGTGTGTGTCGCACTCATTCATCGCCTGCTGGACGACGAGGTTGGAGTCACCATAGATGACTAGGCGCGTTGCACCGCATATCTTTGCCATCCTCATGCCGTGGATGAGGGCTTCGTATTCGGCCTCATTGTTAGAAGCTCGGAATTTCATCCGAAGGACGTATTTCATCGTGTCGCCTTGCGGGGAGGTCAGTATGACCCCCGCTCCTGCTCCGGCTTCGCGCTTGGAGACGTCGAAGTGCATCGTCCATGACTGTGACATATCTGGGGTGTCTGGCAGCTGCAGTTCCATCCAATGTACCAGGAAGTCCGGAAGGACTTGAGATTTGATTGCGAGTCGTTTCTCGTAGACGATGTCCAAGGGTGACAGCTCGATGCCCCACAGGGCCACGCGTCCTGTGGCCTCTGGATTATTCAGGATGCTGTTCAGGGGTGCCTCGTTGACGACCATCACCTGGTGCTCCTGGAAATAGTGGCTCAGCCGTCGAGCCTTCATGAACACGCCGTAGGCGAGCTTCTGGTAGTGAGGGTACCTCTGCTTTGTTGGTGTCACTACCTCGCTGAGGTAGTAGATTGGGTGCTGGACCCCGTGGGTCTTGCCTTCTTCGGGTCGTTCGACCACAAGCACGGTGCTGACCACTTGGTGTGTGGATGCTATGTACAGCAGAAGAGTCTCGCGCTCCTTTGGCGTGACCAAGACGGGCGAGGTGGAGAGGAGCCGCTTGAGGCTTTCGAATGCGTCATTGGCTTCTGGTGTCCACTCAAACTTGTCTGCCTTGCGCAGCAGTTGGTAGAATGGCAGGGCCTTCTCTCCCATGCGGCCGATGAACCTGCTTAGCGCCGCTACTCGTCCTGCGAGCTGCTGGACGCCTTTGAGGTTTTTCGGCTTCTCCATCGTCATGATGGCTCTGATTTTCTTCGGGTTCGCCTCGATCCCTCGTTGAGAGATGAAGTACCCGAGCAGCTGACTCGATGGGACGCCGAAGGCGCACTTTTCGGGATTGAGCTTGATCCTGTAGCGATCAAGGTTGTCGAACGTCTCGCGGAGATCGTCTATAAGTGTCCTTGCCTCCTTGGTTTTTATTACTATGTCGTCGACATAGACTTGGACGTTGCGACCGATCTGGTCTTTGAGGCAAGCCTGCATGCATCGCTGGTACATGGCACCCGCATTCTTTAGCCCGAAGGGCATTGTGTTGTAACAGAATACTCCGAACGGTGTGATAAACGCCGTTTTCTCCTGATCTTCGACCTTGAGTCGAATCTGGTTATAGCCTGAGTAGGCATCGAGGAAGGAGAGTTTCTCGCAACCTGCAGTCGAATCGATGATCTGGTCGATCCGAGGAAGAGGGAAGTGGTCCTTTGGGCAGTGCTTGTTTAGTGACGTGAAATCCACGCACATCCGCAGGATGTCCGTGTCCTTTTTTGGGACCATCACTGTGTTTGCCAGCCACTCACTTTCCTTGATTTCCCTGATAAAGTCTGCAGCGAGCAGTCTATTGATTTCCTTGCCGATAGCTTCGGCTCGTGGCTCCGACAATCTCCGGATGGACTGCTTGACTAGCTTGGTGTCTGGAAAGACATTGAGTGCGTGCTCGGCGAATTCCCTGGGAACTCCTGCCATGTCCGCAGGATACCAGGCGAAGATTTCCCAGCGCTCACGGAGGAATTCGATGAGCGCGCCTTCCTATGCGGAGCTGAGGTCATTGGCGATCAAGGTCGTCTTGGAGGCATCCGTCGGATGGACCTGTACTTTCTTGGTGTTGACGGTGGAGTCGAAGGACATGTCAGGTGCGTTCTGCCTTGTGAATGGGGGTGCCCCATTGTCCGTCACCTCACGGAGCTTTACAAGCTCGTCTTGCATGCCGAAAGACTGGGAGATTTTGTTGAAATCCCTGTCGCATTAGTCCGATCGGGTGAAGCTCCCGTGGACTGTGATGACGCCCCTTGGTCCTGGCATCTTGAGTAGTAGGTATGCGTAGTGTGGGACGGCCAGGAACCTTGCGAATGCGAAACCTTGCGAATTCGAGTCGCTCCTACCGAAAGTTGTCCGGCTTCCCGAAGATGACATCGAGCCCTATTTTGCCCAGGGGGAAAATGCCCTTCCCTGGGACGATGCCGTGGAATGTTGTGTCTGACTGTTCCAGGCTGCATTGTGGGATCCGCATTGCTGCTAGAGTGCTTGTGGACATTAAATTGATGCCGCTGCCGCCATCCATGAAGAAGCGACTCATCTCGAAGCCTCCGATCTGTGCCTCCAACACCAGGGCAGCATGACCTGGGCGAGGGATCTGGCAAGGGTGATCCGCGCGAGTGGATGTCATGCAGGACTCCGATCCGCTGAGGTACTCAGGGATTGCAGGCGGAGTTGCCACGACCAAGTTGATTTGTCGGGTGATTTTCTTCTGCACCCTATTTGTGGGGCGTCCCTTCTGGATCATATTTAGTGCTCCTTTTGGTGGGGGGTACCTGATCCCGGCGTTGTTCTGCGCTGGTGCGACTGGTTAGTTTGGGCCTCCAATAGGCGGCGGTGGAGGAGCTCCATGTGCTATTTCACCTGGCGCAGGTGCGTTTCCGAACGCAAGGATTGGGGCTTGTTGCCTCATCTGCATCATGCTTTCGCTGAGTTTTTGGAACTCGCGGCAGTCCTTGAGCATGTGGCTGGATTTCTTTTTGCCATCTTGTTTGTCGATGTAGAAGTGGATGGTGCATGGACCCTAAAGTTTGTCGAATGCTAAGGGTCCGTTGTCGCGGTCGCGGCGTTGCCACGACTGTGTTGGTCGTCCGCTGTCGCGGAAGTTTCCTCCGCAGTATCCTCCATTGTTGCGGCTGTTGTCGTTGCGACGGTCGGCGTAGCCGGCCGCGACCATGTCGGGTCAGTCGCGGTCCTCATAGACGCGCGATCTCCTCTTGCTGCGGTGTTCTCGCCTTCGGCCGTAGTCGTCCTCTTCATCTGATTGTGCTCGGTCAATGCAATCTTCATCGTCCGCCCACCTGTTGGCGATGTCCATGAGGTGGTCGAGTGTCTTGGGCTTGACGCGCCCAAGTTCCTCCTTGAAATCTTGGCATTTGACGCCGTCTCTGAAGGCGTCGATGGTCCTCTCTTCGGAGATATGTGCTGCGGAGTTCTTGGTGGTAGACTAGCGTAATATGTACGAGCAAATAGACTCGCCCGTTCTCTGAGTGCAGGCTCGCAACTCTTAGATTGAGGCGGGCCTCTTGCTGGTGCCCTTGAAATTTCGGATGAAGCTGTAAGCTAGCTCCTCCGAACTTCGAATGGATCCTGATGATAGGCTGCTGAGCCATACCCGCGCCGCGCCTGTCAGCTGCAGCTGGAGGCATTGCATGGCGGTTTCTTTGTTACCGCCATGAAGCTTGACGGATGACAGATGGTCACTGAGCCAGGATTTTGGATCTTGCGTGCCATTGAACTTCGGAGTATCCGAAGGAAGCTTGAAATTGCGTGGCATCTGTGTTCGCCGAACAGATCTGCTGAAGCATCGAGCTCCGCAGAGTTCTCCTTCGTCTTCGTCCATCTCGGATTCAGACGAGCATGCACGTTTGGCTCGTGCTTTGTCGATTTTGCGCTGTGTAAGCGCGTCTCTGGCGTCGTAGTCACGTTTATGGCGATGCGAGCTCTTCTTCCTTCGAGGAAGGTCGTGTTCCTCTTCTTCTTCGGATGAAGGGGTGGGGCTCCGGTCGCGCCTGGCCGGAGCTTTCTTCTTCGGCTCCGTAGGAGCGTCTTCGTGGAGCGCAGCTCCGACGAGTCTGAGTCCTGTGAGTGTGGACTTATGCATGGCTCTTTTCGGGTCCCCCTCCGGAGGTGGGTGGGCCGCGAGATACGCAGTGGCTGCCATGATCGTAGCTTGCGGTGTCTTCGGGATGATGTTGTCGTCGGCATCCATATCCATGAACGATGTGTGGAGAGTTCGGGTCACATCACGGCGTTCCCTGGGATCCATGTTCTCCACCTGAGAGCGGTGTTTGTTTCCCTGGTTTCCGTTCGTGCTAGAGCCGGGTGCCATGGCGGAGAGCGCAGCTCGTCGCGCGCTGGAATCAGAGGCTGCTTGCTTGCGTTTGTCGAGCGTCTCCTGCATCTTGACTTGCTTCTTGTGCTCCTCGATGAGGAGGTAGTGGTATGCCATCAGTAGGTCACGTGGGGAGTCCACAGGCAGGACAATGTTTCCTGCGACGGCACGGCGTGCCTGGACCCATCCTTCTTTGCTAAGTTGGATGGGGTGGCCGTTGTTTTCCCCGTTGGGTGGGGGGGACTGGCTTCTTCTGTTCCCGCCGTTTTCGCCGTTTCTGTCATGCGGGTTGGGGTTCGTGTTGGGCGGCGGGTTAGGCATTTGCTGCTCCTGGATGACTGTGGCGCATTGGTAGCGCTCGTAGATTGGTCCGCTGCTGCCGCAGCTTTCGGATCCGGAACCGTAGGTCCCTTCATCTGAAGGTGGATCGCATAGATCGGAGTTGCAGCTGTTGCTGTCGTAGAACTCATCTGTCGATGGTGATGTGCGCAGCACGGGGTGTGGAGCCCACGAGGCGGGCCTGATTGATGGCACGGGCACCCGCTCAGGAAGGCGGAGGGTGCCAGTTTGTCCCACCTGGAAGCAGAAGCTCCCGAACAAAATTTCGAGTCTGTCGCCTACGGGCTCGAAATCCTTCATGGTGGCCGGCGAGTGGGCGGTGAAGTCGACAGCGCCGAAGAGGAGGTGATTCTCCGTCGCCGCGGAGTTGTAGATCAATCGGGTCGGGACCGTCACGATCGCACAATCAGCAGCCCCGATTCCCACAGACGGCGCCAATTGATGAGGTTTAATCTCATCAATGCCCATTGTTATGGACTTGGGTTTTGGAGAAGATGGGGATGCTGGAGATCGCGGAACGGTTAACAGACAAGCAACCAGGGGACACGAGATTTACCCAGGTTTAGGCCCCCGGAGGGAAAACCCTACTCCTGCTTGTCTGCTCTTGATTACGGCGGAACCGAAGGTTACAGGGTGCGCAAATTCGATCTGGCGTGGAGGTGCGTGTGCGAAAGTATGAGTCGAGAGATCTAGGACGTGCCCTCCTGGCCTTTATATAGACTTAGGCAGGTCCCGGGCATAGTCCTAGTCGGTTACAGGTTCTAGGGTTTTACCCCTTTGAATTTCCTATCTATGCTAGTCTTTCTCTCCAAGGATCCGAAGGCGTCATGGGCCTTGGCCACCCGAAAATCTTCATGGGCCAGCGTATGTCTGCTGTGAGCCTTCCTTGGGCTGGACCAGGTATGCTGAAGTTACGTACCCGTAGGGTATAACCATGTCAGCAGTTCTTTTTCATGTGTCCTGGTTCTCCACATTGGTAACATACTATCTTAGGTTTTGGACACTCCTTCAAAACGTGGCCCCGAATTCCACAGTTTTGACATATTTTCTCTGTTTTGTATGTCATATGTGAATCCGAATAATTCTTCGTCATATGTCCTCGGACCTGACCTGTTGTGGTCTATTTTTGAATTCTCTTTTTCTTTCCTTCAGGTGCATCAATCTCATCATCTCCTGATATATGTGCACTATCCACCAATTTCTGGAACTCCTTTGAACGCACAATCCTGAGCTGCATCTTCATAATAGCTTGTAGTCCTTTCATGAACTTCTTTTGTCGTTTTGCCTCCCTGTTTACTTTCTCACTAATGTACTTGGATAAACGGTTAAACTCTCGTACATGTTTCATGACTGGAAGATTTATTTTCTCTAAGGCTTCATTATCCTTGCTTTTCCCATTGTTCTGATGAACAAATTCTTCTAGAAACTTCTTTTTAAACTCAGCCCAGGTATTGACACCTCCTTCCGGGATCACGAACTTGGACTTTTCCCAACACATGGTTGTGGTTCCGGTCAATAGATAAGTTTCATAGCGCACCTTTTCTTCATCCTTGCATCCCACACTTTTAAGCTTACGGGATGTATCCATCAACCAATTCTCCGCCTCCATAGGTTCTTCAACCATGGAAAAACTCTAGGGTTTGGTTTCTAAGAATTCCACCAGTTTAACCCTTGGATGTAATTCCTTGAATTGCTTCCCTTGCCTAACCTTTAATGTCTCCTGATTAAACTGGTTCTGCCTCTCTGTTTCAACCTTTCTTCCTTCATCAATACTCCTCATATACTGAAGAACCTCCTCTTTGGTGGTTAAATACGAATTTTGACTTGGTCCTTCCTTTAGAATTGCCTGGTTAGCCTCCTTTTGTTGTATCACCAACATCTCATGAGCCTCCAGCCTTCCAACATTAAAGTGATAATTCGCCTCTCCCTCACGCGAACCCATTTTCCCTTCTAGACATGTACATCAAGTAAGGACTCCATGAAACATCATGCATATGCCCATAAAGTTCAAACTTCATGAACATACCTAGTCACACAATAAAATCCAATACAATCCAACAAATCCAAATATTACCTCTAGCAAACATACATCAAAATCATGTAGAAACAGTACTTCGAGTAAAACATCTCTTGTATTAAGGCATTGATGTTATACACTACCATTTTTGATACATATAGTGTATGGAATTCTACCCTTATATACCTATTTGAATGTTCTTTTCCTTTGAAATTACACCATTTTCCCATTTGCAAAGGGATAACTTTTGGTAAAATTTGATCCGACTCTAGAGATAATTGGTTAAATCACTCTATAATTGGTTATAACTTAATTATCCTTGGAATTACATACTAAACATCATGCTCACATTTCTACCCTTTGTTTCTAATTTTAAATTTTCTAAGCATATTTATTATAACAACGAATAATTCTCAAGTTTTAACTAGTTTCATAACCTATATAGATCTACTTGTACCACAAGAATACTGCCTTGTCATTCATGCCATTATGGATTTGGCATATTACATGGGGTTAGATAAGCATAACCATATTTGTTACTCTTGATAAGATTCTATTCTTCATACAATAGCTTTTAGTTAAACAAAACATTAGTTACTTCCCCTACAATATCATGTTGTTTAAGGTTTTGGGGCGTACTCCTCTAGTATTTAACACTAGTATAAAGACAATAACAAGGTTTTACTTCATTTCATGGCTTCTCTTAGTAAGATAACACCATGACTAACTACTCCCTTATGAGGGACTCTGACTTGGGGATATACTACTCTAGTTTAGTTATAGTATAGAATAGTCTAGTAGAAGATATATTGTCTACTTACGAAATACTGGATAGGTACTTCCTAAATTAAATAGTAGATAAGTATCATTAATAAGAAAAGAAGTAACCTAAGAACTTCAATAAGGTGTGACAAGTTATTCTCAAGTGAATATCCATCACTTGTATAAGGAAATACGGTGTAGATAAGATGGCTTCCTATAGTCACTATCCAACCTATAGGTTATACCCATTTACTAGGTTTCCAACCTAAGGTCAAAGCATATGCTCTGATACCAACAGCGGTGACCCAGCATACCACTACATGGTGTAGTACACTATAGTCGTTGACATAACACCAATGGAAAACTGCTCCATCCGCATTATATCTCTTAGGGTGGTACAACAGAACATCGCGGGTCCAAGATAACACTTTATATTACATATAACATATTACAAAAGATCCAGAGAAATCTTCCTCGAATAGTCAGGAATATTATACAGAAAGAACCAGAAAGATCCATTCGGAGTTTACCTTAAGAGTACTACTTATAAGTATATATAAGGCTTGAAAGTGATACTATAGTATTGTTCTACAGAAGTAGGTTTTAGATTCTAGGAGTTTTATTTATATTCTACGCTTTAGCTTGTCTTCGAAAGCTTCCGATAAGGTCTTCGACTCCGTTGATCTTCCTCATATATCTTTAACTCTTCAAGTAACTTATCTCCTGGGAACGCCATTGGTTTCTCCGATATCTAGCAAGGGTTAAGAAGATACGTTGAGTACGAGCGTACTCAGCAAGTTCACTAAAGAGAAGTGTTTGATGCACTATCTATAGCCACAGACCATAGGTGGTAGGCAATGCAAGTTTTCGTAAATATTTCTTCAAAGGTTGCTTTTATTCTGAAAAGCTATGTCCATCAGCCTTCACGGGTTTACCAGAACTTTCATGGAGTTCCTTTCCCGCAGCGTTCGCAGCTCCTTCCTGAAACAGGGAGTAACAAGTTACAGTTCTTACACTCTACAGAGGTGCGTCACTTTACCCATGAGAGATCTTAGCTTTGTTGCACATCCGAGTTATAGGCTTGTTCACACTTCCTTGGTATGAGGCCCAGACTAAGTTCCAAGCCAATCACTGTCCTTCTCCGCGACCCCGCATACACCACAATTGTTGGATGTCCAAACTCAAGGTAGACTTTTCCCCGTATAAAACGGCTATACCTTAGTTGGATACACACAACAACCATTAACACTAGTAATTTGTCTTTTGTAAGCCCAGATCTACGGTAGACCCCCGTATAAAACGGCTATACCCATGATCTACAACTCACAAATGCCTAGAACAGTGTCCAATGCATGCGAAAGGGATCCGATCCAGCTGAATTCTCCGTCCCATTCCAAATCTCATGGTTAACGCATAATATACGGCGCAAGAATCACTAGCGACATTGGCCGTTAAGTCCTAGATAATATGTTCCTTTACCACCGGAACTTTCATAGTAGATTATTACCTCATGGTAAATAACCTATAATCATATTATTATGAAAATAGTGTTTTCGGACCTTTTCAAATGCAGGTGATGACAATACTGAATTTGCAAAATACTTTACAGAAAATAATCAAAGGACATGAGCAAGTGTGAACTTGCCTTTTGTGATTGCAAGATTATGCACTCACGGTCTTCGAGATAATATAAGATCCAATATCTGAAATCATCATCATTGGTCTGGTAAGGACTAATGTTTAAAGAAGAAAGATGCCATTATGCATAAATAATGCTATGCAATTTTATAATTCCCATAGTGAAACCCTTAGTATTTTGAATAAGTTGATCTTAGGTATCTTCTTTAAGATTGGGTTTATCTTTAAGTTCATTTCATATGCAATGACATTGATAAGGAACTTAAGTGTTAGCAATCCAAAATATACAAATACGAATAGAGTAATATGATTATGATTAATTGTTATCTAGTGACTGGGATAAAAAGTCCTTGAGTTGAGTTCTTAAGAGTGAAGGAACTATTGTAGACTTGTTTATGTGAAGTGGCAAAAAAGAATAACATTTGAAGAAACTAGTATTTAGTTAAGGTTAATTTGTCTTAAGGTTATTAAGTTTTACATTAGGGTTTGTGAGGGTTACACATGATGTTGAGTTATCATATTTCAATTAATGATACAAGTGACTAAAGTTAACTTTAAAACATGAATAAATTTTAAATAAGATGTTTATGATTGTTTAGACCAAAGTTAACTATAAAATAGAAGTGGTCTAAGATATGATAAGTTTTAGAATATCATCTAGTTTTAGGGTTTTGACAATTATGATTATGGATGATCCTTTTTTAATGTAAGTGAAAGATGAATTTACAACATGCATCTTATCCATGGGAGCATAATTAGATGATCTTATAATTTGTTAGAGTTTAGAATCATTTTAAGAGTGGTTAAGAGATAGAGATTATTCACCATATTATACATTAGTGATATGAAATATTTATTTTAAAAGGAGTTTAATTTGAATTTAAGATTTAAAAAACATTTAAAGGCTAATAGTTATATTTAAGTTTTATTTTGATTATGTATTTAGACTTAGTAAATAAACTTTAAAGATTTTAGTGTTTTATAAGAAAATGTGATTATTTCTTACTTAAGAAATAATTTTAAGAATTAACAAAGTGGTTATTTTATTTTAGTAGAATAAATAAATGAGTTTTATTATCTAAGGTTATTTAAATGTCTTTGAATAACATAAATAGTATTTTTCTAATAAAATATATTTATTTAAGATCTTAAAAATGAATTTTATTTATTTATGAGTATTACCTTTATTTTTATAAAATTCTTCAAAGAATTAAGTGTCTTTAATTATTTGCTCTATATTTTATTTGTAAAACTCTAAGTTAGTATTTTTATAAAATAGTAGAGTTATTTTTATACACAAAAATGATTTTTATTTATTTTTAGGGCTCTTTATTATTTTCCTAAAATTCCATAAAGTTATAAGTATATATGTTTTATTTTATTAAATTAAAATACAAGCTAATATTTTTATTTCAAAATATTATACACATATATTTTAAATAAATTTTTAATTTTTTTATGTCTTGTTCCTGTTTTTTTTAGAAAATTCCTTAAAGAATTTCTTACATTAAAATATTTAATTGAAGTTTTATTATGTAAAAAAATATAAATTAATACTTTTTATTGGATAGCCTTATATATATAACAATTTTTATATGTTATAAGTATTATTTTTTTAGGATTTAATATGAATTTCACATACATTGGAAATATTTCATAGGGTTTAAAAAAAATGGTTTGATGATGATCAAGTAGTTGGGTTGTGGCCTAGTTGGTTGCAAATGGACCTAGTCCAATGGACTAAGTTGGTTTGGCCCAACAGGCCGGCCCAATTCGGCTTGGGGTCAACACGTTTTACCCTAGGCCCTCCTTTTCCTCCTCGACCTGGTCACACCGCACACGCCCACGACCTCCTGGGCGGCGTCGTGCCATCGCTTGGCTCTGGCTGCTCCGGCCCTCTCCGGCGCTGGTAAGATGGGGCTTTGGTCCGCCGTGCTATGATCCACAACATCCCCTTATTCGATTTGTTCTCCCTACCTCTCGTGCACATTTCTTTGAAAACCCTAGCTCTGCCCTGGCACGACAGCTGTTGATTCTAGCGGTGTTGTTGCTGGGCCGTGATGTTCTCCGTGTGCCACTGCCGCTGGTGAGTCGGCTCGGCGCGGTGCAGGCGCCTCGGTTCCCACGGTGCCGCCGTACTTCTACCCTCGTAGTCGACCTCTCTGCTTCCTTGTCGGCGAGCTTCGACTCGTCCCAGGTAGGTACCCCTCAACCCCTCAAACTCCTCTCTTTTTTTCTTGTTGTTCCACACAAGTTAAGTTCCTCTTCTTATTTTTTTGGTGATCAAAGATGCTTAGTGATCTGCTCATGGATCTGTTTTGCGCATGTGAATCTTTAGCTATGTATAATGGTGGTGATGTCAGTGGTATATGTGCCTTAATCTTATTTAGTTCAATGAGCCATTTCTATGTTTTGATGAATTGATGCTTGTGTAATGTAGTACTGAATTTTTATAACTGTCAAACATGACAGTAATTGCTTTTATTCTTGTGTGATGTTGGTACTATGAAATTATTTGTAGGTGTTTCCTAAATCTGTACCCCTGATGTTTGGCTATACCAAGTTAAATACCATGCTATGTTATTTAGATAGGTGCTATGGTGGTAGGTAAATTGGACTATGGATTTTGGTGCCGGGGTTTTCTTAAGCATCCATATGCCTGAGCCTATGTTTATAAAAAAACTATAATGAAATGCTCCCATGATCATCAAGTTGGGAATATGAGAAGGATATAGTTATAGTGTCCCCTCCTAACCTCCTAGAATTTATTCTAGTGTCAGGTTAGTTGTGTTGGTTGCCTTAACTTGTCGTACTCTTGGTTTCTATGGTTTATCACTTGATGAAGTGAAGTGTATATTTTGGACAACAACACACATTAGTTTGGTAAATTCATATTTGATTCCATCCCCAATCTGTGTATATATGCAAGATATGAAAGTGAGTAAAAATGGTTGTACTGTACTAAGGCATACTTTCTGGTTATGTTTAATAGTTGGATGGTTAATTTTATACATGACAGTAAATGCTTCAGGCTTTGTATATTATTATGTGGGTGAGCTATTGATGTTGTGGAACAAACATGTTTGAGCTACTGCTGTTATAGAACAAATCTGTTTAAGCTACTGCTGTTGTGTGCTGCCTTGAATCAAAATGTGGAGGTGTGCAATGTGCATCTTCATCTTTGATTCAGTTACTCTTGTTCTAAAATATAGAATGATTCTTGGGTATTCTTGAATATCTAAGAAAGTGATTATTCTTCTTCTTGATGAAGAGTTAATGTTCTAGTTTAGATACTAGATTAAGGATTTGGTATTCCATTGTTGCTTGCAGATAGAATGGTATATCATCTATGGTTGATCCATATGGCAATGATGATGTTTTTTTAGAATGATTCCTAATGTGTATACTTAAGAAAATGATTTGAATGCTTAATAAGTGAGGAAGTGACCAAATATGTATACTATCTACATGATAGTCAGATAATTATAAATGATTCCTAGGATTTGTCTAGGAAGATGATTTCTGTTATTTGGGCTGATGTGATTGTCTCATTTAGCAAGGCTTATGCTTAATAGCAACCACTGTGGTGCCTCCATTGGAGTGTGCATATTGGTTTCCTATTTACATGAACTACTGTGAGCTAGATGGTTTTATTTGATGAGATCATACACCTGGCCTATGATGCAAAGGCTGAGGCTGTGATGATGTTTGGATACAATAATTACTGCTTGCTTATAAAAACTATCCAGTGATGATCTAGTACTCCACTTGAGTACATATCTGAGGATTTTCTATTACCCCCATCCATTTTCTAAGATGCAATGGTAAGAACAGATACTTAAGCATGATCTTAGATGGGTAACCTGTTGTTGGAGCTAACTTCTAATGCTGATACTAGCACTTGATCAGTTAGCCTACTTTGTCCTTGTGATGTAATTGTTGCCTGCTCCTCCTGATGTGGATCTTGATAACCTTGCTTGTGCTCTGCAGTGAGTTGCTAACCAGTTCCTCCTGGTGTGTTGCCTTTCCTGTGAATTCCTCCCCTCCTAGCTCTCGGATGGCTCCTGGGAGCAACCAGTTGCTGGCGATGGTGTGGTATGACACTCTCATGGTAGTGTTGTGTTGATGTGCTGTGGAGTGTGGGAAGGTACTTGTTGGCTACGACTGTTTCCTTCTTATCTGGTTTCCTGGTTTGTTGTGGTGTTGATAGCTCACAGCTGCATGTGGTGATAGTGCTGTCTGTGAGTGTGCCTGGTATGGTCCAGGAACCTCCCCCTTGTCCAGGTTTCATCTGTGAGATATTTTGCTCTGAATGTGTTCAGCTGATTTGGTATTATAGTTGAAATACATTTTTGGATGTTGGCAAGTGGAAGCTTGACTCTATGCTAATGATGCACAAGGCTGTAGCTTGAATTTGATAAGAACATATCCTATTTATTTGGTGAAATTTGCCCCTTCTAATTTAAGCTCAATGATGAGACAAACAGTGCATTACACTGTAATTCTGAGAGCACTAATACTAACACTAACCCTTGTGTTTTACTTTATTGTTTGTTTTGGGAGGAACCAATTAGGATAAAAGATACCAGATGAAAAAGTGGCTTCGGAACAATAGATTAGGATTTTCTTTGTATTAAATCTTGTAATTTATTTTTTGTCTAAATATTGTAAAAACATTGTACTGTTGTATTTTATTCAATAAAGTTTATTTAATTCCTTTTTTCCTTTCTTTTTCAATTCTTTTGTAAATACAATGTCATATATATTATGTTGTAATAGAGAATTCTTTTATTTCTTTCAATAATGTAATTTTTTCTACTTATTTGTTTCCTGACACTTTACTTTTATTTAGCTATTGTAAAAGATCCTAGTAAACTATATATATATATATTAATAAATAAATCTTTTTATATCATTTTTTGTAATCATTTCAATTCAAGTTATTAAATGTTTCTAATTTACATTTGTGAATTGTATAAATTCATTTGAATTTCATATTTGAAATTCAAATACATGTTTGAACAAATTTCCCCCAAAACAAAGAATTCTACAAAGGTCATGTCGAAATCTATCGCACTTGCCCCAAAGTTTCCTTCAGTACAAGAGAGATCCCGATCCCTCCATAGCTCTTTTAGTTTTGCGCGAAAATTCCCCGGATTTTCTTATGCATGAATGCAATGCACAAACATGTGTCCTCTCTATTTCCAGGTGCTAATCCTGGGATGTTACATGCAGCTTATTTAGTTCATATGTTGGAGGCTAGGTTTGTTAGCCTTAACCCCTTCATACAATTCTTATTCCTAAAACTAAAAGAAGAGAAGAATGTTGAAAAAAGGGAATTCATCCTTGAAACTTTATCAAAAGAATTCCATGATGTTGCTAGGGAGGCCAAAAAGGTTTTTGAATGTTTCAATATGCTAGGTTCAAGTGTAGATGTTGTGGGTATTTCTGATAAAACTAAGCCTAGAGAGGAATTCAATATACCCATACCCTATAAGCTTGTTGGAATGCATGAAGCCTTTGAAAATAACTTCGATTGGATTGCCCCTGAAAATATTTTTGATGAAGGTAGTAACCAAAGAGGATGAGAAAGGATCCTCCAAAACCCATTTGGATGAGATGCGTTTCATAGTTGAAGATTTGCAAGTATGAATGTTAATGCTTCTTCGTTAGAAAATACTTGATTCTTCTTGCTTTTTGTGCCTAACTTAAAGGCGTTAAAGAAAAGTACTTGTTGGGAGATAACCCAAGAGTTTCCTTGAGTCTTGGAAGTTATTAATTTTTTAATAACCTCTTCTTATCCTTTTTGTTTGCTTTTTGTGCCAAGAATGACCTCTAACGAGAGGGAACTAAGATTTGGGGAGTTGCTGTCCCGAAACAGATTTCTCTACTCCACCAAAAAATTTTGTGAGGAGGCTCTGTAACTCGGATTGATCTCAAAATTTATGAATAAATCCCCCAGTATGTTGGATAACTTTCGTTAGTTCAACACATTTTTATTTGAGCAACAGAAGATGTTCGAAAAAAATTGGTTTCTACCTGCTGGTCTGTTTTGACAGATTTCTGCCATTATTTGCATTTGCTTCTTATTGATTCCTTTTTGAGCTCTCTTCAGGTAAATTGAGTTTCTTTTAAGGAGTTACTTCAGTAGCTTGTGTTTTTAGTGAAAATCCTTGCTGTTCCAAAGCTTTGCCAGTGGTCTAATCTATTTTAAATAAGCTAATGTTGCTAATGAAGATTGTGTGAAGTTTTGTATGAAGGAGAGAGAATGATGCAATGAGATGAAGGATGGACAAAAGCTCAAGCTTGGGTATGCCACCATGGTGTCACACCAAGAAATATCCAAGAGGTACAAGCGTCAAAGCTTGGGGATGCCCAAGGCATCCCCTTCTTCATCAATAAAAAGCTCAGGTCTGTCTAGACACTTCACTTTTATTGTTTCATGCACAGTTGTGTTGTTCTTGGAGCGTCTTAATTTTCGTTTGCTTTTCTTAGTTTTTTTAGTTTGCTTTACTAGTTTGGAACCCCGCTCTCGTTGTGTTGTTTTGCAAATAATTTTCTTGGTGTTTGGAAAGGAGTAGTAAGTTCTTGCTTGAAGTGCAAGAGGAGCTTGCATTGACTGTGAGTTATACTTTAGCATGACATGTTAGGTGTTGTTTTAGCATTATGCTTAGTGATTATTGTTTTAGCATGTCTTTTTCCAAACATTTGGGATTGCTTATTGTGCCTTGAAGAAATTATGCGTTGTTTTAGCATGCAAAAGCATAGTATTGTGGTATTCTCCTTTAATGTTTTGCTTGGGTTGACTTGGCACATGCTTACACCATGTTATGACTATGAAAAGTCACCATTAGCCTATATGATCATTTAGTCCTTGACTTGTAGTACCACTCTTTGCTTTGATTAGTTTTCTTTGTTGCATTGCATAATTTTGGCCATTATTACTCTCTTAGTTGGTTGCTCCCAGTCTTTTGCTAGCCTCCACTTGTATGAGTAAGTTATACTCATGCTTCCAAATCCCAAGAAACCAAGTTATTCCAAAGTGTCCACTATAAATTCCTATGCATGGTGTGCTACACCATTCAAAGTACATTCTTGTTTTCAGCTATCTTCCAATTAAAAACTATTTTGTTATGTGAAAACTTAGTGATTAAAGCCCTCACGAACTTGATGGCACATTTTATTCTTTGCCCCTAATAAACTTGAACCATTGAGGCAACTTTGTTGTATATGCTTGCACTTATAAGTTGGGATTAGCTAAACCGTGCTGTCACGGGGAACGTTTTCAACATTGCACTTATACTTTTTGTACTCCGTTGATATCATGCTCTTTTGTCTATGGATGTTATCGGTGTGAAATGAAGTGGGAACTTGTAAGTTCATGGAGTTTGTATTCTGTGTTAGAGAAACGCCTGGGCCGCTAGCCTAAGCCATGCCTAATCATGGTGGAAACTTGCAGCATCACCATAGTGACATCTATGAAGCATTCTTCTTATTAAAAAAGACACATTGAGAAAAGAGGAAAGAGAGAAAAAAGCACCATATTCCCATGGTACATAAGAAGAATTGGTGAGATGCTCATTGTCTTCTTGCCTTGTCATTTTGGTTATGGGAAATCTCCTGTGCCATGTGCAAGGGGTACCCCGTTGGCGGTTCTCAATGATATGCAAATACTTACAGTGACAAGAACTTGCCTGCGCCGTAAGTTGAGTATCCATGAGGTGTAGCCCTCATATTCAAGGGACTTGAGATTGCCAACTTATACTTCGTCAATCATATACTCCATCTTTGCCACTTTAACCTTAACCACTTCAAGATGCTTATGATAGGGGCAATGAGGGCTGAAAGCTAATAAGTACCATAATTTTTGGAAGCTCTTTTTGAAACTTTTAATCCCTGCTTCCTTTACAAAAAGGCCTTTCTTCCACCATTATTTGGGTCTCCACCTTCTACCTTTAGGCACCATTAAGAGAGCATAGTTGTCATTTTGTGTGCAGTGTTCCAAAGCTTATTAATTGATGCATATTGTGTTATTACTTGTTCATGTGCTATATGTTTCTAGTCACCCTTGTGAACTTTGCAGGTGTCCTATGCATTATATTGCTACTCTATGAGGGACAAGATGATTGCCACTATGCTATGTTTTCTGCATGTGAAACAAACAAACGTTTTTCAATGCATATCATTCATGATCTTTGTTTGTAGCTTGTCATGTTGCATGCATAGTTACTATGTCCTATTGTTAGAACTCCATCTTTTATGCACATGTTTAGAGTTCTTTGATCCCATCTTTCAATGTTTGCAAATGGTTGGATCTTTATTGTGAGGGTGCATGTCACCTCAAAAATTATTCTTTTATCACTTACCTACTCGAGGACGAGTAGGAGTTAAGCTTGGGGATGCTGATACGTTGGAAACGTTTCTATAATTTTTTATGCTCCATGCTTGTTTTGTATCTACTTTACTTTACTTGTCCATACTTTTAGGTGCTTTTTACATGTTTTCTGGTACTAACCTATTAACAAGTTTTTTTTTTGAGAAAGAGATGCCACGTGTCCATTTAATCAAACGTCAGGTTACAACACGTAGACACACCCGGAACACTCCGGAAACACCAGCTGATAAGGACGCTTTGCACAAAAGACCCTAGAAAGGAAAAAATTGCAAAGAACTTCCTAGAGGTCTCTATGCAGATCGCCAGCACACGTTTCCTGAAACCACCACAGCCGGAGCTGTCGACGAAACAGGAGACGAGAAACCACCATCCAAGACCCAGAGCAGCCTCCTCGCAGTCAAGCTGCTTTGTGGACCTCAAAGAGGATCCGCCGTGAGTGACGGAAGCACAACCTCTGGAGCACATCGGCCGGGGAGGACCCCGAGCTCCTCCAGGTCGCTGTACTGCCTGAATCAGTCGACCCAGTCGATGAAGACATGAAGCACAGCCCACCAACAACCGCAAACCCAGCTCCAAATCGGCCAGTGCGCGGAGTGCGCCAACGATGACGCCGTCAAGGCCGCGACCCGCCGGCACCGTCCCTGAAAAGCTCCTCCTAGACTCCGTAGCGACGCGGGGACGCACGTGGCTACGACGGCTGAGACAGAGGACAAAAGCCACAACGGAGATCACCGCCGCCGCCACGGCAACCCCGCTAGCACACGCAGCACGCAGATCGAACCCCAAACGCAGCATAGGATGTCGCAGTTGGACTAGATCTCGAGCTGATTTATTGAACGCCGCCGCCCTCGCCGCCGGAGACGAACTGAGAGCCTGCCAACAACTAGCTACGAAGACTATCCTAAGTCTACAGCTATACAGATCCGGGCGGAGGAACCGGCGACCCCCCTCCCGCCGATGAGCTTGAGGCCCATGGGGGAGAGGAGCAGCCGGGTCCGCCGCCGGAAGACCAGTCTCCTCTGGGTTCGCCCTTTTTTCTGTGGAGAGAAACGAGTTGACTCCTTGACATTTACCTATTAACAAGTTGCAACAGTGCCAGATGCCTGTTTTCTGCTATTTATGGTTTCAGAAAAGTTAGTAAAGAAATATTCTCGGAATTGGACGGGACGAAGGACAAAATCAATAACTTTCCGTGGGGAACAAGAAGTCTAGAGGAGAGCCCGAGGGGCCGTCCAGAGGGGCCAGACCCCCCAGGCGCGGGTGGGCCCTACCCCGTGCTTGGCTAGGGTTTGGCCGCCTCGGTCTCCCCCGTCGCCTATAAGAAGCCCCCGATGCAGAAACCCTGAGTACCCGATGAGAAATCCACGAAACCATTTGTAGACGCCGCCACCATCGTCCCTAGATCGGGGGATCTGAAGCTCTTCCCGGCACCCTGCCAGAGGGGAGATCGTCCCGGAGGCCTTCTCTCCGGTATGATTCGTGAGTAGTTCCACCTTGGACTACGGGTCCATGTAGTAGCTAGATGGTTGTATCTCCTCCTTTGTGCTTTCATGTATAGATCTCATGAGCTCCGTTCATGATCAAGATCTAATCTATTTGTAATCATGCATGTTGTGTTTGCGGGGATCCGATGGATATTGAGGTTATTATGTTGGTTTGATTAATGGTTCTATCTTTATGATTGTATCATGTCTGTGTTGTTTGTGATCTTGTATGCTCTCCGTTGCTAGTGGTTATCTTGGCCAAGTAGTTGCTAGTGACTCCAAGAGGGAGTATTTATGCTCGATAGTGGGTTCATGCCTCTAGTTTCCAAGGGAAGTGACAGAAATCTCTTCGGTTGTAGATGTGTTGTTGCTACTAGGGAGAAAACAACGGTCTCTTGTTCATGGAACATGTGGACTGTTTACCTTACACACTTTGCTTAAAGCAGTTGTCTGTTGCTTGCAACTTAATACTGGAGGGGGTTCAGATGATAACCTGAAGGTGGACTTCTAGTCATAGATGCAGTTGGATTACAATCTATGTATATTGTTGTATTGCCCAATCAGCTTCATAGGATCTTTCTGGCTAGTAATTGCATTGTTATGCCTTGCTCAGTTCCTGTCAATAGCCCCGCTGTAATTTGTTTACCCTTCATGCCATGTTGTTTATCTAAGGAGAGCACCTCTAGTGAACTATGGATCCCGGTCCAATCTTTACCATTGATACATATTCCACTGTTACTTGTTTACTTGTTGCAAACCATTACCTTCCACACCATACGTTTAATCCTTTGTTACAGCAAATCGGTGAGCTTGACAACCTCACTGATTCGTTGGGGCAAAGTCTTGATTTTGTGTTGTGCAGGTCTCCATGTTGCTTCCAACACCTGTGTGACGTTTCCTTCCTCCTTATGGTTCGATAACCTCGGTCTCAACTGAGGAAAGACTTGCTGCTTCACACCTTGCTCTTGGGGTTTCCAACGAAGTGCTTCCACATCAAACACTAGGCGCCATCAAGCTTTCTGGTGCCATTACTGGGGAATCTACTTCAACCTCTTCCACCTCGTCAAGCGCTATCACCTTCCAAGTGAGGGGTCGAACCTGGTTAAACTCCTTGTGCTCAATCTCAATCCGGTAATTCCTATGCTCTCTCATTCACCCCTCCCCCTTGTTTAATCTACCCCTGGTAGCATCTGCTGGATCAATGCACCAACATTGGATCTAGGCAGTGGCGGTCATCCTCCTCCTTGCCGGTTTTGCTGTCCCATGAAGGAAAGTAATTTTTTTGTACAAAACAATTGGAAATATTTGTGACAACATTGTTTGGCTCGAAAATGCATAGTTGTGCCCAATATGAGCACATTATAATGAACTTTGCCATGGAAATGACCATCAGTTTTGTCATTTTGCTTGAAATGTTCGTACATCATAGCCCATTTTCGTGAAAGATTTCTAAAAAAAATCATATTGCAAGTTTGGCTTTGTTTCTCCCCTAGTATACATAAAAAGTACTCCATATGAAAGGTTTGCAATTTTTGAATTTTTATTAACTTTATTTATTTTCAAATCGTGTCAAAATAGATGACATGGCTATTCATAGCAAGAGATTGAACATTTCAAAAGTAATGTCAAAATATACGACATGGATATTCATAGCAAGATATTGAACATTTCGAAACTAGTGACTACTTGCCTAAATATGATTTCTTTGGAGTTCTTTGGACCAAGTCATCTAACACTTGTAGTTCAAATTTGAATTACTTTCTAGAAATCATCATAATATCATGTAAAAGTGAGAAAACAGCAAGAAAGCTTGAAATAATCATGAATTCTGGAGATTGTCAATCCAATATGGTCTACTCTATGTGAAAATCAGAGTGGTGCCATTTTGCACCTTGTTTTCGTACTTACTTCACAATGAAACATAGTTTTAACAATTATAAAATGAAAAATAAATTTGTAGGTACTAACAAGTTGGAAACTCTATCTGGTGACATGTAGTGACCTTGGATCAATAAAGATCCTAAGTCCCTGTGATTTACATGCTAGTCCCTGGATCAATAGCTAGCACTCACAGTCGATGAATATCACGTAAAACACAAAGCCATTATTACACGGAGAATCCAGAGTATGAATTTATTACAAATTTTCTTAGCATTAAGCTAGCTCAAATAACAGCGGAAACATAAAAGAATCTTAAGTCCATCAACGCCCCAGGCTTGTCGAGTGTAGACTCGCGATCCCTACGCACCTTTCAATCTTCGGATTCTGCACATAAGACGTGCAACCAACAAGTTGGGTGAATACTTTGAATGTATTGGAAAATTACACCAGGGAAAGAAAAGGCTATCTCTACATGCAAGGCTAGTTTAGGATGTAGAGTTCATTTGCTCAAAGCTAGTTTTCTTAAGTATAGATAAGAAGAGAAGATTTTCCCTACTTCGTAAACTTTTGTTTAAGTAATATATGGTCAAATGGCACACGAGGATATTACTCACCAAGTGTCCAACCAACCTAACACTTGGATATTACTCACCAAGTTCCCAAAACCCTCCCAATAGCGATATGACTCACGCCTTGGGTTTTTAGAAAACTTTAAGTTTTGAAAGAGAGAGAGGAAGATCCTTCAGAGGCTCCATCCTTCAGATGCTCAATGTTGTTCTATTTCCGTGAACACGACTGATCGATCAGATTGCAGTACTCTTGAGAGTTTGTGCACTTTACCCACAATCCACGATCAAGTCCTTTTACAGACAAGACCATGGCAAGGCTTTCCCTTAGTAGCCCCTCTACCTTCTGGATCCAACCGTGTCAAGAACCTCCAAATGTTGGTACTCAGGTGAGGTTTCCCACTAAGTACTAGGCCAAGACATATCCCATATGTATTGTGGTTGCACTGGAAGCTTCTGAATTCTGAAACATGGCAGACTTCTTTGATTCCTGGGCGGCCGTCCTCCACCAAAAATCTCACTCGTTGTCCCAACAACCATTCCACCCAGAACAAAACTTAGTTTTATTTTGAAGTGGATTTGAGAAGAAAGGTTTGCTCAAAAGAGCCTTTATACTTAGAAAATTCATTGTCTTTCGAACCCCCCAACGGTACTTTTCATATATATAGCATAGCAAGCAATACTTAGCAAAATAGGGGTAACCTATTAGGAAGGGAAAACCCTAAGTATAGAGCTACTCATGGCATACTACAAAATCATCGCACTTGCAAAATAATACCAAGGAAAAATTCTACTGGAACATCCTACACATGCATACTACAGAATTTTGAGGATCACATGCATAGAATAAAAACTGGGACAAAAGATATGAACAAGTGGTGTAACTTGCCTTGATCCGAGTAGCACTCTACACAATAGCACTCCTCAGCGCACTCCGAACAATCTAACAAAACACAAACATAGATCTAATCACAACTTGCATAAAATATGCCACAGAGATAATATGCATGGATGCAACATGGTACTTATGCAAGATTTGTTTTCTAAATTGACCAAGGTAGTCTAATTGGATTGCAATTGTGTTAGGGATGTTATTAGTATTGATTTCCCACGGGTTTAAACAAATTTGGGTCTTATTCTAATTCTTGGGCTCACTAGAAGATCCAACCATCTAATTAGCCCCAAATCATATCTAATTCTCTTAAGCAAGGTTTTATAATTTTGTTCAGTAGGTGTTGTGAAAACAAAGTCATCACAACAAGAATCAACTAAAACAGAGTTTTAATTATTTTTCTATAGATTAAACACTCTAATCTAGAGATTAAATCCTACACAGAAAAACCTTCTGCAAACTTGTAATATTATTACAGATATGTGTTCTACACAATTTTGTGAATCCAATGGTATTTTATACGCAAAATTTGGCCAAGTATTTGATTTTCTATGAATTTCGCAAGTTTTAACCTCAATCTGCCAAATAAATTTAACCCTAGCGAGAACGCGACATGTGGCAGCAACTGATTGGGCCAGCTAAGCAAGGCGGCGCGCTGTTGCGACTTTGCCACGCGGCGCTACGCGATAGTCGCATACCCCTTCGCCCCTCCCTTCTAATTTGGACGCATACTTTCAATCGGACGGCCGTGAGCGGCTTGACTGACCTTTGGTGGTGGCGGCGATGAAGGCGACGGTGGCGGTGGTGGAACGACGTTGGTGGTTGGTGTCCCAGCGGCCCCAGTGGTCTTGGAAGATGGAAAAGATGGCCTCTCAATGCGTATGGGGATGGCGAACCTCTCAATGGCCTCGGCGCGGTCCCTCTCCTCCTCTATCTCCCACGGTCGGCAGTTCCTCTTCTCGGTTACGATGGGCTCCAGCGAGCAATTGTCGGTGACCCTCTGCGATTCGGAAGAGGCGAGTTAGATGGGAGGACCTGGTAGGTCGAGGTGAGTAGTATGGAAGGTAGGTCAGGGCTCGAGGTGCTCTGGAAGATCACCAACCTCGAGCTCCGACGACGGACGGCTCCGGCGAGATTGGAATATGACGAAACTAGAGCTAGGGTTTGAGAATCACGAAAACAACGGTGGGGCCCGAAGCAGCGGTATAAGAGGGGGAGGTTTCTTGGAGTAGGAGGCACGGATTCGTACGAGGGACGAAGAATCACAAGTATTCAAATTCGGGTTCGTGTTCATCAGGGACTCCTGCCGGAGGTGGAAGATGACAGCGCGGGCCCACCTATCGGTGGCCGCGGCAGGCGTGGCTGGGCCGGCTGCATGCTGCGCACAGCTGTAGCGCGCGGTAGGTAGGTATTGGGCCTGGTTCGCTAGCCCGGTAAGTTAGGTTGTTTAGTTTTTTTATACTATTATCTTTTCCAATTATGTTTCACTAATTATTTAATAACTTTTGCATATCAAGTCCAAAAACAATGAAACCAATTCCTAAATTTTTGTAAAAAGAAGGTGGTCATCATAGAACCAGAGGATATTATTTTTACCTAGTTTTTAGGAGGTTCAAAACAAGATTCCCTCATTAATGCTCATAGGGAGGAATTAATATTAGGGTTTTTGTCTGGGGTTTGGTGGTAGGGTTTTTATACAACTTAATGTGTAGGATGCAATGATGCAAGGATGATGCATGCTTCTAGTAACATCATATAATAAAATCTGGGATGTTACAAACCTACCCCCCTTAAGAAGAATCTCGTCCCCGAGATTCGGGTTGGCTAGCAAATAGGTGTGGATGTTCTGCCTTCAAATCTTCCTCATGCTCCCACGTGGCTTCTTCCTCGGAGTGGTGGTTCCATTGCACTTTGCAGAATCTAATAGTCTTGGTACGGGTAATCCTTTCGGCTGTTTCTAGTATTCTGATGGGTTTTTCCTCATAGGTAAGGTCATTCTCCAACTGAACCTCCTCCAGGGAAACGGTATCCCTCAGCGGTGTTTCGGCCATTTCTGGGTGGCACTTCTTTAGTTGTGATACATGAAACACATCATGAACAGTCAGTCCTTCGGGTAACTCCAACTGATAAGCTACTTCACCTCTACGGTCTAGAACCTTATATGGTCCTATGAATCGTGGGGCTAACTTACCCTTGATTCTGAACCTCTTAACTCCTCGTAGTGGTGAAACTCGGAGGTACGCACGGTCCCCTATTTTGTAAGCCACATCTCTGCGCTTGGAGTCAGCATAGCTCTTTTGTCGGGATTGAGCTACCTTTAGACTATCTTGAATCTGTCGTACCTTTTCTTCGGCATCCTTGATCAATTCAGGTCCAAAAAGACTATGTTCACCAACTCCACTCCATAACAGTGGGGTTCTACACTTCCTGCCATATAGAACTTCAAACGGATCCATCTTGATACTTGTCTGGTAGCTGTTGTTGTAGGAGAACTCAGCATACGGAAGGTTATCGTCCAAACTAGACCCATAGTCTAGTGCGCAAGCTCTCAACATATCTTACAGAATCTGATTCACCCTTTCTGTTTGGCCATCTGTTTGAGGGTGGAAAGCAGTATTGAATTCTAGTCTGGTTCCAAGAGACTCATGTAACTGTCACCAAAACTTTGAAATGAACTGGGTTCCTCTGTCTGATACAATTCCCTTAGGGACACCATGCAGACTTACAATCCTTGACATATATATCTTGGCAAGCTTAGCACTTGTATATGTGGTCTTTACGGGGATGAAGTGAGCCACCTTGGTAAAGTGGTCCACCACTACCCAGATAGAATCAAATCCTGAACGAGTCCGGGGCAGCCCCGTGATAAAATCCATGCCTACCTTATCCCACTTCCAGTCGGGTATAGGTAGTGGTTGTAGCAATCCGGCCGGTTTCTTATGCTCGGCCTTAACTCTATTGCATACGTCACATAGGGAAATATACTCGGCAATTTCTCTTTTTAGGTTATTCCACCAAAATCTATCCTTCGCATCCATGTACATCTTCGTGTTACCTGGATGAATTGATTAAGGTGAATCGTGAGCTTCTTGTAAAATCAACTTCCTGATATCGGGGTCATTGGTAACGCACAAATGCTTCCCATACCAAAGGGTTCCTTGTTCGTCCAGACGAAATTCCTTTGTCTTTCCTTCACTTATTTTGACTCTTATGTCTTCCAACTCTTTATCTCTCTTTTGTGCTTCCTTGATTCTCTCTTGAAAAGTAGACACTATTTCCATAGTCACTACGTGTCCTTTTGGAACTATTTCTAGCCTGAGATCCTTGAATTGCTTGCATAACTCCTCTGGTAGTTCCCCTGCGGTAAGTCCATTCACATAAACCTTACGACTTAAGGCATCGGCCACCACGTTTGCCTTTCCGGGGTGGTACTATAAATTCAAGTCATAATCCTTAATTAGTTCAAGCCATCTTATTTGCCTCATATTCAACTCCTTTTGGGTGAAGATGTATTTCAAACTCTTACGATCTATGAACACATCACAATGTTTGCCCATGAGGTAGTGTCTCCATACCTTGAGTGCATGTACCACAGACGCAAGTTCCAAATCATGTGTGGGGTAATTGTGTTCGTGGTTCTTAAGTTGTCGAGAGGCATAGGATACCACTTTCCCATCTTGCATCAATATACTTCCAAGTCCTTGTCGAGAAGCGTCACAATAGACTTGAAAATCATTTTGGATATCAGCAGACACAGAACGGGTGCCATTACAAGGCGTTTCTTCAACTCTTGAAAACTTGCTTCACATGCCTCGGTCCATAGGAATTTATTTTCCTTCTTCAACAGTTCCGTCATGGGTTTTGCTATTTTGGAAAAGTTTTCAATGAACCTCCGGTAGTATCCTGCAATGTCCAAGAAACTCCTAATGTCTCCCACATTCTTGGGTGACTCCCATTCCGTTACGGAAGCTACCTTACTGGGATCAACTCCTTTTGCCGACACAACATGACCAAGGAATCCCACTTCCTTTAACCAAAATTCGCACTTGCTGAATTTGGCATACAACTTGTGTTCCCTTAGTTTCTCCATAGTTAGGCGCATATGTTTTTCATGTTCCTTCTCATCCTTGGAGTATATGAGTATATCATCTATGAATACCACAATAAACTTGTCCAAATATTCCATGAACACCTTGTTTATCATGGTCATGAAGTATGCCGGGGCATTGGTTAGACCAAACGACATCACGGTGTACTCATACAATCCGTATCTCGTGGTGAAGGCTGTTTTGGGCACATCCTGTTCTCGAATTTTTAGCTGAAAGTACCCTGATCGCAGATCGATCTTTGAGAACACACTGGCTCCCTTTAACTGGTCAAACAGGTCATTTTGATGTTGGGCAGAGGGTACTTATTCTTGATCGTCATTCATTCAACGACCGGTAGTCCACAACCAGCCTCTTGGTTTTATCCTTCTTTTCCACGAATAGGACAGGTGCTCCCCAAGATGACGCGCTGGTTTGAATGAATCCCTTGTCCAATTGTTCCCTAAGCTGTTTCTTGAGTTCCTTCAACTCGTCCACATCCATCTTGTATGGTCTCTTAGCTATCGGCCCTGTGACCGGCATCAAGTCAATGAGGAACTCGATATCATGGTCGAGAGGCATCCCGGGTAACTCTTCTGGAAAGACATCTGGGTATTCTTTCACAATAGGTACATCCTCCAACCTAACCCCCTTAAGAGAGTTCAGCATGACTTCCTTAAGTGTGAAATTTGACTTGATACGAATCCTCTTCCCTTCCGGCGGTGTGAGCGTGACAGTTCTTTTGGCACAATCTATGACTCCTTCATATTCGGTCATCCAATTCATGCCCAAGATTATGTCTAATCCTTGTGACTCTAGAACTACTAGACTTGTGGGAAAGATGTGCGTCTCAATCCTTAGTTCTAAACCCCGACAACCAGAGTTTGCCACTATTTCTCCTCCAGGAGAACTTACCCTTAGAGGAGAGTTTATAGACTCCGTAGGTATCTTGCCTCTATCCAAAAATACCCTTGATATGGATGAATGTGATGCACCGGTATCAAAAAGAACAACTGCGGAAATAGAATTGAGCTTGAACTTACCAATCACGGAGTCTGGTGTATCACAAGCATCCTCCATAGAGACATGATTCACCGTGGCTTTGACAAACGGATTTGGCTTCTTCCCGTTTCCATTGCCATGGTTGTGTCCATTTCCATTCCCATTGCCATTGCCATTCTTCTTCTCGGGGCAAGTGGTTGCATAGTGCCCTGTCTTGTTGCACTTAAAGCATGTCACTTCACTGAGATCCTTTCCATTGTTGCCATTTCCATTGCGGTTTTTATGCCCATTGTGTTTGTGGCCGCCATGATGATGACCGTTATGGTTGTGGCCATTGTTGTTATAAGGTGGTGGTGAGGAAGTGCGCTGCTTCTGGCACGAAACAGAGTGCTTGTGAGGGTTAGACTTCCTCTTGCGGTTTTCTATGCTCTTTCTTTTGGACTCAACCACAATGGCTATGTCCAAGAGTTCCTGAAAGTTGTCAAATTTCTGCACCACAAGCTGAATGGATATATCATCATTGAGTCCTCTTAAGAATTCCTCCCGCCTCTTGGCATCAGTGGAAACATCATCGGGTGCATAACGGGCTAGCTTGTTGAAAATCTCACCATACTCGGTGACAGAACGGTGCAGCTGGTGTAGGTCGCGAAACTCGCGCCTTTTCAGAGTCATGACACCAGCAACCACAGGATGAGTGCGAAAAGCTAACTTGAACTGATCCCAAGTGATAGCATCAATATCCGGGTGGGTGACTTGGTAGTTATCCCACCATTCTGCAGCAGGTCCTTCAAGCTGGTGCGTGTCATATCGTACCCTGTCGGCTCCGACAGCTTGCACAGTGTCTAACTTCTTGTTAATTGTACGGAGCTAGTCATCTGCGATGATTGGTTCAGCGCTTCTAGTGAAGGTAGGTGGGTTCAACCTCAAAAACCGAGTCAAGCGATCATGTTGAGGTGGTGGTGGAGGTGGCGGTGGCAGCGTGTTGTTGTTGTGGTTTTGCATGTTCTGAGTGAGCAGTTGGATCAGCTGGTTCTGAGTGGCCATAAGTTGTGCAATTTTTCGAGGAATTTTGGTGTTCGCATGTCTTGGCGGCATCTTTGGGGTTTGAGAGACAAGTTAAGAAATATACAGAAAGACTAAGTAGTAAATTCCTACCCTTATGAAAACATACATGGCACACAAGGCACACCAGACACAAAAGCATAGACTTAACACAGAAATCATCCAAGTTTAACTAAACCAAATATGTCTTGGTATTTATTACAATTGTGAATAACGTTCTACTATAGAATTTAAAGGTGGTCCAACTACTACACATCTTCCACGCCTTCTTCTTCCTCGTCCTCGAACGAGTAGCCTTCCTGCTCTAGGGTTGTCTTGTATAGCTCCATCTCCTTTGTGGTGGCTTCAAGCTTCTCTTGGAGGTTCTTTATCTCATCCTGCAGCTTCTTGGTAGTGGCTTCTAGCTGCTCCTGAAGTCCCTCCTTCTCGCTTTGTAGCTCCTCCACTAGACTTGACTTCTTTGCGGCTTCAAGTTGCTTTGCCAAGTCCCTCTTGGAAGCACGCACATCATTGGTTATATTGCAAAGTCCTTCGGTTTGCACTTTAGTTCCATCGATCTCCTGCTTGAGTTCCCTAATCCTCTTGTTTTTATTTATCACCCTCTTCTCTTGGTTAGCGAACTTCTTCTCTTGGTCCTGGAACTTTATCTCTTGGAGCTTCATTGCCTCCTCCTGCTGCTTGCTCATTTCCTCCGTCTCCTTGATGAGAGCACATAGCTCATCGTTCCTTAACATCTCGAGGAAGCTACTTTTTTCGAGTTCATGGATGTGGCACTCCAAGTCTTTATATTGGGTCCTTCGGCGCTTGGTAGAAGTCCTTTCCTCAAAGGTTAACTCCATGGGAATTCCTTCCTCATCCCGTCTTCCAAAGAGGCCACCGCGGTGTCCTTGGAGAGCCTCATGATGGCGTCCGCACAGGCGACCAATGAGCTGCTGCAAGCTGATGCTAAGGGCCTTCTCCTTGGAGTCGCTAACAATGTGGATTGCTATGTATTCCTCCGGGTTCTTGCCTCGCTCTTGTCCTGGCTGGATGACTTTGACTCCCCAACAGCCGTCCTTGTGGAGTTTCTTCATTGTGCTTCCCTGGATTGTTGGCAGGGGAAGGTCCAAACGCGTGAGAAGGTCCATGAGGCATCCACCAAAGCGAAGGGGCTCGATGTCCGCTACGGTGTCGTAGAGGAAGCTTGTCATCCTTAAGTTAGAAGAGTGAAGATTAGATACTTGAACAAGTAGAGGAAAGCAGGTACTAGAAGTGCGAAATAACTTAAAAGGAAAAGCAAGTAAGGCACATATGTTAAAGGTGGTTCCAATCCTAGGGTCACGTCCTACAGGCAACGATGTGCTCTGATACCATCTGTAGTGACACTGGATCAATAAAGATCCTAAGTCCCTATGATTTACATGCTAGTCCCTGGATCAATAGCTAGCACTCACAATCGATGAATATCACGTAAAACACAAAGCCATTATTACACGGAGAATCCAGAGTATGAATTTATTACAAATTTGCTTAGCATTAAGCTAGCTCAAATAACAGCGGAAACATAAAAGCAGCTTGAGTCCATCAACGCCCCAGGCTTGTCGAGTGTAGACTCGCGATCCCTACGCACCTTTCAATCTTCGTATTCTGCACATAAGACGTGCAACCAACAAGTTGGGTCAATACTTTGAATGTATTGGAAAATTACACCAAGGAAAGAAAAGACTATCTCTACATGCAAGGCTAGTTTAGGTTGTAGAGTTCATTTGCTCAAAGCTAGTTTTCTTAAGTATAGAGAAGAAGAGAAGATTTTCCCTACTTTGTATACTTTTGTTTAAGTAATATATGGTCGAATGGCACACGAGGATATTACTCACCAAGTGTCCAACCAACCTAACACTTGGATATTACTCACCAAGTTCCCAACACCCTCCCAATAGCGATATGACTCACGCCTTGGGTTTTTAGAAAACTTAAGTTTTGAAAGAGAGAGAGGAAGATCCTTCAGAGGCTCCATCCTTCAAATGCTCAATGTTGTTCTATTTCCATGAACACGGCTGATCGATCAGATTGCAATACTCTCGAGAGTTTGTGCACTTTACCCACGATCAAGTCCTTTTACAGACAAGACCATGGCGAGGCTTTTCCATAGTAGCCCCTCTACCTTCTGGATCCAACCGTGCCAAGAACCTCCAAATGTTGGTACCCAGGTGAGGTTTCCCACTAAGTACTAGGCCAAGACAGAGCCCATATGTATTGTGGTTGCACTGGAAGCTTCTGAATTCTGAAGCATGGCAGACTTCTTTGATTCCTGGGCGGCCGTCCTCCACCAAAAATCTCACTCGTTGTCCCGACAACCATTCCGCCTAGAACAAAACTTAGTTTTATTTTGAAGTGGATTTGAGAAGAAATGTTTGCTCAAGAGAGCCTTTATACTTAGAAAATAGATTGTCTTTTGAACCCCCCAATGGTACTTTCCATATATATAGCATAGCAAGCAATACTTAGCAAAACAGGGGTAACCTATTAGGAAGGGAAAACCCTAAGTATAGAGCTACTCATGGCATACTACAAAATAATCGCACTTGCAAAATAATGCCAAGGAAAAATTCTACTGGAACATCCTACACATGCATACTACAGAATTTTTAGGATCACATGCATAGAATAAAAACTGGGACAAAAGATATGAACAAGTGGTGTAACTTGCCTTGATCCGAGCAGCACTCTACACAATAGCACTCCTCAGCGCATTCCGAACAATCTAACGAAACACAAACATAGATCTAATCACAACTTTCATAAAATATACCACAGAGATAATATGCATGCATGCAACATGGTACTTATGCAAGATTTGTTTTGTAAATTTACCAAGGTAGTCTAATTGGATTGCAATTGTGTTAGGGATGTTATTAGTATTGATTTCCCACGGGTTTAAACAAATTTGGGTCTTATTCTAATTCTTGGGCTCACTAGAAGATCCAACCATCTAATTAGCCCCAAATAATATCTAATGCTCTTAATCAAGGTTCTATGATTTTGTTCAGTAGGTGTTGTGAAAACAAAGTCATCACAACAATAATCAACTAAAACAGAGTTTTAATTATTTTTCTATAGATTAAACACTCTAATCTAGAGATTAAATTCTACACAGAAAAACCTTCTGCAAACTTGTAATATTAATACAGATCTGTATTCTACACAATTTTTTGAATCCAACGGTATTTTATACGCAAAATTTGGCCAAGTATTTGATTTTCTATGAATTTCGCAAGTTTTAACCTCAATCTGCCAAATAAATTTAACCCTAGCGAGAACGCGACATGTGGCAGCAACTGATTGGGCCAGCTAAGCAAGGCGGCGCTGACGCGGCGTGCTGTTTCGACTTTGCCACGCGGCGCTACGCGATAGGCGCATACCCCTTCGCCCCTCCCATCGAATCTGGCCGCATACTTTCAATCGGATGGCCATGAGCGGCTTGACTGACGTGTGGCGGTGGCGGCGATGAAGGCGATGGTGGCGGTGGTGGAACGGCGTCGGTGGTCGGTGTCCTAGCGGCCCCAGTGGTCTTGGAAGATAGTGAAGATGGACTCTCGATGCGTATGGGGATGGCGAACCTCTCAACGGCCTCGGCGCGGTCCCTCTCCTCCTCTATCTCCCACGGTCGGCAGTTCCTCTTCTCGGCTCCGATGGGCTCCGGCGAACAATTGTCGGCGACCCTCTGCGATTCGGAAGAGGCGAGTTAGATGGGAGGACCTGGTAGGTCGAGGCGAGTAGTATGGAAGGTAGATCAGTGCTCGAGGTGCTCTGGAAGGTCACCAACCTCGAGCTCTGATGGCGGACGGCTCCGGCGAGATTGGAATATGATGAAACTGGAGCTAGGGTTTAAGAATCACGAAAACAACGGTGGGGGCCGAAGCAGCGGTATAAGAGGGGGAGGTTTCTTGGAGTAGGGGCACGGATTCGTACGAGGGACGAAGAATCGCAAGGATTCAAATTCGGGTTCGTGTTCATCACGGACTCCTGCTGGAGGTGGAAGATGACAGCGCGGGCCCACCTGTCAGTGGCCGCGGCAGGCGTGGCTGGGCCGGCTGCAGGCTTGCTGCATGCTGCGCGTAGCTGCAACGCGCGGTAGGTAGGTATTGGGCCTGGTTCGCTGGCCCGGTAAGTTAGGTTGTTTAGTTTTTTTATACTATTGTCTTTGCCAATTATGTTTCACTAATTCTTTAATAACTTTTGCATATCAAGTCCAAAAACAATGAAACCAATTCCTAATTTTTTGTAAAAAGAAGGTGGTCATCATAGAACCAGAGGATATTATTTTTACCTAGTTTTTAGGAGGTTCAAAACAAGATTCCCTCATTAATGCTCATAGGGAGGAATTAATATTAGGGTTTTTGTCTGGGGTTTGGTGGTAGGGTTTTGATTGCAACTTAATGTGTAGGATGCAATGATGCAAGGAGGATGCATGCTTCTAGTAACATCATATAATAAAATCTGGGATGTTACACGACATTATTTGGTATGGCAATATGCAAGTTTTACCCCAATATATAATGAACTATGCCCTAGAAATGACCACCACCTTGGCATTTTGCTTGAATGCCATGAATGTTCCTACTTTTTATTTAAATTTTCATAATGAAAGTTTGATATTTTTACTAGCAACTAGTACACATAAAAGGACTCCTTACAGAAGGATCACATTTTCTGAAGTTGTCTTCATTTTTAAAAAAATGGGATTAAAATGGACGGTGAAAGTACCGACTTTATACGACTAGAGGGGGGTGAATAGGCGTCTACCCAATTTTAATTTGTTTCTCACTTTTAGGCTCACCAAGAAAGGAAGTTATCTAGAGATGCAACTAAGTGAACAACCTAAATGCAAGGAAACAAACACCAACAACAAAAACAGTAAATAGCAAGGAGTAAAGGAGGGGAACGAAGTAACCGGAGAGGGGACACGGATATGTAATTCTCGTAGTTCACTCCCAAGGAGCTACGTCTACGTTGGAGAGGTGGGCCACACAAGGTCACCCGAGCGCCACAAAGGCCTCACCCTATTCTCTGGTGAGCTCTCCCACAAAGGAGGCCTCACAATCCACTAACCGGTGACCTTGAAGGCGCCAACCGAAACCTTTACACCAAGGTTGAGGGGGAGGCTCCACAACTCAACTGGAGGCCCTCAAAGACACCTCGAAGCTTTACAACGCAAGCCTTAGCTTCGAGGATGCCCTACACCGTCTAGGGTTCCAAGAAACCCAAGAGCAACAAGATCCACAAAGGATGGGTGGGGGAAATCAAATCTTCTTTGGTGGAAGTGTAGATCTAGGCCACCTCCCTCACCTCTCAAAAGATCAAGTCATTTGACTGGCTAGAGAGAGAGATCTAGTGAGGTGAAGCTCAAGCATTAATGGAGGAGAGAGAAAAATTCGAGCGAGAGTGGGAGGAAGAAGAGGGGTGCGTTAAATAGGCCCCCTCGCACTGAACCGTTACAGCCCCCGCGACCTCACCGGAAGTTCCGTGAGAGGCCGGAAGTTCCGCCCAGCCTGGCTCCAACGGTCATCAGACCGTTGACGCCCGCTCCAGAAGCGCAACCGGAAGTTCCGGTCAAAACAGACCGGAAGTTCCGGTGAACTTCCGATGCTAGTTCCGACCAAGTTCCGGCAAATAGAGCGCTTCAAAACAGAAGGTTACTGAGCCGCCACCGGAACTTGGAGCGGAACAAGGGGCAGAACTTCTGGGTCGCAAACCGAGTCTGGCCGGAAGTTCCGGCGTCTGGGCGGAAGTTCCGCTCAGGATCTTTTGGCAGGACAAGTTCCGATGCAAGTTCCGGCCCAAGTTCCGGAAAATAGAACACTTCATACAAAAGGTTAGTGATTCACCATCGGAACTTGGGGCGGAACTAGCGTCGGAACAAAGTGTAAAACATCCCGCAGAAAAGAATCTGAGCGGAACTTCCGGCCTAGGCCGGAAGTTCCGGTGAGACACAAAAGGCTCCAACAGAACAGGAAAACGCTCTCTCACGGGATAATGGGATGGCTGTGGAGGTGCATATAGGTTTGTGCAAGAACAAGTGATTTCCCACAGCCTTCCAAAATGGACCCCCTCTTAATAGTACGGTGACCTAAAAACAACAACCGGAGAGAAACTAGGAGAAGACTAAAAGGCCACCGTCTTCATGAGATCCCAAGAGAGCATCCACCACTATAGAAGGAGACATCAACAACGTTTCCCCTGAAACTCAAGCGCACAATTAAAAAACACAGTTGGGATTATCATTAACACCAAAAACATTATGGGAAGATATAGTCCTTTCAATCTCCCCCTTTTTGGTGTTAGATGACAATCCCAAAGATTTGCATAGAATCAAAGCAATCTTTGCAATGAACGGGACAAGCTCCCCCTGTATGTGTGCAAGGTAGAGAAGAAGAACTCTAAGGACAAGACTGGCACACATACACGGAGGCTCCCCCTACCAATTGCAAAGATAGAACAAGTGCAAGGTACAAGAAAGGATAGAGATCATACCAGAACCAACCAAATGTGGTGGAGACAAAAGGAGTAATAATAACAATAAGAGCAATGAGGCTCCACCACCATATGCATGAGCTCATAGGATGACAACAAGATACCACACTCACGGCATTGTATAAGATACCACAAAGATACCACATAGTCTCAAACATAACATACCACATGGTCCACAAGCACACACAAGTTCACGGACATAAAACCACAAGCACACAAATAAACTAGAGAGTTCGCGAGCAAGAAAAGATCAAAGGAAAGAACAGGCTCGCGACTCAACCCATGCAAATCCCGTAGACAACCTAATAGACATCTTTCTCCCCCTTTTGCATCGAGACACCAAAAAGGAAGAGAAGATCAATCTAATCGTCCCAGCCACGAGAGGGAGAAGGAGCAGACTCAGGTACCCAAGGACCCCACTCAGGAGGACCAGTGACCTCCTCCTCAGACTCATCCTCGGACCAGTGGCAGTTGTCGCGAATCCAATCATCCTTGGGAACAGTGACAGAGCTAGTGACCGGTGAGCTAGGAATGTTGAGAGCCGTCATGATGGCCTTTTGGCGCTGAACATTGTGACGCTGATCAACATAGGCCTGATACTCGCGGTCCTGTAGAAAGCAGAAAGTTTTCTTCACTTTTCCAAGAAGCTTCTTTGCCCAAGATGGCTACCTCTGGAGAGAAGGACCACCAGCACTAGAGCCACCAGGAGCAGAGGAGGGACCACTAGCAACATCTCGAGCCTCCTTGAGTGCAGCTTCCTTTTCTTCTTGAGAACGAGGCTTTTGGTGCTTCATCACACGTAGCTTCTTCTCCTCATGAATGGTGATGTTGTCTTGAGGAAAGCGGGTGCCAGTCGTCTCAAGCCACTTGTGATTGATGAGAGTCTGTATGTAGGGAGCATAGATGCAGGAGCGCTTTTCAATGAGAGCCACCCACATCTCTGAGTAGATGAAGTGCATAATATCCATTGACATGTTAGAGTCCCGGCGAAGATAAGTTTGATGTATGAGGTCAACCTGATAGCCATGAAACTGATCAAAGTTGCCAGCTTTGGGAGAGATGGTGTTCAAGTACACCCTGCACATGATGTCAAAAACTGGCAGCAGATGATTCACAAACCCAACAGTTCCCCACCCTTCAATGTAGAGAGGTTCCAGGACCTCAGGATCAGCAGCTTCAGGACCATGAACACGCCAACCATTTGCCCCACGGCCAGACTGAATGGGATAGCCAAGAAGCTCATCAAACTCAGACCAAGTGGTGGTAAGAAACACGTCCCTGGTCATCCACTTCATCACACCTTCAGTAGAGGACTGCATGTGAATAAACAGAGTTGAGTAAAACTGAGCAATAGCAGTCACATCAAAGTTCTGACGGTGCTCCATGAGGGGAACCAGCCCAAACTTCTGGCAAATATCAAGAGCCTCGCCAAAGTAAACTTGCTTCTCTTCCATGTGAGCCACATTGATGTACTTTTGAGGAGCAACCACGAACTTCTTCTTCGATGCATAAATTTCTTCATATATCTGTTCCTGACGGCAGGTGTGGAAGTGAGGGTCCAAGCAAAGATGATCACGAGGCACGATGTAGGGATCCGTAGCCCTGAATGCAGAGTAAGCTTTCTGAGACCACTTGGAAATCTTGGCTTTGGTCATGTCTGGCCCAGCAGCAGTGGCCTTCTGAGCAAGAGAAGGCCTTTTCCCTGCAGCAGCAGCCTTCTGACGAGTAGTCTGAGTGGTCGGATGCACAACCTCAACATCATCTTCATCAATCTCATGAGGAATGTAAGAGGATGGTCGGCGGGCACGCTTGCCTTGGCGGGTATCTCCTTGCCCTGAGAGGAAAGCAGAAGAGTAGGGAGGGAAGGTGGGGTAAGTGCACAAGTTCGGAAGAGGAAACAAAAGAGATAGATTGGAAAAATACAATCAGGAAAACAAATTGCATTGTTGCCGGAACTTCCGCTGAATTGCCGGAACTTCCAGTGAAAATAGTACATCGGAAGTTCCGGTTGTGGCTCACCGGAAGTTCCGGTGAGACCACGAACTGACGGTTCCAAACAGCAGTTCACTAGATCTAGATCTAAAAGCCACAAGTGCAAAGTTTTTCAAGAATGTATTGGACCAATCTACTCTAGCATGATACCCTAGGCCTACCAAGATCTTCCAACAAGTTCTAGCCAAAGAACTATCCTAGACAAGGTGTGCCGTAACTCAAGCCATGGTGAGAGCAAGATCTCCATTAATGGAGGGAGTTGAGGGCAAATACCGGAGTCCATGGAGGGAGATCGAGGTGGGGAAGGATCCCACGGAGCAGATCTACGGAGGAGTGGTTGGAGACGAAGGGGCCGGAGCACCTTCGTGGAGAGGTCCTGGCCGGCGGCTGCTCCAAATAGAGGATGGGTCTTGGGGGAAAAAGGAAGAAGATCCCGTTTTCACCCAGGGCCCACCTTATATAGGACGGGGAGCACCACCGGAAGTTCCGGTCAGGGACCGGAAGTTCCGGTGGACCGGAACTTCCGGGTCAGACTGACCGGAAGTTCCGCTGACGCCAGGAAGACCATCTCAGGTTTGGAAGATAACAAGGAAGAACTTGTGCATGGAATAGAGAGGGCTTGAGGTAAGGAAAGGCTTAGGATAGAGGACTCAAACTGTGAAGAACCAAAGCCAACAAAAACCAAGAAAAACAAAAAGGTCAAAGACACAAATAAAAACGGGTCGGTGGCCGAGGCCACCTTATATAAGAGTAAATGGCTTGACACCGCGAAGATATATCTTGGGTTCATTACCAACACTCATCATGAAGCTCAAATGGTCTCCTTTAGAGACTATAGAGTATGAATATGTGCGCATAATAGGGATAGCGTTTGTTCATAAGAGGAAGGTGTGCAAGGTACTCAAGCAACATTGCTTGAATCAATGATATTTAGCTCAAGCCTTAACTCCCGGAACCTTGCTTAATCAAGAGGCTTCGTGAAAAGATCCGCAAGATTTGCCTTGGTGGGAACATACTCCAAAGAAATGTCTCCTCTAGCAACATGGTCCCGAATGAAATGATGACGAATCTCAATGTGCTTGGTCCGATTGTGTTGCACAGGATTGTGAGCAATAGCAATTGCACTCTCATTGTCACAAAGAAGAGGCACCTTGTCAAAAGATATTCCAAGATCCTTCAAGGTTTGCTTCATCCATAGCAATTGAGCACAACAGCTTGCGGCAGAGATGTACTTAGCTTTGGCAGTGGACATAGACACACAGTTTTGCTTCTTCGAGGACCAACAAACCAAAGATCTTCCGAGAAACTGACAAGCTCCGGAGGTTGACTTTCTTCCCACTTTGTCGCCAGCCCAGTCCGAGTCCGTGTAACCAATGAGATCAAAGCTGGCTCCCTTGGGGTACCACAACCCAAAGTTTGGGGTATGAACTAAATATCGAAAGATTCTCTTGACCGCCACCATGTGACTTTCCTTTGGTGCGGCTTCAAATCTTGCACACATACCCACACTCAACATAATATCCGGTCGGGATGCACAAAGATAGAGCAAAGAACCAATCATAGATCGATAGAGTTTTTGATCCACCTCCTTACCCTTGGATCGAGATCAAGATTAACCTTAGTTGGCATGGGAGTCTTGGCACCTTTGACTTGATCAAACTTGAACTTCGTGAGCATGTCTTGTATGTACTTGGCTTGGTTGATGAAAGTCCCTTTCCTCAATTGCTTGACTTCAAACCCAAGGAAAAACTTCAACTCCCCCATCATGGACATCTCGAAGCGATCGGTCATGAGCTTGGCAAAATCCTCATTAAAAGTTTTGTTAATAGACCCAAAGATAATGTCATCAACATAGATTTGGCATACGAACAAGTGGCCTCCAACTTTCTTAGTAAAAAGAGTGGGATCAATGAGGCCCACTTCGAAGCCACGGTCTAACAAGAGCTCCCTAAGGCAATCATACCACGCACATGGGGCTTGCTTGAGGCCATAGAGTGCCTTATTGAGCTTGTAGACATGGTTCAGAAAAAGTGGATCCTCAAAACCCGGAGGTTGCTTGACGTATACCAACTCTTTCAAAGGACCATTAAGAAAAGCACTCTTAACATCCATTTGATGCAACTTAAAGTTATGATGGGTAGCGAAGGCAAGAAGCATACGAATGGATTCAAGGCGAGCAACGGGGGCGTAAGTCTCACCGTAGTCGATGCCCTCAACTTGTGAGTATCCTTGGGCAACTAACCTTGCCTTGTTGCGCACGACAATTCCATTCGCATCGCACTTGTTCTTGAAGACCCACTTGGTTCCAATAACGTTTTGACAGTCTTTGGGCCGCTCAACCAATGTCCAAACATTGTTTCTCTTGAAGTTGTGAAGTTCCTCGTTCATAGCATCAAGCCAATCATCATCTTCAAGAGCTTCGAAGACTTTCTGTGGTTCCACAAGAGAGATAAACGCATGGTGAGAGCTAAAGGAAGCTAGTTGCCTCCTAGTAGTGGAACCTTTATTGAAATCTCCATAGACATTATCAAGGATATGGCCATCTCGAACAAGCTTGGCGAGACGATAGGCTTGACGGCGGGCTTGTGCTTCAACTCGAGATTCTTGAGCTACCACTTGGTCATTGCCACCAATTGAGCCGCCGCCTTGACTATAAGCACGAACACGAGGGTCATCTTCATCAATTCCACTTCGGGGGAGTCATCACTTGGAGAGGATCCTTGAGGATCATTGACTTGCTCTTGATCTCGACGAGCTTGACCTTGGGGAGAGTCGTGACCTTGAGGAGGAGCCCCATCTTGGGGAGGTTGATGAGGTTGATGAAGAGCTTGTCCGTGGGAGGTGCCTTGAGGAGGAGCCCCATCATGGGGAGGTTGATGTTGTTGATCAAGAGCTTGTTCTTTGGAGCTTGGAGAGTCATGATCATGGGAAGCTTCGGAAGAGCTTGAGGGATCTTGTGCCAAGAAAGTAGGTCCTTGAGGGGCAAGATGATCTTGTGAAAGTGAGGGCTCCACTTGAGTAGAGCTTGGTCCTTCTCCTTCGTCCATAAGGGGATCCTCAATGGGGAGGTGGAAGCCCACACCCATTCTTCTTATGGCCTTGGGAGGAATTTCATCACTTGGATCACAAACACCATCTTGCCTAACAAGAGACTCATGATTTTCATCAAACTTCACGTTGCTCGTTTCTTCAACTCTTCCATTGGCTTTGTTGTAGACTCTATAAGCATGGGACTGATTTGAGTAGCCAACGAAAATTCCTTCTTGAGCCTTGGATTCAAACTTGGACAAACGGACTCCTTTCTTGAGAATGTAGCACTTGCAACCAAACACCTGAAAGTAGCTAACATTAGGCTTTTTCCCGGTGAGAAGTTCATAGGGGGTCTTGTTCTTTTTCTTGCGGAGATAAATCCGGTTGGTTGCATGGAAAGCGGTGGAGATGGCCTCGGCCCAAAAGTTGTATGGAGACTTGAACTCAGCTAGCATAGACCGAGCCGCATCCATCAATGTGCGATTCTTCCTTTCGGCAACTCCGTTTTGTTGAGGGGTGTAGGGAGTGGAGTATTGATGCTTGATTCCTTCATCACTGAGAAACTCGTCCAAGGTATAGTTTTTGAACTCGGTGCCATTGTCACTTCGAATTGAGAGAATATTTGCATTGTGCTTCTGTTGAACCTCATTAGCAAAGTCAATGACGGTTTTTTGAGTCTCACTCTTGTACTTGAAAAAGAACACCCAAGTATATCTTGAGAAATCATCCACAATAACCAAGCAATACTTCTTGCCTCCAAAGCTATCATGAGAGGGAGGACCAAAGAGATCCATATGCAAGAGCTCCAAACACCTCTCGGTAGTGATCTGATTGAGTGCTTTGTGAGGAGTTTCATGCATCTTCCCTTCAATACAAGCCCTGCAAACACGATCTTTGGCAAAAGAAACATCATTAATTCCAAGGATGTGGCCCTCAGAGTGAAGTCTTTGCAAAGTTCTCATGTTAACATGGGCTAGGCGGCGATGCCACAACCAGCCCTTGTGGGCTTTAGCATTGAGACATAGAGCATGAAGAGTAGTGGTCCCTGAAAAGTCCACCACATACAAGTCATGTTCTACATATCCTACTAAAGCCACCTTGAGAGACTTGCTCCACATGAGGACCACGGTATGAGAATTAAAGAAAGAAGAAAGACCCATAAGAGCAAGAGCACGAACTGAGAGTAAGTTGTAACCAAGAGTTTTGACAAGCATGACGTCAACCAGGGATACATTCGGGGTTACCACCACTTTGCCAAAACCCAAAACCTGAGAGCTTGTTTTGTCACCGTAGGAGACCATGGTGTTCGCAATATTGGGCCTCAATTCGGTCATGATAGACTTGCTTCCGGTCATATGACTCGTGGCACCACTATCAAGCACCCATTTTGATCCACCGGAAGCATAGTCCTACAAGAAAATCAAGCCTTGGTTTTAGGTACCCATTTTGCAATGGGTACCCTTTTGTTAGTGACAAGAGCCTTTGGCACCCAAATGGCCCAATGATAATCATGCGTGTAAGACGTTCCCACGTATCTAGCATATACATGACCATCATAAGATTTGCAAAGAATATAAGAGGGATTGTTCTTTCCGGCAAAGTTGTCACTTTGCAGGAGGGTTAGGCCATTTGGTACCCCTTGGGCCATGCCCTTGTTCTTTTTCTTCTTCATGTTCTTCTTCTTAGTCTTGGCAAGTTGATCCTTCAACACCTTGACTTCCTCTATGAGATGCTCATGCTTGCAACAAGGCTTAGGAGAGCTAGACAAGTCTATAATTTGCACAGCGGAAGACTTAGAGAGATCACAAGTTAATTGAGTTTGAAGCTGTTCATGGGCTTCAAAAAGATTTGAGAATTTACTCTCCAAGGCTTTGTGTTCCTCTTTGAGTTTATCAAGATCCTTTTGAGTCCTATCATGACCACCCACAAACTCAGCATTTTCTTTCTTGAGAACCTTAACCAAAGCAAGAGCATGGTCACGTTCTTTAATTGTAGAGCAAAAAGTGTTGTTATGATCATCTACAAGCTTAGACACATTTTCTTCAAGATTAATTCTCATATTTTGTTCATCCTCAAGACTTTGAGTGAGAGAGGCAATTTCATCGGCGGCATCTCTTTCATTTTTACTTAGCAAGTCAAGAAGTTATTCCTTTTCATCTAAGGCATCTCTAGCATTGTCAAGTTGTGCAAGTAAGGACTCAAAGCAGTTTTTAGTTTCTTCATCTAAGGTGGCAACAAATTCACACATGTCAATCATCTCTTTCTTCACCTCTAGACCAACAAGATCAAGAGAGGAAGGCTCACTAGAGATAGGTTGAGGAGTGGGTTTCGGTGCTACCTCAGTGGCCTTGGCCATGAAGCACTTTTGGTTGGAGAAGATGACATTTTCATTTGGCGAGTCAAAGAGGGATAGACGTGGAGTTGAGGTAGTGGCAATAGCAGCAACTCCCACAATCTCTCCACCATGAACTTCATCATCATCTTCATCCGTGCCCGAAAGATATTCTTCATGGACCACAATTGCTCGTTCCTTGTTAGTGGCGTTCTTGACGGTGTAGTTCTTGTTCAAGGGATGAGGAGGTCTTGACTTGATCTTGCGAATGAGACGACCACCATTGTCTTCACGGTTCTCAAAGGGACACTTGGCCACGAAGTGACTCTTGTCGTTGCAATTGTAGCATGACCTTGCCTTGGGAGACTTGTTGGGTGAGTTGAATCTTGAGTTGTCCCTTGATCTTGACTTGAATCCGGACTTGTTCCAAAAGGCCCTTGAAGCGAGAGCAAGATGTTCGTTGAAGGCACATTTGAGGTCCTCTTGAGACCACTCACTTGATGTATCATCATCATCAACTTCAATAGCCTTGGCCTTCAAAGCAAGATTCACTTTGGTTGACCCAATGGCTCTAGCTCGAGCGGACTCCGCATTCTTCTTGGAAATAGTCATGGCAATTACTTCACTCAAGACTTCTTGGGAGGTCATTAGGTGAAAGTTGGTTCTTCCCTTGATAGAGTTGAGCTTTTGTTCTTCAAATGGGAGGAGAGCTTGAATGAACTTCCTCTTCATAAACTTGTCATCAACATAGTGATCCCCAAGGTCCCTCATAGTGGAACAAAGGACCTTAAGGCGCCTATACATGTCTTCGGGGGTCTCATCATCTTGCATTGTGAAACCATCGCACTCGTTGTTTATCTCATCAAACTTGGAGCTTTGGATGCTTTCATTCCCAACAAAGAGCTTGGTGAGTTGATCCCAAGCTTCCTTGGCGGTGTCAAATTGGCGAATGTGAGCAAAATCCTTTGGAGTCAAGGCCTTTTGAATCATTCCCAAAGCTGTGGCATTGAGTTGCTTGTCCACCACTTCACCTCGTGTCAACTTATTTGGGTCATATGGAGAGAATCCATCCTCCACAATCCTCATTAACTCAATAGACGAGCTGGAAATATGTGAGCGCATTAGATATTGCCAATTGGCGAAATTAGAAGTATCTAGCATGGGTGGTGCTCCTTGAGGTATAATGTGTGGCATGGGGATGGGTGGATTTGGAGTGTACTTTGGCGGTGGGGGTGCCGCCGAGTAGTCCTTTCCTCCATTTTCCTCTTTGGAAGTTGGGTTCTCGGGCTCCTCGATGTTCTCACTTGGAACCTTGGTAGAGGTTTGAGCAACAAAACCAAGTCCCAAGTGAGTGGTGGCAGCCGCGGGAGTTACCCCGGGGGCGGACACCGTAACGGTGGGAGGAACATCGTTGGGTTGGGGTGTGTCAATATCAACCATGGGGTTTGGCTTGAGAGACTACAAGAGAGTCATCATTTCCTCGAACTTGGACATCATGGACGACTCTAATTGCTTGAGGTCATCCATAGTGGCCAAGTTCTTGGATTTTTTGGTTTCACTACCCCCTTCGTCGGCCATAGTCTCTTAGGCGGTAAAGCCCGAAATAAGAGCCTTGGCTCTGATACCAATTGAAAGTACCAACTTTATACGACTAGAGGGGGGGTGAATAGGCGTCTACCCAATTTTAATTTGTTTCTCACTTTTAGGCTCAACAAGAAAGGAAGTTATCTAGAGATGCAACTAAGTGAACAACCTAAATGCAAGGAAACAAACACCAACAACAAAAATAGTAAATAGCAAGGAGTAAAGGAGGGGAACGAAGTAACCGGAGAGGGGACACGGAGATGTAATTCCCGTAGTTCACTCCCAAGGAGCTACGTATACGTTGGAGAGGTGTCGGGGCCACACAAGGTCACCCGAGCGCCACAAAGGCCTCACCTTCTTCTCCGGTGAGCTCCCCCACAAAGGAGGCCTCACAATCCACTAACCGGTGACCTTGAAGGCGCCAACCGAAACCTTTACACCAAGGTTGAGGGGGAGGCTCCACAACTCAATTGGAGGCCCTCAACGACACCTCGAAGCTTTACAACGCAAGCCTTAGCTCCGAGGACGCCCTACACCGTCTAGGGTTCCAAGAAACCCAAGAGCAACAAGATCCACAAAGGATGGGTGGGGGAAATCAAATCTTCTTTGGTGGAAGTGTAGATCTAGGCCACCTCCCTCACCTCTCAAAAGATCAAGTCATTTGAGTGGCTAGATAGAGAGAGATCTAGTGAGGTGAAGCTCAAGCATTAATGGAGGAGAGAGAAAAATTCGAGCGAGAGTGGGAGGAAGAAGAGGGGTGCCTTAAATAGGCCCCCTCGCGCTGAACCGTTACAGCCCCCGCGACCTCACCGGAAGTTCCGGTGAGAGGCCAGAAGTTCCGCCCAGCCTGGCTCCAACGGTCATCAGATCGTTGACGTCCGCTCTAGAAGCGCAACCGGAAGTTCCGGTCAAAACAGACCAGAAGTTCCGGTGAACTTCCGATGCTAGTTCCGACCAAGTTCCGGCAAATAGAACGCTTCAAAACAGAAGGTTACTGAGCCGCCACCGGAACTTGGAGCGGAACAAGGGGCAGAACTTCTGGGTCGCGAACCAAGTCTGGCCGGAAGTTCCGGCGTCTGGGCGGAAGTTCCGCTCAGGATCTTTTGGCAGGACAAGTTCCGATGCAAGTTCGGGCCCAAGTTCCGGCAAATAGAACACTTCATACAGAAGGTTACTGATTCACCATCGGAACTTGGGGCGGAACTAGCGTCGGAACAAAGTGTAAAACAGCTCGCAGAAAAGAATCTGAGCGGAACTTCCGGCCTAGGCCGAAAGTTCCGGTGAGACACAAAAAGCTCCAACAGAACAGGAAAACGCTCTCTCACGGGATAATGGGGTGGCTGTGGCGATGCATATAGGTTTGTGCAAGAACAAGTGATTTCCCACAGCCTTCCAAAATGGACCCCCTCTTAATAGTACGGTGACCTAAAAACAACAACCGGAGAGAAACTAGGAGAAGACTAAAAGGCCACCGTCTTCATGAGATCCCAAGAGAGCATCCACCACTATAGAAGGAGACATCAACAACGTTTCCCCTGAAACTCAAGCGCACAATTAAAAAACACAGTTGGGATTATCATTAACACCAAAAACATTATGGGAAGATATAGTCCTTTCAGACGGCATGGATATTCATAGCAAAGAGTTGAATATTTCTAAAATCTTATTTGTTTATATATAATGACTACTCATATACTACCTCTGTTTGGGATTATTAGTCCTAAGGGCCAAGTTGCTAATACCAAGACACTTCATAACTCTCTCTCATTAATATATGCATGCACCAATAGTGTTACATGCATGAGAGAAGTGAGAGGAAAATGAGAACATGCATTGGACAATAAAGACTAATAAATAAGATAGCCCTTATAATACCAAACAATATAAAAAAGATCTTAGGACTAATAATCCCAAACAGATGTAGTACCAAATAATGTTTTTTTTGTAAAGTTTAGGGCCAAGCTATCACTCACTTGTAGCTCAAATTTGAATCACTTTCTATAAATATTCATAAAGTCATTTAAATGTGAGAAAGTAGCTAGAAAACTTGAAAATTCATAAAAGTTGGAATTTTCAATAAAATATGGTCTACTTCATGTGAAAATTGAAGCGGTGGCATTTTGCACCATCTTTTTTTTTGTATCCGCTTCACAAAAAACCCCATTTTTTGACACTTAGAAAATATAAAATGATTCTTTCTACAAAAACTTGGAAAGTCTATTTGGCATGGAAATATGAAAATTTGGTCCCAATATGGTCCATTATAATGAACTATGGCATGAAAATGTCCATCACCTTGGTCATTTGGCTTGAAAGTCATGAATATTCATACATGATAGCAGATTTTGTGAAGGAATTGTTTTTAAAAATTTCACACTAGAACATTGGTATTTTCCTAGAAATCAGTACAGATAAAACTTCTCACACGGAAGGATGGTATTTTTTGAAATCTTCTTAATTTTACTTCATGTTAAAATAGAGTCAAAATGGACAACTTGAATATTCGTATAAAATGGTTGAATCTTTCAAAACTCTTAGTGGTTATAACTACTTGTGTACCTAAATTTGATTTTTGCAACTTTTTACGACCAAGCTATCATAGACTTGTAGTTCAAATTCAAAGTATTTTCATGAAATTGGCATAAATTCATTTAATTGTGAAAAAGTAGCTTGAAATATTGAAAAACAATAAATCTTGACAATTTTCAATCAAATATTGTCTAGTTTATGTGGAAATTGGAGTGGTACAATTTTTCACCATATTGTTTGTACTTTCTTCAAAAAAAAACTCATTTTTTACACTTTCAAAATGGAAAATATTTTTTTACAGAAAAGTGGAAAATTTATTTGGCGACATTGTTTTTCATGATAAGATGGGCCTCTATACTAATTTTAGGCACATTGCGACAAACTATACCGTAGATATGATCACCTTTGTTCATACTTGATAATCCATTTTTGGAAGAATATTTTTAAAAATGTATTCCAAGTTTGGTATTTTTTTATCAACTAGTACATATAAAAGGACTCCATGTTGAAGGATTGCATTTTTCAAATTTTCTTCATTTTCTTTCATTTTTATCAAACATGGTCAAAATGGTAGACATGGCTTTTTATAGCAAGGATTTAAATCTTTCAAAACACTTAGTGGTTCTTCTATACTATGACTACTTGTGTATCCAAAAATTATTTTGGAGGACTATTAGGACCAAGTTATCAAACACTTGAAGTTCAAAATTGAATTACTTTTGGGTAACAGACATAAAGTCATTTAAATGTGTGAAAGTACCTAGAAAGCTTGAAAATTCATAAAAGTGAGGAATTGTCCATAAAATATGGTCTACTTTGTGTAAAAAATGGAGAGGCTCCACTTTGCACCATATTTTTGTACTTGCTTCACGAAAAAACTCATTTTGACACTTAGAAAATGGAAAAATGATATTTTTTACAAAAAGTTCGAAACTCTGTTTAGCAACATTGTTTGTCATGATAAGATCCACCTTTGTGCTAATTTTAGACATGTTATAACAAACTATGCAATGGGAATGCAAAACTCAAAAAAATATGATTTTTTAGTCTTTGACGAGAGAAACACTGTTCAAAGGGCTCTTTGCCTAGAGCCAAACAGGAGGCTCTCAACAAAGCTAACGCGTTGTTACATTTTCTTTACCCGCGACAGGCGGGGACACATGTCCACCTTCTTTGTGTGAACACTCGGCAATGATACACTTTGCGGTGTGCCCTGACAGAATGCTCTTGACAAAGGCCAAGACACCTGGCAAACAACCGTTTTCCCGTAGCGGTTGTTATGATATGCACGTAAGAGGTTCAACAATCTTCTGACCTCATTTCCTGAAAGTGTTTGCTTGCATTGCATGAATGTCGACTTTGTTTGGACGATGCGTTTGCTAGTTACCGGAGAAGGAAAGAACATAAAATCTCACACATCCATGCTATGTCCTCTACTATCCTCTTGTTGCAACAAGGCCATTTCCTCTTCCGTTCCTTGTGGTTGGTTGAACGACACGAGAAGACATCTCGAAACAATGATCTTTTCTCTGATAGATGAGATGAAAGTGACACGCTTACCGTTCCAACCAGAGACAAAATAAGGTACACAAACACTTTACAAAGCACATGTTTTTATTTTCATTTCCTGCTGTTCTTCCTTCTCCCTTTCTGATGTGTGATCCCCAGGGCAGCTAGTAGCATGGCTGGTCTACGTATCTGATTATGACGATGCTGACTCAACCTGAGATGTCTACGTCGAGTAAACATAAATCTATGTAGGCTTGCAAAGTTGACCAGAAGCAGGCATTAAGTTAGGTTGCTGGCTTTCTGCGTCACAGATGCACGTATTCAGATGGAAGTGTAATGGCAAGAGATAAGAGTGATGGATGCTCAAATAATCAATCGGTGTATTCATTGCATGGCGTCACGCCCGTAGACTGTTCAACCGCTTCAAATACTTTTAAGTATATTTCCTTCCGATTTTGAAATTTCGTCACATTTTTAATGACATGGATGTCTTTTTCAACGATAGTAGGTGGTAAGAGTCCCCATGATTTTTGCAACGTGGTGGGAGTAGTAGTAGTAGTAGTTCGAATTGGTTAGTTCAACTAATCCGCCGTCACAAATTCCTAACACTTGATTTCTGGGATTGACTTTTTTTTTGTTGCTGTTGTTGAGAAAATCTGGGGTTTGACTGTTCTTCTTACGCTTTATACTCCGTTTCCTATGTTGGACTGGCATACCTTGTCTGACGAACATAGAAGAAGAGCACACGAGCGCTCATGGTCTGCAGTCGCAGAAGCCTGAAATTATGGATGTTTTAGAATGATATTCTCTCATCCTGACTTGAGATCGTCAAGGGGTAAACTTTCCATGTTTTGTCTTGAAAATAAGAAACAGAATAGGAGAAGAAGTCTGGTCCTATTGCCTAAACGAATCTACTTCATTTAGAGCCACTAGAGAAGAGGGGATATAGTCCCCAGTGTACCCATGATATATCAGAATCGTGACACCAACACATGTTAGTCTCGCGATTCTAGCGCTGACATATCATGGTTACACTGAAGAAACAACCGAAGGAAAGAGAACTACTGGACCTAGGACTTCATTCATTCATTCATATAAACGCTTTTCTTGATGTTGTGCCGATGCCAAAGGGGAGCTGCCGAGAGCCTCTTGATCGACCGCCCTCTTCTTTCACCCCCTCCTGCTCTTCCTGCTGCCGCCGCCGCTGCTCTTGCTATTATTGCTGCTGGTGCTGTTGTCCTGGAGGAAGTCGAGGAGCACGGGGCTCTTGCACTGGGGGCACCGGGGGTCGTCCTGCGGGAGCATGACGTAGATGAAGCAGCGGGGGCAGGCGGCGAGCACCATGGAGGTCGCCTCGGGGCTGTTGGACCACTGCAGGCCGTGCTCGCTCTCGGACGACAGGCAGGAGCTCGGGGACGACTCCTCGTCGTTGGCCATGGCCCTGTTGTTGGAGGAGTTGCCTCTCGTCGGCAGCGAGAGGTTCAGCTTCAGGTCCAGGCCCTTTGAGGAGCTCCTCTTGTTGCTGCGGCTCATCCTCGCCTTGTCTGCACACGATCAAAACGGTTGATTAGCATACGCTCCGAAAGGTAGGTATTATCGATCGATCGTTGCAGCAGCAGCTCAGAAGGGATTGAAGAGAACTTACTGGTGCTGGAGAGGCAGGAGGCGTGCAGCGACAGGGAGAGGGGATGCTCTGGCTCTGGCAGGGAAGAACTCTGGGCGTTGGAATGATAGGAGCGTTGGTGTGGTTGGAAAAGAGATGGCCAGTACTTATAGTGGGGGTGAGGGAGATGGAAGGGGAGAGGTCAATTGGTTTTGTTTAATGCAACAGTGAGGAGAGGTACTACTACTACTACTCTCTCTTGCGCGCATGTACACGGAGAGGCATTTTTATTACCCAGGAAATCATGGTTGGAGAGTGGCACGGCTGAATAATCTGTGTTTGGGTGGAAGAGAGGTGCGAGGTGAGAGGGCTGCTCATGCACACAATCTAAACAGAGGCTGGAGTATCAGTTACAGCTAGAGTATTTACGTGTTATGCATTGCTTTTCTATACCCTAATGAAGAAAATCAATGACCGATCTTCTTTTATTCTGGGTTTGAAATTGTTAACCAGTGCTTTAAGCTTGCTATTGATAGTAATACAGTAGCTCTTACTCAACACCTTTTTTTCTGTCTGTTTCCAAAATAGAACCCACATATATACATGAGTGTGACAATCTCCATGATGCATTTTTTTCTTCTAAATTATATGTTTGGTTGAAAGATGAAACACATCAAAGTAATTTAATTGTTCGAAAAGCTTGCAAATGACTGGCCTCCAACAGCTTTTATATCTGCACAGTGTACATGAAAGATTGAAAGGAAGTGCAGTTGATGGTTGAAGGTAATCAATATGCATCCTTCTAATTGCTTCGAAAGCTTATAATTTTTTTGACTGGCCGGCCCCCAATCGATTTCACAACTTGAATGTGATCGATCTTGAATGGGATTCAATTGGGCACAGTGTCTCAAATGCACCACGTACTAGCTGAAAAAAGGAGGAGGGGTACTCAATAGACTTGAATGTTGAGCCATCCATGGTTTTTATAGAGTTCTTGAAGATACGCTGCTACCCTGCAGTTTTTAGGCCTTTAAATGGTGCAAACGCAAGGCCTATGTGCGCACCCATGCGCGCGGTTGCTGCCTCTGGTGCGCATCCTCACACAACAATGACGAAAAATATAAGCAATACATTAATGCCACTTTGTTTCATGCACATAAGAGCAGCCCAGCCCTCCCTTCTAATGTCATGGCCAGCTTTGAAAATCTCGGCTCCGTTGGGGAATTTGTTTCTTCCAGTTCCAGCTCGCTCGCAATGTTTAATTGCTGGCACAGCCGATATTAACTCTGAGGGTTGACTTGTTAGAGATGGTGCGTTCCCTTGCATTTAAGAAAAGTTTGAAACTTAGCTTAAGTCATAACTCACTAATGTAATCCCCCAAGATTGCTTACATATCCCACCTTGATTTAATGGTGAGATGGCATACAACTCACTTAAAGTCGTTTTGGTTTGTGTGATGCAATTGGTTTGGTCAATGCTCTGCTGCTTCTCTACAGTAGTACATGGTTAAGAGAGAGCCGTCTGGAACTTCTTGTTTTTCCTTCATTAGGACTAATTATACCATCAATGCCCCGTTTTCGGGCAAACGGAAGCAGTAATGGATGGTTTTGGGATCCAGAGCCAATGCTATCGGCCTCGGGATCAAAGATCAAATTCAGTTCACCCAAGCTTTGTATAATATCTCGCCATCATTCGCCATGATAGATGGTGTTTTAACATTGCAGGTAAACAGGGCCTGGAGTTGAAGGCAACTCCGGCTCAACTCCGCGGAGACAAGGAGGTTTGACCTGAATGGGAGCTCATAACTGTGGCACTAGGTTACTTAGTACAGGATATGGTTTAAAATGTTTCTTGCACGAACAGAATTTCGATTAGTCGGTGTTTGTGGCCACACCCATGTGCTCTTCTTTAATTTCCATGGAGGGGAGCTTAATTACAGGTTAGAAAGGAAAAGTCTCCTGGGTGAATCATCTCTCGTGTTCGTCATTATAGTGGTTCCATCTGTGGTAGTACTACCCTCTTCTTTCTTGGACTCATACAATGATAGTACACAACAAAGGAATTGAATAGTTGAGGGCTCATACAATGATAGTACAAAACAAAGGAATTGAATAGTTGAGGTGTTTTCCATTTCGGCATCCTATTTTGAGATGTTATTCAGATCAACTATTTTGTGGTGGTAAAATGACACCTCACATGGTGCTGATTTATCTCATGTGTTTTAGGTTCCATTGATCCGAAGTCGCTGGAATGTGTAGATACAGCTGATTTGGGGCTTTCAGAAACAAAAATGATTTTGCGCATAGGGTAGTATCTACATCTGAACTCCATGTGGGTGTGATCCTTACAACTCCCTTTAAATTCAGGACATTTTTTAAACTTGAGTTGTAGTATACAGTAAGGCGGGTGCCAGGAAATGACGGAACTACGAAAGTGCACTTAAATTCTAGCTGTGAAAGCAACTTTGTGCAGAAAAGATATAAAAAGATACTGATATATCCTTCTTTATACTAGAAAACCATGTTGATGCATATTATACCAAAAGCAGCTAATCAAATCGTAAAACATGTAAAAACGATTTGACCAACCAAGGTTATCATAATCAGCCAGAATGATAACCCAAGATGAGATAAGATAATATTAAGCCCGGAGAATTGGATAAAGCTGCTTTCAGGGTCATTTTTTCTACCCAGGTTAACCGATGTTCCTTTGGAGAAGTAAACACAAACTGGTTGAAAGACTAATCCACAACGTTAACCAATGTTCCTTTAGGTAGTTTGTTCAGAAGTTAAACTAGGGAAATATTTCTTGCAAAAACATTTCTGGTGAAACTGAGCATTACTAGAAAATTGAAGTATCACCGGCTCACACAACTGTACTACCCAAAAATTTATCTCGAATCAAGTCCACACACTAATTTGGCACTTGGCTAGATGAAAATGATCTATGACCGTGGCCTGATATGCAGAGTTACCTTCAAATCCTTAAGGAAAAAAGAAGTAGAAAGATGAAGTAGTGAACTCATGACTGAGTTACTGCTTCATGAAGTACTCTGCAATTTATCACTTCAACAAACCATAAACTTAATGATAAATTATCTCAAATTTTTGAAACAGTTTTACGTGTTCTGAAGATTTGAGCACTCACACTAAAAAATATGTGGGTGCACATGCAGACAAATATAATAGCCATTCCCCGACAAGTTTTGTGAGTGAAAGGAAAGAGCAAGTAACTACAGGAGAAACAATCTTCCCAATTAGCCATAGACCATAGGCCATTATTTTGCCATGTCTTCTCTTGTTGCATTGGAAGAATAGAAAATAGATCATCCCACCCACGAAGGGAACATCTCCTTAATATTTTAACCATGTTGTGAGCGTGGGGTTTAAGTGCCACGGTTCTCTGTGTACCCAGGTTCATATTGGTTAAGGCCAAATATCGTACCCTAATCATAATTAAAAGGAACCTTTACAGCCTTAATGCTGCAGTAGTGAGTCAAACACCTAATCTCTGCTCACACGCACGAGCGTATGCAACTAACTATGCATTAAGCTATAGGATTTGTTTAAGGCTAATTCAAGGGGGGTAGTGGACTTAGAGTGCAGGCATCACATTAAACTTTCCTACGTAAAGGTTAGCTCCTTTCAATGCTAGTAGTACGAACTCGGAAGTAAACAAGTGCAACTGACACGTTGCAAGAGGGAACACAACTACTAGCCAAATGGAATTGAAGATACTGTGAACTTCATAGCCTAACCTCGATAAAGATAACCTAAAGATTTGAACCTCATAATACCCACATGAGTATCATTACTCAGAAGTCTAGCCCTAATGTCAAACCCTTAGGACTACTCTAGATCTTTATTTATTTTTTATGCACTGACCGTACTAATCCGCATATGTATTTTATATGCTCAGTAAACATTTACCTCAATGCATCTCTTCTGCGTTTGAATTGAAGCTTCTTTCTGGCAGATACACTGAAAAGCATTAGTGCGACCGTGTTACTGAGAGAAATGCAGTAAGAGGACATTGGATGTTAAGTGAAGTAAAGAATTGGATCTCTGAAATTTTATTAATGGTAGGAGCCTAGCACAGTGGCGGGTCATATATCAGAAGAACAAAATTGTATGAGCATTCCTCAGCAGGTAAGCTCCTCAAAATCCAACCTTTACATAAACCCCACTTATAAATCTTATCTTGTTAAGGAATTTAATTTCAGTAAATGTGGAAATACTCTAAGTCAAATAACCCAATTATTCTCCCTAACAAAATCAAGTAGCAAATATTTAGTTTCACCTACTATCTAAGTGCTGATAGTTTCGACAGGATATCATTCCAGGATTCAGTTCGTGCATGATAATGTTAGCCATGTGCTGCAACATGTACACAGTACACAGGCCTCATGCACACGCCCACGCAAGGACATAGTGCTGCAATGCACACATCCCACAAAGAATCTAACATAGAGACCAACCAGATAGGCAGAGAATTTAATGGCATTATTTATATATTTCCCAAATTGTCGTTACTCTTGTAGGCTACTAGCTAGTACAAATATCATAAGCGAGATGTTTGAATCAGATTGTGGTTTAATTAAGAGAAACTTCACTGACCTGGGATAGTGCTGTTGGTACAGCAGCAAGTTATTAATACACCTAGGGCCGACAGGGTTATAAGTTTGTCTGTCATAACGAAGCCTAATAGTTCCATACACCAAAGAAATAAGGATCGTGCGCCACCTCTGGTAGAGGTGCTCTGATAGGGTAGGTAATTGGATGAGGTCTATATACCTAGGTGAGCACATGTAAGCACTAACCTTTGAGAGAGGTATCATGTATCTATGAATGTACTATATCCTTTATATAATCAGAAAAGACTGAAGATCACGACTTGCCAATGATCCCACTACATCATCATATACCCAGATCTTATATAAATCTGGCGATATGCATATGGTTATGAAGAATTAGAGATACAGTGCAACATAGTGCCTACTCGTGCTCTTAACTACAAACCGACATTGTATTTTCTAACAAACAAGTCTGAAAACCATAATGCAAATTCATGGTCTCAATAGTCAACAACCGTGCAACGTGCATATTGATCCTGAGAGAAGGTGGCCATTTCCTAGCTGGTTTAGCTCTCATTTTATAAGCAATTATCTCTCCCAACAATATCCAGATTTACTTACTTGCGTATCTATCTCAGAAAATATCATCCTAGTTCTGCATGCTAGGAATCATAATTAACATAGCCTACAAGGTTAAAAACTACTATCAACTCAACAATTCTCAACCATATGATGCTGGACCACAGAACCATGTGTAGAAACTTCACATGCAGATGCAATGTCCAGAGGGCCTACCAAAGGTGATCACACTTGATTCCATGCAGGAAAATGTCTAATCACTTTCTTTAAGACTGGATGAGGAGCACACAATTTAATAGGTGCCTGACATGTTTCTGATGTACTGCTTCTACAACCAGCTATAACGAAATTCTCATATTCAAGCATCCGAAAGCACCTTTCATCTAGCTAAAAGTTAAATAGCAAGTATGCATCAGTTAAGATGTGAGAAACTGCTTGAAATTTTAGTATAGTGACTAAAGCATGTAGAGATGGTAGTTTGGAACCTTTAGGGTACCCTCTTTTTTAGTCTAGTACAAACAAATGAACTAGATTTCTCAAAAAGTTAGGAATTGCGAAAACTTAGTTCATTTTTTTGTACTAAAGAGGGTAGAGGGTACCCTAAAGGTTACCCACTTCCATCCTTAAAGCATGGCCTTCTGGATTCCATCAAGTGATAAGACACAATTAAGTTATTCAGGTGTATACAGTATACTTCTGTGAGCCTGGTGTGAAGTTAATCAGCAATGAGTCCTCTTAAAAATCTTAAGTCTCAACTCAGAAATACAACCACAGTTCAAAAACCCTCCTCCAGACCTGAAACAGTGTGCCTATCGGTATCCGTATCACTTGTACTCCCTCTGTTCAGAAATATAAGACATTTTAACTTTGTGAAATGAATGTATTTAGACATCTTTTAGTGTACAGGTTCACTCCGAACCTCTACAAACCTATACAATAAAATACGTTAGATATATTCGATTCACAAAGCTAAAACATCTTATATTTCTGAATGGAGGGAGTAGCTGATAACATTATGAGGAGGGAGTGTAGGTGAAGCAGAATTTTGGAACATGAGTGATATTCTGAAGTAAATTCTAGAAAAATAAATTGAGTAACAATCCCCATTGTGATTATAGGACCTTGCTCTTTCAAACCTGAACATGGCAATATTTCAGTTGTTTGCTTTAGCAGTTACTCCTCCATTTCAAAATATAAGATGTGTTAGCCTTTTTCTAAAACACATGTATCTAGACACCTTTTAGTGTGTAGGTTCACTTATTTTGCTCCGAGCCTACACACTAAAAGTCTCTAGATAGACGTGTCTTAGAAAGGGGCTAAAACATCTTATATTTTGAAACAGAGGGAGTACAATCAAGCATTAACAGAGTCATGGGCTTAACATGTAGCAGAATTTTAGAACGTGGCTGATACTCTGAAATAATTTCTATAAACATAAACTGAATAATGCTTGCCACTGTGACTGCATGATCTTGCAGTTTCAAACCTGGACATGGCAATATTTCAGTTGTTTACTTTAGCGATTATTATCAAGCATTAATAGAGTCATGGACTTAACATGGACATGCATAAGAAATGGTAGTATTGTATTAAATTTCAGAAGTGTGATAACAGGGCTCAGATTTGATCAATCAGTATATTGCTGCTAAATTTCGTCTTGTCAATTAAGGCTCAGTTTGCAGTTGCTGAACTGTGTTGTACTCAACTTACTTTACAATCTGTTGCGGAAAAATAGCCATGAAAGCAGGAAAATGCTGGTCGGCAAACGGCGAAATAGACAAAAGCTGGTTGGATAAGCTCGATTGTCATAATCAACCTCAATGCCAAAGGTAGCCTAAGTATATGAATGAAAACCTCTTAAAATTTGTTCAAATTACACATAGCTGCAACAGTTGCAATGATATTTATGTATTTATCAATATATGTAACAAAACCTGGTAAGACTTGTATTCGACAGTAAAACATGGCAGTCATGCTGACATTATGAATAATTAGAACAACAGATACACATATCTCCAAACTCATGCACATTAATCAAGAGAAGAAATATTTATGTATTCACAAGTTTAGAGCATGCGTCATGGTAGCGAAGTATCAACAACTGGGCGTGCACCTTGTCCTCCGCACAACTCTAAAAGGTGAAGCTTAAAGTACCTTCATATCAAATGCTGACACTTCGTATCTTGAACAGGGCACTATTGTGAAATAGTATAAGGGTCCTTCACAGTATCTGCAAATAACACACACTCAGGCACATTCATGGAAGCAATTATCTAGTTGCAACACGTAACCGACAAGTGTAACTGAGCTCTGCAGTTAGCACCTTCAGGACATATAATTGAGGTAATGTTGCCAAAATGTTTACTCCACAAAACTTCTGTTACTTGATGAAATAACATAATAAAAACATGAGCCTTTCTTCTTTTTTGCGAGAAAAAAAAGGTTTCTGTTACTTGATGAAATAACATCAAGTGTCACTCTTTAAAAAAGATCTATAGAAGGCCAACCGAGCTGGATAAGTAGATAGTACTTGCTCCGTTCCACAATATAAGCTTGCCAAAACGTCTTATATTATGGGACGGAGGTAGCATTTAACAGGGTGCACCTCAAAGTTACAAATCAGTACGGAAGTCTATGTTCTTGCAAAAAAAAAGTATGGACATCTCAGATGAAACTAAAAAGGATCCCTTCCCCGGTAAACTTGGCATCCAGTTTGCGTAAGACATTAGGACATTCAAACAGAAGCAGATCTAACAGAATTCTACCAAAGTATCAACAGCAGTTACCGCCAGTTTACACAAAGTCCCATTAAAAAGGATCCTTTCCCCAGTAAACTTGGCATCCAGTTCACATAAGACACTAGGACACTCGAATAGAAGCAGATCTAAGAGAATTCTCTTATCGAAGTAGCAAGGGGAGTTACTGCCAGTCTACAAAAAATCCCATTGAAAGACCACGGGAGAAATCACCAGCATAGCTCTAAAACTGCCTAAACCTCATGATCGAACTATTTGAAACAACCGTTGGTTCCACAAGTGTTTTTCAGTGATGTAGCACTTACATGAACAAGTTTTCACTGATATGGTGCTTACATGAACAAGTGCTCATCCTCAGAACCATCTTTTCTCCCTTTTTATCTTCCTCTGCATCCCTGTCCTCGCACCCACCATGGCAAGTGTGCTGGTGTGGGGTCCAGGAGGTGCCACCTGCACAACCAGCATTGACCCCTCTACCGTCGCCGCCCTCGCCTCCACTGAGCTGATCCTGAGCCATGTAGGTGACATTTCTTCACCACCACGCAGAGGAAGCTGTAGGTCGACAAGTTCATCATTGTGCGTCGGTTCCAGGAGACCACCTCTGCCGTTCACGTCAGTACCCTCACCGTGAGGTAGACCCTACTCCTTGGTGTCTCCCAGTGACTTGCTTGGTTTGATGCAAGCAGGATGCCTTCACACTGGACATGCTTGAGATGCCGGAGAGACATAGTCAGGGTTCATCTGGGACAACAGCGGACATAGTGAAGCTCCCAAATTAAATCCTTGGCAAAGACACAACAGAACAAGTAGCAGAAGGGCCGTGAAGAAACACAATGGGCAGATAGAGATTTAAGTGCAAAATGGAATGGCACAGTTCTTGTTGAAGGAATTTGGCTGGTCGGTGCTCGGCTTGAAAAATAACTTGGAGCTCCTCCTAGACGAGCATAGGAGCAAGGGCAAGTGAGTTCAAGAGGAAGGTTAAGGCATGGCAGACAGGGAGGAACAAAGGAAAAAAGATGAATATGGCAAGGTAGTGACGCACTGATAGCCATTTCATCTTATTTTTGTTTGGTCCTTTAAGATAATGTGGTGGTGATGGGGCATACAGCTGATAGCAGTCAAAGGGGTAAAGTGACCATTTCTGATAGCTAAAGGGTGTATTTTAGACGATCTGGAGTTATGTGTAGTAAAATTGACCAAGGTAATAATAAGAGTTCAGAGATAGACAAACCATGAATGCATTGTGCAGGAAGAATGTTTCATGTTGTAAAAGTTGTGGAAAACATATACAGGTATATTGTGTAAAATATGTCTATAAGCAAAAAACATAAAAGATATATCCATTTTACTCTCACATGTTCTATTATACTTGAAATGTGCTGTTTTTCGTGAAACAAATGGTTTCATTCATAAACAATTGTAGCTTTTATCTACATTGCAACTACAGCCATAGCCACACTACCTTGTATGCTGGAAGTAGGAATTCAGTACTAATCACATAAGAACGCTAGTATTAGCAGCACATTAACTGAATAGGTAGTAAAGAAGATTAAGGAGAGACTCGGTTGGAAAGAACACTCACAGGACATCATCTCATCAACAATGGCAGCAGCGGATGATATCTGACCAGCAATCACATAATTTTCTGGTTCTAAACACAAAGGCAGTGTCAGCAATAAGTAGGAGCACTATGCAGAAGTGAACATTCAACCTCGGATGGCTTCATGCCTCTTATTAACCTGAGACAGGTCGTAAACTACCATGTTGTCTATGTCAGAAAGGAGTCAACTTCTACCGTAAACATCTTCAATTTGAGTGTAAACCATTTTTTCTGATGATCTCAGCCATCATGAGTCACAATGAAAGACATATGTGCTGTCTTTTTCCACACAACATAAGTCTATTACTCCAGTCAACTTTCCAATAAGGCCCAGCGAAGTAAGGCAAAGCTAAATACATCAATCTTCTCACCTAATGCTTGACTGCAGAACAAGGGTTTGACCTGCTATTTTCGTGATCCCTTTTCCAGTCATTTCAGCTCTAACTTCAGAAACATCCACCCATCTGTCAATGTTAGCATAAATATTTGACAGGGAGACATAATTCCCAGCATTATCTGGTTCAATTTCGAAGAGCTTCTGTGCTGCAATTTTTCCAAGTTTAATATCACCATGGAGTATGCATCCACCCAACAATGCACCCCACGATCCCGGATGAGGTTTTCCAGGCATTGACTTGATAAGCTCATATGCATCTCTCAGCATCCCAAAACGTCCAAGAAGACTTACAAGGCAAGCATAGTGATCACCACATGGCACAATCAAGTACTCATTCTTCATCATACCAAAGTACTTCTTCCCTTCTTCTACTAGGCCAGCATGATTGCAAGCTGTTAGAACAACTGTAAACACCGCGTTGTCTGGAGAGAGGCCCTCCAAGAGCATCCTAGAGAAAAGCTCAACAGCCTTGTTAGCTGAACCATGAAGGCAATGTCCTTGCATCATCGAACAGTAGGAGAACACATCTCGAACTGGCATAGACTCAAATAAAACAGTAGCCCTCTCCATGTTCCCACACTTTGCATTCATGTTTACGAGACCTGCCAACACATGGGCATTTTTCATATCTATAGAATAACTCATGATGTAAACTTCAATCCTTTTGGCCAACATGATGTTACCCAGTTGGGAGCACGCTGTCATGAGAGCAACGATAACAAGCTCATCGGGGCATATGTCTTTCTCACGGAACTCCTTAAAGATCCTTAAAGCCTCTCGAGGGTAACCATTCTGCGCATAGCCTGATATCATCGCTGACCATGCGAACACATCCTGGTCCCGTAACTTGTCGAACAGCAGTTTGGCACCTTGCATATTTCCTGCCTTTGCATAGCCACCAATCAACGATGTGTGTGCTGCAGCAGTTCTATCAGGCATTTCTTCAAACAGCATCCTTGCACTCTCCAAGTCCCCGCACTTCACATACCCATGAACCATGGCGTTCCAATGCACTACGTTCCTGCGTGGTATTCGGTCAAACAACTTCCGGGCGGACAAAACGTCACCACAGTCGACGTAGGCCGTGATAATGGCAGTCCAGGAGACCTCGCTGGGAATGATCATCGAGTCGAAAAGCGCCCTGGCTGCGCCAGCGGCGCTGCACCTTCCGTAGAACTGAATGAGCGCCGTGCGGACGAAGAGATCGGTGTCGAGGCCGAGGCGTATGGCTGCGGCGTGCAATGCCGAGCCAGTGGTGATGCAGGGTACGCGGGCGCACGCGCGGAGGAGGGAAGGGAAAGAGAAGGCGTCGGGGCAGGCGCTGCGGCGGATGAGATTGAACTGCGCGAGCGCGGCCTGGAGCGGGGAATGGCGGGAGAGTGAGGCGAGAACGGTGTTGCGGAGGCTGACCGGGACGGCGTGGGGAGGGAGAGCGGAGAGGAGGGATTCGGCCACGGAGGGGGAGGCGAGGGCGTCGCAGGCGGCGGCGAAGCGCGCGAGGAGGGCCTGGTAGTTGTGGAGGCCAAGGCGAACGATACGGGCGTGGAGCTGGGCGAGGCAGCGCGCGGTGCGGCAGCGGCCGAGGAGGGTCGCGACCGGAGGGGATGGGCGGCTGCCGGCGAGTCTCATGCGGCTGCTGCGGCGAGTCGGCAGGCGGGTGGGATGCTGCTGGAATTTGGGGCCTGGAGGTGTTGATTTCGGCCTTTGCCATTTCTACTTTTGAACTCGCATCACTTCAGGTTTGGTTCGCAGCCTGGGCTGCCCCTCGGTACGTCAGGGCAGTTTACACAAGTGGGCCTGTCCAGTATCGCTCTTTAGCCATCCAATGCAATGAGATTCAAAATAAATCTAAGCATTTGCTCTAAACAATTTAACCTAAAGCAACCCTGCTCAGCGCTTTGGCGCCGCTGGCAGGGATACATGCGGGTGACGTCGACCCTCTTGAAGGTGCCGTTGTCATTACCTTCTCCATGTTCGGGCTCTAGGTGAAAACCATTTACCTTTTGATCTTGACGGTGGTGGCATGCTCCGTGTCACCCTCTTTGGACGTCCCCGTGGAGCCCCAGTACCTCTCAATCTTGGTTCGTTGATCGGTAGGAAAGTTCGGGTCCTAGCTCAAGGCATTTTCGGTGCTAACATGGGGCATTTTCGGTGCTAACATGTGACTTGGTTATCACCACTCCATCCTCGTTGTATATGCTGGCATCATCGGCACTCCACGATCCAGAGCGAGAGGGCAGGCGGCCCTTTTCGGCGACGACTTGGTGGGGGTGTGGGATGATGTCTGGTGGTTTCACAAGAAAGCGTAGTGGCATCGCTAGTTAGTAGATGTAGTGGCATCGCTAGTTTGTTTTATCTTTGATCTGTTTTATAAGAGTGTTTCCTCACCACTTTGTATTGGTTCCTCCATATGGCTTTATTTATAAAGCGGGATGAAAACACGTTTCAAATAGAAAATGGAACATGGAATAATGGTCTTTCGGCTTCATCCCCATATGTGTATTTTCTTCGCTCCCAACTTTGGGGAGCTAGTGGTGTTTTAGTTTCTTTCATTTTGTCTTACCATGATATGCTCTTCTTCTTGGTTGCGGGTACGGTAATGAATCAACGGCTGGCTCGATAAGATTTCTCTACATAAGGTGTCTAGGTACATTTATTTCGCAAACCTAAAACATTTTATATTTATAAACGTAGCATGAAAGTTTTTTTTACATTACATAGCATGATAGCGGTGTGTTAACTTTTGCCGCTTGCTAGGGGAACATATTTGTCGTTCCCTCCCACCGAGAATATTGCAACATGATCATGTGTTACATGTTAGGGATCGCATCCTTGAGCGCCCGCTCGTAAAGACGGGGCAACATCAACATTTTTGTAGTGCCTCTGCATGGGCCTCAACACTTAGAATGCAAGAGAAGCATCTCCGGTGTGTAGCAAATTGAGATTGAACATGACGTCTAACGAAGACCAATGAAAACATCTTCACGACTAATAACATACCTAACACAGGCTTCCACTCCTCCCACCGTACCTAAAACCCTCTTCACACACTACTTGCCTCTTCACATACTACTCGCCTCACATGTGGCACAATCCCGAGAGCTCGGATAACACTAGCTTCGCGTGGCGGAGCTAGATACAACGCTCATATACGGAGATGGAACCGAACGATTATTTTATCTTCACCGCCACATTCACCACCATAGAGAATATTGGCGATGTTATAATGGGACAAATAACATATCAATTTAGATCCAAACTCCTACGTAAAAAAAATAGATTTACTATCTTCTCCACCTCCTAGAGCTGAGATAGCTGCTGAAAATGCTAAGGGACCAAAAAAATCTTTCGGCCTAACACTTCCTTCAATGAAGCACGAAATCTCCTGTCAACATTAACATATTTTTAGAGACCTCAAAATATTAATTAGAAATTTAATTTGAGTATAATGTTTTTAGAGCAATTATCTAATTTATTAATTATACAATGGTGTTACAAATAAATCTAAAGAAAGGCGACAACAAAAGAATTGGCAAACTCTAAATTCACATCAAAGCACTACGAAGTCACCCTATCTAACTACTCTTATGAGCATCTTCAAGAGACCGAGCCAGCGGGTCGGGTTTTGAGATTGACGAAATCACCACGAGCGCCTCGTTGTCGACATGAACGTCGTCTTCTACTGAAAAAATATTCCGCCTTTTATGCAACATACAGTATTAAACCTGGGGTTTGAACTCTGGTGGGCTAGGGATACAACCACCCTCTTAGCCACCCAACCACACGTTGGTTTGCACTAGTCTCAAATGTTTTGAATAGCCATATGAGCCGCCCACCATAATAGGTGAGAATATTGTACTCCCTCCGTTTAAAATATAAGATGTTTTAGCTTTGTGAAAAAAAAAATCAAGCCACCTTCTAGTTTCTAAGAAGTTTTTCTTAGTCTGGCCGTTTGAGGTGTACATGCAGTCCTCCGGCATGGGTTTGGAAAAAAACACCTTTTAGTGTGTAGGTTCGGAGTGAACCTATCCGAACCTATACACAAAGCGTTTAGATACATTATCTTTACAGATCTAAAACATCTTATATTATGAAACAGATTTGAACCTCACACTAAAAGATGTCTAGATCCTAAAACATTTTATATTTCGTAGTTTGTTTTACACTTATAATTCTTGTGATACATGCTTTGTTTGAAATTAATTCTCTTAGAGTTGTTGCTAATTGGCTGCCATATGCATGTTTTGGCCAAGTTCTTCTTATTTGTCGACTGAATTTGAGTTCCTCAGGTCATCCCTCGGTATTGTGCTTAGGATGGAAGAGGTTGCAAGTATCACACATCGCAAGCATGAAACCGAAAGGCACATCTTACATGGGACAGATTTACATTGAACACGCACACGCACAAAGGAAGGACGAGGCACATGCGTGAACCAAAGCTAATCAAATCATCCACTACTTCTGGAAGTAGTCCTCGGTCCTGCCCTTGAAGCCGATCTGGCCGAAGGTGAGCGCGATGAACAGACCCAGATGCCACGTTACCAACCACAGCCTGCAGTACATACCCAAGTTAGCAAGAGCTAGTAGTAACATGCATGTCTGATGAGTGGTTGGGTGACTAATTATATATTATTCAGACCAGAACTGCGATTGGAGCGCCGGGGGCGAGGGGAAGTGGGCGAGCTCCTCGCCGATGCTGGAGAAGAAGAGCCCCGTGAGGCTGTTGCCGTTGATCAACGGGATGCTCGACGGCGCCAGCCACCCGATGAGCCCGAACCCGATCACGTTCAGGTCCCTCCGCAGCCAGTCCCGGGGGAACCTGATCACAGACAACGCACAAACCATCTGTCAGCGACTTACGATTGAAACAGAGCCGTTTATTGGCCGGCCGGTATAGCTAGCTACTTACGTCATGCAGGTGATCCTGCCGTTCCTCTCCAGGTTCCTCGTCATCAGCGGGTTCCTCGCCGACACCCGGCCGCCACTCGTGAAGCCTACATACACAGATCGATCCAACATTTCAACACACGCAACATTAATCTCAGGTACATGTAATGTAACAGAGAGAGAGATGGTGATGCATGGCACGTACTGGTAGAGAAGGCTGGCCGGCGGGCAAGGGCGGCGCCGGCGAGGCCGGAGACGGTGGAGGTGGCGGCGGCCATGGCTATGCTGCTGTGGTCCGTCTGCTGTACGTCTCTCTGTGGAGCACCGGCGGGCTGGCTCTTATTTCCTGGTGGTTGCTACTGGTCGGATGGGGACGCGTGGTGGCGCGGGCACGGGCGGAGGAGATTGCCGTGGGGTCGTTCCTGATGTGGATCACTTGCAGTGGATGAAATAGATTCATGGACGGAGGAGCGGCCTATGGGGACGCTCCACTTGGATATGTGTGGATAAGGCGTGGTATACTGATCATGATGTTCCTCGTGTCGCTGGTACTAGTTGGCTTGTTTCTGAATTTGTGCACGTTACAGTCTGACCGTGCAACCTCACATTTACGATTTTGAAACACCCGCCTCTCTCTCCGTACGTGGAACCAGCCGATTCCTGCAAGTAACTGTTGAGAGTAATCGACGGACAAATGAGAGAATAAATTTGTGTATCTTTATTAATGATTAATCTAGGCTTATATACAATCCGAACTGACACGATTATATCAATCCCTAATGTCTGTTCCGCAGGAGGCGACGGTTCGCTTATCGTAGGAACTGCCGTGTGGGAATTAAGGAGCGGGAATTATTTCCATATTAACCGCCAAGGTTTATTATTTGTAACACTCTTCCTAATCACCATTTGATTATATGAAAATCTATCATCTTGATTAAGTCTTCTCCAAAAACCTTGTGAAAAAATATGAGAAGTATGGTAGAATATGCTATTAAAACTCATTCAAACCTAGTGGAAAAATAAGGAGAAAATTACATAGCATATAATAACTATTGCCTCTATTAACTCGATATAAAGTAAATACATAGAATATAGAGATCAATAAATATGCCGTGTCTACCTAGTAAAAAACCTGGTGGGAAAAACGAATAGTATGATATGTGTTGATATTAACTAATTAAAAACCTTAATGAGAACATGAAAATTTAAAACTCAGTTAAGGGAAAAAAGAGTATAATATAATGCTTTGAACATGAATGTAGCATATTGAAGTTGGTAGAGACTTCGTGAATAAGTCAGCGAGATTTTCGCATGATTTAACTTGCAAGATGTTTATTTCCCACTCTTATGGAGCTCATAGAGATAAAACAACTTAGGGACAATATGCTTAGTGATATTTGCTCTTAACATACCATGTTTGCATCTCTGCAACAGAAGACACATTATCCTCATAGATAATGGTAGGTGATTCAATAGAACCAATTTCACGTGACGTGTATGTGGTTTATCATCCCACAAGCGAACGCGCATTCGCGTGATTCCTCATATAATGCAATTATTTTAGAATGATTGGTAAATTTTGTAACCGAATTCTGTTTCAAAGACTTCCATAATATAGCAGTTCCACCATATAGGAACACAAAGCCGGTATGCGATCTGGTACTATGGGGAGGATAAGTAGCCAGCATTAGTATATCCAATTATACAGGAATCAGATTTCTTTGTGCCTTGAAGATATCGAAAAACATTCCTAACCCCCGACCAATGACACTTGGTGGGAGCTACCCAGTGTCTGTCAAGTAGATTCACTACAAATACGAGATCGGGTTTGCAATTTGCAAGATACGTTAACGCTCCAATGGCACTGAGATATGGAATGTCGGGTTCCAACATCTCTTCTCCCCATCATTCCTTGGCCTGAACGGATCTTTTTCTACGTCTAGAGAACGAACCACCATGGAAGTTTTTGATTGATAGGATTTGTCCATATTGAATATCTCTAATATTTTTTGGAAATAGGCAGCTTTGTGTACCATCATTCCAGAGAGGGGGTGCTCGAGTTGGGTACCCAACCAAAATTTGGTTTGATCTAAATCCTTCATCTCAAATTCCATCTATAGATGATTGCGTGCTTTATCAACAACTCACCTGTTGCCCATGATATTGAGATTAGGGTTAAAAACGGTAAGGAAATTTTCCGTTCGTTTTCGGAGAAAAAGGAAATAGAGAGCTAAAAAGGAAATGGAAATGGCATTTTGCGGAAAAAGAACAGAAAAAATATTCTAAATGAAAACGGAAAAGAAAATGAGGGAGTCATTTCTGACGGAAACGAAAACGGTAAGAAAACTCTGGATAAACAAATACAAAAACTTTTTGAAAATATAACCATCTATATGAAATAGTACTTCGCATCAGTTATTCCCTTGCTCTTGTCGAAACATAGAACATATACAAGGTCTACGTAATACATGCAACTAATAAAGCAAGTGCATTAGCATTTATATGAAACTATTTATGTGAACTTATATGCTTATCGAAGTGTTGAATTATGTGTATTAATTTATGTTTAATTGTGGTTTGTTGAAAGTTGTGAGCTATATGTTTATTTTAGTGTAGAGATCATGATATTATGCCACTATTATATTTCGACAAATGTCCGTTTTTGTACCGTATCCGTTCCGTATCCTTTCCATATCCATCTCCGATGATTTCCGATTGTGTGTTCTTTTTCGGAGTTTTCCATGTCGTTTCTGATTCCGGCGACACAAGAGAAAATGAAAACGATAACGCATGTTTCCGCCTGTTTCCATTCCGTTTTCAACCCTAGTTGAGTGAAGAGGACTTTTTGGTGAAGACACATGGGCAGACATCACTACTGGAGTAACCCTTCCGAAAAGGAACTCACCAAGTCGATTGTACCACATCCGTCTCGACTGTTTCAAGTCATACAAAGAATTGTTCATGTCTATCCAAATCTAGTGACTCGTAAAGATACGCGGTCAAGACATCCATCAACTATATAGATAGAAGATTTCACTACCAAAGATATTAAATATCGAAAAGTGATATCACATTACCGCAGAATACGACTCACTGAAATCAATGTCGGATCTTTGCATGAAACCCTATGCTACGAGCCTTGCCTTGTATCTCACAACCTCATTGTTCTCATTTCGTTTCCATAGGAAAGCCCATTTGCATCACGGGCTTGATGTACATATAATACAGTTCGGACAACAAAGAAGCAATTTTTTCAAGTACTTGCTTGGCATATCCGTAATCTTTTGTTAAGAATAGATACTCCTCTTTACTTCATGAGTTTTAATGTGAAAACCATTTTTACGGATAACTCGATAATTGATTAAGGTACTCGAAGAATTGGAATACAACAAGGCATTCTCAGTTGTCATTTGTGTTTGGGGGTAAATATGGCACATCCAATGCCAACAATATTTTATTGCATCCGGTGATAGTCAAAATATCTCCATTCATCTTTTTTAGAGTTTGGAAATATTTCAACTTCCTCTGCATGGAGTTTGTGGTAGCAATGTCCACAAGACATAATTACTCTTCCATCGGATGGTCCCTATAGAGAACTATATTTAAAAAATATTGGCCTCCAACTCAAGCACCTTTTCGCAAGAATAATGGTACATGAAGTTGTCTATATCCAGAAAATATTGGAGAAATTCAATATGGACAAATCCTATCCATGAAAACTCCCATGGTGGTTCGTTCTCTAGACATTGAGAAAGATCCGCCCAGGCCAAGCGATGATGGAGAAGAGATGTTGAGACCCTACCATTGTCTACGAGGATAATGCGACTGCACAAATGCAAACATGATACATTAAGAGCAATATCACTAAGCATATTGCTCCTAAATTGTTTTGTCCCCATGAGCTGGGGAAATAAACATCTTGCGAATCAAATCGTGCGATAATATCGCTGACTTATTCACGAAGTCTCCACCAACTTCAGCATTCTAGAAATACATTCATGGAATTGGTATGCAACGGTTTTGAGATTTGCAAGAATTAAGGGGAGTATCTTCCTAAACTATTCTTGTCCAAAGCATCATATTACACTTTTTCTTAAGTGAGTTTACTTTTCAGGTTCTCACTAAGGTTTTTAATCAGGTAAACATAAGATCACATGTCATACTATCCATCTTCCCCACCGGATTTTTTATGAAGGTATTCACGACAAATTTATTGGTCTCTATATTCTATGGATTTACTTCATATCGAGTTAACAAAGATAATAATCTATTATATGGTGTCATTTTCTCCTTATTTTTTCGCTAGGTCTGAAGAAGTTTTAACAGCATATCATAATCCTACCATACTACTCATATATTCACACATGATTTTTTTGGAGGAGACTTATCAAGATGATGGACTTTCATACAATGAAGCGATGATTAGGGGGAGTGTTAAAAATAATAACTTATGGCGGTTATTAGGGGAATAATCCTGGCTCCTTAATTCCTGCACAGGCAGTTTCCACGATGAGGGAACTGTCGCCTCCTAGGAACCGACTCTACGACTCTAGGAAACCGACATAATCGTGTATGTTCATATTGTATATAAGCCTAGATCAAGCATCAATAAAGATACACAAGTTCATTTTCTTGTTTATCTCTCGATTACTCTCAACAAATGTGACATCTTCGTGATTAGTGCTAATTGACCCTGAGACGGTGATGACAAGGGGCGGACCAATGTGGAAGCGATGGATGCAAGGGTTGGCCTTTGGGTTAGGGTTCGTTGTGTGGGACTAGAGGCACCGACACCAGAGAAGATAGTACATTGGACAGGGTTAGAGGGATCTCCGGGACAAGTGACATGACATGCGACAATGGAGGTTAGATGAGGGCAGGGTGGCAAGAGGACGTAGTAGCGGGTAGGAGGGCGGGTGGCTAGAAAGTAGAAACCGAAGACGAAAGGGGTCCATTGCATTCAGGTCCGACAATAGTTACAAAAAACGATCGTAATCCCATGAAATTAGAGGCAATGATACTGGATGGTACGTGACGGTACTAGGAGTACCGTCTCAATCACTGTAAAATAGCTCATAAAGATAATATACTGAAAACAAGTTGATCGGCCTCTCTGGTTCAAGGAATTTTTAAAGGATTTTGAAGAATTTAAGTCATATGATTTTTTTTCCTATGTAGATTATTTGACTTGTAGGATTGTGACCCGTTAACTAAAGAAGTTGTTGCGCTACATTTCTTAGCAAATATTTCATGACTCTAACCTTTTTCAAAGGTTATTAGGTTTTTCCATGGTGTAAACGAAAACCTTTTGACAAAAATCTAGCTGTATTTTCTGCAAAAAAAAAAACTCTCTGTGTTCAATCCTAGGATTCAACTCAAGAATCCCACAAAGGCCCTTAGCTAATCTTATTGTGTACAATAACAAGTGGTGTCTCTTATCTGTTCTTTTTTTCAAAGATCTAATGGGGTGCAGGCTCATTTCATTCTAGTCCACAATAAAGTAACTTTTTTCTTTCTAAGACTTGATAAGAATGGTTCTCATGTTATTAGTTGTAATCCATAATTAAGGTATCCATGCCATGTGCACCTTGTTTTTTCTTTGACATTCTGATAGTGTACCTGTGAACGACTCCTGTGTAAGTACATATCAAACTGCAACTGGCAGCCAACATTTGTGTACCGTGTGAACAGAACTTTTTTTTAGGGTTAATGAACACAGCTGCCACAGAATTTCAACGTCCTGCTGATTCAGTTGCTCCTAGTAGGTGATATTGTTTTGTTAAAGTAGGTGTCATTCAAGTAAGTTTTCAAAAGTTCAGACTAGTTCAAGTCAAATCACAGCTATATATATGATGTTGCTGTTGTGGGTAGGTATGCATTGCCTTTCCTATATACACGTATGTTGATAGATAATAGACAGTAACAACATGACACTGGCTACATGAAATTAAGAAGCTAGGACCAGATTTCTAGGGAAACCATATGATGATTGATGAAGCTAGCTTGCATGGCCTGCAACCTACGAATACAAGTGAACGCGCCTAATGCTGAGAAGAACAAGGAGGTTCGAGCAGCATTGACAAGCTAGGCAAGGCAATACGACGATAGCTACAAAAAATTACTGCATCAACCAACTGCGCTGGCCATTTACTGATCATAGCTACAACAAATTACTATATCAACCAACTGCACTGGCCACTTACTGATCATAGCTACAACAAACTATATACCATCAAAGAACTGCAATGACCACTAACTGTTCGTAGCTATTTTTAACTGTATCTGCCCCTATTCAATCAACATAATAATCTGTGAGAAAATGCATACCGTGTTCAATAGAACCTCCTTCATGTAACTCTCTGTGCTCTTCTCCAAATCATGTACGTGCATCAACCCTAACATCAATGATGAAATTTAGTTATATATATGCAGTCAAACAATGCTACTTCTCATTTACATCGCCAATCAAATTTTGTTAATCTATTGGGATTCGATCTTTGGTAGAAACACACCTTTTCCTGCTCCCAAAAAGGGATCAATTGCGAGGTGAATTTTCTCTTCTGACACCAAATGTCAGTAGGTTAGGATATAGTACAACTGATAGGAAAAGCGATCATATAAAGTATTAATACACCAAGTGGTCGAAGTCAGACTTACGAATAAATTACTGTGGATATGTAGTACCTATTGATCATTGACCCGGATTTTCTTTTCATCAGTACAACCAGAATAGGTCAAACAAAAAGCAGGTTGTTCCTCTCCTATGTTGGTCCTGCATCACACAATTTGGCACTCCATCCTCGCAGACAAAAGCCTAAGCCTCTAGTTTCCAAGTTTGTTTCTCGAGAAAACCATGCAGCCGCTCAGTTGCTCACATAGGAACAGGATTCCCATACCTTTCTATGGCTTGGCTACGGTGCTGCTGATCTCCTTGGCCTCTCCAGACAACTCCTGCACGGAGCAGGAGAAAAGCTCCCTTCTCCAGTTCCTTGTTGGGCTCTCATGGGACAGCGGCCTCACGGCATCGTGGCACAGTGATACAGACTGCTGCACTTGGGAAGGGATTACCTGCAGCCCGAATAGGAAGGTCACTGATATTTTGCTGGCTTCTCGAGGTCTTGAGGGATCCATCTCGCCATTCCTTGGTAACCTCACCGGCCTGTTGCGCCTCAACATGTCACACAACTTGCTGTCCGGTGGCTTGCCGCTGGAATTGGTTTCAGCCAGCAGCATCATTGTCCTTGATGTCAGTTTCAACCGCCTGACAGGAGTCCTAAGTGAACTGCCATCTTCAACCCCTGCACGGCCTCTGCAGGTACTGAACATCTCAAGCAACTTGTTTACAGGAAGGTTTCCATCCACAACATGGGAGGTGATGAAGAACCTGGTCGTGCTTAATGCTAGCAACAACAGTTTTACTGGGCAGATACCAACTACGCCCTGTGTTAGCGCACCATCTTTTGCTGTGCTTGAGCTCAGTTTTAACCAACTGAGTGGAAACATCCCTCCAGGACTCATTAATTGCTTAGTGCTGAAATTACTCAGTGCTGGCTACAACAACCTCAGTGGGACACTTCCAGATGAACTCTTCAAGATTACCTCATTAGAGCACATCTTGTTACCAAGCAATTGGTTAGAAGGAGCTCTCCATGGCATCGACAAGCTCACAAATCTGGTCACCCTTGATCTTGGGAAGAATGAGCTCAGTGGTGAAATTCCAGATTCTATAGGTGAGCTGAAGAGATTGCAGGAACTCCATTTGGACCACAACAACATGTATGGGGAGCTGCCATCAGCTCTGAGCAACTGCACAAATCTTGTAACAGTTGACCTCCATGCAAACAAATTTAGCGGAGAACTTGCCAAGGTCAACTTCGTGAGCCTGTCCAATCTAAAAAAGTTAGATCTTCTTTCCAACGACTTCACCGGCACAATTCCAGAAAGCATATACTCCTGCAGCAAGCTAACTGCACTACGGTTATCTCACAATCATTTCCATGATCAACTGTCAGAAAAAATAGGCAATCTGAAGTCCCTCTCATTCCTATCACTTGTTAATAACTCTCTTACAAATATCACAAGAACACTTCAGATCCTTAGTGATTCCAGGAGCCTCACTACACTTTTCATTGGGTCCAATTTCCTGCATGAGACCATGCCAGAGGATGGCATTGATGGTTTTGAGGATTTACAGGTTCTTTCTATAAGTGATTGTTCATTGTCCGGAAAAATACCTGATTGGTTATCAAAGCTCACAAATTTGGAGATGTTATTTTTGCGAAGCAATCAGCTGACTGGACCTATACCTAACTGGATAAGCAGCCTAAACTTGCTCTTCAATCTAGACATATCAAACAATAGCTTTACAGGGGAAATTCCAACTTCCTTAATGGAGATGCCAATGCTGAAATCAGGAAAGACTGCACAAAAGGTTGCCTTTGAGCTACCTGTTTATGCTTTCAATCCATTTATCCAGTACTCCAAACCTGGTGCTTGTCCAAAAGTGCTTAATCTAGCCATGAATAATTTCATTGGTGTGATCCCGAAGGAGGTCGGTCAGTTAAAAGCACTCCTTTCACTCAATTTGAGCTCCAATAAATTATCAGGAGAGATTCCACAGCCAATCTGTACCCTCACGAACCTGCAGGTGCTCGACTTGTCCAGCAATCATCTCACTGGTACAATTCCGGCCACACTAAACAATCTACACTTTCTTTCCAAATTCAGCATTTCTAATAATGACCTCGAAGGACATATTCCAATAGTGGGCCAGCTTAGCACGTTTCCAGATTCTAGCTTTGATGGAAACCCAAAATTGTGTGGTCCTATGATTGTAAAACATTGCGGTTCAACAGAAGCAGGTCCAGTCTCTATTGTCTCCACAAAAGAGATTGGCACTAAGGTCATCTTTTTGATTGCCTTTGGTGCTTTCTTTGTAGTAGGAGTCTTATATGATCAGATAGTCCTGGCAAGATATTTTCGCTAAACTCTTGTAATTTTTACCACTATCCCAAACCATGATGTCATCTCAAGTGTTTTCCAGTTCAGCAAGGCCATGTCAGTGGATCCAGCACCAGCAAGCATCCCTGGTAAACCTGGTATCTTGAGTCAATGGCATTCACTTTGTACCCTGTGTAACAGGAAAATGATTAGCGAGTGAGCAACATCACCAGTGTGTAAGAATGTTGTTTTTTAGAATATGTAACTAATTAACTATTTGCATAGTATTTACTTCGATAGACATGCAAAGGCTGATGACTGTCTATCTCAGATGCAAAATCGCCAGGGGCACATGAGCAATCTGCAGTCTAGCACACTCACGCGAGATTCAGATTTTAGAGCTCCACCAACAAAATTAATGGATTTAAATAATTAAAACCAAGACTGGAGCATTCATAGATTTGAAATCAATTGGCAAAACAAGACAGAACCCTAAAGCTTGATCCAGTTGACAACTAACTCCAATCCAGTATCACAGTTCTCTAGCAGAGAAATGAGAAATATACAGAAACTTTATCAAACAGAGATGCTAGATGGTGGTACAGCGCCACACAAATTAAGCAGTTGCTCCGTGATTTCTACGGAACCATAATTGGCGGTATTTACCACGGGAGAGTACGGTGGGTAATTGGATGTGCCTGTCAGGCCTGCACCAATCAACTTCCCAGTTGGTCTCCAGCGAATGGTCGCAGGAGCATCAGTGCGCCAAGCTACTGAACGCCAAAATATTTGAATATGAAGAAGGTATCCTTAAGATTTTTTTTTAAGTTTGCCTTGTTCCTTCTCTTATATGTAGATGGTGTTTTTAGCCTTTCTTATGACTTTAGTTTGTACCAGTGAGTTTCTTGTTGCAATCGCCAACCTTTGATGCACGTATCAGTTCGAGTGCTAAATGAACTTGAATTGGAATCCTCATGTGTAATTATACTCGAAATTATTTTGTTCACGGAAGTTGCTAATCTCCATATCTTTGTTTATCCCCTTAATAATATAATAACAATAGACTTATCCAGGAAAACAAAATACTCCTTCTGTTCACTATTAGAAGACTTGTAGATATTTTAATGTGGACTAGGTACGGGCCAAAATGAGTGAACCTACACATAAGAACACGTCTAGATACATGCATTTTGGTCCGTATCTAGTCTACATTGAAATATCTATAAGGTCTTATAATAGTGAACGGAGGAAGCACATAATATAACTTCCATAACATCATCTATTACGCTCTGCTAACTTGTGATCTACTTTATTGAGTCTAGTAACCTTACATTATCATTTCATTTGCTTGATGAGCAATAATAGTATAACACTAGGAAGTTGACTAGTTGAGCACGATAAATTTTCACGTATATGAATAACTAAGATGAAAATGTATGATGTAGCATGTAAGCACCACTAGCCATAATCTGGAGCATACAACAGCACGTCCAAAAATACATCACAAAAATCATATCAGGGATAAAACAGACGGCGGTTGCTACAGTGCATCCCAGATTTTTCGACTAGCAGTGACGCTAAGTAGTACTCCCTCCGTTTCAGAGGGAGTAAGAATTACACGCCCCAATTTTTCTCAGAAAGATTTTTTTTTCTGCAGGATGTAACTCGGTGGCGCGCGTCAATGTCCCTGCTTCCTAGCCTCTGGCATCCGTTCGCCGGCAAGCGTAGCGCACTCCGAGACTCGGAACCGCCGCTGCGCCGGGTCATGGGGAGTTGAATCCTCGGCCCCGTGGGGAATAGAAGGATCAGAGCAAGATCAGGGGAATGCACACTCCGATCCGATCCCCTGCCTGAGCTCCGGCCACCGGACGAGGGAGCACCTGTGTGCCGGGCTGCCGGCCTACTGGGTCGCCGCGTGTAGGAGATGGGCTGGGCATCGGAAGTGGGCCAAACTTCAGGGTCAACATAACTCAGCGTTCGTCCATACGACGTGAGCGCTCGTCTTCTTGGCTACAGAGGTACTTTGTAAAGAAAATATATCTAGACTTTTTTTAGTGTTTAGATTTACTTCAATTTAAGTGAACCTAATACTAAAATAAGTCTAGATACATTTCCTTCACAAAGCTAAAACATCTTATATTTTAAAACGGAGGGAGTAGTAAATGAGTAGGATAAGGTGCATTTCTCCTTAAAAATATATTACCTTTGTTTTAAAGTTTAAGGCTTTTTTTTTTGCGATAAAGGACTGATGATATTAAGCCAAAGTTCTTACAGAAAGGTCCAACACAAACTGAAAAATAACAGATAAGGCTAAGAGGACCCCGATTCCATCGACGATGACAAGGACGTATGACGGCGCGCCGCCGCTGCTTCTCCTCACTGACCCTGGAACGGGAGAAGTCCCTCTTGCGGACGGGAAGTCGACAAACTCAGCTCCGAGGAGCCTCCACCCTACACCGTCGACATCGTCGCTTTGTTCAGCATCACCAAGACCTCCAACTACTTCAGACTTCCGGCTCCGCCGCACCTCGGACACCGGCGAGGGAATGCCATGCAGCACAACTCCGAGGACCTGCACACATGGCCAAAGTGGTCGATCTGCAGTGAAGCTCCACCGAGCCGCACCACCGGAGAGGACGACCGCCACCACAAAACTCCGCCCCGACCGCGCCGCCCACTCCTCGACGCCGCCGGCAGGAGACCTACCAGACCCTACTTTATACACACTGCGAGACGGGATCCCCAACCTCCCGCCGCCGGAGCGGCCGACGAAGGCGGGGATCCGGCGAATCGACGGTGGTTTGGTGGATCGGCCGGCGAGATCCAAAAAAATCGCCCCCTGCTACAAGGACGGGAGAGGGGAAAGCAGTATCTAGCTTATCACGTTCGTTAGTAGTTTAAGGCTTTTTTAAAAGTTAAGCTACGAAAAGTTTGACTAATTTAAAAAAAAAACTATAAAAAACTATGATATTATATAGATACCATGTGAAACTATGTTTTATGATGTAGGAGTATCAAACAATATGAATTTCATGTTGTAAATATTAACATATTTTTCTAAAATGATGGTCAAACTTTACATAGTTTGACTTTTGAAAACAAATATAAGCCTTAAGCTTTGGAACGGAGGGAGTAAGATGTTTTGGTAGAGAGGTAGTAAATGAGTAGGATAAGATGCATTTCTCCATAAAAAGAAGGCCGAGATGTGTTTCTGTTATGTAGTGCCCCTTTATTGAAAATAAGTGATTTGAATTTGTTTGGATTCGCAATATTTAGACGTGTTTTAGTGTGTAGGTACATATAAATCGATAAATCTAAGTTATTTATTTCCAAACGAAAGAACTATTATATTTTTTAAAAAATAAATAGAAGGCAAGCAAACTAAAAAATGATATTCATGTAGAAATCCAAAGTAAAAGAAAATACGAAATATTAGTATTGAAGTAAAATCCATCCAAGGTCACTCAACTTGACATCCTCGTCGCATACACTCAGGCTTACTTGAATAAGCTGGCTATTCTATCTACGATCACTTGTCTCCGTAGACCGTCATATTTGCCGGTGTGGAGGGGCTCGTATAGGGATGCAGGAGTGGGACATTTAGGACAAGTGGGATATCACTTTTGGACTACTAGACTAACTCTAATTTAGGTGGGATAAGTGGGATAAGCGGGATATATCAAATCTAGCTTATCCCACTTAGTTTTGAGTTAGTCTAGTAGTCTAAAAGTGATATCCCAATTGTCCCACTTCTGCATCCCTAGGCTCGTATGAATAACCTGCATGCTAAGATAGACTATAGTTATAAGGGATAGTATGGATTAAAGAGAACAGCCGCTAAGGATTTTGTCACCAATGTCACCTATTTAAGGACAAAGTTTATTGTACTCCCTCAGGCCACTTAGATCTTTCTTAATTTAATATGGTTTGATGACTAAATTTATACGTACAAAAATCAACATCCACAATATCTAATATGTCATGAAACTATATCCATGATGATGTTAATGATACTTATTTGGCATTCTATATATTGATACAAAATGATATGTTAATGATACTTATTTGGCATTCCATTATTTTCCATTTCCATTTTTTTGAAAAGGATTCCCCATTTACATTGTTCGTAACTTTATGTGAGAGCAGCGATAAGCTGACAATGAGGTTATATTGGACGGTTTAGTAGGTCACAGAAGGTCCACCCATGTCATAAGAAGAAGAATGTGGCCTAATTGGTTGCATGTAGCTTCCGTGCGTTGTGGCTCCCGTAAAACATAAAGCAGTTCAGAGTCACACATGTGACGATGCTCGAATCACACATTTTTGTTGAGTCAACCCTTGGAAGGCACAAAAATTGCCTCGGCTACACATGTAGGGGAACAGGAGGGAGATGACACGTCCCTTCAGGAACCCACATCACAAATACCTTCGCGCCCACTCTCCTTCTCCCTCTTTTCACTCATCTCTCTCTTCCCTTGGTGGTTCCTCTAGCGGAGACGAATGTGTCGCCAACCATCGACCTCACCACTCATGGACTCATCACCACGTATGGCAAACACACTGCTGACTAGACCCTAACTAGAAGTACGTGCTGCATCAATACACCATTTGTCCCCAACGGCAACTGCTTCATCGACTCGGCAATGGCTGTAAACCCTACTCCCAAGGTTACCAAGCTTTTGTGACTGCATAACTACATTAATATGGTTAGTAGAGGGGTTGTGGATGGCATGCTTAGTAAATCAGTAGGGATAACCATTGTCTTAGGGTTCTATGTATGTGTTAGTACAATTGTAGACAGATTAGTGCCACTGCGCTCCGATCTGCCAATTTTATGTTAGTCGCTTGCGCGATTTGACTATGACTATAGGATGCACTCCGATTTGTGGTCATGGTACTTTTCATGATTAGTTCATCTTTGGACAGATGATTAAACTACTTGATGAGTATGTGGATTAATATGTGCACTGACTATGATTACTCTTTTTGAATCGATTAATCTGTAACACCATGCATTGTGTGCCGTTGAACCTAGCGCTATGTTTTTTTTTGAACAGAACCTAGCGCTATGTAAACTAGTACTTTTAAGAAGCTCTCAGTAAAGGAATACAAAGTAGTTATCTTTGACTATACTATATGAGCACAATGATGCAACAAATACGATCATTGAGGAGGTGTGAGTTGATGTTGGCATGTTGTTCATTACTGTGTCGTTCTTAGTATGGTACTTCTGATCGTCATGAACTTGTTCGTGTTGCATGTCGTCAAGTTGAACTGTCGTCATGTTGTGAACTGTCTATGGTACTCATGTGATTGCATGCTATGTTGGTAATTTTCTTGTCTGCTATTCATCTAAGATGCTGTTTGATTTGGTTGGTAACCTCACCTCTCTTAGCAATAGGTTTCTATACCTGCAATTATACAGCCAACCAAACATTAGCCTTGAGTTAGAACATGTAACACATGTAACCAAACAACAACAAAACTCTTTAAAAGGTGTGAAAAAATAGATTCGCATGCAACCAAACGAGCTGGAGAATGACCCCCATACCAAACAACAACACATCTCTTTAAAAGATGCAAAAAAAGATCTGCATGCAACCAAACAAGCCGGAGAACGCGGCCCATACCACGGTTTCATGTGGCCTACCACCACGGCCAACCGCCAGCGAGCACAGAAATATGTTGTCCACTATGTATTGAAGTGCGGTATCTAAAGCTCGAGCTTTCGTTGCGCCAAGAATTACTCGCCAGAGTGGCTGGAATGCGGTGGCATTAACCATCTCACACAGTTTGAACTCTAGTGGGTGGGATTTTTTGACGCGTCATCTCACACCTAGAGATGTAGAAGTGGGATAAGTGAGATCCCACTTTTGCATACCTATTTTAACTCTAAACTAGGTAACTCTAAACTAAGCGGGATAAATAAAATAAGTGTCTAGGATGTAAAATTGGATTCCCACTTGTCTCGCTTCTGCTAGGGCCAAGCTGTCGGGAGTGTGACTCGTGCGACCACACTTCACACCAGGCCCCAGATTTTCGAGTGGACACTTGGCAGCAGGGAGCCCTTTGCCTAAAGAAAAGAATAACCTATATGTTTTGCTTCTGCTAAAAAATCATGTTTTTCTCAACTAACGAATGTTTCAAGCGTAAGGAGTCCATTTTTAGAAATATTTTTTCATCCTCTTGGTAGTTGTATTTTTTTTGGATCCTGGAATTTGGATATTCCGTGTGTCATTTTTAAGAGTAGACCTACACTTACACCTTAAAAATAAATCTATTTTTTTTGCCACACATGTTTGTTCCTCTTTCCGCCACTAGCCATCGTCAAGATCAAAACATCAATTGCACATTATATTTTTTGTTAGTTCAATTTTCTATGTGGTAGAGCCCCATTTTAGATTTTTGCATAGTGTCCCGGATTTTGCTGGCTCGGCCGTGACTACTGCATCCCTACTCACACCCTCTTCTTAATATACAAACTCGTAGGGTCCTCCCCTGCTGGCATTCGTTTTCTTAGATGGCGTGCACATAGATGAAACCGAAGGATTTTCTAAAGTTAACAAAAACTGAAACATTTGTGATCTGAAACTTATGAAATATTTTTGTACTCACAAACTGTTTCAATGTTTCAATGATGGTTTAGTCGATTTTAATTATGTTTCAATTAGTAACATCGGCATAGCATAACGACATTCATTTGCGGACTGAAAAAAAAAGACAAACACAACAATCTTAAAACGAAAAAAGACGATAGATAGGACTCCTCAATATGAACTTGACTTTCCGTCTTCCCTAAAAAGAACTTAACTTTCTGTCCTACAGTGAGACCGGTATGAGATGGCGATTGCGAGCGCAATATCATATCTAGAGCATCTCCACAAAAAAAAAATCTAGAGCCGGGCCGGACGGCCGGCGTGTGAAATCGTTAACCATGCATGTCCAGATCGATCGATCCATTCGGAGCTGCACAAAGAAAATCATGTGCCGCTGCTGACCCCGATCGGGAAGCTGCAGGCTAGGAAATTAAGAAGGGTCGGAGGCAGGTTGCTTACTGGCCAACTAAAAATGCCAGAGCAAATCTAAAAAAGAAAAACGCCAGAGCACATGGCATATTGGCATCCAAGTGCATGCGGTTCTTGAGGCGTGAGATGACACAAAAAGATTGTGAGGATTGACGAGCAAGATTAGCCAAGCGACGCTTTCGGGGGAGAACAATGTTGAACATGGGTATATGGAGAGAGGGGCCGGAAAGATTGCTTAGTTTAGGTGCTTAGTTTAGGTCTATGGTGTCAAGATCACAAGCTTGCACTACGGACGCGCGCGCTACGCCGAGGGCAAAAGATCGTCGGCGTAGGCCAAAATGCACTCGGCGTATGGTACGCCGAGGGCTGTCCTCGGCGTAGCCTCCTCGGCAAAGATCTGCCTCGGCGGAGCACAGTCAAGCCGTCGGCGTATCAAAATGCCGTCGGCGTATGCTATGCCGAGGGCTTTGCCGTCGGCGTAGCGGCCGTCGGCATAGCCTGTCGACAGATTGCAAATTTTTTTTTTATTTTTTTTTTATTTTTGAAAATAATATATTTTTTATTTTTTTTCTCAATTTTTTATTCTTTGAATTGTTTCACTTGTTTATCTCCTATTTTGAACATTTTTAACACTAATTATACTTACAATTTGATTAAATTCCAGTCTTAGTCAAACTTCCCAGCAGGTCACCCATCCTAATACTACTCCAGCTTCAGCACGCTTAACTTCCTCGTTCCTTCAGAATCCGTTTCCGCAAAGTAATTCATACATTGGTGTCAATACTATGATATCAATCTTATTAACTCTTATATCATCATGTCACATGTTTGTATTTTTTGAAATTACAAACAATTATTTAAGTAAATATTAATGAATAAGTAAAAATATTATTAAATTCAAATAAAAATATAATAATTTTATTTTTTTGTATTTTTCTATTTAATATAGAATAATTAATATCTTTAAATCTGTAAATCGAAATTCAACAAATAATATGTTTAAATTGATCAGAAAAATGAGAGGAATCCAAATATGATATCCACATCAACTAATCACAAACCCTCCGTTTTTGAATTAGCTATTTGGTGGTTGCTTTAGAAAATCCCCTTTTTGCGTTCGGATAATGAAAAATGCCTTTTTGGTGCGATGAAAAGGAAAACTTGCATTGAATCTTTGATAAAACAGCATATTGTGAACCTAAAAATGATTTTTGTAAAAAAACATGAGCATCAGATCATGTACCTGTAGTTCATATCTGACCCACTTCCTGCCGATTCGGCAGGAATTTGTCTTTTTCACCAAAGGTGGACGGAAAGGTTTCGGATCCCCCTGTTGGGACATTATCCATATAAGGTGGTATAGTATTTTTGTAAAATGTGGTGGTAGTATTTTGAATTAGCCATTTGGTTGTTGCTTCACAAAACCGTCTGTTTTTTATGCTCGAAAAATAGAAAATGGCTTTTTGGTGCGATGAAAAGGAAAACTTCCTCCTGCAACATTGTTCGCCATCCCATGATGCATGTGTATACATAATATGGGCACATTATCACAAACTATGCCTTGATTCTAGCCATAACATTGGTCATTTGACCCGAAAGCCAAGAAACCTCAAATGAGATAGGTCATTTTGTGAAGGGTTTTTTGAGACATAATCAATATATCAAGTTTGCTATTTTTCCTTATAAATATGTCACATAATATGACACCACGCGAAGGTTTCGTATTGTTTCGATCGTTTTTGATTTTTTATGCCCGTTTTAAACTATCGTCAAACTTTGTCGAACGACGGACATAAAGATTGTTAGCTCGGGGCAGACCCTCGCTAAACTTTCATTAGATCTTTGATAAAATAGCATATTGTGAACCTAAAAATGATTTTTGTAAAAAAACATGAGCATCGGATCATGTACCTGTAGTTCATATCTGACTCACTTCCTATCGATTCGACAGGAATTTGTCTTTTTCACCAAAGGTGGACGGAAAGGTTTCGGATCCCCCTGTTGGGACATTGTCCATATAAGGTGGTATAGTAGTTTTGTAAAATGTGGTGGTAGTATTTTGAATTAGACATTTGGTGGTTGCTTCACAAAACCGTCTGTTTTTTATGCTCGAAAAATAGAAAATGGCTTTTTGGTGCGACGAAAAGGAAAACTTTCTCCTGCAACATTGTTCGCCATCCCATTATGCATGTGTATGCATAATATGGGCACATTATCACAAACTATGCCTTGATTCTAGCCATAACATTGGTCATTTGACCCGAAAGCCAAGAAACCTCAAATGAGATAGGTCATTTTGTGAAGGGTTTTTTGAGACATAATCAATATATCAAATTTTCTATTTTTCCTTATAAATATGTCACATAATATGACACCACGCGAAGGTTTCGCATTGTTTTGATCATTTTTTATTTTTTTATGCCCGTTTTAAACTATCGTCAAACTTTGTCGAACGGCGGACATAAAGATTCTTAGCTCAGGGCCGAGCCTCGCTAAACTTTCATTAGATATTTGATACAATAGCATATTGTGAACCAAAAAAGGATTTTTGTAAAAAAACATGAGCATCGGATCATGTACCTGTAGTTCATATCTGACCCACTTCCTACCGATTCGGCAGGAATTTGTCTTTTTTCACCAAAGGTGGACGGAAAGGTTTCGGATCCCCCCGTTGGGACATTGTCCATATAAGGTGGTATAGTATTTTTGTAAAATGTGGTGGTAGTATTTTGAATTAGCCATTTGGTGGTTGCTTCATAAAACCGTCCGTTTTTTATGCTCGAAAAATAGAAAATGGTTTTTGGTGCGACGAAAAGGAAAACTTCCTCCTGCAACATTGTTCGCCATCCCATGATGCATGTGTATGCATAATATGGGCACATTATCACAAACTATGCCTTGATTCTAGCCATAACATTGGTCATTTGACCCGAAAGCCAAGAAACCTCAAATGAGATAGGTCATTTTGTGAAGGGTTTTTTGAGACATAATCAATATATCAAGTTTGCTATTTTTCCTTATAAATATGTCACATAATATGACACCACGCGAAGGTTTCGCATTGTTTCGATCGTTTTTGATTTTTTTATGCCCGTTTTAAACTATCGTCAAACTTTGTCGAACGGCGGACATAAAGATTTTTAGCTCGGGGCAGAGCCTCGCTAAACTTTCATTAGATCTTTGATAAAATAGCATATTTTGAACCTAAAAATGATTTTTGTAAAAAAACATGAGCATCGGATCATGTATATGTAGTTCATATCTGACCCACTTCCTACCGATCCGGCAGAAATTTGTCTTTTTCACCAAAGGTGGACGGAAAGGTTTCGGATCCTCCTGTTGGTACATTGTCCGTATAAGGTGGTATAGTATTTTTGTAAAATGTGGTGGTAGTATTTTGAATTAGCCATTTGGTGGTTGCTTCACAAAACCGACCGTTTTTTATGCTCGGAAAATGAGAAATGGCTTTTTGGTGCGACGAAAAGGAAAACTTCCTCCTGCAACATTGTTCGCCATCCCATGATGCATGTGTATTCACAATATGGGCACATTATTACAAACTATGCCTTGATTCTAGCCATAACATTGGTCATTTGACCCGAAAGTCAAGAAACCTCGAATGAGATAGGTCATTTTGTGAAGGTTTCTTTGAGACATAATCAATATACCAAGTTTGATATTTTTCCTTCTAACTATGTCACATAATATAACACCACGCGAAGGTTTCGCATTGTTTCGATCGTTTTTGAATTTTTTATGCCCGTTTTAAACTATATATAATGTTTTATGTTTTAATTAATTTTTATTTATAAATGTGTAATATTTGAGTGTAGATAGATAGGTCTTGTTTTTCTGCAAATTTTGATATATTATTTGTATTTTTCTGAATTAGAATGATTTAGTTATGATTTTTCAAAGTTTAATGAGATAAAATAAAAAATAGCTACGCCGAGGGCAGCCGTCGGCGTATGCTACGCCGAGGACAGCTGTTGGCGTAGCATAGAATATGCCGAGGGCAATTTTACGCCGACGGCTGCTTGGCGGGGCTGGCCTGAACGATGGCTACACCGACGGCCCCGACGTTTGGCCGTCGGCGTAGCAACCGGCCGTCGGCGTAGCTTCCCATTCCTGTAGTGTTGGGGAGGTTGGCGGGCGGCTAAACATCGACGGAAAATCAATGATCGACGCAGGCCAACAATGCATGCACGCACCTTGTAGAGATGTAGATGTCCTGATGGCGAATTTTATGGGGTATCTTAATGTGAAGTCAATGTATACATGCATGTTTCTAGTTATGGCCCTGATAGGTCCTTTGCGCTATGGATGATCTCGCACAATGCTATATGTCCAGTGTCCACCACCAAAGCATGTTTGAGCAGAAAGCTGATTCTGCTGATTCTGAACTTCTGTGTGATTCCGAAATTCTGAAATGTCATGGTTCCGCTGATTCTGAAATTCTGAAATGTCATGGTTCTGCTGATTCTGAAATTCTGATCGTCTCAGAGCTAAAATCCTTGCGACATCGTCAAGCTGATGGGAGGAGGAGACATATGCAGGCACGGAGCTGTGTACAAAGGAAATATTCAGAGAACATGGGTGGGGATATCGATGCGTCATCTGGGCTATCAAGCTGCTTAGTGGGAAGTATCATATTCCATATTTCAGTATCATGCATATGATACTAATATATGATATTACCTCTATAGTGTCTATAGTGCTTAGTATCATCTAACGCTATTTAATTATTTGTAATATCTCAATGCAATTCTATGTATAAGATGTACTTGATATTAAATATTATAAGTGCTAGATACAATATCATATTGTGATATCACTAGCACCTCTATTTTTATTAGTTATTGTTCCATGTCACCAATTTATTAAGATGGCATATGCATGATAACCGTTATGATACTACCACTATGGCTAGCCTCAGTGCAAACTGTTTGGATGATCCTGAAAGAAGATGGGCCCCGAAGTTAATGCATCAAGGTTTAGGGAGCCCATGCCATGATGGCCAGCCATGCTTTAGAAACTATTAATTATTAAAAATGCAACAACACCTAGATGATGATGTCCCAGGGATCCCGTAATATATGCCACACGGGTCTTAATTGCCCAGTCAACCTAATGAAGGCTCCGGAGAGAATAGACCTGCATTTGCTTAGAGAAAAGATATGGAACTTATTTATCGCCGGTCTCATCTGCTCAGTCAATCCTGACAAGGACTCGGCGGTCATACCAGTAGTTTTGAAAATTCAGAAAAGGGAGAGCAAAGATCTTGCACGGCCTTAAAAATACAGCAAGTATTTTCTACTTGGCAATAGTGGCAAGACCCTCGTCACTCTTGGCAACGGTTGCAAGACCCTCTTTTGGCATGCTCCTTGGCTTGATGGTAGGAAGCCTAAAGAGATTGCTCCCCTAATCTTCGATTCATCTAAAAGGAAGGGGTGGAAAGTATCTGAAGCCATGAAAGACGATGCTTGGATTGAAAAGGTTACGTTGAAGGATGATTTTTCGTTAAGCCACCTTGCATAATTTGTGTCCCAACTTCAAAACGTTATACGTGGAAGATGAGATTAGTTGGAAGCTAAAGGATGATGGCCAATATTCACAAAGTTGGCTTATAAGGTGTAATTCCTGAGATCTATTGCTTCGAGCATGCACAAAACGGTTTGGAAGGCTTGGGCTACCACAAAAATAAAATTCTTTGTGTGGCTTGTAAACCAAAATAGCTATAGATGGTGGATCGATTGGATAAAAGAGGGTGACCAGATTGTGGTTTTTGCCCGCTATGCAAACAAACTACGAAATCAACCAATCACCTATTCGTTAGTTGCCTCTTCACCATTCACACTTGGGGATACATAAAAGAGTAGTTGGGCATACAAGATCTTGATACCTCTCAATGGGCGGGTTTATCAATAAAATATTGGTGGAATATGATGGCGGATGGATCCATCCCAAACCGCAAGGCCATGGCTTCGCTCACCTTGCTAACTGATGGCTCGTTATAGAGCTTCGTTGGGAGACCCTAAGACGAAGGTATGATGAGCACAGCAGCAAGTTTCTCTCAGTAAGAAACCGAGGTTATCGAACCAGTAGGAGGAAGGAAACGACTCAAAGGTGTTGATAGCAACGTGGAGACCTGCACAACACAAACTCAAGACTTTGCATCAATGAACAGCGAGGTTGTGAATCTCACTGGTTTGCTGAAAACAAAGAATTAAACGTATGGTGTGGAAGATAATAATGGTTTGCAGCAAGTAAACAGTAACAGTGGAAGATGTATCAATGGTAAAGATTGGACCGGGGTCCATAGTTCACCAGAGGTTTTCTCCTTAGATAAAAAAACATGGCATGCTGGGTAAACAAATTACAGCAGAACAATTGACAGGACTGAGCAAGGCATAAAAATGCAATACTAGACATTCATGATCCTATGAGATTCGATTGGGCAATACAACAAGATACATAAACCGCCATCCAACTGCATCTATGACTAGAAATCCACCTTCAGGTTATCATCCGAACCCCTACGGTATTAAGTTGCAAGCAGCAGATAACTGATTTAAGCAAAGTGGTAAACAATCCACTTGTTCCATGAACAAGTGACCGTTGTTTTCTCCCTAGTGGCAACAACACATCTACAACCTTAGAGATTTCTGTCACTTCCCTTAGATTAAATAGAGGCATGAACCCACTATCGAGCATAAATACCCTCTCTTGGAGTCACTAGCAACTACTCGGCCAAGATAGCTACTAACAACAGAGAGCATGCAAGATCACAAACAACATAGACATGATAGAATCAATAAGACAAAACCATTAATCAGTCTGACATAGTAATCTCAATATCCATCGGATCCCCGCAAACACAACATGCATGATTACAAATAGATGAGATCTTGATCATGAACGGAGCTCACAAGATCTAAACATGAAAGCACAAAGGAGGAGATACAACTAGCTAGCTACTACATGGACCCGTAGTCCAAGGTGGAACTACTCACGCTTCATACAGGGGAAGAAGGCCTTCAGGATGATCTCCCCTCCGACAGGGTGCCTGTAAGAGCTTCAGATCCCCCCGATCTAGGAATGATGGTGGCGGCGGCTACAGACGGTTTCGTGGAATATTGATCGTGTACTTAGGGTTTATGCATCGGGGGGTCTTTATAGGCGAAGAGGCGAGGCAGGGGGGTCGCCAGGGCGGCTGCACCCCCCAGGCGCAGGCCCACCTTGGCCGCACGGCCAGGGGGTGCGACCCCCTGGTGGCCCTCCTCTGTCTCGTATTCAGGCTTTGTGTTCCCCACGGTAAAATATTGACTTTGGCTTTTGTCCCGTCCAATTCCGAGAATAATGATTTTCTGCCTTTTCTGGAACCAAAAACAGAAGAAAACAGACAACTGTCACTGTGGCATCTTGTTAATAGGTTAGTCCAGAAAAACATATAAAAACACCTGAAAGTGTAGACAAAGCAAAGCAAAGTAGATACTAAAAAAGCATGGAACATCAAAAATTATAGATACGTTTTCGACGTATCAAGCATCCCCAAGCATAACTCCTGCTCTTCCTCGAGTAGGTAAGTGATAAAAATAATAATTTTTAAGGTGACATGCACCAACATAATCAAGATCAAACTATTTGCATGCATTGAAAGATGGGATCAAATAACTCTAAACATGAGCATGAAAGAATGGAGTTCTAATAGTAAGACATAGTAACTATGCATGCAACATGAAAAGTTACAAACAAAGATCATGAATAACATGCATTGAAAAAACGTTTGCTTGTTTCACATACAGAAAACATGGCACAGTGGCATTCATCTTGTCCCTCATGTAGTAGCAAAACATAAATGCATAGGACACCTTCAAAGTTCATAAGGGAGACTGGATACAAATAGCACAAGAACAAGTAATATCAACAATATGAATCAATCAATAAGTCTTGGGACAATGCACATAGAACTAAGAATGGCAACTATGCTCTCATAATTGGTGCCTAAGGATAGAAGGTGAAGACTCAATATAATGGTGGAAGAAAGGCCCCTTCATAAGGGAAGCAGGGATTTCAAGTTTCAAAAAGAGCTTCCAAAAATTATGGTACTTGTTAGCTTTCAGCTCTCATTGCCCTCTCTCATTGCCCCTATCATAAGCATCTTGAAGTGATTAAGGTTAAAGTGAACAAACTATGGAGTATATGCTTGATAAAGTATAAGTTCGCAATCTCATGTCCCTTGAATACGAGGGCCGCTCCTCATGCTACTTAACTTTAGTTACTTGCAAGTTCTTGGCATAGTAAGTATATGCGTATCATAGAGAACCGCCAACGGGGTACCCCTTGCACATGATACAGGATCTATCCCATAATCAAAATGACAAGAAGACAATGAGCATCTCAACGATCTTTTTATTTGCTATTTGCATAGGTTTTTATTAAGGATGCTTCATAGATTTCTCATTATGGTGATGCTGCAAGTTTCCACCATGATTAGGCATAGCTTAGACTAGCAGCTCACGCGTTTCTCTAACACAAAATACATAACTCCATGTACTTACAAGCTCCCCTTTTATTTCACACTGACGACATCTATAAACAAAAGAGCATGATATCAACTGGATCGATGTAACACCACGGTTCTGAAAAGACCGTGGCTTCTATGTGACATGCCAATCCCTGGATCGGTTCATTGGCCCACAATAGAATAAGATGAATAACATAGCAAAATATCCGTGTATCATAAATAACGAAGATCCAGAGTACCATTATTACAATAAAAGCTTAGCTCAAGGCTAGCTCAAATTATTCAGGTAGCAACATAAATAAAGTAAATCCTCCATTCTTCAAATTGCCCACAAGTGAACAAGTGCCGAGTGGAGTACCGTGGCCTATATCGATTACTCAGAATCGGAATATCCTCCAACATGAAACGTAGCAGCCCCGAAGGGTCAATACATGGAATGTATGGCAAGTAGAGCTAGTAATGGAGACAATAGCACTAACATCTACATGCATATTTGGCAAGTGGAGATGTGTCTGGCTTGCATTTACAAATACCTTTATCCTACTTTCATAAACAGTTTTTGATTTTCTTTGAAAAGATCCCAATTAAGTTAACCCAACAATATTAAAGCAATTATGAAATTAGAATGAGCGAGAAACATGTCATGGAATCAATATCAAGCAACTCAGATGTCCATAACCGGGGACACGGCTAATCGATTAGATTATACACCCTGCAGGGGTTAGTACACTTTTCCCATGTGACTTGGCCAGCCCAACTCGTACCATCACTCTCATTTTGGGTGATGATAGGGATAAGTCCAAGAAGAGACTGTTCGGGAAGTAGCTCCCCAATCCCGACGCGCACCGGTCCAACCTACCAAAATTCTACATCTCTGGATACGCGGGTTCGGGTTGCCACAACCTACTAAGTCCAACCAACCGCCCATTTCATTATTGGCACATGGTTGTACACGTAAGCTACCAAATAAAGAAGCCAATCAATTTCTCTTGATACCTGGGTGCCTTTCCGCAATGAAACCACCAAAAATTATCAATACCATCACACCTAGGAGATTCATTGATTAAGTTGTTTTAGTTTTCACAAACCAATACTTTTAGAAACAAGTCTCAATGATGTAACCCAGCCCTCGTTCAACATAGCATGGCTAAGCACATCTACCAATGGTGGTTCATCTACAAGGATGGCCCTACCACATAATAGGACATAGCATAGCGATAGTATCATCCTACACATGCATCTACAAAATACACGACAATGCATTGAAAATAGTAGGACGATATCATGAACAAAGTAGCATCTACTTGCCTTGGTTGTAGCGGTCGGAAGAACAATCCACACACGAGCAAGCGTTGCACTCGTCACAATCTACACGACACAATTGCGATCATAAACAAACAATCCACAAGCATATGCAACAAAGATGATGCATGAATGCATGCACGACAAGTGAATTGGTGCTACAGCTGCACCACATAATCCTATTCAATAACGCTACTGATTGCATGCATGGAAAATAGTTTTAGCGCAAGGAAAACTATTATGCAAAATATAATACTCAAAACTAGAGCTAGAACCCAAATAATTCACTACCAGTAGTATACTGTTTATAAAATCTTGGAAAAATTCTATAGTATAGGCATTGCTAATTAGGAACAGTACCAACTAGAATTACTCAAAAAGGAATTAAAAAACTCCCTGAATAATTAAAACACTATAGAAAGCCACTAGACAGTTTCTGCAGAAGTTTTTACAGTAAGCCTATCCTTTTAATTCACGATGAGATTCCCCTCATTCCACTGAATCCAGAGACATATCATACCCAATTTTTGGAGTTACAGATCTTTTTCTACGAATTAATTACTCCAAAAATGCCATTAACTCAATAAATTAAACTGTACTAAATCTTGCTGCAAAAGTGTGAAACAATGGTACATCAAGATTCTACACGACTTACTGAACCTACACATATTTTATTTGCAATTTTTGGCCCAGCGGTTTAATTTCTACGCAATTTACAAGTTTCTACGAAAATCTGCCAATTAAATCGATTAAAGAAATACCCAATCAACTGTGTCTGTTGACTGGCCCACGTGGCTGCTGACTGGGCGTTTGACTGGTCAGCGCCTGGGGCTGACCGGTCAACGGCCGATCTGGACCGTTGATCAGAGATCCAACGGCCACGAGAGATGGCGGCTGCGGACTCACCGGAGACGGCTGCGGCGAGCTCGGAACGGTGGCGGCGATCGGCTCCGGCGACGGCGGTCCCTGTGCGGAAAGAAGACGGTCAGCGCGTGGATCGAGGCAGTCAACGCGGCGAGCGGCGGCGGGCGGCGCGGGCGGCGGCGGCGCGCGGACGCGGTGGCGCAGGGGCTTGCGCGGCGGCGCAGGGGCTTGCGCGGCGGCGCAGGGCGCGAGGCGGCGGCGCATGCTCACCTGGCGGCGGCGCGGGCTCGGTTCCCGAGGTGGCGGCGGGGTCGGTGCGTGGAGGGGAGAGAGGCGGCGCGGGGTCCGCTTATGTGGGGCCCCCTTAACGGGTCCTACGCGGACACGGTTACCCGCCGCGCGGGCGGCGCGGTGCTGGCCGGCTGGGCCGGCGCGGCCCAGCAGGCTGGCGCCCCTTTTTTTTGGCCCTCTTTCTTTTTCCTTTTTTGCAAATAGTAAAACCTCCGTAACTTTTCCGTACGAGCTCCGAATTGGGCGATTCTTATTCCTAAATTTTTGTAAAATCGAGGGGAACAACCTAGGGTCAAGGGATGAGTGAAACCAATAGGCTACAAGGGTGGAAAACACAAGTCCTAGTAGAACCTCCCGCAGGAGCCTCGTAGTAAAATAGAGTAGGGTTTAGAAATTAGTGTTTTGCCGAATCTTTTTCAATCGATGGTTTTGCATGGAAGACTATGATGCAATGCCATGAATCATATGCAGAACCAAATCTAAAATTTGGGATGTGACAAGACTAACCCCCTTAAGATGAATCTCGTCCCCGAGATTCGGCGCGGCTAGCAAATAGGTGTGGGTAGTCCTCTCGGATGTCATACTCACGCTCCCAAGTGGCTTCCTCTTCGGTGTGGTGGCTCCACTGTACCTTGCAAAACCTGATTGTCTTGGTACGGGTAGTCATCTCCGCTGTCTCCAGAATCTTGACCGGCTTCTCCTCATAGGTCAAGTCATTCTCAAGCTGAACCTCTTCTAGTGGCACAGTGTCTCTTAATGGTGTATCCACCATCTCCGGATGACACTTCTTCAGCTGTGACACGTGGAACACATTGTGAACAGCGGACAAAGCCTCTGGCAACTCCAACTGATAAGCAACTTCTCCTTTGCGTGCTAAGACCCGATACGGTCCGATAAATCGAGGTGCCAGCTTACCCTTAATTCCAAATCTCTTGATTCCACGAAGTGGCGACACTCTGAGGTATGCTCTATCACCTATCTCATACACCACTTCCTTGCGCTTGGCGTCAGCGTAGCTCTTCTGCCTTGATTGTGCTACCTTCAGCCTGTCCCTAATCAAGGCGACCTTCTCCTCAGCATCCTTGATCAAATCAGGCCCAAACAACTGACGTTCTCCTACTCCATCCCATAGAAACGGAGTCCGGCACCGTTTCCCATACAGTACGTCAAACAGCGACGTCTTAATGCTGGTTTGATAGCCGTTGTTGTAGGAAAACTCAGCATATGGCAAATTATCATCCCAACTAGAACCATGAGCCAAAGCGCAAGCTCTCAGCATGTCCTCCAAAATCTGATTCACCCTCTCGGTCTGTCCATCAGTCTGTGGGTGAAACGCTGTGCTAAACTCCAATCTAGTACCAAGTGACTCGTGCAGCTGGCGCCAGAAGTGTGAGGTAAATTGGGTACCTCTGTCAGATACAATACTCTTGGGAACTCCGTGTAGGCACACAATCCTGTCCATGTAAATCTTGGCCAACTTTGCACTCGTGTATGTTGTCTTCACCGGAATAAAGTGGGCTACCTTGGTCAAATGGTCGACCACTACCCAAATGGAGTCATATCCTGACCTGGTCCTGGGCAATCCTGTGATAAAGTCCATTCCCACTCTATCCCACTTCCAATCCGGCACGGGCAATGGCTGTAGCAGTCCCGCTGGGTTCTGGTGTTCCGCCTTTACTCGGCTACATACATCACATAGGGCAATATGCTCTGCGATGTCTCCCTTCATGTTGTTCCACTGGAATCTGTCCTTTAGGTCCATATACATCTTCGTATTGCCCGGATGTATGGAATACGGCGAGTCATGAGCTTCCTGCAGGATCAACTTCCTTATCTCCGGATCGTTGGGAACGCACAAATGATCTCCGTACCAGAAGGTTCCTTGCTCATCCTCGCGGAATTCCCTTGCTCGACCCTCCTTCATCTTTTCCTTAACTTCATCTACTCTTTGTCTCCCACTTGAGCTTTCCTGATTCTGTCCTGTAGCGTTGGTTGGACTTCCATGGTCGCCAAGTATCCTTCTGATACTACCTCCAGTCTAAGGTCCTGGAACTGCTTGCACAAATCCTCAGGCAATTCCCCAATTGTCAATCCGTTGGCATAGACCTTCCGGCTCAGAGCATCTGCTACTACATTGGCCTTTCCTGGGTGGTATTGTAGATTCATATCATAGTCCTTGATAAGTTCCAACCATCTCCTTTGTCTCATGTTCAGTTCCTTCTGTGTAAATATGTACTTCAGGCTCTTGTGGTCGGGTTATACATCATAGTGTTTTCCCATTAAGTAATGCCTCCATACCTTGAGCGCATGAACCACTGACGCTAACTCCAAGTCGTGTGTGGGGTAATTCCGCTCATGGTGCTTAAGTTGTCGCGAGGCATATGACACTACTCTCCCATCTTGCATCAGTACACTCCCAAGTCCCTGTCGATAAGCATCACAGTACACTTGGAAATCCTTCTGAAGATCTGGTAAACACAGAACGGGTGCGGTCACTAGTCGACGCTTCAGTTCCTGAAAGCTGGCTTCACATACGTGTGACCATTCAAACTTCCTCTCCTTCTTTAGAAGTTCGGTCATCGGCTTTGCAATCTTGGAGAAGTTTTCAATGAACCTCCTGTAATATCCAGCAAGTCCCAAAAAGCTTCGAATCTCTCCCGCATTCTTGGGTGCTTCCCACTCAGTTACTGTAGTCACTTTGCTTGGATCAACAGCGACTCCTTCTCCTGACACCACGTGTCCAAGAAATCCAACAGTGTTAAGCCAGAACTCACACTTGCTGAATTTGGCATAAAGCTTGTGTTCCCTCAGTTTCTCCATAATCAGTCGTAGATGTTTCTCATGCTCAACATCATCCTTGGAATATATCAGTATGTCATCAGTAAACACCACCACGAACTTGTCCAAGTACTCCATAAATACCTTGTTCATCATGGTCATGAAATATGCCGGGGCATTCGTTAGTCCAAAAGACATAACCGTATACTCATATAACCCATACCTGGTGGTGAAGGCGGTTTTTGGTACGTACTCCTCCCGGATCTTCAATTGGAAGTAGCCTGATCGCAGATCGATCTTGCTAAACACCTTTGCTCCTTCCAGTTGATCAAACAAATCATTTATGTTCGGCAGAGGGTACTTGTTCTTGATGGTTACTTCATTCAGTGAGCGATAGTCCACCACTAATCTCTTGCTGCTGTCTTTCTTCTCCACAAACAGAACAGGTGCACCCCATGACGACGAACTAGGCTGAATGAATCCCTTGTCCAACTGCTCTTTCAGCTATTTCTTCAACTCCTTCAGCTCATCCACATCCATCTTATATGGTCTCTTTGCTATTGGTCCTGTTCCCGGCATCAGATCGATGAGAAACTCCACTTCCCTGTCAGGTGGCATTCCTGGCAGCTCTTCCGGAAACACGTCGGGGTAATCCCTAATCACTGGCACAGTATCCATGCTAACCCCCTTAAGAGAATTCAACTTACACCTTCCTGGTCGTACTGCCGACTTAAACCTTATCCTCTTACCATCCGGGGTTTTGAGTGAAACAGCTCGCTGTGCACAATCTATGTGTCCCTCATGCATAGACATCCAATCCATACCCAAAATAACGTCTAACCCCTGTGATTCCAACACTACCAAATGTGCACTGAAGTTGTGTGTTCCAATCCTCACAGTTAAGTTGCGGCATCCCGCGCTAGCTATCATATCTCCTCCAGGTGAACTCACTCTAATGGACCCTTTCATAGACTCAGTAGGTAGCTTATACTTATCCACAAAAGCCCTTGATATGAATGAATGCGATGCACCAGTATCGAAAAGTATAAGTGTAGGGTGAGTGTTGATTGGAAACTTACCAATCACAAGGTCAGGCTCATCTGGAATCTCCTCCACATTCATGTGGTTCACTGTGGCCTTCTCGTTGTTGGTTGGCTTCAGTCCCTTCCTCTCCGGACAGTTGTCAGCATAGTGTCCCTTCTGTTTGCACTTGAAGCATGTCACCTCACTCAGATCCTTCTTCACAAAGCTGCGATCGCGGTTGCGGTCATGTCCACCGTGTCCTCCAGAGTGGTGAGAGTGTCCTCCCTTGTGGCTATGGTGGCTGATCCTATGGTTGTCATGACGATGCCCATCGCCTCCATGGTGGTGGCGGTCATGGCTCCCATGGTCACTCCCTCCATGCTTGGAGTATCCATCATATGAAGTGCGAGACTTGTGATGTGAACCAGAGTGGTGATTGTTACTCTTTCTCTTGCGGCTTTCCACCTGCTTGTGCTTCCCTTCCAAGATCCTGGCCTTGTCCATAAGCTCCTGGAAAGTGGGGCAGTAAACCACCAGTAGCTGCACTAAAAGCTCATCACTGAGGCCATCCAGGAATCTCTCCCTCCTTTTTGCATCAGTGTCAACATCCTCAGGTGCATAACGGGACAGGTTGTTGAACTCCTCAATGTACTCAGCCACGGTGCGGTTGGTTTGGCGCAAGTTGCGGAACTCCTTCCTCTTCAGGCTCAGAACTCCTGAAGACACGTGGTTGGTCCTGAAACCTTCCTCAAACATTGCCCAAGTCACGGTGTTCAGCGGGTGGGTGATCTGAAATGTGTCCCACCACGAAGCGGCTGGTCCCTCCAGTAGGTGAGCGCCAAACCTCACCTTCTCAGCATTAGTGCATCCAACAGTTACCAGATCCTTGTTGACTGAATGCAACCAGTCGAGAGCAACCATTGGTTCCGTTGCAGTAGAGAACTTAGCTGGCCTTAACCTCAGAAATCTGGTGAGAGCATCTCCCTGAGGTTGGTTGTTTCCATTGTTGTTGTTGTTGTTGTTATTGTTGTTGTTGTTGTTCTGAGCTGCCATGAACTGGGTCATAACTTGGGTCAGCTGTGCCTGAGCTGCCATGAGCTGCTCCAACTCAGTGGGTTGACAGCGGGGAGGCATCTGCGGTTCAGCACAGGTAAGCTTAGAAAGAATCAACTACGACAATAGGATTCTACCCATGCATATGATCAATCAACAACAAACAATAGCAGACAATCACAAGCAAGCAACACATCAACAAACAAGTGATACAGCAACATCCCAGGGGTTATCCTAGCAGTATATACCTACTAAAATAGTTTTACAAGAGTTGACAATGGTTAACCAAACAGTTGATCAACTAAGCAACAAAACAGCAATCTGCCAAAACAGTCCAGCAGCGTTCGCGAATTTTTCTACCTGACTTAAACTCGTTAGAAAAATATGCTGATTTTTGCGCGTACAGTAAAGAGAGTTTCGCACCAGCCCTATTTTTTCAGATTTTTCCCAGTTACCAGAAAAATATGAAAAATCGTACAGTACGGCTGTATCAGCAGAAAACTGCAGCGAAAATAACACAGATGTTAACCAAACTTGCCATAACTCTTTCATAAAATTCGCACAAATAATTCCTGGAATATTGGAGTACACAAATAAGCAACTAAACACTCTTAAACTAACAGTAATTAAGTATTACATCGATCGAGACTAATCCTAACGAATTTACCTAACAAGGACTAATTGGTGGACTTCTATCTACTTCTTGAAGAGGTTGCGGTAGGTCCTTGCACTCATGCGTTGACGCTTCGGTCCACGGTTCAACCATGGCGGCGGAGTGTACACTTCTCCTGAATCATCACTTGAGATCTCAAACTCCACCTCTTCTGGATCCTCCTCTTCTTCTCCACTCTCTGCTGCGACTGCAACAGCTTCATCTCCTCCACCATCATCGTCTCCATCATCATCATCCTCGTCCTCATCATCATCATCGTTCCCACTGTCATCATCATCCCCATTGTTACCATCATCTCCATTGTCATCATCAGAGGGTGGATTTAGCTGTGCTTGGAGAGCGGCAATCTGCGTTGTCATAGCTTCAATAGTTTGATCCCTTTCCTGGACGGTCCCTTGCAGCTGTTGTATGTTCTGGGTGTTCTCCTGCACAGTACCATGAAGATGAGCTATGGTTGCATCTCTGGCTATCAGGGCATTCTCCAGAACTCCCACGGCTTCATGCAAGGTGTCAATCTCCTGTCCTTGGACCACCATACCATTGCTAGCAAAATCTGCAATCTCCTTTATCATCATTACTTTCTCAGCTAGAGCTCCATTCTCCCTTTCCATGTCCTCTATGTGCCTCCGACGGGGCGGCATGTTGTTCCTGTCGCCCGGGGTAACCACAATGTGCGCATCTTCATCACGCTTCCCATAGTCACGGTAGGGTGAATCTGCTGGCAGCAGGTGTCAGACATGATGGCACTAGCGAGACAGGGCTTCATGTATGGCCAAGTTGATTCCAAGTCCCCAGTTGCAGTATGTCTTGGTGTAGATCAGATACACAGGACTTGGCAAGGCGGCATCCCTGAAGATGAAGGTGGTGATCTCCCATGCATCCTCACCATATCCATAGGTGTACAGCCTTCTTCCCTTGAACATGGGCAGTGGTAATCCCAATGACTGCGAGAGCTGTGCTAACTGCCTTGCAAAGGGCCTTGGTGACTCCATGGTTGCATACTCAGTCCTGACTTCTCCCATCTATCAATAAAAAGAGGAAAGTGTGAGAATAGCACATGGTAAGAATTTACGAGGGTGAAAGGCATAAGATGAAAGGCAGAGTTAATATAGGTTTTAATAAAGCTATGGCTTCCTAATCCAATCCTAGGTCACGATCCTACAGTCGACACACGGGCTCTGATACCATCTTGTAACACCACGGTTCTGAAAATACCGTGGCTTCTATGTGACATGCCAATCCCTGGATCGGTTCATTGGCCCACAATAGAATAAGATGAATAACATAGCAAAATATCCGTGTATCATAAATAACGAAGATCCAGAGTACCATTATTACAATAAAAGCTTAGCTCAAGGCTAGCTCAAATTATTCAGGTAGCAACATAAATAAAGTAAATCCTCCATTCTTCAAATTGCCCACAAGTGAACAAGTGCCGAGTGGAGTACCGTGGCCTATATAGATTACTCAGAATCGGAATATCCTGCAACATGAAACGTAGCAGCCCCGAAGGGTCAATACATGGAATGTATGGCAAGTAGAGCTAGTAATGGAGACAATAACACTAACATCTACATGCATATTTGGCAAGTGGAGCTGTGTCTGGCTTGCATTTACAAATACCTTTATCCTACTTTCATAAACAGTTTTTGATTTTCTTTGAAAAGATCCCAATTAAGTTAACCCAACAATATTAAAGCAATTATGAAATTAGAATGAGCGAGAAACATGTCATGGAATCAATATCAAGAAACTCAGATGTCCATAACCGGGGACACGGCTAATCGATTAGATTATACACCCTGCAGGGGTTAGTACACTTTTCGCATGTGACTTGGCTAGCCCAACTCGTACCATCACTCTCATTTTGGGTGATGATAGGGAGAAGTCCAAGAAGAGACTGTTCGGGAAGTAGCTCCCCAATCCCGACGCGCACTGGTCCAACCTACCAAAATTCTACATCTCTGGATACGCGGGTTCGGGTTGCCACAACCTACTAAGTCCAACCAACCGCCCATTTCATTATTGGCACATGGTTGTACACGTAAGCTACCAAATAAAGAAGCCAATCAATTTCTCTTGATACCTGGGTGCCTTTCCGCAATGAAACCACCAAAAATTATCAATACCATCACACCTAGGAGATTCATTGATTAAGTTGTTTTAGTTTTCACAAACCAATACTTTTAGAAACAAGTCTTAATGATGTAACCCAGCCCTCGTTCAACATAGCATGGCTAAGCACATCTACCAATGGTGGTTCATCTACAAGGATGGCCCTACCACATAATAGGACATAGCATAGCGATAGTATCATCCTACACATGCATCTACAAAATACACGACAATGCATTGAAAATAGTAGGACGATATCATGAACAAAGTATCATCTACTTGCCTTGGTTGTAGCGGTCGGAAGAACAATCCACACACGATCAAGCGTTGCACTCGTCACAATCTACACGACACAATTGCGATCATAAACAAACAATCCACAAGCATATGCAACAAAGATGATGCATGAATGCATGCACGACAAGTGAATTGGTGCTACAGCTGCACCACATAATCCTATTCAATAACGCTACTGATTGCATGCATGGAAAATAGTTTTAGCGCAAGGAAAACTATTATGCAAAATATAATACTCAAAACTAGAGCTAGAACCCAAATAATTCACTACCGGTAGTATACTGTTTATAAAATCTTGGGAAAATTCTACAGTATAGGCATTGCTAATTAGGAACAGTACCAACTGGAATTACTCAAAAAGGAACTATAAAACTCCCTGAATAATTAAAATACTGTAGAAAGCCACTAGACAGTTTCTGCAGAAGTTTTTACTGTAAGCCTATCCTTTTAATTCACGATGTGATTCCCCTCGTTCCACTGAATCCAGAGACTTATCATACGCAATTTTTGGAGTTACAGATCTTTTTCTACGAATTAATTACTCCAAAAAGGCCATTAACTCAATTAATTAAACTGTACTAAATCTTGCTGCAAAAGTGTGAAACAATGGTACAGCAAGATTCTACAGGACTTACTGAACCTACACATATTTTATTTGCAATTTTTGGGCCAGCGCTTTAATTTCTACGCAATTTACAAGTTTCTACGAAAATCTGCCAATTAAATCGATTAAAGAAATACCCAGTCAACTGTGTCTGTTGACTGGCCCACGTGGCTGCTGACTGGGCACTGACCGGGCGTTTGACTGGTCAGCGCTTGGGGCTGACCGGTCAACGGCCGATCTGGACCGTTGATCAGAGATCCAACGGCCACGAGAGATGGCGGCTGCGGACTCACCGGAGACGGCGGCGGCGAGCTCGGAATGGTGGCGGCGATCGGCTCCGGCGACAGTGGTCCCTGTGCGGAAAGAAGATGGTCAGCGCGCGGATCGAGGCAGTCAACGTGGCAAGCTGCGGAGGGCTGGCTGCGCGGCGTGCGGGCGCGGCGGCGCGCGAGGCGGCGCGGACGCGGCCGCGCGCGAGGCGGGCGGCGGCTGTGCGGCGTGCTGGCGCGGCGGCAGCGTGCAGCGGCGGCACGGCGCGGGCGCGGGAGCGGCGGGCGGCGGCGGCGCGCGGACGCGGCGGCGCGGGTGCGTGCGCGGCGGCACAGGGCGCGAGGCGGCGGCGCGTGCTCACCTGGCGGCGGCGCGGGCTCGGTTCCCGAGGCGGCAGCGGGGTCGGTGCGTGGAGGGGAGAGAGGCGGCGCGGGGTCGCTTATGTGGGGCCCCCTTCACGGGTCCTACGTGGACACGGTTACCCGCCGCGCGGGCGCCGCGGTGCTGGCCGGCTGGGCCGGCGCGGCCCAGCAGGCTGGCGCCCCTTTTTTTTTGTCCTCTTTCTTTTTCTTTTTTCGCAAATAGTAAAACCTCCGTAACTTTTCCGTACGAGCTCCGAATTGGGCGATTCTTGTTCCTAATTTTTTGTAAAATCGAGGGGAACAACCTAGGGTCAAGGGATGAGTGAAAACACTAGGCTACAAGGGTGGAAAACACATGTCCTAGTAGAACCTCCCGTAGGAGCCTCGTAGTAAAATAGAGTAGGGTTTAGAAATTAGTGTTTTGCCGAATCTTTTTCAATCGATGGTTTTGCATGGAAGACTATGATGCAATTCCATGAATGATATGCATAACTAAATTGAAAATTTGGGATGTGACAATCAAGATCCAAAAAGTGTTGAAAGTGATCCCCATGAAAACATGGTTCTGCTAATCCCAACGTATAAGTGCAAGCATATACAACATAGATGACACAATGGTTCAAGTTTATTAGGGGCAAGAAAAATAAAGTGTGCCATCAAGTTCGTGAGAGCTTTAATCACTAAGTTTTCACATAACGAAATACTTTTTAATTGGAAGATAGATGAAAACAAGAATATACTTGGAATGGTGTAACACATCATGCATAGGAATTTATAGTGGACACTTTGGCATAACTTAGTTTATTGGGAGTTGGATGCATGAGTAGAGCTTACTCAGCAAAAGTGAAGGCTAGAAAAATACTAGGAGCAACCAACTAAGAGAGCCATAATCGCCATAATCATGCAGAGCGACAAAATATTACTAATCAAAGCATAAAGTGGTACTACAAGTCAAGGAATAAATGATCAGGCTGGTCATAGTGGTAGTATCATACTACTAGTATCATGCATATGATACTAGTGTATGATACTATCTCCATAGTGCATGGTATCATATGGTAGTATCATACTAGTACTATATTTAATGATTTGTAGAATCTCAATACAAAATTGTGTACATAATTTATTTGTATGAGGATTTTCTAATTTTACGTGCTATGGTACGGTATCTACCTATGATACTCTAACCATATCTTTCTTCATTAATTGTTGTGCCACATCATATTTTTGCCAACATGGCATGCATGATACTAGCTATGATACTTCCACTAGGACCAGCCTCATAGAGGCTATGGTGACTTGTTCATAGTCATAACATGGTGTGAGCATGTGCTAAGTCAACCCAAACAAAGCATCAAAGGAGCATACCACAATACTATGTTTTTGTATGCTAAAACAACGCATGATTTTTTTAAGGCACACAAAGCAATACCAATTGTTTGGAACAAGTCATGCTACAACAATAATAATTAAGCATGAGGTCAAAACAACATCTATCATGACAACATAAAGTCTAAGTCACGGTCAAAGCAAGCTCACTTTTGTACTACTCAAGCAAGAACTTTCTACTCCTCTCCAACACCAATCAACTTATTTGAAACAACACGGCGAGAACGGGGTTCCAAAATACTTTATTCAAGCAAGCTAAACAAACAAAGCAAAGAAAACAAAAACTAAGACACTCCAAGAACAACACAAAATTGCATGAAACAATAAAAATAAAGTGTCTAGAAATACCTGAGCTTTTTATTGATGAAGAAGGGGATGCCTTGGGAATCCCCAAACTTTGACGCTTGTACCTCTTGACTATTTCTTGGGGTGACACGGGGTGACATCCTTGAAGGGAATATGCCCTGAGAGGCAATAATAAAGTGTTTATTATGTGTATTCCAAGTATATGATAGATGTTTATTTTGCATGCTATAATTGTATTAATATGGAAATGTTAATACATGTGTGTTTAATAAACAAACAGAAAGTTCCTTGTTATGCCTCTCTCATAAACTAGTTCATTGATTAACAAGATGATCACATTTTCCTGATCATAGACATTGGATGTTGTTAATAATGAGATCACAACATTAGTGTAATGATGTGATGAACATTCATCCGAAGTATAGCATTACGATCAAAGTCACTGAGTTTATATTGCTATAAACAACTTACGAAGTGATCCTAATCCTTAGACCATGAGATCATGCCAATCACTAACACCGGAAGAGTTTCTTGTTGACATCAAACGTCACAATGTAACTGGGTGATTATAAAGATGGCTTCAAAGCTACTAAAGTGTTATGTTGAGAATCATGGATCAAGTGTGGAATTTGTTCATCCCGATGACGGATAGATATACTCTGGGCCCTCTCGGTGATATCACATTGGTTAGCTTGCAAGCAAGTGATTTGATCACTAGAATGTTATATCACGGGAACGAGAAAAGAGTGCATGTTAGTAACGAGATCAAACTAAGTATGGAGATACCGATGATCGAATCTCGGACATGTAATATATCGTGAAACAAAGGGATTAAGATACACGCGTAAAAGGTTCCGACGATCATAGGAAAGTCATCGTTGAATGTGTGGGAGTCAGTATGGATCTCCAGGTCCCGCTACTGATTGTTGATCGGAGAAGGGTCTCGATCATGTCCGCATTATTCGCGAACCGTAGGGTGACACACTTACGGGACACTGACATCCAGTTGGAGCAAATGTTTCATGCCGGAAAGAATAACAAGTGCAGGAATTTATTTCACTAGAAACCGAAACAGGTTTTCGGGTGAAATTGCATAAAGTGGTTTTGCATGTGAAATAGAATTCTAGCAAGGGTTTATATGTGAATGTTTCTCATTAAATTAATTGACAAAATTCTTAATAAATAAAAGAGTTTTATTTAATGAGAGTTTGCATTAAATTTGGTGGAAATTTAATAGCAAGTTTGAGTGGGATTTTGAGTGGAGGGAATTTAAAGGAATTTTGTGAGTGGAGTGTCCACCCACATGAAGAGGGGAGGGCAAGGGGGCATCCCCCATGCGCCGGACACCCCCTTGGGGTTCCCCCTCTCCTATAAAAGGCACCCCTCCTCACTTCTCACTTACACTTCCTCGTGAAGGATCTCTCTCCCCCTCTAGAATTTATTCCCCATGGTCTCGGACTAGCGAGATACATGTTCCCGGTGGCTATTCGGCAAGAAAGGGTTGTGCTTACGCTGCATCGCTGGAGCGAGGAGGCGAAGGTTGCTCGATGTCTTGTACGTGTGTGCGAGCACGGATGCGCTGTTGCTTTGCGGCGCTAGGACTTCCTCTCGATCTTGAGATCGGCAAGAGATCGTCTACATCAACCATGAGTCAAACTCGTTAAGCTTTGTCGGTCTTCAAGGGTATGTTCTCTACGGATATACATCCGCCCATTGTTTGTATGTAGTAGATAGATCTTGGTACATAGTTACCATCGTAGGAATTTTTTTCTCTATGCTACGAACCCTACAGTGGTATCAGAGTCGGATCTATGCGTAGATGCTTTACACGGGTAGTACACATATGAGTATGTGGGCGATGATGATCATGTTGTTGCTCCTTAGTTGTAATTTTTGATAGCGGCCCGGACAAACTTTACACGTCCTCGCGCATGAGACCTGTTCCACGCTTGACATGCAACTAGTTTGCATAAGTGTCTAGCGGGTGTCTGTCTCCCCCACTATAGTCAATATCTATTTTGCAACGAGTTGTCAACAATTTGGTTATCCTCGTTGTGGTTCATGTTCGTAGGTAAGAACGGTTCTATTTTAGAAAGCCCTAAGCCACGTAAAACTTGCAATGGATAAATTAGAGGCGTCTAGTTTATATTGTTGCTGGGCTAGTGTTATGATATGATGATGTTGTAAGTAGAAGTATGAGATGATACTCTTACAACACACATAGAGTGTAAGTTCCATAGACCTTGGACTTACACATAAAGGTATGATAGTGATCATACCACGGCGCACATGATAGAGATCATATGCGGGAACCATATCATTTCACTAATAAACATGTGATGTTTGATAGCATCTTATATTGCTTGTTTAGTGCTTTATTAGCATAATAAGATAATCCCTCATTTAAATATCAAGATAAGAATGTGTTCTTCCTTTAGTATGCACCTATTATGTTTTCGTTGCTCCAAGACATCATGTAATGATCGGGTGTTCTTGGATCCACGACCATATATCGGGTGTAAGACAGTTACACACGCGAATACTAAGGTTCTAACTTGGCGAGCCTAGCATGTATAGACATGGCCTAGGAACACGGACCGAAAGGTTAAGCATGAGTCATATAGTAGATATGATGCCCATTTGATGCTCGCCTTTGAATCTACACCGACTCATGTGATGATCGGACTTGGTGTAGTGGATTTGGTTCATGTAATCACCAAAAAGGCACGAGGGATGTCTTTTTTGAGTGGGAGTTCATTCGTAATGTGGATTAGTTGAACTCAATCTATCGTAAACTTAGTCTAAACTTTACAAATTCTGTTGTAGATGGCACCACCTGCTTTTAATTTCAATGTTTTCATGGAGAAAGAGAAACTTGCAACGAACGGTAGCAACTTTACCGAATGGGCCATGAATTTGAGGATTCTCCTCTCTGCTGCACAAAAGCAATATGTGCTAGAAGCGCCGCTAGGCCCCCCACCTTTTGAGGATTCCCCTGACGAGGAGAAGAATGTCTATCAGACTCGTTAGGAGGATCACAACTTAGTTCATTGCGGCATATTGTATGGGCTAGAGCCAGAACTTTGAAAGCATTTCAAAAACGACAATGCATTTGATACAATGGGTGAGTTGAAAATTATTTTCGATACACATGCTACTGTAGAGAGCTATAATGCTTTAGAAAAGTTCTTTAGCTGCATGATGGAAGAGCACAACTTCGTTAGTGAGCATGTACTCAAGATGTCGGGTTACGCCGATAAGCTTGTGTCCCTGGGAATATCGATTCCCATTGACTTAGGCGTCCATCGCGTTCTGCAATCTCTGCCACCTAGCTATAAGAGCTTCGTGATGAACTATAATATGCAAGGCATGAAGAAGTCTCTCCCCGAGCTTCTGTCAATGCTTAAAACTGCAGAAGTGGAGATAAAAAAGGAACATCAAGTGTTGATGATCAATAAGAACACTGGTTTCAAGAAAGACAAGAAGGGAAAACGGAAGGGAAGTAAGGGCGGCAAGCCGGTTGCCGTGCCTGAAAAGAAACCCCGAGTTGGACCTAAGTCTGATACCGAGTGCTACTATTGTAAGGGGACTGGCCACTAGAAGCGCAACTGCCCCAAGTATTTGTAAGACAAGAAGGCCGGCAAGGCAAACAAAGGTATATATGATAAACATGTTATTGATGTGTACTTGACTAGTGCTTGCAGTAGCACCTGGGTATTTGATACCGGTTCAGTTGCTAATATTTGTAACTTGAATCAGGGGCTGTGGAACAAGCGTCCGCTAGCAAGGGGTGAGGTCAAGGTGCGTGTCGGCAATGGATCAAGCGTTGATGTGATCGCCGTCGGAACGCTACATCTCCATTTGCCATCGGGATTAGTAATAAACTTGAAGAATTGTTATCTGGTGCCAGTACTAAGCATGAACATTGTATCTGGATCGTGTTTGATGCGAAGTGGTTATTCATTTAAATCCGAGAACAATGGTTGTTCTATTTATATGAATGGAATCTTTTATGGTCATGCATCGATGATGAATGGTTTATTTCTTTTGGATCTCGATAATAGTGTTACACATATTCATAATGTTGATGCTAAAAGAATTAAACTAAATGATGATATATCCACATATATGTGGCACTGCCGTCTAGGTCATATTGGCGTTAAACGCATGAAGAAGCTCTATTAGGATGGACTTTTGGAATCACTTGATTTTGAATCATTTGATACATGTGAGCCATGCCTTATGGCAAGATGACTAGAACGCCGTTTTCCGGTTCAATGGAACGGGCAACAACTTTATTAGAAATCATACATTCTGATGTATGTGGTCTAATGAGTGTGTCGACGCGAGGTGGATATCGTTATTTTGTTACTTTCACGGATGATTTGAGTAGATATGGTTATATCTACTTGATGAAACACAAGTCTGAAACCTTTGAAAAGTTCAAGGAATTTCAGAATGAAGTGGAAAATCATCGTAATATAAAGATCAAATTTCTACGGTCCGACCGTGGAGGTGAGTATCTAAGTTACGAGTTTAGCACTCACATGAAAGAGTGTGGAATTGTTTCACAACTCACACCTACCGGAACACCACAGCGAAATGGTGTGTTAGAACATCGTAATCGTACTTTATTAGATCTGGTTCAATCTATGATGTCTCTGACGGACTTGCCGTTGTCATTTTGGGGTTATGCACTAGAAGCTGCTGCATTCACTTTAAATCGTGCATCATCTAAATCCGTTAAAAAGACACTATATGAATTATGGTTTGGAAACAAACCTAAGCTGTCATTTCTTAAAGTTTGGGGATGCGATGTTTATGTGAAGAAACATCAACCGGATAAAGTCGAACCCAAAGCGGAAAAATGCATCTTCATAGGATACCCTAAGGAAACTATTGGGTATTCCTTCTATCACAGATCCGAGGGCAAGGTTTTTGTTGCCAAGAATGGATCCTTTCTAGAGAAAGAGTTTCCCATGAAAGGTGTGAGTAGTCGGAAGGTAGAATTCGAAGAGGTCATTGAACCTTCTCTTCAAAGTATGGTGAGTAGCGCAGCGCCGGAAGTCGTTCTGGAGTTGGCTTCACCAGTTGAAGAAGGAACTAATGATAATGATCATGCAACTCCAAAAGAGAGTACTACCAAACCTCGCATGTCTAGCAGGACGCGTGCAGCTCCTGAGCTGTACGAAAATCCTGTCATGAATTTCATGGTTGATGAAAATGATGGCCCTGCAACGTATGAAGAAGCGATGATGAGCCCGGATTCTAACAAATGGTTAGAAGCCATGAAATCCGAGATGGAATCCATGTATGAAAATCAAGTTTGGAACTTGGTGAACTTACCTCACGACCGAAAGGCCGTGGAGAACAAATGGATTTTCAAAAGGAAAACTGATGCTGATGGTAATATAACCGTCTATAAAGCTCGACTTGTCGCAAAGGGGTTTCGACAAATTCAATAAGTTGACTACGATGAGACATTCTCTCCCGTAGCGATGCTAAAATCAGTTAGGATTATGTTAGCAATTGCTGCATATTTCGATTATGATATATGGCAGATGGATTTCAAAACCGCGTTTCTCAATGGTAATATTGAAGAAGAGTTATACATGATACAACCAAAGGGTTTTGTCGATCCTAAGGATGCTAACAAGGTGTGCAAGCTTCAGCGATCCATCTATGGATTGAAGCAAGCATCACGAAGTTGGAATCTCCGCTTTGATGAGGTGATCAAAGAGTTTGGATTTGTCCAAACTTATGGAGAAGCTTGTATTTACAAGAAAGTGAGTGGGAGCAATGTGGCATTTCTGATACTATATGTGGATGACATATTATTGATCGGAAATGATATAGATCTTTTAAACAGTGTTAAAAGTTATCTAAACAACAAATTTTCAATGAAGGACCTAGGTGAAGCGTCATACATATTAGGCATAAAGATCTATAGAGATAGATCTAGGCGCCTAATAGGGCTAGCGCAAAGTACATATCTTGATAAGATTTTAAAGAAGTTTAAAATGGAAGATAGTAAGAAGGGGTTCTTACCTATGACACAAGGCACGGCATTGAGTAAGACTCAAAGTCCGGCTACGGCGGAAGAAAGAGAGAAAATGGACAAAGTCCCCTATGCTTCAACCATAGGCTCTATAATGTACGCCATGCTATGTACAAGACCGGATGTGGCACATGCTATTATTTTGACTAGTAGGTACCAATCAGATCCAGGTTCGGAACACTATAAAGCGGTCAAGAATATCCTTAAGTACTTGCGAAGAACTAAGGATATGTTTCTTGTATACGGAGGTGAAGAAGAGATCGTCACTAAGTGTTATGTCGACGCTAGCTTTGACACCGATCCAGATGACTCTAAGTCTCAATCCGGATAAGTATTTCTCATGAATGGTGGAGTAGTTAGTTGGAGGAGCTCCAAACAACCTGTGGTGGTGGGATCAACAATGGAGGCCGAATATGTTGCTGCTTCGGAAGCGGCTCAGGAAGCAGTTTGGATGAAGGATTTCATATCCGGACTATGTGTGGTTGCAAACGCGTTGGACCCAATGGTGATCTGTTGTGACAACAATGGTGCCATTGCCAATGCCAAAGATCCAAGGTCTCACAAGCATTCCAAGCATATTAAGCGCCGGTTTCACTCCATCCGCGAGCATGTCAAGGATGGAGATATAAAGATTTGTAAAGTACATACGGATCTCAATGTAGCAGATCCGTTGACTAAAACTCTCACTAGAGCAAAACATGATCTACACCAAAACTCCATGGGTGTTAGATACATCACTATGTAACTAGATTATTGTCTCTAGTGCAAGTGGGAGACTGAAGGGAATATGCCCTGAGAGGAAATTAAAGTGTTTATTATGTGTATTCCAAGTATATGATATATGTTTATTTTAAATGCTATAATTGTATTAATACGGAAACGTTGATACATGTGTGTTTAATAAACAAACAGAAAGTTCCTAGTTATGCCTCTCTCATAAACTAGTTCGTTGATTAACAAGATGATCACAGTTTCCTGATCATAGACATTGGATGTTGTTAATAACGAGATCAAAACATTAGCGTAATGATGTGATGAACATTCATCCGAAGTATAGCATTACGATCAAAGTCATTGAGTTTATATTGCTTTAAACAACTTACGAAGTGATCCTAATCCTTAGACCATGAGATCATGGCAATCACTAACACCGGAAGAGTTTCTTGTTGACATCAAACATCACACCGTAACTGGGTGATTATAAAGATGTCTTCATAGCTACTAAAGTGTTATGTTGAGAATCATGGATCAAGAGTGGAATTTGTTCATCCTGATGACGGATAGATATACTCTGGGCCCTCTCAGTGATATCACAACAAGCAAGTGATTTGATCACTAGAATGTTATATCACGGGAACGAGAAAAGAGTGCATATCAGTAACAAGATCAAACTAGGTATGGAGATACCGATGATCGAATCTCGGACATGTAATATATCGTGAAACAAAGGGATTAAGATACAAGCGTAAAAGGTTCTGATGATCACAGGAAAGTCATCGTTGAATGTGTGGGAGTCAGTATGGATCTCCAGGTCCCGCTACTGATTATTGATCGGAGAAGGGTCTCGATCATATCCGCATTATTCGCGAACCGTAGGGTGACACACTTAAGGGACACTGACATCCAGTTGGAGCAAATGTTTCATGCCGGAAAGAAGAACAAGCGCAGGAATTTATTTCACTAGATACCGAAACAGGTTTTCGGGTGAAATTGCATAAAGTGGTTTTGCATGTGAAATAGAATTCTAGCAAGGGGTTATGTGTTAATGTTTGTCATTAAAGTAATTGACAAATTCTGAATAAATAAAAGAGTTTTACTTAATGAGAGTTTGCATTAAATTTGGTGGAAATTTAATAGCAAGTTTGAGTGGGATTTTGAGTGGAGGGAATTTAAAGGAATTTTGTGAGTGGAGTGTCCACCCACATGAAGAGGGGAGGGCAAGGGGGTAGCCCCCATGCGCCGGCCACCCCCTTGGGGTCCCCCTCTCCTATAAAAGGCACCCCCTCCTCACTTCTCACTTACACCTCCTCATGAAGGATCTCTCTCCGCCTCTAGAATTTATTCCCCATGGTCTCGGACTAGCGAGATACATGTTCCTGGTGGCTATTCGGCAAGAAAGGGTTGTGCTTCCGCTGCATCGCTGGAGCGAGGAGGGGGAGGTTGCTCGGTGTATTTTACGTGTGTGCAAGCACGGATGCGCTGCTGCTTTGCGGCGCTAGGACTTCCTCTCGATCTTGAGATTGGCAAGAGATCGTCTACATCAACCACGAGTTCAACTCGTTAAGATTTGTCGGTCTTCAAGGGTATGTTCTCTACGGATATACATCCGCCCGTTGTTTGTATGTAGTAGATAGATCTTGGTACATAGTTCCCATCATAGGATTTTTTTTGCTTTCTATGCTGCGAACCCTACAATCCCCAAGCTTGAGCTTTTGTCCATTCTTCATCTCATTACATCATTCTGTCTCTACACCTGAAATTTTTCCTTCATACAAAACTTCACACAATCTTCATTAGCAACATTAGTGTATTCAAAAGATAATAGACCTTTGGGTTTAGCTTTAGAACAGCAAAACTTTCACTAAAAATACAAGCTACTGTAGAAACTTCCTTTAAAAAGCTCAATTCCCCAAAAGAGAACTAAAAAAGAAATCAATAAGAAGCAAATGCAAATAATGGTAGAAATCTGTCAAAACAAACCAGTAGGTAAAAACCGATTTTTTCAAAGACATTCTGTTGCTCAAATCAAAAAGTGTTGATCTAACAAAAGTTATCTAACATACTGGGGGATTTATTCACAAAATATCATCTCAATCCGACTTACAAATATTTTACACGAATTTTAAAGTGGAGCACGGAAATCTGTTTCGAGACAGCAACTCCCCAAATCTTACTTCCCTCTCACTAGAGGTTATTCTTGGAACAAAAAGCAAACAAAAAGGATAAGGAGAGGTCATTACTGAATTAATAACTTCTAAGACTCAAGAAAACTCTTGGGTTATCTCCCAACAAGTACAAGAATCAAGTATTTTCAAATGAAGAAGCATTAACATCAAACCTTGCTTTCAAAGGAGGAGCAAGAAGAAGCTTATCTCTCCTCATAGGGAAATGTTCTATACCTTTCTTGAATGGGAATTGATATTTAATGGTGCCTTCTTTCATATCAATGATGGCACCAACTATTCTAAGAAAATGTCTTCCCAAAGTGATAGGACAAGAAGCATTGTATTCAACATCCAAAACATAGAAATCAACAGGGACATAAGCATTGTTAACCATAATAAGAACATCATTAACACTCCCCATGAGTTTCTTCTTTGCATTATCATTAAGTGGGACATCCAAATAACAATCTTCCAAAGGTGGCAAATCAAGCATTTCATAAATCTTTCTAGGCATAATAGAGACACCAGAACCAAGGTCACATGAAGCTTTGAGATCAAAGTCATTCACTTACATATTAATGATGGGTTCCCAACTATCTTCTACTTTCCTAGGAATAGAAGCTTTGTGTTTCAGCTTCTCTTCCTTAATTTTAATAAGAGCATCTGTAATGTGTTTGGTGAAAGCTACATGCATATCACTAGCATCAGAACTTCTAGCAAGCTTTTGTAGGAACATAATCACTTCAGAAACATTGCAACCATCAAGATCAAAATCAAACTTAGCATCACTAGTAGTAGGCTTAGGAGTAGTGGTAGGAGGAATATGGACTTCTTGTGGTTTGGTAACATCCATATTGGTGGTGGTAATTATTTACACACTATTGTTTCTAGCAGTTTCAGCTTCTCTTTCCCATTTAGCATGTAGTTGGGCTAACAATCTAACATTTTCATCAATAGTAACTTGTATGGCATGAGTAGCAGCAAAGGTACTTTCCAAAGTTTCAGGTTTAACAACCATTTTATTAATCAAAGAGGACTGTGCTTCAGACAAATAGGAAATTTTTTTCTCAACATTCAAAAGATTTTCCTCCACAGTCTTGTTGAAAATGGTTTGTTTACTGATAAAGTATTTGAGCATGACTTCAAGTTCAGAGGGGGCACTTCTAGTATTGTTGTAGGAGTTTCTATAGGTATTGCCACTATTAGGAGGATAAGACCAATAATTGTTGTTACTACTAAAATTATTCCTATAGGCATTGTTGTTGAAATTGTTGTTTCTAATGAAGTTCACATCAACTTGCTCTTATTGAGCAACCAAAGAGGCTAAAGGAACATTATTAGGATCTAAAGGAGCTTTCCCATTAACAAGCATAGCCATGATAACATCAATCTTATTACTCAAAGAGGAGGTTTCTTCAACATAATTTACCTTCTTACCATGTGGAGCTCTCTCAGTGTGCCATTCAGAATAATTAACCATCATACTGTCAAGGAGTTTTGTTGCAGCACCCAAGGTGATGGTCATAAAGGTACCTCCAGCAGCTGAATCCAACATGTTTCTTGAAGAGAAGTTCAAACCTGCATAAAAATTCTGGATAATCATCCATGCAGTAAGTCCATGAGTGGGACAATTCTTAACCAAAGATTTCATTATTTCCCAAGCTTGAGAAACATGTTCATTATCAAGTTGTTTAAATTTCATAATATCACTTCTCATAGATACAATCTTAGCAGGAGGGTATTACTTTCCAATAAAAGCATCTTTGCACTTAATCCAAGAATCAATACTATTTCTAGGCAAGGATAACAACCATTCTTTAGCTTTTCCTCTCAAGGAGAAAGGAAACAACTTAAGCTTAACAATATCTCCATATACATCCTTAAACTTAAGCTTCAAATCCCCCGATCTAGGGACGATGGTGGCGGCGGCTACAAATGGTTTCGTGGAATATTGATCAGGTACTTAGGGTTTATGTGTCGGGGGGTCTTTATAGGCGAAGATGCGAGGCAGGGGGTCGTTAGGGCTGCTGCACCCCTAGGCGCGGGCCCACCTTGGCCGCGCGGCCAGGTGGTGTGGCCCCCTGGTGGCCCTCCTCCGTCTCGTATTCAGGCTGCGTGTTCCCCACGGTAAACTATTGACTTTGGTTTTTGTCCCGTCCAATTCAGAGAATATTGATTTTCTGCCTTTTCTGGAACCAAAAACAGAAGAAAATAGACAACTGGCACCGTGGCATCTTGCTAATAGGTTAGTCCAGAAAAACATATAAAAACACCTCAAAGTGTAGAGAAAGCAAAGCAAAGTAGATACTAAACAAGCATGGAACATCAAAAATTATAGATACATTTCCGACGTACCACTAACTTCTTGAGAAATATGAAATGAGTGAAATGCACGTGTATTTCACAACAAGCACGCGCCGCCTATGATAATCCTAGATAGAATTAAAAGATAAGCCATGGTGACGATCCTGCCAAAACACGACCCTTCGCTCGTTGTGGAGGTGACGGAGGCCCTGATCGAGGAGGAGCTCAGCGCGGTGCTGCCCGAGCATGAATGGCCAGTACACCGTGTCTCCAACTCTGAGTTCGTGGTCTCCTTCCCATTGGTGGCGATCCTGCGCATGTGTGCATGTGGCACGTCCTTCACCGTTCCGATCCACCAGTTGAAGGTCTCCATTCAGCCCTCCTCTACCGCCCAGGAGACGATTGCCACCCTTGCGGAGGTGTGGGTGCGCCTTGATGATGTTCCATCTGAGGCCAGGACGCCGAAGGTGATGGCACTTGTGTCCCAGATAGTGGGAAAGCTCATGGCACTGGATGTGGGTTCGCTTTCGGGTCACAACCCAGTTTGCCTCCGCCTCATCTGTCCCAACACTTCTGTCTTCCCGGTCTCTCTGCCATGCGTCTTATTCGAGCGGGTGGACAGGGACCTCCTAATGGAGCTCGAGGATGAGCGTGGCACTGAGGCCAGCCCCCCGCCCCTGTCCCCCACTGACGGCACCGGGACTGGATGCGGTGGTGCGGGTGCCGGTGGATCGGACGATACCGACTCCAGGTCTGACCCGGAATCGCCGCTAGCCACCGATGCGTCGCCACCCCCACTACCCCTAAAGGGGGAGCAGGGGTGCCTCGACACGCTCGCTGGCTGTCGGTGCTTCAGGAGGTGGGCCTTTCTTCCTAGATCGTCGCCCCTGTCGCTGAGTGCGTCGGCCAAGATGGCATCGGTGGATGTCCCGCGCTGCTTCCGTCCTGACCCTCCTGCGTCCCTCGACCTCGACATCGCTCGGTATGGCTCCGACTTTGCTCGGCGGCCCCCGGCTCCCTCCTGCCATCACCGGTGGAGGATACCTCGGGCAGCGTGGGGATGGTGGTCTGCTCTCACCAGTCCTCGCGCTCTCCCGGGGTGGTCTGCTACTCCCTCACCCTAGACTCCCCCCGACCCCTCCGCCGTGGCGGATGGTGCCACCGACTCCGACTCCCCGGTGGCCTCCTCCAGGCTACGCGTACCAGGGGTCCCCGCCCACTGCCTCCGCCCCTTCCCGCCACAACATTCGCCTCGTGGACGCTAGGACGGGCCTGCCCAGGCCAGAGCCAACGGTGGCGGAGCGGGCCTCCTGCCGCGTCGCGGCTCGTGATGAGCTCCCAGGTACCTCCCCTACCCCCTTCTGATTTCTTCTATTTTCGCCCCATCCGGTATGCCCGGTTCTATGTTCTATGTGCTCTCGGAGGTGTCGCTTTCCCTCCTGGGCGAAGTTGCTAAGGATAGTGGGATTGTCTTCCGTGGCGAGAAGGGACCCAGACTTGAGTAGATCGCCGCCATTAAGGCGCGGGAGGGGTATGCAGGAGCGATCGCTTCTGCCCGGGCGTGCGATGCCCGGGAGCGGGAACATGCCCTGATCCTTGCCAAGACTAGGTCCTCCGGACCTGGACCCAGCAAGAATCCCCCCCTGCAGCTGATGAGAGGGTGACTTCCCACATGCTTGCCCTCCCTAGGTAGGCCACGTGGGAGACCTCCCAAGGCATCTACGGTCCGTCCCCCGGCTGGTCGTGCTCGCTCGGTCCCCACTAAGGGGACCCCCAGGCCTGAGTTCCCCTGATGGACCTCCTACGGGCCATCCGGACGTTCATTTGCAACATCCGGTGGTTCAGGAATGAAGGCCGTCACCACCAGATAAAAGAGTATATCCGCTTGGAAGTGCCGGATATTGTCAGCCTTCAGGAGACGATTTGATAGGACTTCTCCATCACTAAGTTGGAAGGACTGAGCCGCTGCAAGTTCGCATGGTCATGGCTCCCCGCCAATGGCCACTCGGGGGGGGGGGGGGTATCCTCCTTGGGGTTAAGGAGGAGACCTTCGAGGTTGATGATATGGACCGCGGGGAGTTCTTTGTGAGCATGGCGCTCACCCATAGACAATCTCGCTTCAAGTGGGAGATGATCATTGTTTATGGTCCCCCGGATCATAGGAGGTCTGCTGATTTTCTGCACTAGCTTAAGTCGAAAGTGGAATGAACTGAGATCCCAGTGGTGGTGGCCGGTGATTTCAATATGATCCGTTCCGCTCATTATAAGAGCTCGGCAAATGTGGACCTCCCTAGGATGCGTATGTTTAATGACTGTATCGCGAATCTTGCTCTCCGAGAGATCGTGCGAGTCGGCGCTAGATATACGTGGACGAATAAGCAGCTGGACTCAGTTTGCAGTGTTCTTCATCATGGCTTGGTGTCTGTTGACTGGGAGGTGGCCTCCCCCCTTTGCTCTCTAAAGGCGGTCACATGGATTGGCTCTGACCATACCCCTCTCCTCCTCTCCTCTGGGGGGCTGCACCCCGTGGCTCAATCGCTTCCACTTTGAATCCTTTTGGCTCTAGAAGCAGGGATTCGTGGAGGCCGTTCGGGCCCGGTGGCTATCGGCGGCCGCCTCTCCTCCTCGTGTATTCTCGGCGGTGGATATTTGGCACCACTATGCCAAAATGTCCTGCCAATTCATGAGGGGTTAGGGGGCCTGATATGTCTGAAACGTATCTATACTTTTTGATGCTCCATGCTTGTTTTATATCATTTGTCTTATGCTTTGTCTACACTTTGAGGTGTTTTTTATCTTTTCTGGAACTAACCTATTAACAAGATGCCACAGTGCCAGTTGCCTGTTTTCTTCTGTTTTTGGTTCCAAAAAGGCAGAAAATCAATATTCTCGAAATTGGACGGGACAAAAGCCAAAGTCAATATTTTACCGTGGGTGTCACTAAGCTAGAAGGGGAGACGGAGAGGTGCCAGAGGGCCACCACACCCCCCAGGCGCGGGCTAGGGTGGACCCGTGCCTGGGCAAGGTGTGGCCCCTCCGGCCGCCTCCCAGCCTTGCCTCTTCGCCTATAAGAAGCCTCTGACCCCAAAAACCTAAATCAATCCCAGAAACATCCATGAAACCTCTATAGCGCCGCCGCCACCGAAGGGGAGATTCGGGGGATAGAAATTCTCTGTTCTGGCACCCTGCCGGGACGGGGAAGTGCCCCCAGAGACATCTCCATCGATCTCCATCGCCATCTTCATCACCATTGCTGATTCCCATGATGATGAGGGAGTAGTTCTTCCTCAGGGCTAAGGGCTCTACCGGTAGCTATGTGTTCATCTCTCTCTCTATGCATGATCTTGTGGTCATGAGCTTTGTAATCAAGTAGATCTACCTTGCTACTCAAGTGCTTCATTAGATCTCTACTCTCCCCATGTTTGTGAAAGTGACAGCGTGCACGCCATGGTGGCACTTAGGCTTGAGTCTATATAAATACTCTTTTTGCTTTAATAGATCTATGCTTTTCCCCACGTGTGTGAAAGTGACAGCGTGCATACCGTGTGTGGCACTTTGGCTAGATTGAATTTTTGTTATGAGTTATATTTGGAGTTGGATGTCTCTATGAAATTGTGGTGTTTTTTGGAATCATCTAGCGCTCAAGGTGACAGTGTGGGGTTATCTAGATTGGGGAAAGTGGACTTTGAGGTGTGCTGTTATAGCCATACCAATGATTAGAGTGTTCAACTGGAGAGTAGTTAAGAGTAGTATCATGAAGAGAGGATATTTATATGAGAGAGTGTTCACTAGTGGAAGTATGATCCCTAGGCCTTGTTTCTAAGTATTGAAACACCGTTTGCTACTAGATCTGTTACATGTTTTCTTGCTTTAGTCTTTACCTCCACGTTAAGCTCCATCAAAGTCTTTTCTGGAACTCACATACGTTACTCCACGTCAACAACAAGTCAGAAGCTCTTTTCTAGAACCGTTACCACTTGTATTTCACTATCTCTTCGCCGAACTAGTGCACCTATACACCTGACAAGTGTATTGCGTGTGTTGGGGACACAAGAGACTTCTTGTATCTTGATTGCAGGGTTGCTTGAGAGGGAATACCTTTGACCACTTCCTCCCTGAGTTCAGTAAACCTTGGGTAATCCACTTAAGGGAATCTTGCTGTTGTTCTACAAACCTCTACACTTGGAGGCCCAACAACTGTCTACAAGAATAGAAGTGTGTAGACATCAAGCTCTTTTCTGGCGCCGTTGCCGGGGAGGTAAGGTAAAAGGTACTCACATCCTCCAGTGTGAGTTCTCGAAGTTATTTCCTTTATATTCTGCAATTTTGTCTTTTTGTTTCTTGTTTTCACTAGTTAGGGTTAATGGAAAACAATAAAAAATTAGAGAGCTTTATAGTGTTTATCTTGAGCTAGGGCGTGAAGTGTTTGGAGAGAAAATTAAAAAACCTATGGAGCTTTATTTGCATGCTAATAGCAATTTTATTAGTATGAGTTCTTTGGACACCATTATTGCTAATGCTATGGAAATGTCTAAGCTTGGGGAAGCTAGTTTTGATGAAAACGATCGTTTTAGTTCCCTAGCTTTAGAGGAGAAATTTTGGTTTGATGATACTTTACCTCTAATATATGATGATTACAATGATGAGTATGATATTTTCAGTCCACCTACTATTGTGGAGAAAATTTATTGTGATTACAATATGCCTCCTATATTTGATGATTATGGTGATGAGAATGATAATGATAGCTACTTTGTTGAATTTTCTCCCACTACAATTAATAAGAATGACTATGCTTATGTGGAGAGTAATAATCATTTTATGCATGTGGCTCATGATAAGAATGCTTTATGTGATAGTTATATTGTTAATTTTGTTCATGATGCTACTGAAAGTTATTATGAGAGAGGGAAACATGGTCTTACGTATCTCAACAATATTAAGTTTCCCCTCTTTATGTTGAAAATCTTGAAGTTGCACTTGTTTTGCGTTCCTATGCTTATTGCTTTGTGCTTTCATGACTTGTTTATTTAAAAGATTCCTATGCATAGGAAGTGGGTTAGACTTAAATGTGTTTTGAATTTGCTTCTTGATGCTCTCTTTTACTTCAATTCATATTTCTTTTGTGAGCATCTTCTCAAACTATCAAGCCTAACTTAAAGGCATTAAAGAAACGTACTTGTTGGGAGATAACCCAAGAATTTTCTTGAGTCTTGGAAGTTATTACTTCAGTAATGACCTCTCCTTATCCTTTTTGTTTGCTTTTTCTGCCAAGAATGACCTCTAATGAGAGGGAAGTAAGATTTGGGGAGTTGCTGTCCCGAAACAGATTTCTGTCCTCCACCATAAAAATTTGTGAGGAGTATCTGTAAGTCGTATTGAGCTGAAAATTTACGGATAAATCCCCCAGTATGTTAGATATTTCACTAGTTCAAAACTTTTTTATTTGGTCAACATAAGGTCTTCGAAAAAATCGGTTTCTACCTGCTGGTCTGTTTTGACAGATTTCTGCCATTATGTGCATTTGCTTCTTATTGATTCCTTTTTGAGTTCTCTTTTGGGGAATTGAGATTTTTAAAGGAGTTGCTACAGTAGCTTGTGTTTTTAGTGAAAAGCCTTGCTGTTCGAAAGCTTTTCCAAGAGGTCTAATATCTTTTGAATAAACTAATGTTGCTAATGAAGATTGTGTGAAGTTTTGTATGAAGGAAAAAATTTTAGGTGTAGAGAGAGAATGATGTAATGAGATGAAGAATGGAAAAAATCTCAAGCTTGTGGATGCCACCATGGTGTAACCCCAAGAAATATCCAAGAGGTACAAGCATCAAAGCTTGGGGATGCCCAAGGCATCCCCTTCTTCATCAGTAAAAAGCTCAGGTCTGTCTAGACACTTCGTTTTAATTGTTTCATGCACAGTTGTGTTGTTCTTGGAGCGTCTTAGTTTTCGTTTTTGGTTTTAGTTTGCTTAGTTTGATTGAGTAAGTTGGTTGTATCACAACACACTTCTTGTGGAGAGAGACACACCCTATTTTCATTGCCTAGAACACTCTAGTTTTCATTCTTATTGTTCTATGAGTTCTCTTTTGCTAGCACCGTGTTTAGCCTTAGTTTTCTTTTACTTTAAGCTTAGAACTTTTTAGTTCTTCTTTGTGGATTTGTGAGACGATCTCACTGATCTTTATTGATTATTATCTTTGTGAGTTGTTTCAAACAAGTTGTTTGGTGTTGGAAAAGAGTAGAAAACTTCATGCTTATAGTGGTACAAAAGGGAGCTTGTTTTAACTGTGGCTTAGACTTTATCATGTCATGCTAGATCTTGTTTTGACCTTATGCTTAGTGATTATTGCTGTAGCATGACTTGTTCCAAACAATTAGGATTGCTTAATGTGCCTTGAAGGAATCATGCGTTGTTTTAGCATACAAAAGCATAATATTGCAGTATTCTCCTTTGATGCTTTGTTTGGTTTGACTTGGCACATGCTCACACCATGTTATGACTCTCACAAGTCACCATTAGACTCTATGATCATTCAGTCCTTGACTTGTAGTACCACTCTTTGCTTTGATTAGTATGCTTTGTTTCATTGCATGATTATGGCCATTATGCTCTCTTAGTTGGTTGCTCCGAGTCTTTTGCTAGCCTCCACTTGTATGGGTAAGTTCTACTCATGCTTCCAACTCCTAAGAAACCAAGTTATTCCAAAGTATCCACTAAAAAATCCTATGCATGGTGTGTTACACCATTCCAAGTATATTCTTGTTTTCAACTATCTTCCAATTAAAAACTATTTTGTTATGTGAAAACTTAGTGATTAAAGCCCTCACGAACTTGATGGCACACTTTATATTCTTTGCCCCTAATAAACTTGAACCATCATGACAACTTTGTTGTATATGCTTGAACTTATAAGTTGGAATTAGCAGAACCGTGCTGTCATGGGGAACGTTTTCAACATTGCACTTGTACTTTGTACTCAGTTGATATCATGCTCTTTTGTCTATGGATGTCACCGGTGTGAAATGAAGTGGGAACTTGTAAGTCCATGGAGTTTGTATTCTGTGTTAGAAAAACGCCTGGGCCGCTAGCCTAAGCCATGCCTAATCATGGTGGAAACTTGCAGCATCACCATAGTGAGCTATCTATGAAGCATCCTCAATAAAAAGCTATGCATATGGTAAATAAAAAGATTGCTGAGATGCTCATTGTCTGCTCTCCTTGTCATTTTGGTTATGGAAAGGTCATGTACCATGTGCAAGGGGTACCCCGTTGGCGGTTCTCAATGATATGCAAATACTTACAATGACAAGAACTTGCCTGGGCCCAAAGTTGAGTATCCATGAGGTGTGGCCCTCATATTTAAGGGACTTGAGATTTCCAACTTATACTTCGTCAATCATATACTCCATCTTTGCCACTTTAACCTTAACCACTTCAAGATGCTTATGATAGGGGCAATGAGGGCTAAAAGCTAACAAGTACCATAATTTTTGGAAGCTCTATTTGGAACTTGTAATCCCTGCTTCCTTTACAAAAAGGCCTTTCTTCCACTATTATTTGAGTCTCCACCTTCTACCTTTAGGCACCATTAAGAGAGAACAGTTGTCATTCTGTGTGTAGTGTCCCAAAACTTATTGATTGATGCATATTGTGATATTACTTGTTCATGTGCTACTTGTTTCTAGTCACCCTTGTGAACTTTGAAAGTGTCCTATGCATCTATTTGCTACTCTATGATGGACAAGCTGATTACCACTATGCTATGTTTTCTGTATGTGAAACAAACAAACGTTTTTCAATGCACGTTATTCATGATCTTCATTTGTAGCCTTTCATGTTGCATGCATAGTTACTATGTCCTATTGTTAGAACTCCATTCTTTCATTCACATGTTTAGAATTCTTTGAGCCCAGATTTCAATGCTTGCAAATGGTTGGATCTTTATTGTGAGGGTGCATGTCACCTTAAAAATTATTCTGTTTATCACTTACCTACTCGAGGACGAGCAGGAGTTAAGCTTGGGGATGTTGATACGTCGGAAATGTATCTATAATTTTTGATGCTCCATGCTTGTTTTATATCATTTGTCTTATGATTTTTCTACACTTTGAGGTGTTTTTATATCTTTTCTGGAACTAACCTATTAACAAGATGCCACAGTGCCAGTTGCCTGTTTTCTTCTATTTTTGGTTCCAGAAAGGCAGAAAATCAATATTCTCGGAATTGGACGGGACAAAAGCCAAAGTCAATATTTTATCGTGGGTGTCATGAAGCTAGAAGGGGAGACGGAGAGGTGCCAGAGGGCCACCACACCCCCCAGGCGCGGGCTAGGGTGGACCCGCGCTGGGGAAGGTGTGGCCCCTCCGGCCGCCTCCCAGCCTCGCCTCTTCGCCTATAAGAAGCCTCTGACCCCAAAAACCCTAAATCAATCCCAGAAACATCCACGAAACCTCTAGCGCCGCCACCACCAAAGGGGAGATTCGGGGGACAGAAAGTATCTGTTCTTGCACCCTGCCGGGACGGGGAAGTGCCCCCGGAGCTATCTCCATAGATCTCCAACGCCATCTTCATCACCATTGTTGATTCCCATGATGAGGAGGGAGTAGTTCTTCCTCAGGGCTAAGGGCTCTACCGGTAGCTATGTGTTCATCTCTCTCTCTCTATGCATGATCTTGTGGTCATGAGCTTTGTAATCAAGTAGATCTACCTTGCTACTCAAGTGCTTCATTAGATCTCTTCTCTCCCCATGTGTGTGAAAGTGACAACGTGCACGCCATGGTGGCACTTAGGCTTGAGTCTACATAAATACTCTTTGTGCTTTAATAGATCTATGCTTTTCCCCACGTGTGTGAAAGTGACAGCGTGCTTACCGTGTGTGGCACTTTGGCTAGATTGAATATTTGTTCTGAGTTATATTTGGAGTTGGATGTCTCTATGAAATTGTGGTGTTTGTTGGAACCATCTAGCGCTCAAGGTAACAGTGTGGGGTTATCTAGATCGGGGAAAGTGGACTTTGAGGTGTGCTGTTATAGCCCTACCAATGATTAGAGTGTTCAACCGGAGAGTAGTTAAGAGTAGTATCATGAAGAGAGGATATTTATATGAGAGAGTGTTCACTAGTGAAAGTATGATCCCTAGGCCTTGTTTCTAAGTATTGAAACACCGATTCCTACTAGATCTGTTACATGTTTGCTTGATTTAGTCTTTACCTCCACGTTAATCTCCATCAAAGTCTTTTCTGGCACTCACACACATTACCCCACGTCAACAACAAGTCAGAAGATCTTTTCTGGAACCGTACCACTTGTATTTCACTATCTCTTCGCCGAACTAGTGCACCTATACACCTGACAAGTGTATTGGGTGTGTTGGGGACACAAGAGACTTCTTGTATCTTGATTGTAGGGTTGCTTGAGAGGGAATACCTTTGACCACTTCCTCCCTGAGTTCGATAAACCTTGGGTAATCCACTTAAGGGAAATTTGCTGCTGTTCTACAAACCTCTGCACTTGGAGGCCCAACAACTGTCTACAAGAATAGAAGTGTGTAGACATCAGGGCCAATGTGGGGGTGGAGCTCTGGGACCAAAATGACACCATCTTGGAAGAAATCCAGGCCTTAGATAGGGAGGCCGACCTTTGGGGCCTCTCGGCGGAGGCCTGGTCCTATAGATATTCCCTTGAGACCTCCATTATGGATATCTACAAGGGAGAGGAGGTGTTCTGGCAACAGCGGAGTCACCAGAACTAGACTGTCCAGGGGAATCAAACACATCCTATTTCCATGCCATCGCTAATGGTAGGAGGAGGAAGTTCTCGATCCCCTGCCTCTGGGAGGGGGATTCTCTGCTAGAATCCCCTTAGGCTCTGTCCTCCCATATTTATGCTTTTTACAAGGATCTCTTCATGATGTCACCTCCTACCGGTCTCGCCCTTGATTCGGACTTTTGGTCAGGAGGGGCCTTGTTCATGTAACATCCCAATTTCAGCAACCCTGATTAAATGTCCAAAAGACAAAAATCAGGGGGAACAAAAACTTTTTCTTTTATTATATGCTTACTTGTTTGCTTGTGCTCAAGCAACTGTTTGAGTAATAGTTGTATGCTTCTCATCTCCACACTAGTTTACCAAAACTATTTTACAGAAGAGATGTCTTGGCTCATATTTCATATTCTCAAATGTTCTGGCACTTCAAAACCTGAGCCAAGATGACTTTGACACAACCAAATACTTTACTAGATTCTATTGCCAAAATTATGGAGACATATATATACTCTCCTTATGTTTTCAAGACAGAACCTTCAACCACTCTTTTCCCTAGGTTTTTCCAAAACCTTATTAAAACCTTTTCATCTCGATCTTGGTAGAGATACCAAGATGGTACTTATCTTGCTTCAAAACTAAACCCCTTTAAACATACCCAACCTTACCTCAAGCTAAGCTTGAAGGTAACCCTAGTATAATTTAGATAAGTAATAAGATGAATTGCCTTGATCTGCTGTCTGATGAATTGCCTTGATCTACTGATTGTCTTGTTTGCTTAGGATCTAGAAAGAGCTAATCTAGTAGCTCATCCTTTAGGACCCCAATCCTTTCTTGTAATCATCCATCTCAAGATAAGCATCCAAGTCTGGATCTATCCTAAGCCACTCAAGTGACCATCTTCTCTCATGCTAAAATCAGTCCAAGGATAATCCCTCTAGATGGTTTCCAACTCACTGAAGACCCAATCTAAGCATAAATCCTACCTACTTAGCTAGTACCTCCACATCATCTCCTTAATCAAGAGTTTGGAACATAGCATCCTCTCAAATCCATCCACATTTACACTCTAGTCAAAATCCCCAAATCTGTCAAAATGGCTAAGTCTGGATTTCTTATCTAGATTCAATATTTGGAGCTCTACCTTTTCCAACCTATGTGCATTATTGAGAATGTACTTGAACCATCTTGTAGTACATATTTAGTACTACCAAGGCCCACACTTTCCCTTGGCTACGCCATTCCATGTCCCACCCCTTCATGATGGTTTTGTAGTCAAGATAATAATCTTTTCTGCAAATCTTATCATCTTGCCTACTTTGGCAGAAGCTCACATCTATATGCTACCTCCCCTTGACAAACTATTTGATTGGTTATGATCTACTAATCATGGCCTATCAATCCCCACTTCACTTGATTCCATTGGAGCCCTGTGCTTCTTAAATCCACATGGTTTAGGAGGCTACCTGATGTATCTGTTATGGCAGCCTTACTTTCAACAAAGTTTGCCATCACTCCAAAACCAGCTCAAATGCAACCAAGCCTGACCCTTGCTTCCATGAGCATCTATATGACATGGTCTATCCATCCATATACCCCTTGTACCAAGGTGAGCTCTGAGCTCCCTAATCCAACCCCGGTGAGAGGGCATCAGAATCACAAAACCCTAGATACTCCCATTATCTAGTTTCCACCTTTTTCACCACTTTTCTCCAAAACCAAGGTGAACCTTGATGCCTACATCAAGTTGACATCATCTAACTTGTATAGAAGCATCCCGAAATAATTCTCCCAACTATTTGGATTATTAAACTATTTATTTTCCTTATCAAATTCTCAAAACCCTTGTCTATAAAGGCAAGTTTGTTTTTCTCCAAATCCCCTTGCCAACTCAAGGAACCTTTGATGCCTATTTATCATGTCCCATCTTTACAACTCAAAAATAAATATTTTTGAGATTCTTTATTATTTCTCTTTGCCCTTTTTCTTAAATGGAAGAAATAATAAATAATTCTCCAAAAATACTTTTCCACCTCAATAAATTCCAATAAAATTCTCCAATATGTAATATGATAATTAGGACCATATCACATAAAAAACCAAGCTTGTACAATGTAAAAATACCATCTAAGCTTCTAGAATCTATTTCTGCACTTTTTGAAGAAGTGCATTTAAATGGGATTATAATCATGAGAAAAATCCCATTTAAATCATGGAGAGATTAATTGACCTACTCTACCTACCAGTACCATTTACACACTATGTCCCATGCAAGTTTGTCAACTTTCTTCTCAAGCCTCCAAATGATCAAATTTACAACAACAAACAAAACTTGATTCAAGCAAGGACCAAACCAGCTCAAATCTTCCCCAGCACTACACCACAACATCATCACACCCTCCTGTCCGTGTGCATTGTAGCACTACAGTACATAGCCCCTCTTTGTCCCCTAGTGCTTGAGAGAGAGAGCATCATATCTTGCAAGGATCTTTGTATTAAATAAGACATCAGCCACCCCACCTCCCCTCTCACTCTCTGGTCGAGCTATTGAACACAACACCACCCAGCACCACCCTTGGCAACCAATGGGAAGCTCTCACCCCATGTCCATTTTTGTCATTTCATCTATACCTTGAGGTTTTGAAATAAAAGGGTGAGAGGCCACCCCAGTGCATCCCTAGCCCTCATTTGCCCCTAGAACACTCCCCTCACCTCCCCCACGAGCTATCCTTCCTCTCCCCTGCTCTGCCTCGCCCTGGAGAAGAAAAGGTTGAAGCTTCGGCCTCGAGCCAAAAGCCGAGCGTAGCCTTTTGCCCCTGCTCCATCTCTCCCTGCATGTCACCCTGTAGTGACCCCCTCCTCTCCCTCTATCTAACCCTGCTCTTATTTCTGCTCAGGACCTCTTGCAGCGTCGCCTAGGACGAGCTCCGGCGAGCTCCCACTCGGACGTCTTCGTGCGAGCCGCATCCCGGCGTCAAGACCCCTCGCGCCGACCATCCCCTAGACCACCGGCGAGCACCGCATCGCCTCATCTCATCCCCGACCTCTCCCGAGCCCTCGGTGAGCTCCCCGTCTCTCCCTGGCCTGCCCTAGGGTTTGCTCGCCGCCGACGAGCCCCCGCGAGCATGACGACTAGGGACCGTCGATCCTCACCAGATCTGATGACCCCAGATGCTCGGTACCCCTTTGCAAGGCAGACCCTCCACTGGGCCACGGCCGGCTATGCGTCGCCTGCATGTGAACGCTACGCCTGGGCCGATTCCCCTCTTTGTCCCATTAGCCAGCAGATCCAGCCCGACCACCCCTTTTTCTTTTATAATTTCTGCCAGATCTTTTTGGAGTTGTTTGGTTTAAATCCAAATAAAAATGTAAAATCCTGCAAAACCCCCAGATCTAAATTTCCTCAGGTGCCTGGGTGTTTTCCCTAACATGCAGAGCCATTAGCCAGTCCCTTTGAGGCTAAATTAAAAATTATAAATCCTATACTAGGGTCTGTTCATAACACTAATTGATTTCTCCAGAAAGTTTTATAACTTCAAATGGAGTAAATCCAATTGATAAAGAAAGGTACTACCCATACCCTTCCATTCCCATAGGTCCCATAGTCACTTGCTTCCTAGATTACCTCTAGCAAAAATAACAAAAAATTGATACTTTCTGACTTTAGGATTTTCCCTAGGTCAAACCAAATGGATTTCTGACCTAAATCCAACTCTCAGTAAACAAAAATAACCATATCTTCCTAAAACCAGCATCTCATAATTTTATGAGCCTCTTTTGAATTTTGATGAAATAACTTTTCTGTGCATAGTTTATTCACTACTAAAATCATTGCAGTTGGTCTATAACTCCAAAAAGGTTGATTCCAATTTCTAAAGAAAGGTACTCTCAGTACCTAGCATGTGTCCTTGTAATCCACCAAAAATCTTCTGTAATTTAAATCTTATAAAAAAGACAAATCCGAGCCAGAACTATCTTTGGGAATTTCTCAAGGGCATTCTGGTAATTGTTTCAAGGTGATTCCAACTTCTGGTAATTGTTTCTGGTGATTTAGTCCACCAAATACTAACTTTTCACCCAAGGAAATAATTTTTGGGACTCCAGAACAATTTTGGTGAATTATTTCCTTAAACTAGGGTTTTATCCACTATAAAATCCTTTATAAATCAAGAGAAATTGATAAAATAGTGAAACCACTTTTGTTGGCTTAATTTTATCAAAACCTATCAGATGATATCATTTTTATACAATGGTATCATACAGGTCAAGTACTTTACCAAAAACCTCTCTTCGTTACTTCCTAGACTCCATTTCCAAATGGATTCTTTTCCCTAATGCCTCCTAATCATCTCCCAATCCAATCAACTCAAAACCCCACATCTTACTGCCTCATATCATGTATATATCCTTTACTTGCTGTATGGTTTGATGCTTGTATGCTTTTATTGACTGGTGTATTGTTTGTGCGCATGTATGTTCGATAACGGCGATAGTTGCGATTGTGTGATACCGAGAAGAAGGAAGCATCAGGGTTATCTTTATTATTGTTATCATTGGTATTCTGGTCATCTAGCGCCACCAAGGGACTTCTCGCTGGTCACAGGCAAGCCACCATTCCGGAACTCCTATATTGCCCTACTTCTATTTATCAACTATTTTATACATCGTTTACCAATTGCATGATTACAGACATGGTTTGTTTCAAATAAAAAGACGTGAGTAACTTGGCTCCTCCAAGTTATGATTGAGTGTCCCTTGGAAACCTACCCTATTTACACCTATTTTTACCCCTTAGAACGAGGCTAATATGATTAGCATATTCCCTCTTGGAACCCACAGATTTTCAACGATAAAACTATTTTGGGTTTTACCCTACTGCAAAGTTTTCAAAATAAAACCCTTGGAAAGAGGCATCGTTCCGAGTGGAGTTTTCATTAAAGGAGGTATGAGGAGGATAAAGATAAAATCGATTAAGAAAGGAAGAAGGAAAGGGGTACTCAAGTCTTTTGCCGGAACAATTTTATCAGTGCAACCACATTACCTTGGGTGGGACTCAGGGCTAGCTCGTAGTTTTTCCTCCTTATTATGGGCTATGCCATAATGCGTAGAAAGGGGTTCGAGGCCCCGGAAGCCGGTTCCTTTCCACTTAGGGGGTCGTCGTGCCCGGAGAGGTTCCATTCAACTCCTCGGAGTCGACTGAAACTATGGATCTCCCGCGGACGGTACCAAGTTAAGGCAGTATGGAAGGGAGTGGATAAAGGATGCGCAGGAAGGGAGATCCAGACTTGGGAAGTCAGGTACATGTCCCGGGGGAACTAAGCAACCATAGGGAAAGTACCTATACTAGGGACAACAAATGAAATGTTAGGTTGGATTATCCGGACCCCCGTCTACAGTATGTAGAGGGCCGTGGTTGTATCCCGACGGACGTATTGATTCCTGTGGGTAAAGTGCACAAACTTTGCAGAGTCTAATCTATTCGAATAGCCGTGTCCACGGTCAAGGATGGTTGGAAAGGTGATTACTATGAGTACCGGGAGATAGGTTGATATGGATATAAAGTATGTGACTTGGTCACGAGGAAAGATAAAGAATAAGTGGTTTTGACCGGAGATGGTCAATAGGGTTTTTAAAAAAGGGGTTTTACAACAAAATGTTTTGTAAAACTTTTTAACAAGGATGTGGAGATGTCAGGATTTTCAAAAAGGAGGCATACTTTCCAAAAACTCTTTTTCAACAAAGGTATAGATATGCCAATGCTAGGTTTTCCTTCAAAAACAACTTTAGTCTAGAGCCATCTCGCCACAGCCAGATATGCATTATCTTTGTTACCTTGTCTCAGTGGTTTGCGAGTACATTCGATGTACTCACCGTCATTGTCCCTGGATGTTTACTTGGACAAATTGCAGATGATAAGAAGCGACGAAGGTGCTGACGTCTATGTGAGCTAGGCCGTCTTCCCGGTCAGATGCCTGTAGGTTAAGGCACGGGCTCTGCGCTAAAGACTTCCGCAACTTGTGTTGTAATCGCCATAAAGGCCTCCTTGTAAGTGTTGTACTCGTTAATATATGGATGATGTAATGATACTTGTCGGGTATGCTCACGGCTCAATGATCATGGGAACGTGAGTTATATGCATAATGGGTATTCCCGGACCGTAAATCCGGGGTGCCACAGTTCACCCCCGCGGAGAACGAGGATCTCACCCATCCTTTTCTCCCAGGTGAGGTGGCTGCGGCCCTGAAATCCATGAAGACTGGCTCAGCTCCAGGGCCTGATGGGCTGCCAGTGAGCTTCTTTTAGACTTTTTGGGACCAACTTCACCAGGTGATCCTGCAGATGTTTCAGGAGTTCTACACAGGGACTCTGGTGATGTCTCGGCTGAATTTTGGTGTTATTACTCTGATCGCCAAGGTGGTGGGGCCACTGATATCCGACAATTCCGCCCGATCATGGCCATAAATGTCATCCAACGGCTCTTTGCGAAGGTCTGTGCCCTCCGGCTTGCCTCGGTTCTGGACAGACTCATGCACCCCTCCAGTTTTCTTTCCTGAAGAGACGCCTCATTCAGGATGATGTACTGGCGCTTCATGAGATGATTCATGATGTCAATTCACGTTGTCAGAAAGGGGTGTTCCTCAAACTGGACTTCTAGAAAGCCTATGACCGCCTGTACTGGGCTTTCTTGAGGCTAGTTTTGGAAAGGAGGGGATTTGATGACCGCATGATCATGCAATTTGTGATGAGCGGAAGGACGGCGATCAACATCAACGGTGAGATCGGCCCCTACTTTTCCCCCTCCTACGGGGTTAGACAGGGGGATCCGATCTCACCCTCCTATTTAATGCTGCTGTGGATGCCCTGGTAGAGATTTTGGATAGAGCCAAAATCGCTGGCCACATCTCGGGTGTGGTAGGGCACCTTATTCCGAGAGGGGGAATATCCCACCTCCAGTATGTGGATGCTACCATGATCATGGTGTAAGGTTTTGACCTTGACATCATCAACCTTAAATTCCTTCTTATCTGCTTTGAGTCCATGTCAGGTCTGAAGATAAATTTTGACAAGAGCGAAGTGATTGTGCTTGGATATTCGGACGAGGATCGGCGGAGGATTGCCGACAATATCAACTGCAAACTTGCCTACTTCCCCATCTCCTACCTGGGGATGCCCATTCGAGATAACACGAGTGTTGATTAGGGACCTTGCCCCCTTGGTCACAAGGGTCCGCTCTAAAGACGAACCCTGGAGAGCGCGCCTCACGACTAAGGGTAGCAAGACGGTCTTGATTAACTCTTGTCTTTCGAGCTTGCCTATGTACCAGATGGGGCCGTACCTGCTGCCAGAAGGGACCTATGCCGACTTCGCCAAAGAGTTGTCTAGGTTCTTTTGGGCAGCGAGGGATGGCCACCAGAGGTACCATATGGTAAAGTGGGCAGACGTTTGCGCCCCCAAGTGCCTTGGGGGCATAGGTATCCTGGAATCACGCTGCTTCAACGTTGCCTTGATGCTGAAATGGGTTTGGTGCATCATTAGAGATGACGGGGGTCTTTGGCTGTAGCTCATAAAGGCCAAATACCTTCGGGGCCGGCCACTTTTAGCATGCGAATGCCGGGAGGGCTCCCAGTTCTGGAGAGCCATTCAGGAGATTAAGCACCTCATTGGGTTGGGCATTGCCTTCGCTGCTGGAAATGGCTAGGGGGTGCGATTTTGGCTGGACCCGTGGCTCTCTCCGCTCCCCTTAGGGGTCCAGTTCCCCACCATCTTCGCCATTTCTGCTGCCCCATCAGCCCTGACTGCCAAGGTCTTCCGCGAGGGACACTAGGACATCCTGTTTCGCCGTACCTTTAATACGAGTGAGACGGTGGCGTTCTAGCAGCTGATGGCGTCCCTCCCTGCGACGCTATCTGAGGTCCCGGACGCGGCATCCTGGCGGCTGTTGCCATCAGGGGAGTTCTCGGTGGGCTTAGCCTATCGGGCCCTATTCCAGGGCCCAGATTTACGATGGACTTCTCCACTATGGAAGGCGCCCCTTCCCCTTAGTATTCGTATTTTTTATGGAAGGTCCTCCGCGACCGGTTGCCGTCGGGCATGGATGTGGCCAAGCGCAATGGCCCCGGCAATGGCCGCTTCCCCCTATGTGGGACACTGTAGACCTGCGCTCATATTATGTTCTCGTCCTCTGCGACACAGTTTTTGTGGAGCTTCGTTCGGGAGGCTCTTGGTCCGGCCTGGTAGGCACAGGAACTTGGGGAGTTCCTGTAGTCGCAGGCTAACAGGGCGGGGAGGGGGGCACCGCCTCTTCTGGCTCATGTTTTCGGCCATCTCCTAGACATTGTGGAATGTCCGGAACAAGATTGTGATAGAGAGGATCTTCCCTACCCAGGCCTCTGACTCTATTTTTGCTTTGCTTGCTTTCTTACAGCAGTGTTCTCCCTTGGTGCGACAACATGACCGTGCAGCCTTCGATGACTACCTGTGGGCCCTGAGGACGACGGCGGTGCCTTTCTCGGCTCCGACCTCTTCATCAATCGCGGCGCCTGGAGGGTTGTAGCTACCCATCCCAAAAGAAAAGCAAAAAGGAGGGAGATAAGGGGATGGGTAGTGTTGGTTGTATGTCCGATCAAGGAGAACGATGTCTGTGCAAGGTACGATCAGTTTATAAATGTGCTACTTCTATTAGAGGCCTAGCTGCTAATTTTGCAAGAGCATCAACAGTTCAACCTGCCGCGGTCAAGAGGACCTGGGAGAAATCTAGAACAAATTTTCTGAAGCTAAATGTCGATGCTTCATTGTCCATGAAAGATAAAGCTGGAGCTGCTGGGGCAATCATATGTGATTGTAAGGATGATTTTGTTGCCGCATCTTGTACATATATAACACATGTGGTGTCAGCATCGATGGCTGAGGCTATAGCAATGAGACAAGGCCTGGAGTTGTCAGTATCGATGGGTGCTCATGCAATAGAAGCTCAGTCTGACTCCATTGATGTGATAGAATACTGTTCTGGGGAGGTGTAGATGTGGAATGATGCTACCGCAGTTTATGCTAATTGCATGGCTAATGCAGGTCTTATAGGGAAGGTTGAATTCACTCACTTCCCGAGGGATACAAATGAAGTTACACATCTAGGTCTTGTTTTGATTCGAAAATGAGTTGTAATTGGGTCAATGAGACCCCTAGCTTTATTTTACAATCCCTTGTAAACGATGTAACGATTGTGTGATGGGCTACAAGTTTCAGACGCACTCTTTTTTCTTACCAGGGTACCTAAGGGGACTGAAAGATTTTAATAAGACAGCTTGCATGCTTAATATATGATGTTTTACCTCAAAAAAAGGAGAATGATGGATGTGTTTAAAAAAGGTGAATGATGGATGTGCTTTGACACAGTTAAGTCCCGACACATTGTCAGCGGAATTAAAGCCCCCCTTACATACACAGACGGCTCCGGTTGCAAAATCTCCAACCTACTCCGTACTACCTATCTGACTTACTCCCAAGACCGTAACTAGGCCCAGTCGAATTAGTTCAAACTCCCGAAACCCTGACTGATTCGGTTGAGATCTTGTAAAATCTAGTGAGGTACCCCTATATAAACCTCCTTAAGGGTTCCATTGTACTCACGAGCTATTAGCTACCCCATCTTGGGGACTCGCTGCCCATACGACGAGTTCGCCCATCTTGTAATCTCACTCGCCATCAATACAATCAAAATGAAGTAGGTCTTTACCCTAGGGGGGGGGGGGCGAACCAGGGTAAACCCTGTGTCTTGCCCTCCATCTCGATCCGCGGATGGCGACTCTTTCTTGCCATACTTTGAATCCATCGCTACCCCTGGTAGTGACTGCCATGACCATTCCCACGATAGTGGCGCCCATCGTGGGGCTTGCTGAATCAAGCCTTAGATCTTCGGCAAGACCCTACATGCCCATTCGCCGACCCTTCTCTACCGGTCGCATGATCGCTACTAGCAGATTCTTTCAGATCCTGTCAAGTTGCTACGTCCCGACCTCGCGTCTGGACACTCACACCTCCACGGTGCCAATCGGCTCCATCAACCTCTTCACCGGCTTCACCGATACCATCGACCCGGCAGATCCCGCCCGAAAGGATCGTATGGGCACCTAGAGGGGGGGTGAATAAGTGTTACTTCAAATTTTACTCTTTTACAAATTAGGGTTAGACACAAAAGGTAAATTCTCTAGATTATGCAACTATGGTGAATTTACCTATATGTCAACCTAGCACAACACTAAGCAAGAACAAGATAAGTAAAGTGCGGTAAAGGATAGAAGTCACCAAAGTGGAGCATGCGGAGACACAAGGATTTGTTTCCCGCAGTTCCTTCCTTTTGAGGGGAAGTACGTCTTCGTTTGGAGAGGGGATGGTTACAAACCACCAATGCCACAAGAGGCCTCCCTTGTTCTCTGATGAACCTCACCCCAACGGGTTCGATTCACCTCTTTCACTATATTGGCAACCTTCAAGGTGGAAGCCGACACCTTTACAACAAGTTCGAGGCACACATCCATAACTAAATCGGAGGCTCCCGAATACAAGCAAGCTATCAAACAATCAAAGACAATCTTGTAAGACCAAATCAAAAGCTAGGGTTTCCAAAGAAACACATGAGCAAGGGTCCCTCAAATGTATGAGGGGGAAATGAATATCTCTCTTGGTGAAGCTATAGATCAAGGCCTCTTCCTTCGATTCTCCAAAGATCAACGAGTTTGGATGGTTCAATGTAGAGATCTTGAGGATTTGGTGGCTCAAATGGCGATGCTGTTCTTGACTGGGTCGAGCAGGAAGCCAAGGTAGAAGAAGGGGCCTTTATAAAGGCCCCCTGGAATTAGAGCCATTGGGAGCCACTTACCCCGGACAGTCTGGCAAAATGCAACCGGACAGTCCGGCCCAACCGGACACTCCGGCTATTCACCACCGGACCTTGTGGTTTGGCAGAGTTTCCGGCCAGTGTCCCGGTAGTGTCCGATTGGACACACAGAATGTCCACACCGGGCGAAGAAAACTTGGCGACTCCTGAGGGCCGGACAGTCTGGCAGAAACCAGCCGGATAGTCCGGTGAGGCCGGACACTCCGGTGCACATCTGTCGGACAGTCCGACAGGACTTTGACTCTGCATATATTTGATCCTGGGGAGCTCTTTTTCCTTAGGTACCATTTACACTAATGTAGCTGATATCTCCTGAAACATTTAACAATAGATTAAACCTATCCCAAGTGTTGTCAACAAACATCAAAACAATATGAATGGCATAAATGCCCTTTCACCACCAGATTCGTCGTCAGCAATGGATCTCCTCCATGCGATCTACTCTCGGAGGAGCAGATCCAATCGATCACCCTCCTCTCCTCTGAATACAACTCGGCCGAGGACGGCTCGATTAAGAGTAACTCCACCCTCTGCGATGACGCCGACTCGGCGACGCCAGCGCCAGCCATGGAACCCACCGTCCCCGCGGCGAAGGCCAGGTCCATCACGAGGGTCTCTAACGCTGGGGACTAGGAGGATGACTCGATCCTCCAACTCCTCAACTATGACTCGGGGTTGAAATCTCTAGATGAGATCTACCCCGCCGTTCACTAGGCCATTTACATGGAAAACAAGGACGAACCCCTGGTAGATCCTTTCTCCATTCCTCTCCATCGACTGTGACCGCCGATGAAATCAAGCGGCACCGCGTGGCCCGGAACAAGGCCAGAGAAAAATAAAAGGTCGATCACGATTATTTTCCCTCGAGCAAGAAACCGATCCACAACTCTTGGCGTATCATCAACGCCGGGTGACGCGGCGACTCAACCTCTCCGCACAGGGCCAAGCCCTGAAATTCAATGACGAGAGCAACACCGCGCGCGGCCGAACACGAAGCCTGCAATAACGCGCCACCTAGAGGCAGATGCCCACCAGCTGGGTGGACTGCGCATGGAGCACCTGCACCACCCCACCAGGCGCCTCCTCCAGAGCAGCCACGGGTAGTAATCGCGCCTCGAGAATATGACACCAACGGCCTCCCTCTTTACTTGACCCTGATGGACAATATCATCGCGAGCCAGGCTGCGATAGGCAACCTAAACCCTATGGGAGATGGTGCGATCTAGATCAACTATGCCCAAGCTTTATTGGCCAAAGCCATCGAACAACAGAACACGGGTTGTGACTGGCACATGCGGTTCTATTCCAGATCCACCAACAGTAGGGTGGCATCGTCCAATTGCCCAGGCGAACGGACAGTGGAAAACATCAAGAACTGTCCGCTACCAGAGCCGCGGCAGGCCCCACCTACGGTCGCTAACTCTACGAACTCTTCAAATGAGTGGCGTCACCTCTGCAGACACTCGCCAATCGTGGCAGCCTCAGCGGAGTACACCGGCCATGCTTTAGACCATTGATCCGAGGTGAAATCTACCCTCCGAACTTCCAAGGGCCAAGGAACATAAAAAATATGGCTCCACACTTGACCCCAAGGTGTGGATCGACATGTACCTCATGGTGATGGGGATCGCTAGCCACAAGGAGCTAATGTCCACTCGCTACCTTCCCCTAATGATGGAAGGCATGACATGCCAGTGGATCAACACCCTCCCGGAGAACAGTGTTGACTCATGGGAGGAGATGTGTGAAGCCTTCATCAAACATTTTCAGGGCTCCCACACACGCACGACCTCAATCGCGGACCTGGAGCAATGCATCCAGGGGCCTAACGAGTCGACTCGCCATTGGGTCCAACGTTGGCAGGACCTGTGGATTAATGCCGTGGGCATCCACCTAGACACGGCTATCCATTGCTTCAAGAACGCGTGTCGATATGAACCCCTGGTCACCAAGATCAAGCGAGTCTACTGAACACTCAACAACATATTCGACCTCCTCGAGTTTGCCAAGGGCTACTCGGAGGAAGAACCGATACAAGAGTCTGACGACGAGTTGGTTGGGAGGCGCCGCACGAGCGGCCAAAATAGCGATTAGACCCGCGACTCCCGACGGCAACGTATGCCAATCAACCAAATGTCACATCGACAGCAGGTCAGTCTTCGTCGCCAATGTCGGGTACGCCTCGCGCGATCCCAACAAGTCCCGCCGCGAATGGAACAGCTCATGTGGCAATACCGTGGCAAGGCCAAAATTCGACCCCGCGGATATACTGAACCAACCATGTGTCTACCACGACAGGGAAGGCAAACCCGCCACCCACACAACCGTCGACTGCCACTCTCTCAAAGAGACTGAGAAGGCATGGAGTGCTAGGGAAAACTACAACCCTAACCAGCTGCATGTCAACGGCAATGGCGGTGCATTCGGAAACCCCATCAGTTAGCTTCACACCTTTACTAGTGTGGGGACGCGACACAAGAAAAAAGTACCCTATCGTGCTATCACCGTCAATGCGGTACAGAAAGTCGACATCCCGCGCTGGCTAAACTGATCAGAGCAAAGCATTACATGGAGACGCAACGATCACGCACCCATGATCGAATATCCAGGGTGAGTCGCCCTGGTCATAAAACCAAAGGTAGCGGATTACTGGCTACCGAAGACACTCATGGATGGAGGGAGCTCCATCAATATCATGTACACTTTGAGGCAACTACAACTCCCATAGTCCATGATCGAGCCGACCCTCTGTACCTTCCATGGCATCGTCCTAGGCCGGAAGGCCTATCCAATCAGCAAGGTAACGTTGCCGGTCACCTTCGACACGCCAACCAACTTTCACACAAAGTAGATCTCCTTCGAGCTGGTGAACTTTTGTAGCCTGTATCACCATGTGCTCAGGCGACAGGAATTCGCTAAATTCATGGTGGCCCCCCACTACGCCTACAATATGATGAAGCTCCCGGGCCCCCATGGCATCATAACTATGCGTGGCGACCCAAAACATGGCCTTGGAATACGAGGATAACGGCGGCTATTTCGCAGACGCTGTCATCACCAAAGAAACAAACGACACTGACGAGTGATGACTGCAAGTGCACATATCAGATGTAGCTAGTTTTGAAATAAAGATATCGATCCCACAGGGAGCAAGAGTCTGCAGTCTAAGAATTCTTGAAGTAAAAACTAAAAATAGAATTGCTAAATAAAGTTCTAAGTGACAAGCTAATATGCGAGTGATGTGTAAAAATTGTGTTTTGGGTTTTTGGTATAAGAGAACAATGAGTAAAGTAAATAAAACTGAATACAGAAAATAAGTATCACATGTGTAAAAGAGATTTGAAACTTTAGTGGGAGAAAGCGTTCTCAGGGATTAGTGGATACGCCACTAACATTATAAAGGGCTAAGGTAAAAATTATCATCATGACATTCTCAACTATATATGTGTGGGAGGAACTCCGAATTTGGACAAAGAGGCAGCAACCACTACTCAAATCATCCTCATAACCACAACAGACAACAATCAACATCAATTGAATTACTGCGCTATTAAGGGACGTAATCCCACATGACGTATCCCATGCCATGGATAGTGTTTTGTGAGTTTCCTCGATTCTCAAGTTGATACGTAAGGGGTGCCAAAAACTTTATAGTCACTGTAAGTGCTAACATCCCTCCATCTACCAACAAGTAGTTCCCTACATCAAGTCCCCACAAGAGGCAAATATTGGAGAGGTCGACTTCTCCCAACATCAAGTTATTGACAATCTAACACATGGTCACAGCGATAAATATCATAATAATCTTTATCTTATTTCAATTTCATGATAGGGTTTCTCCATCTCCCCAAGAACTAATGATCTACTCAGACATGGAGTCAAACAACCTCATGGCAATGGTAATGGAAACGATTATCGATGAATAGTACTAGTATAAATCCACAACTAGTGCAAGAATTACAACAATATCTAGATGGGATGGATGGAGATGATGGTGGTGATGAAGATGCAGCGCTTGATGAAGATGGAGATCGATGCCTTGGCCTCCCAGATCTGCGTAGGGCGAAGATGGATCCCTAGGGCAAGTTCCCCCTCCAGATTCCTTCCAGAGGTTAGGTTTTGGCGATTTCTCAGTGTTCTGTATGTCATCTCCCCAAACCAATTGCATGGGGTGAAACTATTTGAGGAGGCGGAGGTGGTGCCAACTATACAGCGACGGCCCGTATAGTTGGTCGTCAACCCTTCTGGAGCCTCCAATTGCTCCGGGTTTTCTTCTGGTGTTATTAATATTTCCCAAATAAGCAATTTACGTAGTTTTTAGCTCCTTTTCTCTCCAGTACAACTGCTCCAAGAATTGTGTCCATTGGATCCATCATCTGATCTGATCCTGGTGAAAATAAACATAAAAGGTGCGTGCGAACGTCGTAAAATACCAAGATCCTACATCTACAATGCAAAATAATAATGTAAAACATGATGCAAATATGCACTCATCAACTTCCCTAAGCTTAGAATCTTGCTCGTCCCGAGCAAGTTTAGCTTAATGGATGTGATCCTCATATTCATGAAGCTGAGTCGATAAAATAAATGAGGCAGTTGCAGCATGTGTTTATCATAAAGGATACATATAAATAAGTTCATGAATAGTACCTTACTCGAACCATCCTAATAATATTAGGAGCTTCCACACCTTAGTAATTAATAGTTCACAAAAGATTATTCTCAACATGATGTAAAAGTACTCGGTTCAACTGAATGAGTTAGTGAGGTAGTCCCAAGTGTTCTTAGGATTAACATATCCACTTGGGATTCAAAATCTGAAACGTCTCTTTGTGTTACTACAGTATAGTGGTATATGCCTATTTGCTCTTTGCACATTCGCTCTTTTTCTTCATCTTTCTTTTTCTTCTTTTTCTATATATATTTGTGCTCACACTTTTGTTTAAGTGTTGTGCAAAGGAGATAGCCATATATTCACTTCATGTAGGAATTTCAAAGGTTAACGATCTCAATTATCAAATTCCAAATATATATGAAGCATCTTTATAACTTGAGTATTCTACCTCAAACGTGTTCTCACTCTATTTGATAACACTTATAATTTCTCCTATGTTCAAGGTTTTTCTCCTTTTTCATCTTAATTAATTGGGTAGTTTCTCCTTTTTGTAAGTAAAACCATTGACCTACAACATATTGATCAAACTATCTTTATATGTTCCATTAATACCAATGGTGTGGAAGACTCCTATTGCTATCATCAAGTACAAGTAAAATCATACTCAAGTCATCCATATATCCAATAGGGATTTCTATTTTAGTGCCCTTGGTTTGTTAGTTGTACTCAGTATTCCCCAGCCGCTTAACTTTTCCTCACTTTTCCCCTCGCCATGTTAAGAAACCCCCGCGGGCGCTCGCAGGCCCTCGGACGGAGGGATGCCGTCAGGTCAAAGGCTTGACTGTTACATGCTGACTAGTGGGACCGCGTTGGGGAGGGTAGGGCATTGAGCGTTATGTTACGAGGTCTCGACCGTTACATGCCTGACCGGTGGGGCCGCTTTGGTGCGGGTCCTGCCGTGGCTGATACATGCTGACGGGTGGGGGCCAGGATACATGTTGGACCCGCCATCCTTCTCTCGCTGCCTTGTGTGCCGTTTTTTTCCTAATTGGGTGACTGGTGCAGGCAATGGCAAATGGGGCCGTTCCGTGGGGCCACTGAATCTAATGAACGATGGGGCCGTCATGTGGGGCTGTCGAAGCCAATGATTGATGGGGCCGTGATGTGGATCTGGAGGGGGATTTTCATATTCGCCACGTTTTACTTTGCAACTTGCATATTTTCCATTTTGTGTGTCGCTGACATGTGGTGATCATGTTGCAAATATGCAAATTTCAAAGAAAAGGTTCGTTCTGTGGGGCCATCGAAGCCAATGAATGATGGGCCTTCATGTGGGGCCGTCGAAGCCAATGACTGATGGGGCCGTGAGTGGAGCTAGAGGGGGGATTTGCATATTTGCCACATTTTACGTGGCAACTTGCATATTTTCTATTTTGTGTGTCGCTGACATGTGGTGGTCATGTTACAAATATGAAAATTTCAAAGAAAAGGTTCGTTTTGTGGGGCCATCAAAGCCAATGAATGATGGGGCCATCATGTGGGGCGGTCGAAGCCAATAACTGATGGGGCCGTGATGTGGGGCTGGAGGGGGGATTTGCATATTTGCCATGTTTTAGATTGCAACTTACATATTTGCCATTTTGTGTGTCGCTGACATGTGGTGGTCATGTTGCAAATATGCAAATTTCAAAGAAAAGGTTCGTTCTGTGGTCCATCGAAGCCAATGAACGATGGGGCCGTCATGTGGGGACGTCGAAGCCAATGACCATGGGGCCATGATGTGTGGCTGGAGGGGGGATTTGCATATTTTCCATGTTTTAGATTGCAACTTGCATATTTTCCATTTTGTGTGTCGCTGACATGTGGTGGTCATGTGGCAAATATGCAAATTTCAAAGAAAAGGTTCATCCTGTGGGGCCATCGAAGCCAATGAACGATGGGGCCGTGATGTGTGGCTGGAGGGGGGGGGGGGTTGCATATTTGCCAAGTTTTAGATTGCAACTTGCATATTTGCCATTTTATGTGTCGCTGACATGTGGTGGTCATGTGGCAAATATGCAAATTTCAAAGAAAAGGTTCGTCCTGTGGGACCATCGAAGCCAATGAAAGATGCGGCCATCATGTGGGGCCGTCGAAGCCAATGACCGATGGGGACGTGATGTGTGGTTGGAGGGGGGGGGGGGGTTGCATATTTTCCATGTTTTAGATTGCAACTTGCATATTTTCCATTTTGTGTGTCGCTTACATGTGGTGTTCATGTGGAAAATAGGCAAATTTCAAAGAAAAAGTTTGGCAGATATGCAAAATTGGCAAATATGCAAAAATCCAGGAGCAGCTACTCCCCCAAACATTAAGTGGCGGGGTCAGGTATGACACACGTGAGGTCGGCTCTCTCTCTCGTGCATAGCGTAGTGCCTGGCTGTGGACGAGGGAGAGATCAGCCGGTAGGTGCGTTGGGTCGCCGAGGAGAGATGGATGGTGAGAGAAAAAACAAATTTGTTTTGCAAATTTATTACTCCTTCTAGTAGTAGTGTGTGTACGCTATAAAAGCTATAGTACTACTATTACCTCATGTCAGAAACCCATTGATGTGGCTCAATAGTAGAGCTTCGTTGGGACACCCCAAGAGGAAAGTATGATAAGCACATAAGAAAGTTTTCCCTCAGTTATGAAACCAAGGTTATCGAACTAGTAGGAGCAAGGAAACAACTCCCAAGTTGTTGCTAACAACTGAGAATCCTGCCAACACAAACTCAAGACTCTGCCCCAACTTACAGTGAGGTTGTGTAACATCCCAAAAATATTAAACTTGGATCATCAAACTCTAATCATCAAAATTAGGGTTAACAAAAACTTTCCCCACTAAAAATAAGAAAGCATTCATATGTGGGTGTATTCAAAATTTGGATTCTTTTGAATTGCCATGGTTCTGTGTTTCTTTGCTTGTAAAATGATTCTTAGGTGAAATAAACATCATCTAAACAATCCCCAAACTTTCCCCAAAGACAAACAACTCAAAATAAACAAATGAAGTGAATGGTCATTTTTGCCAAATTAACTCCCATGCCTACTTTGGCTATCCCTAGTTTTCAAAACTCAACAGAAACATTTGTGGATCTTTGCACCCCTTGTTATTACTCATAATAAGGTACAAAGGCCCACTTTGTGATCATCCAAAAACATTCAAATACTAAGTTTAAATGACAGTTTAAAATTGAATCTATCTCATATGGGAAGATCCCACTATTTCAAAAACCACTCAAACAAGTTCAATTTTCAAAACCCAAGCACCTACAGAATCCTCAGCACATGCCTAGCACACCCACCAAAAATCTTTTCAAAATTGAAAAGTAAGTTTCTTGCGGCCATTTCATCAAACAGCTTGCAGATTCAAATGAAACAAACAACAAACACTATTTTGAGCAGTGATTTAGCCAACCTTGTCCCCTCTCTAGCTCACAACAAACCTTTAGTAGATCTTCTAGCTCAATTGTAAACATCTAGCACCACTGTGAGCTTGCCTTGCCATCAATGGTGAGAAGGCCAAGCTTCACCATGCCACCCCATTGTCGCCGACCAGATAGTAGCCACCCTAGCCTTGACAACCTTGTCTGGGAGGTAGCCAGCACCTCACCACCGCTCACTGTCCCCTCCCCAAGCCCGTGCAAGCCGTGGACCACCAGGAACGCCGCGCGCCCAGTGCCACAGCGACATGCCGAGAACGCTCCAGAGCGCCACACCCGGCACGCATGCACACGCCGCCCCTCGACCGCAGCCCGTGCCTACCGCTTCTCCATGATCCCAGGAACACGCCAGACACCCCCATTCTCCGCCCCGTGCCTCACAGCCACCGCTCGCCGTCGAAGACACCGCCTCTGCCGCGCAGAGCACCGCACGTTCCCGACCGATTGCCACCGCCCCTAAGCGCGCATTTAAGCTCTAGAGCATCGCCAGGAGACAACGCGTCGATCGCCAACCCCAATCATGACTCTAGCCGTCCGTAGCCATGTCGCCACCGTCGCCTGCCCATCCCTCTCGGTCTCGCCGTCGAGCCTATAAAAGGAGGCCTCCCCCAGCCGTTTGAAGCACACCATTCCACTCCCCTCACCTCACTGATCGTCCCACACCTCTAGCCGGAGCACGAGGAGCAGCAACTCACCGGAATTGCGCCGGAGCAGGCGGCCTCTAGAGAAGAAGGGAGCCATTGATTTCGACCACCCCCAGAGCTTCCTCGACCACTCGTTCGTTTTCCCGCCTCGACGTCGTTGCTGGAGCCCTGGTATGCCCCTATGCACCCCCACTGAGCCGCTAGGGTTCGAGCTCGCCGGTGGCATGTTCATCGTCGACGACGATCCCCAGCCGTCGATCTTCCTTCTAATCGAACGAACCACACAAACCCGTACCGCTTCGCGTGTTATGAGCCACTGACTGGTGGAACCCCCTGTCAGCTAAGCCCCACGCCGCGGAGTGACACTGGGCCGACCCATTAACCTCTCCCGCGCGACCCAACCGTTTGAATTTAGATTTTTCTATTTTAATTCAAACATAGTTCTGTACATAGATTTAAAATTCAACCCAACTCGATTCATTGAACCAGAATGCATGAAATTAATTATGTTGGAAAGGTACTGAAATTCTTAATCCAAGACCGTTGGATTCAAATCATTTGGATCTATAGATCAACCTTGGTAAAAATAACAAGTCAGAAGCTTTTCTGTATTCAAACATTTTTCAAAATTTAACCATAATAGCTTTTGAGTTGATTCCAACTCTCAAAAATCACATTTGATCATACCTTTCAGAATATATAAAAACATTTGGGTTTACTTACAGAAATAATGTTCAAGTCATAAAAGAGTGCCACATAGGCATTTCTAGTCACTTTAATTATTCAAAATAAAAAGGTTAAACCTTATTAAATTGTGACACCACTTTAAATCACATTCCCATGTACTGAAATATGTGGTGATGACATGTGTCAACATAATCCCATGTTTGAGTTGGAGAATATTAAATCTTAAGTAGTTTTTCAATGAGTAGAAATTACTTTTCCCAAATTAAATTAAATAAGACAAATGCTTTAATCTTGTAATGATAGGTGATGATGCTAGATCATCTATAGTACACCTTTGTGTGATGATTGAAAATAGTTAAGTATTGTTTGGTGATTGTGTACCTCGTATTTATTTATAGACGCTAGTACCGACCAAGGATACGAGGAGGAAGGAGGATACTACGAGGAAGGAGCCGAGGAGAACATCAACCACTGCTCTGCACAAGGCAAGCTAACACTTGCAATTATGAAAGTTAGATAACCTATGCAATGCACTAAGCATGCTTGGTTGGACACATTGGATGATACCCAATCCTAGTTTTACTTGCAAGCTTTGTACTTTATTTCTTTATCAAAGCTTTCTCTTAGAGTTTACTTAAGTGACTTGTAGATTCTTGGAAGATAATTGAAGGTTCCATAAAGAGCATTAAATTTGGCCTAATCTAGATAATCTTGATGTCATCCTAAGGCATGAGATTGAACTTAATTAATCTCCACTTTTTTACCACCCCTCATTGGTACTTACCCCCACTTGTAGATGCTGGTGCTAAACATAAAACATGATCAACTTTAGATGGGAATACTTGGTGAAAATGGTTATGAAAACCTTGGAATGATGAGTCATTCTACTGAAATGTTTTGACATGTGTTTCCGAACACTAGATGATTTTGATGATGAAAATGTTGAGGCATGAGCCTTAGCCCTTTATAAAACTGATGGTTGTCTGGATGCAATACCATTCCAATTTTACCATACAACCACAATACCCGAAAATTGGGTAGGGCTTGACTGGAAACTTATATACTTTAGTATGGGTTCCCTCACGACCAAGGTCTGAGCTGAGGCTACCTTGTGAAGATTGTCCACCTGTGTAGTACCCAAGATGACAATTGGTCATGGTTGGGAGGCCAAACTCACAGGAGAGGTGCCTATACTAGGGCGTGTAATTGAAAGGTTAGGATTGATTATCCGCATACTGAGTATGGTGAATTCAGGATTTGTTCCTGACGGATGTATTGAATGTTGTGGTGAAAGTGTACAATCTCTGCAGAGTGTCAAACTATTGGAATAGCCGCGTCCGCGGTTATGGACAGTTGGAGTGGCCCTATTGTTCCCCCGTCAGATATTTTCAAAATGACTTGTGAAATGAATTGAGACTTTGACTTGACCACAACAGAGTTGTGACATGAAATTCAAGTTCCCACTTAGGTGTTACAAAATTTCATCTAGCTTTCTTTGCTTCTGAACTGAGTAGAGGTAAATCTGGCTTTTTGCAAAACAACCCTAGAGCTTAGTGTCCTAATACAAAAACCCCCTTCATCTGTTAGTATTAGTTTGCGAGTACTTAAAGAGTACTCATGGCTTTGTCCCTGGATATTCCCGTGGCCAGAATATGAAGAGGAGTACCAGGATGATGGACCGCAGGAAGGTTATGACAACTAGGATCATCTCCTATCGTCAGCATTGCCTGTGATACCGAAGATGGAGCTTCGCCTACGCTATCTTTACTATTACGTTATTCCGCTGCTTGAGTTGTATTAAGAACTGGATCATGAGATCCTTATTTGTGTAAGACCTTATGTATGGTTTGTAATGGATGATGTACTGTGATATCAAAATCTGTTATGTCTCGCAAAAATGGTAATCCTGGGATTCTGATGTATGGCATAACATGCATCTGGGATTAAAAATTCGGGTGTTGACAGGTTGTCAATCTCACTGGTTTGCTAAAAATAAAGGATTAAACGTATGGTGTGGAAGGTAATAATTGCTTGCAGAAAGTAAACAGTAACAGTAGGTGATGTAACAATGGTAAAGATTGGACCGGGGTACACAGTTCATAAGAGATGTTCTCCTTAAGATAGATAACATAACATGCTGGGTAAAGAAATTATAGCGGGGAAATTAACAGGACTAAGCAAGGCATAACAATGCAATACTAGACATTAATGATCCTATGAGATTTGATTGGGAATTACAACAATATACATAGACCGCCATCCAACTGCATCTATGACTAATAATCCACCTACATGTTATCATCCGAACCCCCTCCAGTATTAAGTTGCAAGCAACGAATAACTGCTTTAAGCAATGTGTGTAAAGTAAACAATACAATTGTTCCATGAATAAAAGATCGTTGTTTTCTCCCTAGTGGCAACAACACATCTACAACCTTAGAGATTTATGTCACTTCCCAGATTCAATAAAGGCATGAACCCACTATCGAGCATAAATACTCCCTCTTGGAGTCACTAGCATCTACTTGGCCAAGATAGCTACTAGAAACAGAGAGCATGCAAGATCTCAAACAACACAAACATGATAGAATCAATAATCACAAAGACATGATAGAATCAATAATCAATATGACATAGTAATCTCAATATCCATCGGATCCCCACAAACACAACATGTATAATTACAAATAGATGATCTTGATCATGAACGGAGCTCACAAGATCTAAACATGATAGGACAAAGGAGGAGAAACAACCATCTAGCTACTATATTGACCCATAGTCCAAGGTGGAACTACTCACGCATCATACCGGAGGCTGGCATGGTGATGAAGAAGGCCTCTGGGATGATCTCTCCCCTCTGATAGGGTGCCGGGAAGAGCTTCAGATCCCCCGATCTAGGGACGATGGTGGCAGGGGCTACAGACTATTTTGTGGAGATATGATCGGGTACTTAGGTTTTTGGTATCGGGTGCTTCTTATAGGCGAAGATGCGAGGCACGAGGGAGGCCATGGGCCCACACCCTGCCCAGGCGTGGCCTAGGGTGGGCCCGCGCCTAGGGGGTGTGGCCACCCCGTGGCTCCCCTCTGTCTCTCCTCTGGACTCCATGTTCTCCTCGGTGAAATATTGACTTTGGCTTTTGTCCCGTCCAATTCCGAGAATTTTTCTTTACTAGCTTTTCCGAAACCAAAAATAGCAGAAAATAGGCAACTGGCACTATGGCATCTTGTTAATAGGTTAGTCCCAGAAAACGTATAAAAATACATCAAAGTGTAGACAAAGCAAAGCAAAGTTGATACTAAACAAGCATGGAACATCAAAAATTATAGATATGTTTTCGACGTATCAAGCATCCCCAAGCTTAACTCTTGCTCGTCCTCGAGTAGGTAAGTGATAAAAAGAATAATTTTTGAGGTGACATGCACCATCATAATCATGATCAAACTATTTGCAAGCATTGAAAACTGGGATCAAATTAATCTAAACATGAGCATGAAAGATGAAGTTCTAACAATAGGAAAAAGTAACTATGCTGCAACATGAAAGGCTACAAACAAATATCATGAATAACAATGCATTGAAAGACTTTTTTTCACATATAGACAACATAGCTTAGTGGTATTCAGCTTGTCCCTCGTGGAGTAGCAAAACATAAACGCATAGGACACCTTCAAACATAAATGCATAGGGTGCCTAGATACAAATAGTTCAAGAACAAGCAATATCAATATTACGAATCAATCCATAAGTTTTGGGATAATGCACATAGAACTAAGAATGGCAAATATGCTCTCCTAATTTGTGAATAAAGATAGAAGGTGGAGACTCAATATAAAAGTGGAAGAAAGGCCCTTCAAAGGGAAGCAGGGATTTCAAGTTCCATAAAGAGCTTCCAAACATTATGGTACTTGTTAGCTTTCATCTATAATTGCCCCTATCATAAGCATCTTGAAGTGATTAAGGTTAAAGTGAACAAAATATGGAGTGTATGCTTGACCAAGTATAAGTTGGCAATCTCATGTCCCTTGAGTACGAGGGCCGTTCCTCATGCTACTCAACTTTAGTTACCGGAAAGTTCTTGTCATAGTAAGTATATGTGTATCATAGAGAACCGTCGACGGGGTACCCCTTTCCCCATGATGCAGGAGCTATCCCATATCAAAATGACAAGGCAACAAACAATGAGCATCTTAGCAATCTTCTTATTTACCATGGGAAATTGGTGCTTTTTTCTCTTGTTTCCTATTTTTCTATCTCTCTTTTTTTATAAGAATAATGCTTCACAGATTGCCCACTATGGTTATGATGCAAGTGTCCACCATGATTAGGAATGGCTTAGTCTAGCAGCCCAGGCGTTTCTCTAACACATATAAATAACTCCATGAACTTACAAGCTCCCCTTTTATTTCACATCGCCGACATCCATAAATAAAAGAGCATGATATAAACTGGGTAGATATTTACAGGTGTTCAAAGTGTTTCCCGTTATAGCACGGTTCTGCTAATTCCCAACTTATAAGTGCAAGCATATACAACATAGATGACACAATGGTTTAAGTTTATTGGGGGAAAGAAAAATAAAGTGTGCCATAAAGTTTGTGAGAGCTTTAATCACTAATTTTTCACATAACAAAGTGAATTTTTAATTGGAAGGTAGATAAAACAAGAATTTACTTGAAATGGTGTAACACACCATGCATAGGAATTTATAGTGGACACTTTGGAATAACTTGGTTTCTTGGGAGTTGGATGCATGAGTAGAGCTTACTCAATACAAGTGGAGGCTAGCAAAAGACTGGGAGCGACCAACTAAGAGAGCAATAATGGCCATAATCATGCAGATCGACAAAACATTATTAATCAAAGCACAAGTGGTATCACAAGTCAAAAACTAAATGATCATAGAGGCTAAGGTGACTAGTTCATAGTCATAACATGGTGTGAGCATGTGCCAAGTCAACCAAAACAAAGCATCAAAGGAGAATACCACAATATTATGCTTTTGTATGCTAAAACAACACATGATTCCTTCAAGGAACACTAAGCAATCTCAATTGTTTGGGACAAGTCATGCTACATAAATAATCACTAAGCATAAGGTCAAAACAACATCTAGCATGACATGATAGTGTCTAAGCCACAGTCAAAGCAAGCTCACTTTTATACCACTCAAGCATGAAACTTTCTACTCTTTTCCAACACCAATCAACTTATTTGAAATATCACAGGGAAAACGGGGGCCCAACTACTTTATTCAAGCAAACGAAAACCAAAAACACAAACTAAGACGCTCCAAGAACAACACAACAGTGCATGAAACAATAAAAACAAAGTGTCTAGAAAGAGACCTGCGATTTTATTGATGAAGAAGGGGATGCCTTGGGAATACCCAAGCTTTGAAGCTTGTACCTCTTGAATATTTATTGGGGTGACATGGGGTGGAATCCTCAAGCTTGAGATTTTTTCCATTCTTCATCTCATTATATCATTTTTCCCCTACCCTTGAAACTTTCCTTCATACAAAACTTCACACAATCTTCATTAGGAATATTAGTGCATTTAAAAGTAATAAACCTTTGGGTTTTAGTTTAAACAAAGCAAAAATTTCATTAAGAACACAAGCTACTGAAGCAATTCCCTTAAAAATCTCAATTCACCAAAAGGAAGTAAAAAAGAAATCGATAAGAAGCAAATGCAAATAATGGCAGAAATTTGTCAAAACATACCATCAGGTAAAAACCGATTTTTTCAAAGACCTTATGTTGCTCAAATCAAAAAGTGTTGAACTAACTAAAGTTAGCTAACAACCTGGGGGATTTAATAAGAAAATTATAGCTCAATCAGACTTACAGAGATTTTTCACGAATTTTTTACAGTGAAGCACATAAATCTGTTTCGGGACAGCAACTTCCCCAAATATTACTTCTCTCTCATTAGAGGTTATTCTTGCACAAAAATCAAATAAGAAGGATAATGAGAGGTTATTACAGAAGTAATAACTTCCAATACTCAAGAAAACTATTGCGTTATCTCCCAAGAAGTACTTTTTTTAACGCCTTTAAGCTAGGCTCGATAGTTTGAGAAGATGCTCACATAAGAAATATAAATTGAAGTAAAAGAGAGCATCAAGAAGAAAATTCAAAACACATTTAAGTCTAACCCACTTCCTATTCATAAGAATCTTGTATGAAAATAAATCAAAGAAGCACATAGTAACAAGAATGGGTAGATAAAAAAAGAGCAACTTCAAAACTTTCACCACATAGAGAGGTGTTTCAGTACCATGAAAACTTATACAACCATATTTTCCTCTGTCATTATAATTTTAGTAGCCTCATGAATAAACTCAACAATATAACTATCACATAAAGTATGCTTTTCATGATATACAAATACATAATTTTTATCAAGCTCAAAAATAGTGGGATTAAACCCTTCAAACCCACTTTTAAAATTTTTATAACAAGATGAATGATCATTCTCAAGAAGTATGGGGTTCCAAGATAAAGTCAAGACCTCTCCAATCTCATTTTCAATAGTAGTACTATTAATATTATCAACCAATGTAGGACCATCATCTAGAGTTTTATCATAAACATTTTCCAAGCAAAACTCTTTAGTACCATGCATTTCAAAATTAGATGCAAATAAAGGATTATCATAAGATTTATAAAAATAGCATGGATTATCATAGATAATAGGAGAACAATTATTATCACATGTTTTACCCACAGTAGATATTTCAAAAGGATCCACAGGAACATAACATTCATCCTCCTTTGGTAAGCATGGGGGACAATCAAATAATGTAAGGGATAAAGAGTTACTCAAATTAGAAGGTAGGCATGGGTAGCTAATCCATTATTCCTCCTTTTGTTCATCACTCTCCTCCTCTTTTTCATCTAATGAGCTTCCCGTTTCAGCAATTTCTTCTTCGCTCCTGCAAAGCATTAGTCTCTTCCGTTTGTGGAAAGCATCTATTAATATATTCAAGAATATAGTCATTTTCTTCCTTGTAATTATCAAAGCAAAATTTCAGTATATCATAAATCTTAGATTCATAAGGTGAATCATCAGTATTTTCAAGAAAACTAGCAAGTTCAAATGCACCCTTCCAACCAATAAATTCTTCAATTTGTTCCACATCATAAAAGTCATAATTTCCTTTAACATAAGAAGATATGGTAACATTATCATTATGCTCACATTGAAAAGGGAGGTGTTTATACCTCCTACAGCAACAAGATTTGTCACAGCAATAAGTAACATTATAAGTAGAGCACACATTTCTAGCAATGGTATTCAATTTATCAATTTGTTCCCATAAGTGTTTACCTTTTTGTGACAAGCGGTGTTCCTTATAATAATATTTTTGTTCTTCCGTGAACCCATCATGCCCATAAGAACTAGTTTCAAAGAAACCAACCATTGATAGAAAGCATTACAAAGCAAGGCAATAATAGACCAAATACTATAGTAGGAAATGTTTTTTTGTTTTTGGTAAGAAAAAGCAAGACAAACAAAACTATTTTTTTGTAATTTTTGGTAAAAGGAAGAAAGCAAAACAAAGAAAAAGAAACTAAGAAAAAAATATAGTAAAGAGAATGGTTGTGAAAGACTCCCCTTGTGAAGCTGTCCTTAACTCCCCGACAACAACGCCAGAAAACGTCTTGATGCGGCTCAATAGTAGAGCTTCGTTGGGAGACCCCAAGAGGAAGGTATGATGAGCACAGAAGCAAGTTTTCCCTCAGTTATAAAACCAAGGTTATCAAACCAGTAGGAGCAAGGAAACAACTCCCAAGTTGTTTCTAACAACTAAGAATCCTGCACAACACAAACTCAAGAATTTTCCCCAACTTATAGTGAGGTTGTCAATCTCACTGGTTTGCTGAAAACGAAGGATTAAACGTATAGTGTGGAAGGTAATAATTGCTTGCAGAAAGTAAATAGTAACAGTAGATGATGTACCAATGGTAAAGATTGGACCGGGGTCCACAGTTCACTAGAGGTGTTCTCCTTAAGATAGATAACATAACATGCTGGGTAAACAAATTACAGCGGGGCAATTGATAGGACTGAGCAAGGCATAACAATGCAATACTAGACATTCATGATCCTATGAGATTTGCTTGGGCATTACAACAATATACATAGACCGCCATCCAACTACATCTATGACTAGTAATCCACCTTCTGGTTATCATCCGAACCCCCTCCAGTATTAAGTTGCAAGCAATGGATACTTGCTTTAAGCAATGTGTGTAAAGTAAACAATATAATTGTTCCATGAACAAAAGATCGTTGTTTTCTCCCTAGTGGCAACATCACATCTACAACCTTAGAGATTTTTGTCACTTCCCCAGATTCAATAGAGGCACGAACCCACTATCGAGCATAAATACTCCCTCTTGGAGTCACTAGCATCTACTTTGCCAAGATAGCTACTAGAAACAGAGAGCATGCAAGATCGCAAACAACACAGACATGATAGAATAAATAATAACAAAGACATGATAGAATCAATATTCAATCTAACATAGTAATCTCAATATCCATCGAATCCCTACAAACACAGCATGTATGATTACAAATAGATGATCTTGATCATGAACGGATCTCACAAGATCTAAACATGATAGCACAAAGGAGGAGAAACAACCATCAATCTACTGTATGGACCCATAGTCCAAGGTGGAACTACTCATGCATCATACCAGAGGCTGGCATGGTGATTAAGAAGGAATCTGGGATGATCTCTCCCCTCCGGCAGGGTGCCGGGAAGAGCTTCAGATCCCCCCGATCTAGGGATGATGGTGGGGGTGGCTACTAACTGTTTCGTGGAGATCTGATCGAGTAATTAGGGTTTTGGTATCGGGGGCTTCTTATACACGAAGAAGCGAGGCAGGAGGGCGGCCAGGGGGCCCACACCCTGCCTAGGCGCGGCCTAGGGTGGGCCCACGCCTGGGGTGTGGCCACCCCGTGGCTCCCCTCCGTCTCTCCTCTGGATTCCGTGTTCTCCTCGGTGAAATATTGACTTTGGCTTTTGTCCCGTCCAATTCCGAGAATATTTCTTTACTATCTTTTCTGAAACCAAGAATAGCAGAAAACAGGCAACTGGCAGTATGGCATCTTGTTAATAGGTTAGTCCCAGAAAATGTATAAAAATACCTCAAAGTGTAGACAAAGGAAAGCAAAGTTGATACTAAACAAGCATGGGACATCAAAAATTATAGATACATTTTCGCCGTATCACCCATCATCATGGAGTGCTCTGATATTGCACCGCCTTCAACTCCTCCTTGCTGCTGCCCTCTTGCTCTTCGGTTTGCCCCTCCACTCCGCGACATATTCTTTGTTGTAGTACTACTCCCTCTATATATCCCAAAATAGAACGCATATAGGAGTAGTAATTATTTTTCAAAGTCAATAAATCCAAATTTTGATCAAATTTATAGAGAAAAATTACAAACATATACAATATATAATGCGCACAATATGAACGTATATTTCATAATAGTTCTAACAAAACTGATTAGGGATTATAAAATTAAACACATTTTTCTATGTAGTTGACCGAATTTTAATAAGTGTGACTTTGAGCAAAAACTTGCTTCCCAAACATCGAGAGGGAAGGTTATTCAAAATACCGGACATTCGCAATAGTAAGGGTCTATTTGATTCAAAGGATTTGCATAGGAAATTTGTAGGGTAAAATCCTATGGGATATTTTCCTACGATGGTCATTTGATTTGTAGGATTGATTCCCGTAGGAATTTTTCCTAAGGATTACTGCTAGGTTTCATAGGAAATCAAACATGCACTCCTACCTCTTTTCCTAAATCCTTTGTTTTTCCTACGGTGGAGTCAAAAAAACTTTGGTTCATAGGAATTCTTGTAGGATTGGAGTGGTCATGACATTGCAATCCTATATTTTTCCTATTCCTCTATTTTTTTATCCTACGAATCAAATATGCCCTAATTATTATCTTATATTTATCTTGTCTTATATCTTACAGTACACCCTCCCACTAGAGCAAGTGGATGATACACCTGCCTCTCCATGATCGTCTAGGGGTTTAGGGAATTTTTAATAATGTTCAAGCTTTATGCTTATAATTGTGGAATATAATGGCGTTACCGCAATTTAATGAATGTATCTCAAATTTGGATCTATAAATGCATGATACCCTTCTTGGTTATGGTTTAATTATGGGTTGAATGGTTTGGGATTTTAGTATTTAGGGGTTTAGGGTTTATTAGGGTTTATTTATTAGGGTTTAGGTAATTTTCAATAATTTTCAAGCTTTATGCTTATATTCGTCGAATATAATGGTGTTACCCAATTTAATGTAAGTATGTCAAATTTGATCTAAAAGTGCATGATACTTGTTTGATCAGGGTTTAGGGGTTTAGTGTTTAGGGTTTTCTGGTTTCAAGAAATTTCAATGATGTTCAAGATGATTTATGCTTTTAATCGTGGAATAGAATGGCGTTACCGTAATTTAATGGAAGTATCTCAAAATTTGAATCTACAAGTGCATGATACATGTTTAGTTAGGGTTTGACTATGGATTGAGGGGTTTAGGATTTAGGGTTTAGAGAATTTTCAATAAAGTTCAATCCTTATGCTTGTATTCATGGAATGCAATAGCGTTACCACAAATTTAATGAAACAATCTCACATTTTGATCTATAAGTGCATGCTACATGCTTGGTTAGGGTGTATGTGGGTTGAGGGTTTTAGTATTTATGGGTTTATGGTTTAAGTTTTAGGGGCTGTTTATGGACGAGGGTTTAGGGAATTTTCAATGATGTTCAAGCTTTATGCCTATATTCATCGACTAGAATGGTGTTACCCTAATTAATAAAAGTATCTAAAAATTAATTTGATCTATAAGTTTGCATGACTTCTGCTCAATCAAGGATTAGTTGTTTAGAGTTTCGGGTTTTAGGGTTTAGGGGTTTAGTGTTTTAGGTTTTAGGGTTTAGTTGTTTAGGGGTTTAGGATTTCGACAATTTTCAATAAAGTTTGAGCTTTATACATATATTCATGGAATAGAATGACTTAGTAACAGTTTAATAATGAAAACATATCAAATTTTGATCAATAAGGGCATGATACCTGCTTGGTTAGGGTTGTTTATGGGTTAAGGGTTTAGGGTTTTATTATTGAGGGTTTAGGTTTTTGGTTTTTTAGGGGTTATTTAGGTTTTAGGGTTTAGGAATTTTTCAACAATATGTCCGAGCTTTGGGTTAGGGGTTGAGGGTTAAGGGTTTTTAGGGTTATATGGCTTAGGGTTTAGGATATATGGTATTAGGATACTTTAGGAATTTTTCAATAATGTTTGAGCTTTCGTGAATTAGAGTAATGGCGTTAGTGCAATTTAATGGAAGTATTTCAAATTTTGATCTATAAGTGCATGATACTTGCTTGGCGAGGGTTTAGGGTTATAGGGTTTAAGGTTTAGTTATTATGGCATTTTCAATAATATACAAGATTGATTCTTAGATTCGTGGAATGGAATGGCGTAACCATAATTTAATGAAAGTATATCTCAAGCGTTGATATATAAGTGGATGAATACATGCTGCTTAGTCAGGTTCATTTAGGGGTTTAGGGTTTAGGGAATTTTCAATGATGTTCATGTTTTATGGTTTCTGTAATTTTCAATAATGTTCAAGCTGCTTTATGCTTTTAATCGTGGAATAGAATGGTGTTACCGCAATTTAATGAAAGTATCTCAAATTTGGATCTATAAGTGCATGATACCTACTTGGTTAGGGATTAATTATGGGTCGAAGGGTTTAGGGTTTTAGTATTTAGAAGTTAAGGGTTTAGGTTTTTGGGGTTGTTTAGGGTTTAGAGATTTTTCAATAATGTTCAATCTTTATGCATATATTTGTCGAATAGAATGTCGTTGCCCAATTTAATGAAAGTACCTTAAATATGATCTACAAGTGCATAATAAAAATGGAGTAATGTTGTAGTAGCATGCGCGTGGATCTGGTGATGCAATTCAATAGTGGAGATCATGCACGAGTCCATATTCGAAACCCAAGCGTCCACACCCACACGTGTCTACTCATTGGAAATCAACCGTCCCCGCATATATAAACCACCTCGGCCTCCTTCTTTTCTTCCAAGAGCGTCGAGTTCTCGCCCCAATCTGTCTAGTAAAAAAAAACCCTGGCCGCACCTGGCGCAAGAGCTCCTTTCGCAGCACCACCTTCCCCACTTCCTTTGCTCCACCATGAAGGGAACTCGTGGAGCTGATCCAAAGGCAAAGGCAGCTGGAGGTGTAGCACATGGCTCTGCGGTTGTCGCCGTCCTGGCGGGCCTAGCTTCTCCGGGCACACACGCCTCTCTTCACCGGGACGTCACTATTTTTGGCTCCATCCATCTGGCCGCTGTCGTCATCAAGGAGCAGGTGAACAAGAACGTCATGGTGCCAGCGGAATACCTTGATGAGGGGCATGCAAGCGGAGGAGATAGCATCTTTGTCCCAGAGGAAGACGAAAACTACGCCCATGCCATCATCAACCCCTTCATCGAAGCAGTCAAGGAGAGGGATGGATTCGAGGAGGAGGTCTCTGATGAGGAAACCGAGGTACTACTCTGCTTCACTATTCTCATATTTTACTGTTCATACATAGGTTTTTCTCGATCTGTAGATTATTTTGATTTACCTCCTTGTTGTAGACAAATCAGATTCTCCTGTTCGAAGGGTCGATCCTTTTGCAGATTTTATTAGATCTGCTAATCTTCCATCTAGCACTTTTACATCTGTTTGTTGTTGTTCATAAGGTCTTCTTGTTATGTAGATTTGATTAATCTGTCACATAATTGTTGTAAGAATATTTGATTTTAGGGGTTTTAGGGATTGTTGTTACTGGATTGTTGATTCATGTCACATAAATTTCTGTCATTAAAACATACACGAATATTGTTCGATTCTATAGTCAAAAAATTTGTTCCATTCTTGTTTTTATTCTTAGTACACAATTTATGAATCACATGATTACAGTGTATAATCTAGCGATGATACGTGAACTAAGATATCAACTGCGAATATTATATGTTGTCGTTCATATTCATAAAGTCCAATGCTTGAGTTCTATTTCAATTACATCTTTTAGGGCATGTTTGATTCAAACGATCTGTATAGGATATTGTAGGATTAAATCCCATAAGAAAATTTTCTATGATGTTTGTTGGGTTTGCAGGATATATAGAATCCTTTATTTTTCTTATCCTACAAATCAAACAGGCCTTACATGAGTTCTTATGTACTTAAAAGTCCGCAGGAAGAATCTGATGACATGGGCGAAGACAAGGACTCCAGGGACAGAAAGAGCCTCTACGTACTTAGGTAGTTGCGGAGTGGGAAAATTCCTTTCCACTATAATGGGAAGCTGTTTTACCATTTTGTGGAAAAGTTATCAACAAGGACATCGACAGCATGATCCAGTACTCGGTGGGAGTAGACCGTGGCCACAGCCATAAGCACAAGGCGAAGACCTTGGCAAAGCATGCAACATATTGCAAATTCCTCATGGAATATGTTAAGACTGGCCTGTTTCCCCTCTAGTTGGTGTTGTGAAGATGGGAGGCTCAACATTATCTCGGTTGGATTGCTTGATGGAGATAGCATGTACTGTGCATTTCCAAATCCGCTCAAGTACCCATGTCCAAATGCAACCGGGATAATGTTTCATGTTCATGCTAAGATTTCTGCTGCTCGTGTTAATGCCTTGCAGAAAGAGCATGCATTGAAAGAGACTTGCACACAGATTATGCCCAACAGTAGTATTAAACACATTCCACTTTATGTGAAATTTAGGGTTATTAAATTCTAGGCCATATTATGCGCATTGCCATCACTCAAAATATTTTTTCCTTTGGAAAACTATATTTTTTCATACAATAAATTAGAGCATGTGTAGCGTAGTCAAAATGCTATGTCTAAGAACAAATTTTTTCTCTAGAATCGAGTCTAGCACACTACGAAGCCAACGCTAACCAAGAAATTTTAGAACTTGAGTCTAGTGCTAGACTCCATGTCCAAGTAAATAAACAATTCAGGTGGCCTACATATCAATTCTAAAGTACTCACAAGATGGCTGAGTAATGTGCAGAGAAAAGGAAAACTACTTTGCCTTTTGTTCACAGTGGGCCCAATAACCAAAGTTGGTCTGAGTCTAAGACACTACACCATATTTTTTTAGCTAGACTCTATGTGGGTGTCAGTTCTTAGCTCGCGTCTAAGGCTTATAACGCTGCACATGCCCTCACATTGTTTACCCTGCCAATATATGACCATATCTACCAAATATGGGCACATTTTACCAGAATCCGTGATGTGGAGAGGACCAGAATGTTCATACTCTACATGGCAATCCATATCACAAAGCAAGTTTTTTGACAATTTGTCCAAAAATGATGTCTAGATTTTTTCATGTTGAGAGGGTTGACTGAGTTTTTTTTGGTCTAAGAGAATCTTTTTCATGTCCAATGTAGTGAAATAGCTATGTCTAAGAGAATCTTTTTAGCCTTAGACATGTGTCTAAACAGTGGAGGGGGTGTGTCTAGCTAAGTTTTCTTTAGACCCCGAGTCTAGTACTAGACATATGTGTAAGAGAATCAAGTGCAAGATGGGCCCACTTTTTAGTTTCTTGTAGACTTTTTTTATTGTTTCCTTCTATGCTGGTTGGTGGGGATTTTCATGGGCTAAAGGTGGAGCATATTTGATTTCTTAGACTCGAGGCTAATAGTTTTTCTTAGCGTGAGTCTAGCTATGTCTCACGCTGTGCCTGCTCTAAAGATGTTCTCATGCGCCTGAGAACTAGCAAATTCGTATATTAAACTGAACTAAGTTTACCTATCTAGAAAAAACTGAATTTACCATTTATTGTTCTTCATTGGAACCCGCTTCCTTGTGTGAGCTCCATGGTGCTCCCATCCGAACAGGTGCCACCTGTACTGCAAATCTAGTTAAAAGTTGATGGTGACATGACGTGGGCCCTACCTTTCTGGACACCGCTGCACGATGTCAAAATCATTGAGCGAAAGCTTACAAGAGAAGGAAGAGAGATGTGATGCGTAGAAGAGCCAAACAGATGCCTTTGATGAGGAGATATCATCATCGATGATGCCAACGAGGAGATTTCGCGTGTCCCGCATATCAGAAGTCAAGTTTTTTGAGAGAGAGTCATAAGTCAAAGGACCCACATGTAAGAGCTACCCTCTCATAGTCTTGTGATTAAAATTTGTTTTCTAGTTCTATGTGTACTAAATATCAATATTTTAATTCTTATGGACTACCCATAATCTTAAGGGCGACCCCTTTATAAGGTTTTTATCTTGTGCTTTATTCAATGAGTATTGCACTAGTTCCCCTATCCCTCTCCTCCTCCCCACTTTCCTCTATCCCCACTCTGACTCTCCCTCCACGCCGCCCAGTTTCCAGAGTCCGTGTTCTTCATCTCGTCCCTCTTTTCCAGATCCCAAACCAACGAATCCCATCCACCGTCACCACAACAAGTGCATTGAGATGGCTAGATCTAGCAAGGACAATGATGATGATTCTTGACTGTTTCAGGAGGTGTTTATCGAAGCCCCCCTTCAAGAACTCATAGCTAGATGCGATGTCATCACGGCTGCGAGACTCGTCGGTTCGTCCAAACTTCATCTTGACTCAGCAAAATATAGTGCAACTCTGCTGGTTTCTCAACCGTTCGGCCTCCCATGTGTTCTTCTTCTCACCCGACTAAGATATCGCGGTATTGCATGTTAGATGGAGAGAGCTAGACAGGTTCTCCTTAGATGCTATCATCCCAGACGACACGAATAAATAGTGGGCAGACACCAATGGTTATTGGATCGCCACAGTTGGCCTCCAATACAGCTGGGAACTTGTCAACATGTACACTCGTCACAAGATTCTTCTCCCACCGGTGTCGTTTGAATACACTAATCGCCTAGATACTTTCATGGATCATGTCCATCATATGATACTACAAAAGATAGCTATTTGCCAAGTTCCCACATTTTCTGGGAGATATCAAGATCACACTCGTGTTTCCCTTTTCGATGGCTCAGTTCTCGTTCATCACGGCCATCAAGATGTATGGACATTTCTTCCGAATGAGCCCCTGACCTATTTCACTTACACTGATGTAATTATCCATAGAAGACTAGTGTTCGCCATAACTGAGATTGGCAGCGTTTATGCGTGGAGTCCTTATTATCCTGGTAATTATACCTCCATATATAGCGATCTAGCTTCATATTCATGGATGTATGCTTATTTTACAAAGATGTCATATGGTATTGTTTCATATTCTATGCTTTTTACCCTCTTTGTTTGAAAGGATTTCCTTATGAGTTTAGAGCATTTATATCTATAGGGTTTTTCCTAAGGATTGCTATGTATATTAGTAGTATTACATTCGGCAGGGTTGCTTCGTGAACGAATCCATAATATTCACATATTTATTCACACATATTTTTCCTTATTTCGCATGGTTCAACCAGATTGCTTCTATTACAGATTCCCGCGATTATGATTCCAATTCGATTTATTATATCATGCCATCCGATTATTGTATTTTCCTATTCCTTCATTTTTTAACTCTTGCGAACCAATTTTTTTTAATGAACTGCATTTTTCGTTTCTAGCTCCTGCGCTGCACCTGATGCCACCAACCGTGGTTACCTGTGTGGATGAACTCGAAGGCGCTCTGGGCCACAAGCACGAGTATGATTATGGTATGTGGTGGTTAGCCAGTTCTCTAGACGGTTCCAGCCTTATACTCGTTTTTACTCGGGGCATTGCCAGTGAGAAATATGTTAAATGTACGATTTGTGCTAATACGGCTCGTCCTAATGTTGTTAGTGGCGGTTGCACTGTTCACACATATTCTTCTAGATTTGGCTGCCTGGTGTTCTCGAAAGACCCATATGTGTTACTGCATCGAGGTAAGCCATGGACAAGGGTTACTGACCTTGGAACATACTCTCTTTTCCTTGGAGTGAACTATCCGATTAGCGTGCCGGTAGTCGACGTCGATGTTGCCCAATGATATCTGACGAGAAGCACCTCTGTCTACACGTTGCACTATGCAATATGCCTTTATGAGCCACCGCATCCTGAAATATGCCGCTTAAGTCTGAATGGTACAGACGCCTCTGTTGGTTTCTCAACAAACACTGCCTTCTCATCAGACAATATGCTAAATGAACGCATTGACACTTCATTCGTGAAGACTCCACTTTTGGTTCATCCCAAGCTTCGCTAATGCCCTAGATTGGAACCAGTCTGGCTGTGTATTTCAGAAAGGAAAAAAATCCATGTGGCCAATGTATTTGCTACTAAAATATTGTACAATACTACCGTAGTAGTAATCCATATGTAATGGGAGTAGCTCCCAGTTGGTCGTTGAACTATTTCTTCTGTATTATTCCATATGGAGTAGTATGATTTGTAAAGATAGTTTTATGCCCTTGTATCTTTAATTGATTAAACATAATTTTGTACACAATCTATCTCGGGGATAATGTAGGGTTCGCAGCATAGAAAACAAAATTTTTCCTACGATGGGAACATCTAAGTACCAAGATCTATCTACTAGATAGAAGCAACGGGTGGATATACATCCATAGAATACATACCCTCGAAGACCGAATAGCATTAACGAGGTTGTACTCGTGGTTGATGTAGACGAACGCTTGCCGATCTCAAGATCGTGATGAAGTCCGTCTGGTCCAGCCGGTCCAGCACGATCAAGTCCAGCACCTCAAAGCAGTGGTGCATCCGTGATCGCACACACGTATGGGTACCCCGAAAACCTCCGCGCCCTCGCTCCAGCGAAGCAGCGGAAGCAACAAATCCTTCCAGAAAAAGCCACCGAGAACATGTATCTCGCTGATCCGAGACCATGGGGAAATTCTAAAGGGGGGAGAGAGATCCTTGGCGAAGAGGTGTGAGTGACAAGTGAGAGGAGGGGGTCCTTTTATAGGGGAGGGGGGGGGCAGCCCAAGGGGGCATGGCCGCCGACCAAGGAGGGTGCCCCCACCTCTCACTCATTCATGTGGTGGAACCTCCACTCACATAAAAACCTCTCCACTCACAATTCCACTCACATGCATTAATTTTCCACCAAAATTAATGCAAGCTCTCATTTAAATAAAACTTTTTTATTTATTTATTCAGAATTTTGTTAATTACTTTAATTAACAAACATTCACATAAAACCCTTGCTAGTATTCCATTTCACATGCAGAACCAGTTTCAGCAATTTCAACCGAAATAGTTCCGGTGTCTAGTGAAATAAATTCCTGCGCTTTCCTTTTCTTTTTCTGACATATCATTTGCTCCGAATGGTGTTGGTATCCCTATGGTTCGCGAATACTGTGGACATGATCGAGACCCTTCTCTGATTAATAATCAGTAGCGGGACCTGGAGATCCATACTGACTCCCACACATTCAACGATGACTTCTGTGATCGTGTGAACCTTTTATGCTAGTATCATAATCCCTTTGTTTCACGATATATTACATGTCCGAGATTCGATCATCGGTATCTCCATACCTAGTTTGATCTCGTTACCGACATGCACTCTTTTCTCGTTCCCATGATATAACATTCTAGTGATCAAATCACTTGCTTGCAAGCTAATCAATGTGATATCACCGAGAGGGCCCAGAGCATATCTATCCGTCATCGGGATGAACAAATTCCACTCTCGATCCATGGGTCTCAACATAACACTTTAGTAGTTCCGAAGCCATCTTTATAATCACCCAGTTACGGTGTGACGTTTGATGTCATCGAGAAACTCTTTCGGTGTTAGTGATTGACATGATCTCATGGTCTAAGGATTAGGATCACTTCGTAAGTTGTTATAGCAATATAAACTCAATGACTTTGATCGTAATGCTATACTTCGGATGAATGTTCATCACATCATTACACTAATGTTGTGATCTCGTTATTAACAACATCCAATGTCCATGATCAGGAAACTTTGATCATCATGTTAATCAACGAGCTAGTTTATAAGAGAGGCATAACTAGGAACTTCCTTTTTGTTTATTAGACACACATGTATTAACGTTTCCATATTAATACAATTATAGCATGCAAAATAAACATTTATCATAAATAAGGAATACGATAATAACCACTTTATTATTGCCTCTCGGGAATATTCCCTTCAGTCTCCCACTTGCACTAGAGACAATAATCTAGTTTGAAAACTTTGCGTATTAAACACCTATGGATTTCTGGTGTTCCATATACGCAATTGCAAGTGGTTAACATAATCTACGGATCTGACGCTTCAGGTCCGTGTGTATTTGCATGTCTTTGCGTCTTCACGCATCACTCATTCTCCAATGAGATGGCATTGTATAAAATTTGGTCTTTTGGTGAGACCTTTAGTTCCTTGGGGTTAAATCACGTCGATACTATTGTCATACAATATATCTTTAGTGTTAGCCCATTGCGAACCACACCTTAGTTTGATAACAAACTACTGGACACAAATTCCCTCCTTTGCTGCTACTATAGCAGTCATATACTTAGCCTTTTGTTGTAGTATTCGTCACAATGTCTTAACTTTGGAATTCATCCAAATCCATCATGGAATCTCCTTTCCATTACATTGTGCCACCCATAGTTTAAATTGAGATAAACTTAATTTTTATCTTGTGACAAAACTAGTATCAATGTAACGCTTTACAATGAACTATTTGTAATTGTTTGTCACCTCTACTCAAATATATTCTTAGTTCTTCCAAAAGATCATAAGAATATTTTCACTATCGTCCAATGATCATTTTATGATTCATTCTGGTATATGCTCATAACACTTAGAGCACAGGACATATCTGGATGTGTACATATCATGGTATGATTAATCAAAACATTCTCGTGATTTCACTCATCAAGTGTCAAAGCACTTGAATCTTGTTTAACTTATCAAGTGTCGATACACTTGAATCTTGATTCAATTCCTTTTCCATGCGACAAGAACCTTTTCTTGTCGTTTCTATATTGAACTCCTTCAATATCTCATATATGTACGTTTGGCACAACCATATTAGCATCACAGTCTATCCACTATAGACATTCATGTTAAATATTCGGGTTTTGCCTGAGTATTTCATCGAAATGAAATTCTTAACCTTTGTCAATAAAAGATACATCATTTCTAATCAACAAGATGTCCTTCACATAATGTATTAGAAATATGTCTCAGCGCTCCCACTTAATTTCTTGCAAATGCAAGCATCTTCATCGTCTCCAGATGAAAACTCCTTTTTCATCACGGTGAAGATTCCAACTCCGCGATGCTTACTTCAACCGTTGAAGTTTGCATGCCCTTTTTAGCATCCTTTGAATTAACAAAACCCTTTGGACCGTGTCATGTACACGTCCTAGGTAACCATTCTATTAGAAGAACTTTGTTTTGTTTATTCATCTACCATATACTAAATTATATGTAGTGGTTGCTACTTTAATCCGTTCAGACTAAATATCGCTATGAAAGATCAAATCTTTTCATAGTCAACTCTTTGAACATTGTCATAAAATACTTTACGACATGTCGACTATTTCATAGATGTGAAACATCCATGTCTGTTTCTTTATAGATCCAAATACAACTGATAGGTTTTTACACCTTTCCGGAGGGTCTTCCAAGTTCAAAACTCGGTTTCTCGTGTATGGAACTATCACGAATTTTATGGCTTCAAGCCATTTGACGGAGTCAGGGCCCATCATCGCTTCTTTGTATGTAGTCGGTTCATCATTGTCAAACAATAATGATTTACTCTCAAATCTCAGCATTTGAATTGTTTATCCGACCAACTTGGTTCAATAAGAACTTAGATCTCCGTGACCACAACCTTTGAGGCACATAAGCTATGAGCATTATGGCAGCCTCCGGAACCATTTCCGGCGCTGCGCAACTCAACACATTTAGCTAAGGTTCGTTAACCTTATCAAAGTTCTATTGTCCTCCCACTTAACATTTATGAAAAATTTCTTCTTCAAGGAACTTCACGTTTCAAGTGAAAAACCCTTTTGTCCTTGGTGTTATGGAGGAATAACCAATTGTTATTCGAAATAACCTACAAAGACATGCTCATCCGACTTTGGTTGTAAACATCTTACTTATGTTTAGCATACCAAAATTTAAGAAATGACAACTTGGGTTTTACCCCAAACCATAACTTCCATGGTGTCATTTCAACGGATCAAGATGGAGCTCTTTTCAGTGTAAAAGCGGAAGTCTCTAAGCTTTAATCTTTTAAAACATAATGGCAATTTTATAAATAACACCTTTGATCCAACCATGTCAAACAAGGTTTCATTACAAATCTCAAACACTCCATACTCCTATGGTGTTTCGGGAGATGTAAATCTAGGTGTTTTGCTAAACTTGCAACTCAAATAAATCCCTTTATGATAAAATCATAATTCATTTATTTTCTTGTTACACTTGTAACTCAAATAAATCCCTTATGATAAAATCATAAACCATTTATTTTCTTGTTACAATTATTTTCACTTCATCTTGAAAGTCTTTGAACATTTTCAAATATTTCACACTTCTTTCTCATTAAGTGAATATTCACTCAAATTTTCGGAGAAATTATATGAAGTTGAAACCCATCGCTTACGACTACACATAATGGACTAAATTCATCGATATGTATAAATTCCAATATTTTAGTCGTTCGTTCTTCTTTGGCCTTTGAACGAAGTTTTAATTATCCCGAGGAAAGTCTCACAAGCATCACTTGATCAAATCAAAGACTCCAAAAATCCATGAAAATGGAGTTTATTCATGTTTTATTTCCAATATAATTTAAACAGCGATGTCACTTCGTAAGTGATCTTTCAATCATTTGTCTTGCGGCATTTTAGCATTAGGTTTTATGGATGTGATTTCTCCAACTAGATTTGTAAATCATCCATCTTATATGGAATACGGTAATTATTTGAACAACCTTTGTTCTCATAATACCTGATTTAAATAACAATTATTAAAACAAATCTTGAAGTCAAGCTTTGATGTCAACGAGAAATACAAACAACGGTCTATTTGTTTTCGATGAACCTCATCACATATTCTCTTGCTAGTTACTTAGGCCATTGTGGTTCATGAATTGCGTTTTTCCGTATGAAATTTCATACCAACCAATTCGGTATCCAATACCCAAGAACCACATTGTTTAACAAGCAAAGAATACAACCATAACATGTATATCATATATATACCTAAATTGGATATTTCCAATCTTTTCTTTTCTGCCAAATATATTTTATAGATTCTCTTTCAGCATTTCCTTTTCCTTTTTAAAAGAATCTATCAACATCAAAAGTGGCGCCATATACATGATACATAGTCCAAAGCGTGTATATTCAAATAATAATACCTTTGGACTTGCACTTTGAAGTAGATCACCATCATCAAAATGATCGATATTCTTTCAAAATTCATTCTTTAGTAATCTTTTAGTGTAGTAAACACTTTACATACGTCTTCTATTCACCCTTATCATGACGACTTTCATGATCAAGCTACTGTAGCTTATAAAGGCGAATCGTGAGTATAACATTACTTTACAAAACCCTTTTTGGATGATTAGGATGTCTAGCATCTCCAACCTTTGTAAATTCTCATCCAATATGAGAACATATATTATACTCTATCATATTGCAACCAAAACATTATTTCAGATATCGTTATAACTGCCACACATGATGGTTTCTGAAACAATTCTTTTAGCTCCTAGATAAACTTGATATTAAAACAATCAAGAATCGTGGAGGCAAACATGATACTTAATATACTAACACTGGAATTGTTACTCTCGATTTAATACCAATTATTAAATTTCACGGAGTAAACAGAGTTTGCTGAAAGTTTGCAATAGGACTTTAAACTTTAGATTGACACTCAACACAATACGATACCAGTTCGTAAAGTATTTATCTAGAATTCTATAGTTGTATTATCTCAATTACAACTATGCATAAGGTGGTGAACGAATGCCAATGACTACAACAAATTATGCAAATTCACTTTGATTTAATTTATGATAAATTGAGTTCTACTAATCCAAATTAAAAATGAACTCCCACTCAAAAACGACATCCCTCGTGTCTTTTTGGTGATTACATGAACCAAATCCACTACACCAAGTCCGATCATCACGTGAGTTGGTGTAGCTTTAAAGGCGAGCATCCATATGGTCATCATATCAAAACATATGACTCATGCTTAACCTTTCGGTCCGTGTTCCAAGGCCATGTCTGTACATGCTAGGCTCGCCAAGTAAGAACCTTAGTATTCGCGTGTGTAACTGTCTTACACCCGAGATATGCTCGCGGATTCAAGTACACCCGATCATCACGTGATGTCTTGAAGCGACGAAACATTGTCGGTGCATACTTAAGGAAGAACACATTTTTATCTTGATATCTAAATGAGGGATCATCTTATTATGCTAATAAAACGACAAACAAGCAATATAAGATGCTATCAAACATCACATGTTTATTAGTGGAATGATATGGTTCCCGCATATGATCTCTATCATGTGCATCGTGGTATGATCACTATCATAACTTTATGTGTAACTCCAAGGTCTATGGAGTTTACACGTTATGTATGTTGTAAGAGTATCATCTCATACTTCTACTTACAACATCACCATATCATAACACTAGCCCAGCAACAATCTAAACTAGACGCCTCTAATTTATCCATTGCAAATTTTACGTGGCTTAGGGCTTTCGAGATAGAACTGTTCTTACCTACGAACATGAACCACAACGAGGATAACCAAATTTGGTGACAACTCGTTGCAAATTAGATATTGACTATAGTAGGAGAGACAGACACCCGCTAGCCACTTATGCAAACTAGTTGCATGTCAAGCGTGGAACAGGTCTCATGTGCGAGGACATGTAAAGTTTGTCCGGGCCGCTTCATCCCACTATTCCACCAATATCCAAAGTACAACTAAGAAGCAATAAAATTATCATCATCGCCCACATACTCATATGTGTACTACCCGTGCAAAGCATCTACGCATAGATCCGGCTCTGATACCACTGTAGGGTTCGCATCATAGAAAACAAAATTTTTCCTACGATGGGAACATCTAAGTACCAAGATCTATCTACTAGATAGAAGCAACAGGTGGATATACATCCATAGAATACATACCCTCAAAGACCGAATAGCGTTAACGAGGTTGTACTCATGGATGATGTATACGAACGCTTGCCGATCTCAAGATCGTAATAAAGTCCGTCTGGTCCAGCCGGTCCAGCACGATCAAGTCTAGCACCTCAAAGCAGTGGTGCATTCGTGATCGCACACACGTACGGGTACCCCGACAACCTCCGCGCCCTCGCTCCAGCGAAGCAGCGGAAGCAACAAATCCTTCCAGAAAATCCACCGAGAACATGTATCTCGCTGATCCGAGACCATGGGGAAATTCTAAAGGCGTGAGAGAGATCCTTCGCGAGGAGGTGTGAGTGACAAGTGAGAGGAGGGGGTCCTTTTATAGGGGAGGGGGCAGCCCAAGGGGGCATGGCCGCCAGCCAAGGAGGGTGCCCCCACCTCTCCCTCATTCATGTGGTGGAAGCTCCACTCACATAAAAACCTCTCCACTCACAATTCCACTCACATGCATTAATTTTCCACCAAAATTAATGCAAGCTCTCATTTAAATAAAAATATTTTATTTATTTATTCAGAATTTTGTTAATTACTTTAATTAACAAACATTCACATAAAACCCCTTGCTAGTATTCCATTTCACATGCAGAACCAGTTTCAGCAATGTCAACCGAAACAGTTCCGGTGTCTAGTGAAATAAATTCCCGTGCTTTACTTTTCTTTTTCTGACATATCATTTGCTCCGAATGGTGTCGGTATCCCTTAAGTGTGTCACCCTACGGTTCACGAATAATGCGGACATGATCGAGACCCTTCTCTGATCAATAATCAGTAGCGGGACCTGGAGATCCATACTGACTCCCACACATTCAACGATGACTTCTGTGATCGTGTGAACCTTTTACGCTAGTATCTTAATCCCTTTGTTTCACGATATATTACATGTCCGAGATTCGATCATCGGTATCTCCATACATAGTTTGATCTCGTTACCTACATGCACTCTTTTCTCGTTCCCGTGATATAACATTCTAGTGATCAAATCACTTGCTTGCAAGCTAATCAATGTGATATCACCGAGAGGGCCCAGAGCATATCTATCCGTCATCGGGATGAACATATTCCACTCTTGATCCATGGGTCTCAACATAACACTTTAGTAGTTCTGAAGCCATCTTTATAATCACCCAGTTACGGTGTGACGTTTGATGTCATCGAGAAACTCTTTCGATGTTAGTGATTGACATGATCTCATGGTCTAAGGATTAGGATCACTTTGTAAGTTGTTATAGCAATATAAACTCAATGACTTTGATCGTAATGCTATACTTCGGATGAATGTTCATCACATCATTACACTAATGTTGTGATCTTGTTATTAACAACATCCAATGTCCATGATCAGGAAACTTTGATCATCATGTTAATCAACGAGCTAGTTTATAAGAGAGGCATAACTAGGAACTTCCTTTTTGTTTATTAGACACACATGTATTAACGTTTCCGTATTAATACAATTATAGCATGAAAAATAAACATTTATCATAAATAAGTAATACGATAATAACCACTTTATTATTGCCTCTCGGGCATATTCCCTTCAGATAACCCCTAGGTGGGGAAAGCCAAGCCTAAGTAGGCTGGCTCCAGAAGATAAAGGCCACCTGGTCACCAAGAAGGACAACTCTAGCCGCCTGGCTAGTACCGCCCGGCTGGGCTTAAAGCTTTCTCGGCTGGCCCGTCTAGCCAGGTAGCCAGAAGAACCGGCCGGGTGGAGGCTTCCACCCGGCTTACCTCGGATTCGATGGAAAGCACAGAGGGGGAGACGCTCCTTGCGGGGTACGCCTCAGGCTCCTTCCATCATCAGACAGGCTGGCGTGCCGTCACAACCGGCGCTACCAGACGAAGATAAAGTAAAGCAGTCGACTGACCGACAAAGCAGTCCGGGTGACCATTAAAGCAAGGGTGATGCCCTAAAGGAAGCCCGGGTGACCGTTAAAGAAGTGAATGACGCTAAAGAAGGGCTGAATGGGTCCTGGCCCGCCGGCTGGACCCTGCAGCTGGCCCTGTCCTATAAGCCCATATCCAAACTGTAAATCCTAGAGCCCAAATTGTAATCTACCTCCCCCGACCAGTATATAAGGGCGGGTAGAGCTAGGGTTCTAGGTAAGTAACATCCATAGTAGCAAGAGCTTGCCTCTAGTTCTTCTTCCTCTATCCTTCGATAGTAGCTAAGGAAACAACTCCAGGAGCACTTGTACTGGGTGTTCGCCCCCATATAGTTGATCTTGCAGGAGTAGGCGTGTTACCTTGCCGAGAGGGCCCTAAACCTGGGTACGTCTCTGTGTTTGCAGTTCATCGTGCCCAACCTGTTGGGTGAGCCACCGATTGCATCTGAGTGTCCCTCTTTAGCCATCCCCGATGGCACTGCCATGTTCCACACCATGACAGTTGGCGCCCACCGTGGGGCACAACGCTTTGACTGGGATCTTCTTTCGCACGGGACTTCTGCTCGTCGCCGGTGAGCGTGTGGCCTCCGGCCTCGTCCTCACGCTCGGCGCTTTTGACTGCGTCGTCGACAACACCGTGTGCTTCGTCGGGAACGCCTTCCTCGCCAACGGCTCCATCATGCACATTGGGGATCTCTGCGTCTACGTCGCCACCGTCGCCGAGGTTCTACCCAGCAAGGTCGACACCATCTCCGACGTGCCTCTCGACCACCTCGCCCGTGGCCCGGCCGCAGCGAACGGCTTCATCAAAGTCATGGTAGTGAACGCCCACGAGAACCACTGCCCGCTTCAGGAGCGCCGAGTGGGAGGCGAGAGCTCCGCGCTTGAACATGAGCAGGATCCGCTCACTGCCTCCATCCAGCATCTTCGTGCTCCTGTTGTCATCGAGGCGGACCCAGCGGCAGCTGCGGTCGCGCTTCAACCCACACGCCATAAGCTCCTGGAGGAGGTCACCAAGGTTGCCGCTAACTAGCGCCAATTGAACGCCACCGTGCACGATTACAATGCCGCCCATGGCTTCGCCAGGAAAATCCAGCACCGGGGACGCGACCTCGTGTCAAAACTAGACTGTGCCGCCAACTCTCCCACCGGCATGGCGCAACCCGTCTACATCACCCCCGCCAAAAACATGAGAGCGGCCGAAGCAGCAGCCGCGGAGCTGAGACACGTCGAGGGAGAAGAGCTTTGTCGCTAGCACGAACACCTCCAGCTCCTTGTCGCCACCGCCAACAAGCAGCAAGCCGAAGGGGGCCCTAGTCAAGCGGGCAACACCCAAGATATATCCCCCCTCAAAGGCGTGGACCAGACGGCGCACAGAGGAAGTAAGCACCAACAGGCGTCTTCCCCAGGCGGCACCGGGCAAAATAGCCGCCTGCATAGCAGATCTGGCAATCACGGCCATCGTAACCGCGATGCCGCTGTTACTAGCATGCGCGCCAGAGGAGGGAGCTGGCGCGAACAAGGACCCACCCGCATCGTGCCTGAACGGACGTCTCGGCCCCCGAGAACCGGCTGACGCGCGCGAGCGCATCGATCTCTTGGTGCAGTCGCGCGCGCTAGAAGAAGAAAGTCCGGCTGGGCCAAAATGTTTTGGCCCATGCATCCGAAACGAGCTGTTTCCAAAGGGTTTTTGCTTCAAAGAGACACACCAAAGTACAACAGCACCATCAAGCCCGAGGATTGGCTGGTGGACTACACCACCTCCGTGGGAATCTCTAACGGAAACCTCCGCCTGGCCATCCGTTACGTCCCCCTCATGCTCGTCGACTCGGCGAGAACGTGGCTCAACAGCCTCCCCGACAACAGCATCAATGCCTGGTTGGACTTCAAAGAGGCATTCATTCGCAACTTCACCAGAACATACAAGGGGTTGGGTCGGCCTCGCGAGCTTTCCCTCTGCGTACAAGGCAAAGACAAATCCGACCGCACGTACCTCACCCGGTGGACCAGCATGCACAACTCGTGTGAAGGGGTGCGCGAGAATCAGGCAATCAACTTCTTCACCAACAGCTGCCGAGATGGCACCATGTTGAAGCACAAGCTCAGCCTGGCAGACCCGTAAACCATGGCCCAGGTCATGGCCATTGCGGACAAGTATGCCACTGCCTACGCGGCCATGAAGAAGCCCATCATGGTGGACGACCAAGGACAGATCGTGACGGACGAGAAGGCGGAGCACCGCCAGCTGGGTGAGCATCACTCCATGCGGCATGGCCATGACAACCGCCATGGCAAGAGGAAAGATGACCAGCCCGATATCCCTGATTCCACATAATGGAAGCTACACTTCGACGTCTTGAAGATACAGAGGGGGGGGCTCAGAGCCGGAATTGTAATCCCTTCTCCCAAGGGCGACCGACTAGAGTACGTGCTCGAGATCCACTTCAAGGCATCAAACAATGTCGCCGAGTACGAAGCACTCATCCACAGGCTCAATATGGCCAAGGAGATAGGCATTAAGAGGATACTCTGCTTCAGAGATTCAGATCTGGTGGTGCAGCAAGTCTCAGGTGAATGGGATGCGAGCGACACCAACATGGCCCTTTATCGTTTCTTCAATCAGTAGCTGTGCGCTTGCTTCGAAGGATGCGAGTTCTACCACGTACCTAAGGCCAACAACGAAGCCGCTGACGCCCTGTCCAGAGTTGGCTCAACATGCCATACCGCTTGGAGTCTCCCTTGAGCACCTGCGCAAGCCTTCCATCACTCCCTCCCCGGAGTCCGACTCCATAGTGCTCGACGCAGACCCAAGGGCAACCGGAGCGACACACCCGGGGATTGCTCCACCGCACCCGGGGACTGCCCCGCCGCACCCGGGGACTGCCTTATCACACCTAGGGACTGCCACCAACGAGCCTCCACCCGGAAAACCCCCTGACGCTCCGAAGCCAGTTACCTGCTAGGAGATCAAGCTCATCATGCAGATGGTGTACGCCATCTGGGAAACACCCGACTGGGCCAAACCATTCATGAACTTCTTGGCCAAGGATGAGCCGCCAGAAGAGGAAGTGGCGGCGCGACAAGTGAGACAAAGGGCAAGCGCATACACCATCATCAGTAACGAGCTGTACAAATGCAGCGTCGGAGGCATCTATCAACGATGCGTAAGCCAAGAGGAAGGAATCAAGCTCATAGTGGACATACATCAGGGAGAATGCGGTCACCACACTTTGTCAATGTAACACCCTCAGAATCGGACCTATGCAAGTTTTAGCAAAACCCGCCAAACCCGCATAGAAACGATTCAAAGGTGCCCACCAGGCACTTTCGTGCGGGTGGAAAACGAAGTAATAACATTACACAACAGTCCTCGATGGGACCCACAGAACCGAGATATATAACAGCGACTCAATGAGTCAAGAATACAGATATAATATACAAAGATCCAAATCACCTTGAAAATGATAGAGCATCCGACCACGGACAAGATGCAAATGGGGCTAAGAGCCCTGAAGAATAACCAATGGCGTCCATAACCCTGCCCAGGCCAAGCCGGAAGGGTAACCCTGCTAACGACGTCGATCTCAAAACCTGCTTAAACAAAATGGGTGCCGACAAAGGGCAAAGGAAAAAGAGGAGCGTCAGTACTGAGGCCAGTACACGACGAGACTAGAATTCGGCGGTCCTCGCCTACATAGGTATGGTGGACTGAGCGGCAGCGGCAGCATGCACTAAACAACCTATAGAGACTCGATACAACTGGCGGTTATCGGAGAGGGATAAGAATGACCTATCCGGATCCGACCTGAAGCTAACACCAAACAAACCCATCCTGGTGTTTCCCCCTCGAGACCAAACGAGGAAGTCAACCGAGGAACTCACACAGTTGGCAGTTTTAATCTATTCAGTTATTGTTGCAGCAATTACTAGTCAGGTGTAGATAATCGTCCTGATAAAATAAACAGTGGGCCGTTTTAGTTAACCATTCCGTTGTAGTTGCGACACTTACTAGTCAGATACAAATAGCATGAGATAACCCAAAAACCCAGCAGTTGTTGGTACTTTTATTTAGCCATTCCGTTTTAGTTGCAATACTTACTAGTCAGTTACAATGGTTGCAAGCGACGACCCAAGGAAGCAATTGTTGGCAGTTTTAATTAGCCATTCCATTATAGTGAAGCTGATTACTAGTCATTATAAAGTCAAATTTATAGCACTACTTTAGTTATAGTTGTCTATGCTCGAGATACTGTGCTCCAAGTCGTCCATAACCGCGGACACGGCTTTCAGAAAGTTTTAACCCGGCCGGGGTGCACAAATAGCAACACACACACGATCAACCTCGGAAAAACCAAATCAAAACCCAACGAGGCTTTCACGACAAAGCAATCAAGGAACAGGTATCAAGTACTCGGGGTCCTACGGGACACAAGTGGGCGGTCGGAAACCAAATGTTATCTATCACCCACCGATGCCTCTGCTTACTTACTTCAATTTTAGTTGTTAAACAGGAATTAAAGTGACGAAAAGTAAAACCATGATCATCTCCAACATCAACATGCGGCCATACACCAACAACTGTGGCACTTGACGACACGCAACAGCACTTGAGCAAGCGACTACGACGCGCAAGTCCAACTATCTACCAATCAACAGGTAATAGGATTTGTCCAAGGCAATATAGGGCTGCAGGGGATATCACAGGTACGGAACTAGAGCATCGCAACACAGATAGCAATAGATCAACAGGAGGGAGTAAAGACTATAAAAGTAAGATAGGTAGAAAGGGGGAGATGCTCGCCTGAAAACATTGCCGAAGTTCGACCGAAGATCGGGGCGAAGCTCACATCAACTCAACGGCCTTATCCGCGAAGAAGCAAAACACTAGAATAAACACTGGATGCACTATTTAATACAACGGCAGAAGATCGGCATGATGCATGTATGATGCATGACATGGCAAAGGTGCGATGCAATTAGGCAAGATTAACAAGATTAATCGGAACCGGGATCCCGACAATTAGTTAGATGGTTCAAGTTGTTTATCTACCCCGCAAATTAAATGTTGTTTAACAAGGCAGAATATATCACCGTTTCGCTACACAAGTCTAAATGAGGCCGATATGAGACTAGATTTGCCCGCATATGGGCCCCATATTTAATTATTAGGTGAATCGGCAAAAGGCCCCCAAACCACAGACAAGTATGCATGCATGACCAATTAATATGCGACAGGTTGTATTATATTATAAAATAGGGTTTCGGGAAGGGGTTCACACATTAGGGTTCGGCAGATCTTGGGGTTCCGGGGTTCGGGGTCGGGTCTCGGGGTTCAGGGTTCGACGGAAACGTTCTCGGACTCTGGGATTTAGGGTCTTCGTATCAGGGAAGTAGATCTTGTCGCATCCGGGAAGCAGGACTTGGGTCGGCGTCGGGGCGCATCGGATTCTTCCGGGTCGAGGTCGTTCTTGTTGTCACGAGGACCTTGTCGGGTCCGCGGGTCGGGTAGGACTTGGCGTTCCTTTCGGTTCAGGTTTTGGCGTCCGAGGCAGTACTTGGCGTCCGGGATAAAGAACGTGTCGCACATGTGGTCTTCGGATCGGATGCCGGGATCGATCTTCGGATCGAGACGAACTTGGGATCCGTGATGAAGAGCTTGATGTTCCTTGGCGGAGATCTTGGATCCTAGCCTCAGCACCTCTAGAGGACTTGGTCGGCGTTGGGTTGGCTTGTCCTCGAGATCTTGTCGCATGATCTCGGCATAGCTCTGAAGCATACAACACATCCGCAAAGGACCAAAACACAGCACTTCACGAGCAGCATAAACACAGAGGCACACACTTCCTCGAACACCAACAACAGGGATGCGCAGAGTCGGCAGGAGAAGGGGCGTCGCACATCCTGGAGATGAGAGGGCGAGCGGGTCCAGCGGACGGCGGAGGGAGGGCGCTGGAATGCGGGGCCGACGGAGCTCGGGGCTGCTCGGGGACGGCACGGGCGCGCTAGCAGAGGGGCCCGCCGGAGAAGGGCGAGAGGAGGCGCTGGTGGGGCTCGGCGAGGCGGGCCCGCCGGCGACGGCGGCGCCAGGGGGAAGCGACGGTGGCTCGGCGAGGATGGCCGGGAGGAGGGAGAGGCGGAGGGTCGAGGTCGCGGGGAGGGAGGCCGGAGGCGAGGCGGCGACGAGCTCGGAGCGCGGCGGCCGGAGGCGGAAGGAGGGTGGGCGGAGCCGGCGCACGGGGTCGCTGACGCGCGAGGTCGGGGAGGCTCGGCGGGGCCGCGCAGAGGAAACGGTGGCGGAGGGCTCGCTGGCGGGAGGGCGGCCTGCGGCGGCGTGGCCGGCTAGGTCGGCGGCGGAGGCGACGCGCGCGAAGGGGAAGCCGAGGCAGGCGGCGCCGGGCGAGCGGCGGCGAGGGGATGGAGACGAGCAGGGCGGCGAGGTGGTGGGGGCACGGGCGGATGCGCGGAGAGGACGCCGGCGAGAGGGAGAGAGCGGTGGAGGCGCCGGGTAGGTGGGGGAGCGGGGCGAGGGGAGGAAGCGGCCGCGGCTGGAGAGGAAGGTGGCGGGCGGCGTCGGGCGTGAGGGGCTGCGCGCGGTGAGCGCGTGGGGAGGAAGAAGGGGAAGAGGGAGGCGCGGGGACAGGGGCCAGGGGTGGGGCCCAGGCGGGAGGAGGTGGACCGGGTCGGGTGTGTGGCTGGTGGTTGGTTCAGGTGGTGTGCGTGTGTGCTGCGGGTGGGGCCACGGGGAAGGAGAGGGGAGTGGCGGGGCCCAGGGGGTGAGTGGGTCGGTTTGGGTGGGGTGTGGGATGGAGGGAGATAGAGGAGAGAGAGGGGGTGGACCAGGTGGCAGAGGGTGGTTGGTGGGTATTTGGGGTGGGCTGATGTGGCATTCAGTGATTGGAGGGGGTGAGGTGGAGGGGCTGGGTATATTAGTATTAGGTAGTTTTAGGATTCTGGGCGAACCGTTTTATTCTGGGGGTGGTCGTCCGGGTCGAATCGGCCCGTTCGACTGCCCCTATAAAATAATTTAATATTTTATTCATTTTAAACAGACCGGTTGCAAAACGTAGTTTGTCAAAATAAAATATTCCGGAGACCCGGTTTTGGTTTTGAATAAAGATGGGGCGTTTAGAAAACACAAACAGGTTTTTCTGCAAATAATTTTATGCAAGCAAATGCAAGATGATGACGATGCTCAAATGCAATGTGGCATGATGACATGAGCATGCGGTCATGATGATGCAATGCACAAAAACAACGCGATTTTCTAGGAGGGGTTTTTGCGGGATGCCACAATTCGACACCACTAACAATGGATCTCGCCCTCGAGATCCGCCTCATGGTACCGGAACGAAGGTCGGCGATCTGCGTCTTCTCGCCTCGTGTAGATCCTCGTGACACCACTAACAAAGATTCTTCATCCATCTTGAAATTGGCGACACCACCAACAAAGGGTCGTTGATCCTGTTCGTCAAGAGAGCACTCCGGATAAACAACGGACGAAGTTAAAGGTAAGGCCACCTCTAACTTTCACGGAAGGAGTAAAATCACATTAATTCACCAATTCAATGTACAAGAGCGAATGATAAGAGTAGTGGTATGGTAGCTACTCCATCCCGCACTCAAACCATTACCCTGCACGCGAATAGGTGGATTATGCAACCAACTCTCGAAATTAGACTGAAGATCTCGACAAGCGAGGTTCGGAAACAAAGGAGTGATGCAGACTCTGCATCGGATCTGGCGTAGAGGATGTCGTCGCGTCGGAAAACACCGGAAGGCACAAACAAGGAACAAAGAATGGTACCGTAGTAGACGGGTTCCTCAGGCAACTTGAACACCGGATGGTAGAACACCGTTATCAAAGAAGAAAGCGAAACCCTGAAGGTACGACGGAACCCAACCACGAGAAATCCTGGACTCGAAGAAAGAGACGAGAGCGGATTCAAAACACGTAGAGGTAAGAGGAGAACAGCAGAGGGATAAGGAGTAAAAATCAGACCTAATCAGAACTATCCAACCGATTTTGCAAAATAGTTTTGACACCCTACTTCGGCCGTTAGCTAGGTTATCCTATAGGCTGGACTTGTGGGGTATCGCAACTGCTGAGCTCTGATACCACTCTGTAACACCCTCAGAATCGGACCTATGCAAGTTTTAGCGAAACCCGCCAAACCCTCATAGAAACGATTCAAAGGTGCCCACCAGGCACTTTCGTGCGGGTGGAAAACGAAGTAATAACATTACACAACAGTCCTCGATGGGACCCACAGAACCGAGATATATAACAGCGACTCAATGAGTCAAGAATACAGATATAATATACAAAGATCCAAATCACCTTGAAAATGATAGAGCGTCCGACTACGGACAAGATGCAAATGGGGCTAAGAGCCCTGAAGAATAACCAATGGTGTCCATAACCCTGCCCAGGCCAAGCCGGAAGGGTAACCCTGCTAACGACGTCGATCTCAAAACCTGCTTAAACAAAAGGGGTGCCGACAAAGGGCAAAGGAAAAAGAGGAGCGTCAGTACTGAGGCCAGTACACGGCGAGACTAGAATTCGGCGGTCCTCGCCTACATAGGTATGGTGGACTGAGCGGCAGCGGCAGCATGCACTAAACAACCTATAGAGACTCGATACAACTGGCGGTTATCAGAGAGGGATAAGAATGACCTATCCGGATCCGACCTGAAGCTAACACCAAACAAACCCATCCTGGTGTTTCCCCCTCGAGACCAAACGAGGAAGTCAACCGAGGAACTCACACAGTTGGCAGTTTTAATCTATTCAGTTATTGTTGCAGCAATTACTAGTCAGGTGTAGATAATCGTCCTGATAAAATAAAAAGTGGGCCGTTTTAGTTAACCATTCCGTTGTAGTTGCGACACTTACTAGTCAGATACAAATAGCATGAGATAACCCAAAAACCCAGCAGTTGTTGGTACTTTTATTTAGCCATTCCGTTTTAGTTGCAATACTTACTAGTCAGTTACAATGGTTGCAAGCGACGACCCAAGCAAGCAATTGTTGGCAGTTGTAATTAGCCATTCCATTATAGTGAAGCTGATTACTAGTCATTATAAAGTCAAATTTATAGCACTACTTTAGTTATAGTTGTCTATGCTCGAGATACTGTGCTCCAAGTCGTCCATAACCGCGGACACGGCTTTCAGAAAGTTTTAACCCGGCCGGGGTGCACAAATAGCAACACACACACGATCAACCTCGGAAAAACCAAATCAAAACCCAACGAGGCTTTCACGACAAAGCAATCACATGATTCAGAAATATGTCAGGGGGCCACCCCATTGAGTAGACCCGCAACGAAGTAAGCTAGCTCCGAGATGGTCTCAAGGTTTGCGTCAATGGCTGTAAACGACTGGGAACCCCAAACGGGGCTTGTCGATACCGCGAAAACATTCCGCTTACCTAAACAGTACAGTTTGCTCCTCGCACAATCGTAAATAAAACAGTAAAGCATGGCATAAGTACAGGATCGTAAATAAAGCCTCAAACTAGTTTGTGGCCCCAAGAAATAAGACTGAATCAAGCTCTGGCTAAGGGGGGCCCATAATTCCCCGTATGTGGATAGCGCGATAAATCAAGGAACAGGTATCAAGTACTCGGGGTCCTACGGGACACTAGTGGGCGGTCGGAAACCAAATGTTATCTATCACCCACCGATGCCTCTGCTTACTTACTTCAATTTTAGTTGTTAAACAGGAATTAAAGTGACGAAAAGTAAAACCATGATCATCTCCAACATCAACATGCGGCCATACACCAACAACTGTGGCACTTGACGACACGCAACAGCACTTGAGCAAGCGACTACGACGCGCAAGTCCAACTATCTACCAATCAACAGGTAATAGGATGTGTCCAAGGCAATATAGGGCTGCAGGGGATATCACAGGTACGGAACTAGAGCATCGCAACACAGATAGCAATAGATCAACAGGAGGGAGTAAAGACTATAAAAGTAAGATAGGTAGAAAGGGGGAGATGCTCGCCTGAAAACATTGCCGAAGTTCGACCGAAGATCGGGGCGAAGCTCACATCAACTCAACGGCCTTATCCGCGAAGAAGCAAAACACTAGAATAAACACCGGATGCACTATTTAATACAACGGCAGAAGATCATCATGATGCATGTATGATTCATGACATGGCAAAGGTGCGATGCAATTAGGCAAGATTAACAAGATTAAGCGGAACCGGGATCCCGACAATTAGTTAGATGGTTCAAGTTGTTTATCTACCCCGCAAATTAAATGTTGTTTAACAAGGCAGAATATATCACCGGTTCGCTACACAAGTCTAAATGAGGCCGATATGAGACTAGATTTGCCCGCATATGGGCCCCATATTTAATTATTAGGTGAATCGGCAAAAGGCCTCCAAACCACAGACAAGTATGCATGCATGACCAATTAATATGCGACAAGTTGTATTATATTATAAAATAGGGTTTCGGGAAGGGGTTCACACATTAGGGTTCGGCAGATCTTGGGGTTCCGGGGTTCGGGGTCGGGTCTCGGGATTCAGGGTTCGACGGAAACGTTCTCGGACTCCGGGATTTAGGGTCTTCGTATCGGGGAAGTAGATCTTGTCGCATCCGGGAAGCAGGACTTGGGTCGGCGTCGGGGCGCATCGGATTCTTCCGGGTCGAGGTCGTTCTTGTTGTCACGAGGACCTTGTCGGGTCCGCGGGTCGGGTCGGACTTGGCGTTCCTTTCGGTTCGGGTTTTGGCGTCCGAGGCAGTACTTGGCGTCCGGGATAAAGAACTTGTCGCACATGTGGTCTTCGGATCGGATGCCGGGATCGGTCTTCGGATCGAGACGAACTTGGGATCCGTGATGAAGAGCTTGATGTTCCTTGGCGGAGATCTTGGATCCTAGCCTCAGCACCTCTAGAGGACTTGGTCGACGTTGGGTTGGCTTGTCCTCGAGATCTTGTCGCATGATCTCGGCATAGATCTGAAGCTTACAACACATCCGCAAAGGACCAAAACACAGCACTTCACGAGCAGCATAAACACAGAGGCACACACTTCCTCGAACACCAACAACAGGGATGCGCAGAGTCGGCAGGAGAAGGGGCGTCGCACATCCTAGAGATGAGAGGGCGAGCGGGTCCAGCGGACGGCGGAGGGAGGGCGCTGGACTGCGGGGCCGACGGAGCTCGGGGCTGCTCGGGGACGGCACGGGCGCGCTAGCAGAGGGGCCCGCCGGAGAAGGGCGAGAGGAGGCGCTGGTGGGGCTCGGCTAGGCGGGCCCGTCGGCGACGGCGGCGCCAGGGGGAAGCGACGGTGGCTCGGCGAGGATGGCCGGGAGGAGGGAGAGGCGGAGGGTCGAGTTCGCGGGGAGGGAGGCCGGAGGCGAGGCGGCGACGAGCTCGGAGCGCGGCGGCCGGAGGCGGAAGGAGGGTGGGCGGAGCCGGCGCGCGGGGTCGCTGACGCGCGAGGTCGGGGAGGCTCGGCGGGGCCGCGCAGAGGAGACGGTGGCGGAGGGCTCGCTGGCGGGAGGGCGGCCTGCGGCGGCGCGGCCGGCTAGGTCGGCGGCGGAGGCGGCGCGCGCGAAGGGGAAGCCGAGGCAGGCGGCGCCGGGCGAGCGGCAGCGAGGGAATGGAGACGAGCAGGGCGGCGAGGTGGTGGGGGCACGGGCGGACGCGCGGAGAGGACGCCGACGAGAGGGAGAGAGCGGTGGAGGCGCCGGGTAGGTGGGGGATCGGGGCGAGGGGAGGAAGCGGCCCCGGCTGGAGAGGAAGGTGGCGGGCGGCGTCGGGCGTGAGGGGCTGCGCGCGGTGAGCGCGTGGGGAGGAAGAAGGGGAAGAGGGAGGCGCGGGGACAGGGGCCAGGGGTGGGGCCCAGGCGGGAGGAGGTGGACCGGGTCGGGTGTGTGGCTGGTGGTTGGTTCAGGTGGTGTGCGTGTGTGTTGCGGGTGGGGCCAGGGGGAAGGAGAGGGGAGTGGCGGGGCCCAGGGGGTGAGTGGGTCGGTTTGGGTGGGGTGTGGGCTAGAGGGAGAGAGAGGAGAGAGAGGGGGTGGACCAGGTGGCAGAGGGTGGTTGGTGGGTATTTGGGGTGGGCTGATGTGGCGTTCAGTGATTGGAGGGGGTGAGGTGGAGGGGCTGGGTATATTAGTATTAGGTAGTTTTAGGATTCTAGGCGAACCGTTTTATTCTGGGGGTGGTCGTCCGGGTCGAATCGGCCCGTTCGACTGCCCCTATAAAATAATTTAATATTTTATTCATTTTAAACGGACCGGTTGCAAAACGTAGTTTGTCAAAATAAAATATTCCGGAGACCCGGTTTTGGTTTTGAATAAAGATGGGGCGTTTAGAAAACACAAACAGGTTTTTCTGCAAATAATTTTATGCAAGAAAATGCAAGATGATGACGATGCTCAAATGCAATGTGGCATGATGACATGAGCATGCGGTCATGATGATGCAATGCACAAAAACAACGCGATTTTCTAGTAGGGGTTTTTGCGGGATGCCACAGTCAAGGGCAATAGCAGCCAAGGCCCTTCGATGCGGTTTCAATTGTACAACAACACTAAAGGATGCTCAAGAACTAGTCATGGCATGCAATGGTTGTCAACGATTCGGCCAGCTGAAGCACACACCGTCTACAGCGCTCAAGGAGATACCGATCACCTGTCCGTTTGCAATATGGGGGCTGGACATGGTCGGACCATTCAAGACAGCTCGATCCGGTATGACGCACTTGCTCGTAGTAATGGAAAAATTCACCAAATGGATCAAGGCAAAGTCCATAAAGAAGCTGGATGGAGCAACAGTGATCAAGTTCTTCACGGACATCATCATTTGGTTCGGTTGCCCACACATCATCATCACAGACAACGACACCAATTTTGCCAAGGGGATTTTGGCTCGCTTTTGTGGAGAAAAGGGCATCCGCCTCGACCTATCCTCAGTCTCACACCCTCAGTCCAACGGGCAGTGCAAGCACGCTAACGGCATGGTCCTAGTCGGAATTAAACCAAGACTGATTGAGCCACTCGTCAGGTCACCAGGATGTTGGATAGAGGAACTGCCAGCCATGCTATGGAACCTGCGCACCACCCCCAACCATTCAACCGGCTTCACGCCGTTCTTACTTGTCTACGGGGCAGAGGCCGTCCTTCCCACTGACATCCAGTTTGACGCACCCCGCAAGCAGCTCTACACGGAGCAAGAGGCCAAGGAAGCATGTGAGGACAACATGGACCTGCTCGAGGAGGCACGCGAGCTGGCCCTGTCCAGATTAGGAATCTATCAGCAGGACTTGCACTGCTACCACGCCATCCGGATCTGGCCCACCTCTTTTCGTGAGGGAGATCGCGTGCTTCTCCTAGTCCAGAGCACGAAGAGAATGCACAAGTTGTCTCCGCCTTGGGAGGGGCCATTCATCATCAGCCGAGCACTGCACAATGACTCATACTACCTGATCAATGCCTAGCAGCCGGTGAAGAATAAGGCAGATCGCTCTGACGAGGAAACTGAACGCCCATGGAATGCGAACCTACTTCATCCATTTTACACTTGAGCGAGAAGTGTATGTATCTTCATTTCATGAACTAAATGAACAATCTTGGAAGCCTCAGCACAGCTCCGAGGACTTTGTCCTAATTTGTGCACCACTTTTGCCTTCGAACTGGCTCCGGCAATCTTTACAACAAGGTTGCCGGCTGGCCCGGACGCCCGCGATTTCTACAGATGGTTGAGTATTGTACGGGGCACCTAGAGCCCACTCTTCGGTTCCGACTTTAGACCGTAAGCCGGCTGTCGACCCGTCAAGAGCAAAAGCTCGAAGTACCCTTTATAAGAAATTACCCAAGGAGAAATCCAGGGCGAACCGGCTGCGCCTGCTCGAGCTAAGCCAGTAACAACACACCGAAGTATCGCGAGGGACGCTAACCTAGTTACCCCTTCAGTTCTGGCTGAAGAACGCAACCCGGCTAGCAGTCGGCAAGGTCAAAGCTTGAAAGGCCAATACTCGCTGAGAAAAGGAACAAGTTAACAGCCTAGTTCGAAAGGGCATCATTTTCGTATTGTATCTTAATTGCAAACGAACGCACAAGTAACAAAACTAACTCAAGCGACGCTATGTATTGTGCTGCACGAGCCACAACTTGACAGAAAACAAGGTGGCAAAGAGCTTCGACCCGGCTGGCTACCCCAGCCGGCCCGAACCTCGGGGACTACACCTAGTGGGCACGCTCCCGCGCACCCATCAGAACAAGTAAGGTGGCAAAGAGCTTCGACCTGGCTGGCTACCCCAACCGGCCCATACATCGGGGACTACACCCAGTGGGCGCGCTCTCGCGCACCCGTTAGAACGAACAAGGTGGCAAAGAGCTTCGACCTGGCTGGCTACCCTAGCCGGCCCGAACCTCTAGGACTGCACCCGACGATCGCGCTACGACGCGCTCGCGCAAAAAACGAAAGGACAATAACGTCCAAGAAGAAAAGAGACAAATTCAACGTAAGCCAAAAGGGGCATCAAGCCAATAAGAGGAACACGAAGGTTCCGCACAGAATTCAAAGTCTTACAGCAAGGTTCACCACCAAGCGGGACTGATGCATATTAAGTTTTCAAGACAAATACTCCTGGCATCCCACGTATCAAGCTCAAGGGTTGGAATCGCGGAAGGAGCATCAGCCGCTGGAGTAGGAGTCTGTCCGGCAGAAGGAGCACTGGCGCCGGCCGCAGGTACTTGGCTGGAGGAGGCGATGTCGACAACGCTCGCAGGAGCCGGGATCCATTGGCATGGCATCAGCTCGGAGGGGTCGCGGAAGTCGCACTCTAGATCCACGTATGTGCCGATCTTCACCCCATAGGACCTGATTACCGGAATGCTCTCGCGGAGGCTCTCGTAGCTGGTCCCGATTCAGAAGCCACGAGTGAGCACACCTAGATCCGCCTCCGGATACCAGGACTTCACTAGGGCTAGGGCCATCTCCACTCCGCCATGCGCCGCCCACTCCTTGTGGATCCCCAGCACGTCGATACCTCGGGTCAGGGTGAGCGCCAAGCTGGCAATGTCGTGTGGCTCACCCGTCTCTGGCTTGATGTACTGGAGGAAGTCGTTGGCGATGTTGCGAAGATCGTCGCTTTCCTCCGCCAGAGCCTTGACCAGGTCCCAGGCGGTCAGATCGCGTCTAACCTCCTATGTTGGCAGCTTTTCGAGAGCCTGCTCGGTCGACTCCGGGTAATGAGCTGCAGACGGAGGAAGGAGTAAGCGGCAAGATACGGGTTGGTTTACCATAGTATAGAAGAGGTAAGGAAGCGCAAACTTACTAACGACCAGCTCGGCGATTCCCTCAAGCTGTCGGGTCAGCTCCTCCCACTACTAGAAAAACGCCTATTCGTGGCGCACCTGAAAAGGCCTTCCGTGGCGCACTAGCAGTGCGCCACGGGCCTCGCGCTACGGCTATCTCGTAGCCGTGGCGCACTGCATGGTGCGCCACAGTTATATCGAGATAGGCGTGGCGCACTACTTGGTGTGCCACGGGTAGGGGTACAGGGTGAGGCACATATGTGTTTTTCAAAAAAACAAAAAAAAATGCAAAAAACACCCTCGTTTTGAATTGCAAAAGCAATCGGGTCTGCGCATCACCGCTGCAGTCATTTCACCTCGCTGGAGCATGGCCGTGGCAGGGAGGTGCGGGAGGGGTCGTGGCCGCTCTAGTCCTCGCCGGCGTCGAGGTGGTAGGAAGGGTGTGGTTGGAGAAAGGAAGGTAGGAAGAGAGGGAGGAAGGAAGAGATGGAGGAAGAGAGGGAGGAAGGAAGAGATGGAGGAAGAGAGGGAGGAAGGAAGAGATGGAGGAAGAGAGGGAGGAAGGAAGAGATGGAGGAAGAGAGGGAGGAAGGAAGAGATGGAGGAAGAGAGGGAGGAAGAGAGGGAGGAAGGAAGAGAGGGAGGAAGGGAGGTCAGACGCCGCCGTCACTTCAAGGAGAGGAGGAGGCCGCCGTTGCGCCGCCGCCGTGCCACCGTCACTGCAAGGAGAGGAGGAGGCCGTCGTCGCGCCGTCACTGCAAGGAGATGAGAAGGGGAAGGAGGAGAAGGAAGAAGGAAGAAGGAGAAGGAAGAAGGAGAAGGGAGAAGGAAGAAGGAGAAGGGAAAGGAAAAGGAAGAGGGAAAAGGGGGAGGGAAAAGGGGGAGGGAAAAGGGGGAAGGGAAAGGTAGGTGGGCGGGGTGAGGATTCGAAATTTGAATCCCGCCCAAGCTTATCCGTGGTGCAGTAGGTGGTGGTGCGCTACGGGTAAGTCGCCCTCTATTTTTTTTTCTGCAGGAAAAAACGGTCTTTTGACCGTAACTTTTTACTCTTTTCGAATTTTGAAAATCTAAAAAGTCGCTAAACGACCGGAGGTGGTTGCGAGCAGATGCGAAATCTCGTTCTCGTCATTTTGGTATATTATACGATTTTTTCGATATCGTATGCAAAAGTTACGGCCTTTTTACCGTGGCATGACCTTTTTTTGCAAATAAAGTCAAAACTCATGTTTGTTAATTTTACTAGAAGCTATACCACATTACCTTCCTAAATATGAAAGGATTTAATTTTTTGAAGTGTTTATCATTTTCTTTTATTTTTTGAAAAGCCTAAAAAGGCGATCCACGGGGGGGGGGGGGGGGGGGGGTTGGAGTTGGTGCATGCCACTTAGCCGTAGGGCACTAGGGCAGAGTGCCCTACGGCTAAGTTGACCCAGCTGCAGCAGCAAACATGCCCGTAGCGCACTAGGTCAAGGTGCCCTACGGATAAGTGACACATCCGTAGCGCACCTTGACCTAGTGCGCTACGGGTATGTGTGATGTGGCCACATGTGCCCTGGCCCACACATAGCCATGGCGCACCACCCCCATGTGCGCCACGCTTATGACAGTTAGCCGTAGGGCAGCTGTGGGCAGTGCGCCACGCCTATTTTACCCGTGGGGGCACCACTAGCAAGTGCGCCATAGAAGTGTGGATTACCTATAGCCGTTTTCCTAGTAGTGTCCTCCCGTGAACGGAGAGCCTTGAACATCTCCTCCCTTTGGCGGAGGTCGACTCCAAGGTATTCAGTGCCTCCCCTCGGGTGTCAGCCACCTTCTTGCTCCTCTCCACAGCGACATCCGGCTTGTGTTTGGCCACGACCAGTTGGTCGAACTACACCTGTCGTGCCTTGTTCGACTCCTCTAGCCGGGCAACTTGAGCTTTGAGGCGCTCCACCTCCCTATTCTTATACAAGATCATGGCTGTAGGAGGATACCCGATGGTAAACAAAAAGCGGGAAAAGGAGGCCAACCGCCAAGAGAGATCAGAGGAAGCAATCTTACAGCCCAACTCCTGAGTGTTCTTCACAGACTCTGAAAATGCTTTCTGCAAAAAGAAAGGAGTAAGGAAAAGAGCAGAAATCCGGCTACAAAAATCCGGATGCAGCAAGAGAGAATGGGGAGACACACCTAACTCCATCAAGAAAAACAAATTTTTGGCCTCAACAAGTCCCTTTTCCATTCCCTCAACCAGGTGGCGAACCTGGCCGAGTGCGACGGGCGCTGCGCCCGAGAGCTAGGCGAGGATGGCACCCAGCGTCAACATAGCTGGAGCAGGCCTCGAGCCTGTGTAACATCCCAAAACTATTAAACAATGATCATCAAACTCTAATCACTAAAATTAGGGTTAACAAAAACTTTGATTAATTAAAATCATATGAATGCATGTGTGTATGTGATGATTTGGTAAATGCATGAATGGACATGTGTGATTAACCTAAATAGCAAGAAATGGTGTAAATATGAAAATAACATCATATAAAACTTTTCCAAACAGAAACAAATAAAGAGAAAATCAAAAACAAATCAATTAAAGCAAATGGTCATTTTTGCCAATCTTGCTCACTAGGTCACTTTGAGTGTTTCTAGTCCAAGATTTCAAACAGAAACTTTTCCAATTCTTTTCACCCCTTGCTAAGACCAAGTAAAAGTGAATCAAAGCCCACCTTTCAAACTTGCAAAAACATTTGGCAACCTCATTCAAATCACAAGTAAAAATTGAATCTTCATCATATGTGTAGATCACCCATTTTCAAAACCCAACCAAACTAGTGCCCCTTGACTAATCCAACTAACCAGAGATTCCCTAGTATGTGCCTAGCAAACCCACAAATTTGAATTTCTTTCGACCATTTCATCAAACACCTTGTTTGCAGCAAACAAACAAACAACAAACACTATAGTGTATAGTGATTTTGGCCAACCTTGTTCCCTCTCTAGCTCTCTCTATACTCTCAGTAGATGAACTAGCCAAATTAACAAGCTTTAGCACCACTGTGAGAAAGCCTAGCCATTAATGGTGAGCATGCCGAGAGCACAATTGTCACCCCCATGTCGTCAGCAAGCTACAAGCCTAACTAGCCTCGCCAACCTTGTCTAGCAGGCACTCCACCGTCCACCACCACCCCCTGTCCAACGCTCGAACCCTGCTAGCCACTGGACCACCCGCCAAGCATGGGCCTAGTCTCTCTGTGTGCGAGCCGAGAGCACACCAGTGCGCCGTCAGCGACATCATCCCACAGACTACGGGCCGCCCTCTCCGGTTGCATACGTGATCGCCAGCACCCCGCCAGACAACCTTGTTCGCCGCCGTGCGGACCATGCATGCTGTGCGCCATTAAAATTGTTGTCGGACCCGCCCAGAGCGTCGACGTGTTCCGACCGATTTGCACCGCCCCACGCGTGGCCATCAAGCCATTGAGCTTCGCCAGGGATCACAACAACGCCCCTATCGTCGCCCATTCCAGTAGCACTCTGTGCCGTCGAGACTGACGAGCTCCACCCGCGCCATTCGGTCCCCTTTAGCCACTATAAAAGGAGGCCTCCCCCGCTCGTTTTCTTCACACCAGTTTACTCCCCACCTCTCACTGATACCCCTCACTCACTCCTAGATCCAAGCGAGCAGCACATCGCCAGAATTTCACCAGAGTTCGCCGCTGCAGAGGAGGCGAGGCTCCGTCGATTGGACCTGCCCCAGGAGAAACTGCCGGTACCAGGAGGACCGCCGTCGTCGACTTCGTCATTCACCCCCGTTGCCGACCATCTTCGGATACCCGGTGAGCCTCCCACGAACCCCACTGGCCGCGGTAGCGTTCGTGCTCGTCGCATCCTGTTCAGACGTGGACGATGAACCAGAGTCGTTCGATTAGAATTAGATCCCACGGTCCACATCGCCCGATACCACTTTGCCACTCGTTGTTTCACTGAAGAGTGGGGTCGCTCACTTAACCAGCCCGCGCGTGTGCTGTGCGTAGTGGGCCGGCCAGTTAAACCTCCCGCGCAACCCAACAATTCAAATTTAGTTTTATTCATTTAATTTCAAACCCAGTTCTGTACCTAGATTTAAAAATTAACCGAGCTCGATTCACTTAACCAAGATGCATGAAACCAATTTTGTTAGGAAGGTACTGGAGTGCTCAATCCAAGCCCGTTGGATTCAAACGATTTGGATTTGTAGATCAACCATGGTAAAATACAAGGCAAAAGCTTTTCTGCATTCAAACATTTTTCAAAATTCAACCATAAGAGCTTTTGAGTTCATTCCAACTCTCAAAAATCTCATTTAACCATACCTTTCAGAATATATAAAAATATATTGGTTTACTTACAGAAATAATGATCAAGTAATAAAAGAATGCCACATAGGCATTTCTTGTCACTTTAATTAATTAAAATAAAAAAAGTTAAACCTTATTAACTTGCGACACCACTTTAAATCACATTCCCATGTACTGAAATATGTGGTGATGACATGTGTCAACATGATCCCATGTTTGAGTTGGAGAATATTAAATCTTAAGTAGTTTTTCAATGAGTAGAAATTAATTTTCTAAAATAAAATAAATGAGACAAGTACTTTAATCTTGTAATGTTAGTGATGATGATAGATCATCTAGTATGAACCTTTGTGTGATGATTAGAAATAGTTAAGTATTGTTTGGTGATTGTGTACCTCGTATTTATTTATAGATGCTAGTACCGACCAAGGATACGAGGAGGAAGGAGGATACTACAAGGAAGAATCCGAGGAGAACTTCAACCATTACTCTGCACAAGGCAAGCCTATACTTGCAACCTTGCAAGCTAACACTTGTAAGATACCCTACTTATGCAAGCTACTACTTGCTTGTTACTATCCCAACTATATGCCTTAAGCATATGTGATTATACCCACTTGACACCCCACCCTAGTTTTACTTGCAATCTTAGTATTTTAATTTATTTATTAAAAGCATTCTATCAAAAGTTTACTTTGTGACTTGTAGCTTCTGGAAAGATAATTGAAGGTAGCATAAAGAGCATAAAATTTGGCCTAAGTTAGATAATCTTGATGTCATCCTAAGGCATGAGATTGAACTTAGTTAATACCCACTTGTTTATTACCCCTCATTAGTATTTACCCCCACTTATAGATGCTAGTGTTAAGCTTAAAACTTGATCAACTTTAGATTGGGAATACTTGGGGAAAATGGTTATGAAAACCTTAGAATGATGAGTCATTCTACTGAAATGTTTTTACATGTGTTTCCGAACACCAAATGATTTATGATGATGAAAATGTTTAAGGCATGAGCCTTAGCCCTTTATAAAACTGATAGTTGTCTGGATGCGATACCATTCCAATTTTATCGTACAACCACAATACCCGAAATTTGGATAGGGCTTGACTGGAAATTTATATACCTTAGTATGGGTTCCCTTGCGGCCAGGGTTTGAGCTGAGGCTACCTTGTGAAGATTGTCCACCTGTGCAGTACCCAAGATGACAGTTAGTCATGGTTGGGAGGCCAAACTCACAGGATAGGTGCCTATACTAGGGCGTGTAATTGAAATGTTAGGATTGATTATCCGCATACTGAGTATGGTGAATTCAGGACTTGTTCCTGACGGATGTATTGAATGTTGTGGTGAAAGTGTACAATATCTACAGAGTGTCAAACTATTCGAATAGCCGCGTCCGCGGTTATGGACAGTTGGAGTGGCCATAATGTTCCCCCGTCAGATGTTTTCAAAACGACTTGTGAAATGATTTGTGACTTTGACTTGACCACAACAGAGTTGTGATACGAAATTCAAGTTTCCACTTAAGTGTTATAAAATGTTCAACTAGTTTTATGTGCTTCTGAACTTAGTAGAGGTAAATCTGGATTTTTGCAAAACAATCCTAGAGCTTAGTATATCCTATTCAAAACCACTTCACTTGTAGTATTAGTTTGCGAGTACTTAAAGAGTACTCGTGGCTTTGTCCCTGGCTATTCCCGTGGGCATACTATGAAGAGGAGTATCAGGAAGATGGATAGCAGGAAGGTTACGACAACTAGGATCATCTCCCATCGTCAGCATTGCCTATGACCCTGAAGATGGAGCTTCGCCTACTCTATTGTTACTATTACGTTATTCCGCTGCTTGAATTGTATTAAGAACTGGATCATGAGATCCTTATTTGTGTAAGACCTTATGTATGGTTTGTAATGGATGATGTACTGTGATATCCTGGGATTGCGATGTATGGCATAAGAGGCATCTGGGATTAAAAATCCGGGTGTTGACAGCCGGTCACCACAACCTCGTCTTTGTCAGCAGCCATACCCGAAGGCGCAACCACCACCAGCTCCCTCCCCGCCGAGCCGGAGGCGCCCGGCTGGCCGCCACCCACCACAGCCGCCTGCACCACCACGGCCCCCTCCGTCACTTTTGTGCTGACGGGCCTGGCAGAACTGGCTGGAGCATCGCTCCAGGCCAGGTTCACGGCAGCCCTCTAGGATGGAGGAGCAGAGTCTCGGGGTCCTGAGCGGCCGCAAAGAGCTGCCACACCCACGAAGTCGCGGGTGCTTGGTGCAGCACTCCCGCGGCTGGGGCACCCTGAGGAGCCGCGGGTGGGGAAGGCACAGCCGGCGCGGGCGCAACCGGAGACCCTGTAGCCTCACCAGCTGCCGGAGGCGGGAGGGGGGCAACTACAGTAGCACCAGAGCCACCCAGCGACATCACCTCGCTACAAAGGGCAAAAGTAAGAAAAGCTCAGCAGATAGAAAGGAAAAGAGCAAAGTAGATCCAGGGAGAACACTCACTTGGCGAAAGACGGCACGACGGCAGCTTGGCGCATTCGGCACGTCCTCTTCTTCTCCGCGGTAGCTGGCGCGGCAACGGATGACGCCCGCTTCCCCTGAGACTTCGCCGTGGCCCTCTCTTGACTGGCCTCGTCCTCGGTGGCATCGACTGCAATAGAAACAAGTTTCAACCACAAAGCCCATGGGCAAGACAAAGGCAGAAGCTGCCCCCGGAATTTACCATGATGATCCGAGGGGTCGTCGTGTGCCTGGATAGGAAACCCTTCGGGCTCCATCTAGGGATACTTCTTCGGCTTCTGGTCCGCTAGGAAGATGGGGAGCGTGAGGTCGCCGATACCATCCTTAGCATGCTGCGCTGTAAACAACTACTCAAAAAGGGGAGCATAAGGCACCCAAGGAAAAGCTACTAGGGAGAAAGATGGACACGAAAAGGAGAGAAACCAAGGGCAACTCACCCGAGGCGTCAGGTGGCCGCGTTGGTACGGCGGGCAGGAGTACGCCCAGTTCGCCTCCACACGAACTTGGAGATCATAGAGATCCAGTTCCACAGGTTCTGGTACGGTATGTCCTTCCGCGATGTTCGCGTCGGGTCTTCCATGGTCGATAGGTGGCACATCTTCTGTGACCACTTCTGCAGCGGAAGCACGCGGCATGCCATCCATGACAGCGCGATATCCTGGGCGGTGAGCCACCCCGTCACCACCATTGCCTCCACCCGGGCGGCCATATGGTTGATGTCCGCCTGGGCCCCCATCCCCTTCACCGTCTAGGCCTTCTACGTCGAGGGCACTTTGACGAAGGGTGGCAGGCAGATCTAGTCGACCTCCATGGCATTGATCACATAAAAATATGAGCGCTGCCACAACTTAATGGTGTCGGGGAGCTCGAGCCACGGCATCGGCGACGAGGGCCGCGGGTAGACGGTGCAGCAGCCCGTCTCCGTCAGCGGGCCGTCCTTGATGGTGTTTTGGGCCTTGAAGTGGAAGAACTTGAGGAAGTTCACCACCTCGGGCCACACCCCAAGGTAAGATTCGCAGCATGACGCATGATGCGACAGCTGCGCGATGGCATTGGCGCTAAGGTGGTGGAGTTGGAGGTCAAAGAAGACAAAGAGTTGAAGCAGGAAGGGGTTGACGGGGAGGCCGAAGCCGCGGGCGAAGTGTGCGAGGAAGACGACACGCTCCCCTAGATGGCAGTCAGGCACCCGCTCCCCCTCCGGCACGAGCCGGTGCTTCACCAGCAGGGACGAGGGGATAAACTTCCCCCGCCGGTACTTGTAGACGAGGTCGTCGGTCACAAAGGACCCGCACCAACCTCCGTGCTGCTCCGGCAGCATGTCGCAGGTGGAGAGGCCATGGCGGGCCGTGGCTAGTGGCTCCGGCAACCACAAAGAGGAGGTGCAAAGAGCAGAGTGCGAGAGATCAAAGAGATACATGGAATGAGGAATTGGAGGAAGATGAAGTGCAAGCCTCATTTCCCCTAGGGCTCTATTTATCCCCGTGGGGGGGGCACCGTCGCCTCCTCATCTCCCGCACGACACGTGGCCACAGGGCGCTCTAGCCACGCAATGCTACGGCTTCGTATGCTTTGTGGCACCGCGACCCAGCACACAAGATCCACGTGCGTTACAGGAGACGAGGCATGCAAGTACCGGCGGCAAGTGGCGCACGTAGTTACCAAAAAACTGGCACAACCTAACACGACGTGCGCCAGAACAATAGTCGTGGCTGACGATATCACTGACCTCATCAAACTGATGTTTCGGCTCCAGCTTCACCATACGGTCGCTGCCTTCGCTGTTTACACTGAGTGGGCGGCCATCGATTCCGTAGCTGGTTAGACCCAGCCGGAAAGCAAAAGTAAAAGCTGCAGCCAGACTTCATCAACAAACTACATCAAGAGACAAAGGAGATCGCAAGACCTTTTCCACCGGCCAAGTCCTTATCCGCTCGGGGACTAGTGTCGGGGGGATAACCCCCGCGTGAGGAAAGCCAAGCCTAATTAGGCCGGCTCTAGAAGATACAGGTCGCCTGGCCACCAAGCAGGACAACTCTAGCCGCCTGGCTAGTACCGCCCGGCTAGGCTTAAAGCTTTCCCGGCTAGCCCATCTAGCTGGGTAGTCATAAGAACCGGCCGAGTGGCCGCTTCCACCCGGCTTACCTCGGTCTCGATGGAAAGCGCAGAGGGGGAGATGCTCCTTGCGGGGTACGCCTCAGGCTCCTTCCGTCATCAGACAAGCTGGCGTACCATCACGACCGGCGCTACCCGACAAAGATAAAGTAAAGCGGTCGGCTGACTGCCAAAGCAGTCCGGGTGACCGTTAAAGCAAGGGTGATGCCCCAAAGGAAGCCCGACTGACCGCTAAAGAAGTGAATGACGCTAAAGAAGGGCTAACTAGGTTTTGGCCCACCGGCTGGACCCTGCAGCCGGCCCTATCCTGTAAGCCCGTATACAAACAGTAAACCCTAGGGCCCAAATTGTAATCTACGTCCCCCGACTAGTATATAAGGGCGGGTAGAGTTGGGGTTCTAGGTAAGTAACATCCATAGTAGAAAGGGCTTACCTCTAGTTCTTCTTCCTCTAGCCTTCGATAATAGCTAAGGAAACAAATCCAGGAGCACTTGTACTGGGTGTTCGCCCCCCATATAGTTGATCTCGCAGGAGTAGGAGTGTTACATCGCTGAGAGGGCCCCGAACCTGGGTACGTCCATGTGTTCACAGTTCACCGTGCCCAAACTGTTGCGTGATCCACCGATTGCATCCGAGTGTCACTCTTTAGCCATCCCCGATGGCACTACCGTGTTCCACACCACGACACAATCTCTGTTTAATACTCCATAAGTTGACTCATGTTTTACTAGCATACTGCATGCAGCGAACAATATGATGAGTGTCCCTAGTCTCCAGGTCACAACACAAGTTGTAATGTACATAGTCTTCTCCGTCCAATATACGTATACAAGTATAGAGTGGAGTACTTACTAGAGTACTAGTACTAGCGAATAGAAACTGATCAAACTGATGCGACCAGACACTAACTGCGGTAGCCGCCCACAAGTTACCAAGCATCGCCAGAGCAAACATGCACCCCACTACATTCTCTCTCTCTCTCTCTCTCTCTCTCATCTCTCTCTCTCCACCGCCATTTCTATGAAGCACCCTTCTTCTTTCAGCTGCATATGAGGAATTGAGGCGGAATGGATCTTCCAGAGATTCGGCAGGCAAGCCGACTGGATCTTCCACATGCTGGATAATCTTAACGAGCCCGAGGTCCACCATATTATAGATACTAGCCACATCATCTGCCAGCATGGAGATCATAGTGGCCACAAAGTCTGCATCCGTTTCTAACCCTTCGGCGGCACCAACTTTTTCGGAGGCTCGATCACCATCCTTCGCTGCACTGTCTACTTTGCTAGAGGCTCCCTCTTCGCCAGCGAACCTGACCGCATCTCCCTCGGCATTATCTTCTCCCTCTTTGGCACCAATATCTATGGCAGCGGCACCAACTGCTTGTGCGGACAAGGACTGATCACCTGCGGAAATGTATTCTCCGGCGGCGGCACCATCCAACAAGACTGTGAGTACTCCTAAACTCACTAGGATGCATGCAGGTGTAAGTAGTTTGCTTTTTTTAGTTCCTTGTACTCACTCCGATCCAAATTTTAATGGACTCAACTTTGTCTAGATACACATGCATATTTTCTAAAACTGTTAACTACTAGTACGAATAACTTTGAACATTGACCATTAGATCAAGACTGGCAAATCCCAACAGTTGCCACAATGTGTAGCCAAAAGCGGTTCAATATTTGCTTTTTGTCTTTTGGAACTAGTTCCCTACACTATGGGGCTGGTTCCAAATTGAGGAAAGGAGGGAACCAGAGCAAGATGGTGCACCGATGCCAAATGTTGTTCCAAATTGCTTAGCCAACGTATGTGTGACATTTGTCCTCTGCTCTCATATCTTGACAAAAAAATAAGGCTATTCTTGTCAGCGGTGGTACCGCATGATGCAGAAATTTAGAATAGCTACACTATGGAGCTCTAGCCAAATTGCATGGTGAAGCCAAATTCAGTTTTTGTCAGATTTAGCTATGGCAACATTGTGGCTGACCGTATTTTGTCTAGATATGCACTAGTACGAATAACTTTGAACATTGACTATTAGATCAAGACTAGCAAATCCCAACATTTACATATTACTCCATCCGTTTAAAAATATAAGATGTTTTAGGTTTATGAAGAAAATGAATCTAGACTTATTTTAGTGTGTAGATTCATCCTAAAGTTGAGTGAACCTACATACTAAAACAAGTCTAGATACATTTGCTTCACAAATATAAAACATCTTATATTTTGAAACAAAGGAAGTATAATTTTGATCATGATATGCCGTACTAGTATTTATAATATGTAGTATTATTTATAACTTGCCACTTGTTTACAAGTACACAAGATGATTGCAAAAAAACAAAGCAACTATGCTATGAAGCTCAAAAACTTATCAGTATTCTGAAATCTAAACTTGTGCTACAGTTTGATTTTTATGTTGTTGATTCATATATACTGTGCTCAACTTTATGTAGGACTATGCTCTCTTCAACTTCAATGAGCAACTGCCTTTTACTACTTCTGATTGGGAATCTACCCCCTTCCACTATTTTAAGTTCAAAATTGAGAGGAACACACTAGCCAAAAACCAATGGTGTCCGACAGGAGTCTTAAGGCTTTGTTACATATAGAGAAAGCGTGAGCGCCAGGCCGCCCTAAAAGGGTTGGCCACCAATTGGCCCCTCCTTGGCCCTCTCGCTTCTACGTGCAACTCAACGAAGAAGACATGTACATGCTAGTTATCCCCAGCGAGTTAAAGAAGCGCCTGAAGGGGATTGCTAGGCCTGTCATGTTGAATACTGGCCCTGAGTGCGGTTGGTTTGTGAACATCAAGCGTGATAAGAACAGTGATACACTGGTCTTCAACGAAGGTTGGTTATGTTTTGCAGATGGGCATGAACTACAGGTTGATGATATCCTGGTGTTCAAGGTAATAGATGATTCCACTTTTAAGGTGAATATCTATGACCATAACACCTCTACCAAGAGAATGATCTTTTATGCTATGGTAAGTAGCAATAAGCTCAAATTTAGTATTGATCATTCCACGACCGATGATGATTTGTGAAGCCATTGACCATGTTTTACTTGGGTGGTCTATATGCTGATAATGGTTTTTGTTGTTTGCTTGATTGATATCTTTACTGGCGGATTATGGTTTTGTTATATGTCTTTGTTTAGTTATTATTTTGAAATTCGATCTGCAGTAGCTCAAGACATTCCCGGATTGAGGCCAAATTTTCTTCAGTGTTCAAGCAAGAAGCTCAAGGTTGGACAGAGCTCACTATGGAAGAAGACAAGAGAGAACTCTGTTGCCAGCATCATGCAGAGGCCACTAAAGCAGGCTGGGTACGCCCATTGGGAGAAGACCACCGACAGCTTCTGCAACGTGCTGAGTGAATTCGGGTTAAATATTCTTGCCATCTCCAGTTTATTTTTGCCTTGTTTTGAGGGCGAATGTCCTCCGACCATCAAGCTGAAGACCTCCACTGCCTGCATTTGGGTTGTCCACCTAAAGGAGGAAGATGGCAACATACTCATGGATGCAGGATGGCCAGAGTTTTCCAACGCACATGCTTTGAAGAAAGGACAGCTCTTGGTATTCAAGAAGCTTACCAGCAAATCCTTGAAAGTAATTTTATTTGATAAAAATTGCTGCCAGAAGGTGATCAGATGTGTAGGTTATCACCCATGGCCCATCACTGGAGGAACAATATGAATCACAGTTATATTAAGTTGGTGCATGTTCGGTTCAAATCACAACTGTTCTGTATAGAGGCGGTCTAAGTATACCCATCTCTTTGAAGTACTCGATCTTATAAATATGTGTGTGGCCTGATTATTCGAGACTAGAATATGGTCTCGCTTTTTCTTTCTAATCATGGCCTTGCTACATCTATTGAATTTCAATGTCTACATTATTGAATCTGCTAATTATTTTGGTCCATTGTCTATGTAATGCTGAATCGGTCACTTTGAAATGATGTTGAATATGTCAAGTGCTGCTGAGTATGAACTAGGAACCTGTCGATATTTTTTATCTTATTATGTACTGCTGAATCTTTCGAATGCTTTTGAATCTGTCAAATGTTCTGTCCTTGCTATTACTAAAATATTTTGAAGGGCTGAAAGAAGAATTTAATTCTCTCTGTACTGCTATTTAATTTCAGGTCTCTTTTGCTAAATCGGTCACTTTGAAATGATGCTGAATCTGCTTCTGAATATGAACTAGGAATCTGATATTTTTCTTTTTTTTGTACTGCTGAATCATTCAAATGCTATTGAATCTGTCAAAAGTTGTGTCGTTGCTGCCTGGCTATTTTCCATAGAGCATTTTCCTTTCTATCATAAGAATCATTGGATGTGTTTTGGACAGAGATGGGAGGGGTAAAGATACAGCGTGATTTGTCATTTGGATATCAGTCTAGTATTGGCCCGGGCAGAATGTGTGTCCCTCGTTCTTTAGTTTTTTCACATGAATATATCTGTCGAAAGAATTATCCCTTCTTTCTTCATCCCATGGTATTTTTCGCCCACCATTATTTTTTTATTTTGAGAATATTTTTCCCTCCCTTAGTGAGGTTTTGTTTCGAGTCCCGCGTTAGCAGATGAGATGAAAGGTAGCCCATTTGGCCCCTGTTTAGCCTAGAACATTTTAATTCGCTTAGGGGTCTGGGGAATGCTGAGCACTACGTAGTGAAATTAGATAAAGGCCCATGCATCATAACCCTTAATATTTGAATTCGGCCAAACCCAGTGAAATTCGAGAAAGGAGCCCATGGAGTATAGTGCATGTAGAATAGCCAAACTCTTTTTAGTTTAAATTTAGAATAAAAAAACTCTGCCTACCCATACTTCTAAGAAACTACTCCATCATGTGGCATTTTATAAATTGAGATGCTAGAAGTGATGCCCTTATATATTTTAAAGTAGATATACATGGACACAAAATATTTTTAAGAAGACTAATACATAAGGTGTAGTACTAATAAACGTTTAATGTTATATTTTCTACAATTATATTTAGTGTAGCGGTAACGCACTCAGTTTATGTCAATTTAATTTGATGAATGTCTTTAGTTTGAATCCCTGGTGTATATATATATATCTTCGGTTTACATTACAGAAAAGCTGACATCACGGACCCACCAACTACAGAGTCCATCAAATTTAACGGGAAGGTTAAAAAAGGTAAATACCTCTACAGAGAGGCTGGCAATGGGGCCCCAACAATAAGACCATACACGGCCACCGCATCGAGAAACGTTGCCAAGGTCAAAACAGCGGAGGCATCCGAAAAAAGGTCCATCGTACACACGTTTCAATTACATAGAAACTGACACGTGGGACCTACAAGCGAGACCTTGTAAAGTTGATCCATCAAGCAACATTTCCAAGTTCGAAACAGGGAGGCACGCGCGAAAAAAAGTCCAACATGCACATGTTTCTTCTAATGAGAGGCTGTCAGACCCGATAGCATGACCAAACGGTAGATTCGTCGAACAACGTCTAGTTCGTCAACATCCTTCGAGTTCAAATCCTAGGTAATTTGTGTTATTATAGAGTCAAGTTTTTTGTACTCTGAGGCTGACATATGGACCCAGATAAACTGTTGCTGCATCTAGCACAGACTTGACCCGAAAAATAGTCCAACTATACTTTCAAATAGAGTCTGACATGTGGGACCCAGCATAGACACACTTCCTACACAGAGAAGGCTGACATGTGGAACCCAACATAGACACACTTCATACACAGAGAAGGTTGACATGTGATACCCAACAATATACGAAGGTCAAAATAGTGGTCGTGGCAATTTCTATCATTATAGACTAACGCTGACATGTGGGACCCAGCAACGGATATTGAGTATCATTTTTAAGAAAGGTTGATACCTGGGACCCTGATAGACTGCTGCTGCATCTAGCAATGTTGCCAAGGTAACATACACACATTTTTTCAAATGGAGGCTGACATCTGGGACCCAGCCTAGGCACGTATCCTGCACACAGCAGGCTGATATCTGGGACCCAGCAACAGACCAAGGTCACAACAACGGAGGCGGCCAAAAAAAATTCCATCATAGTACGTTTCATTTATAGAGAGGCTGACACGTGGGACCCACCAACGGGAACTTATACAGGTGCTGCATCGAGCATCGTTGCCAAGTTAGAAATAGGGAGGCACGAGAGAGAATAAAGTCCAACATGCACACGTTTTTTTCTAATGAGATGCTGACATAAGGGACCCACCAGCCTGAATAAACGGCAGATTCGCCGAGCAACGCTATCAAGTTAATGAGATGCTGACATATGGGACCCAGAAGCGTGACCAAACGCTAGATTCGTCAAGCAACGCTATCTAGTTAGGAACAGGGTAGCGCTGGAGAAGAAAAAATTCAATCATATACACACGATTCTTCAAATGAGATACTGACATATGGGACCCATCAGCCAGAATAAACGGCATATTGGCCAAGCTACGCTATCAGGTTAACACGGAGACGTGACCGACGGAAAACAAATCAATCATACACACGTTTTTTCTAATGAGAGGATGACATGTGGGCCCAGCTGTGTGATTAAACTGTAGATGCATCTAGCAGCGCAATTAAGTTCGGAACAGGGTAGCGGGAGCAAAGGAAAAAAATTCCATCATACACACGATTCTTCTAATGAGAGGCTGGCATGTGGGACCGAGCAGCGGTAACAGCAGACCAAGGAAAAAATCATCATGCACACGTTTCTTCGAATGAGAGGATGACATGTGGGTCCCAACTACGTGATTAATTGTAGATTCATCTAGTAGCACTATCAAGTTCAGAAAAGGGTAGCAGGAGTGAAGGACAAAATTCCATCATACACACGATTCTTGTAATAAGAGGCTGGCATGTGGGACCCAGCATCGTGATTAACGATAAATAGATCGAGAAACGTTATCGAGTTCATACCAGGGAGGCACGAGCCAAGGAAAAAATACATCATGCACACGTTTCTTCTAGTGTGAGGATGACACGTGGGACCCATCAGCCTGATTAAATGGCAGATGCATCAAGCGACGCTATCAAGTTCAGAACAGGAAAGGAAAAATTCCATCATACACACGATTCCTCTAATGCGAGGCAGACATGTGGGACCCAGCAACCTGACTAAACGGAAGAGGCATCGAACAACGTTATCGAGTTCAAACCAGGGAGGCGCGACCAAAAAGTTGGGTCTGCTAGACTCACTGACGTCCGGGACCCACACACAAAAAATAGTTCGGTGAGTCAACATCTTGCGAGGAAGCGGAAATCTTACTTCTGCCACGCGCCCGTCGAGCTTCCTCCATGTTTTTAGCGGTTTCGTCGTAGTAGAGGGGCACGAAACCGGAAAAAACAAGTTTTGCATCGGCCACGGGCAAGCCAAGATTTTCGTTGCGGAAGGCGCGCCTTCTACGATGACCGATGGGCCCAGTAGTTGCATAAGGAAACATTTATTGTAGTGATTTTGCCTTGTTTGATGTATTAACTTGATATTACTTAGTTTTAGACTGCAATTATTGCTATCTCCGCTAAAGAGGGCGCTGCAAGATCATGTCTCAAGTTTGTTTTCCAATATAGATGTCATAATCAAAAGGGAGATGCAGGTGATGGAGAAAGCAAATTAAGGATTGCTATCAACTCAATTATCAACTGAAATGACGATTTTTCTTTCCCTTGAGTTGATAATATGTAATAATTGTATTTGATGAAATATCTATACTAATTGTATAGGTCGTGTAGGCATTTAGTTGATGCCGTCTACACATAGCGGTAGGCGATACCGTACCTGCGCTAGCTAGGTCGATTAGGGTGCAGTATTGTTCTCTGTATTTGCCCGTCTTGTATTAGGACAATGATAAACAATAAAAAAGCTCACAAGTTGTACATATTTTATGGTATCGAAATGGGCTCCATAAATGCAGAAACTATAAAAGTAATGAGGCTAACCCACATGCGAGATTAGTAACCGTAACAGTACGTAACGGGACATGCCATAACAGTGGCAGGCCGAAATAGTAACAAACTGAAATAACAACAGACCGAAACAGTAATAGCTCTAAACAGTAATAGGCCGAAACAGAAACATGCCAAAACAGTAACGGGACGAGACAGTAACAGGCCGAAACAATAACTCTCGAAACAGTAAAGGGCCTGAACATTAAATGGCCAAAATAGTAACAGGTCATAATAGTAGCAGGCCTGGCCAGGAAAAAGGCTTGGATCGTACCAGGCCAGATCAGTAACAGGCCAAGTTTGCACCAGGCCAGAACAGTAACAGGTCGAGGAACTCAGCAGGTTAAAACAGTAATGGGCCGGAACAGTAGGGCCCAAAATAAATGGGCCCGGTTCGAACAATGCATGGATATACAGTAATGGGCCAGAAAGGTTACAGGCCAAAGCGGGCTAGCCAAACGGGACCATTTCAAACAGTGCGGGGCAAAACACTAACAGGCCCGGATATTTATGGGTCGTGCAAACGGGCCAAATTCAAATAGTGTATGTGAAAGCATTAACGGGCCAGAAAGTTTACAGGCTGCCCACGGCTGCACCAATTGTAACAGTGCATGGTGAAACAGTAACGAACCATGATCCTGTTGGACTTTCTTAATGGGCCAACCCACTTAATAATTACCAGGTCTTGGCTAGGCATGGCTTCTATCACGGTTCCACTGACAGTTAGCGGTGTTAATTGGCCGCTAACGGTGCTTGCCACATGGCAGTTTGCATGATGTCAGCAGTCAACATGGCTGGCGAACAGATCTACGACAAAATGATTTTTCGTGGCTAAAGGGTGCGATCCGCCATGGTCGAAAAAACCGTGGTAGAATCATTTGTGAAGGGGCTTCTACCACGATGATCATCCGTCGTAGAAGGCTTTTAAACCACGAAAAATGGACTTTCAACCACGAAAATTATCTGTTGTAAAAGGACATTTTTCTTGTACTGTCTGTTCGGTTGCTCAATTCATTTGTAGGCACGCTTGCATTATTCTTGCTTGTCCTGTTCTATAGGTCCACAAGCAATGTCATTATATTTAATATCTAATGGTTCGTACTAAGCAGCGACATAGCTATCCTATACTTTATATATAGTTTATTCGTAGTTTGCATTCTTGCTCTACAAGTTCTCTTATGATGCCTTTTATAATTTATATGCGGTTCCTAGCTACGACAGTAACTTCATGCCCATTGTGTAGCTCACCGCAAATTTTAAGTCACCCAACATCTCTTGTATTCCAGGATATACAACTGCTTCCATATATATTTGTTGAAATGACCTGGATACTTTATATTAGTTGAACTTCTAGGAAACACTCTGTTTGATTACTCAATTCTTTTATAGGCGCACTTGTGTAATGCTTGCTTGTCATGTTCTAAAGTTCCACAAGCAATGCCATTATATTTAATATCTAATGGTCCGTCCCATAAGAAGCGGCATGGCTATCTCTACTGTATATATAGTTTATTCGTAGTTTGCATTCTTGTTGTACAAGTTCTCTTAGGATGCCTTTATAATTTCTATGTGGTTCCTAGATACGACAATAAATGCATGCCCATTGTGTAGCTCACTGCAAATTCTGGGTCACCCAACGTCTCTTGCATTCTAGTATAAACGACTTCTTCCATATATATTTGTTGAAATGACCTGGCCAGTTTATATTTGCTGAAATTCTAAGAAAAACTATGATTGATTGCTCATTTGATTGTAGGCACACTTGTCTAATGCTTTCTTGTCCTCTTCTACAGGTTCGCAAGAGACGCCGTTATATTTCTAATCTGGTGCTAGTTCATCCTAAGCAACGACATAAATATCCTATACTGTGTAGTTCATTCGTGGTTTTCGTTCCTGCTCTGCAAGTTCTCGTATGATGCCATTATAATTTCTGTCTCATTCATTCTTAGATAGGAAAGTAACTGTTTGTGTAGCTCACCGCAAATTTTGAGTCACCCAACGACTCTTGCATTTCATATACTACTTCTTCCATATATATTTTTTGAAATGACCTGGCTAGTTTATATTTGCTGAAATTCTAGGAAACACTCTGTTCGATTGCTCAATTCATTTGTAGACACACTTCTGTAATGCTTGCTTGTCCTGTTCTACAGGTTCACAAGCAATGCCATTATATTTCATATCTAATGGTTCCTCCTAAGCAGCGACATAGCTATCCTCTACTGTATATATAGTTTATTCATAGTTTGCATTCTTGTTGTACAAGTTCTCTTATGATGCCTTTATAATTTCTATGCGGTTCATAGCTACAATAGTAACTGCATGCCCATTGTGTAGATCACCGCAAATTCTGGGACACCCAACATCTCTTGCATTCCAGGATAAACGACTGTTTCAATATATATTTGTTAAAATGACCTGGCCAGTTTATATTTGCTGAAATTTTAAGAAACACTTTGATTGATTGCTCATTTCATTGTAGGCACACTTGTCTAATGCTTTCTTGTCCTCTTCTATAGGTTCGCAAGAGACGCCATTATATTTTTAATCTGGTGCTGGTTCATCCTAAGCAACAACATAACTATCCTCTACTATGTAGTTCATTCGTGGTTTGATTTCCTGCTCTGCAAGTTCTCACATGATGCCATTATAATTTTTGTCTCGTTCATTCTTAGCTACTAAAGTAACTGCATGCCCATTGTATATCTCACCGCAAATTCTGAGTCAACCAACGTCTCTTACATTCCAGGATATACTACTGCGTCCATATATATTTGTTGAATTGACCTTGCTAGTTTATATTTGCTGAAATTCTAGGAAACACTTTGTTTGATTGCTCAATTCATTTGTAGGCACACTTGTGTTATGCTTGCTTGTCCTGTTCTACAGGTTCACAAGCAATGCCATTATATTTCATATCTAATGGTTCGTCCTAAGCAGCGACATAGCTATCCTCTATATATAGTTCTCTACAAGTTCTCTTATGATACCATTATAATTTATGTTGGGGGTATGACCCCAGGTAGGGTCAAGATAAGTAAGAAGAGAAAGGATCCTTCATGGTAAGGGCCGAGTCAAGGTATGATCCGGCTGAGTCATGTAGGAGTCGGCCGAATGAGGTCCGAATTATTCCGAGTCAGGTAGTTAAAACCTAACTCAACTGACATATGAGTTATGTCGGTATACCTCTATTACGCATCTTAAGTGCAGGTTAAGTTCAAGACAAGTCATGCGAGGCGAGGCCGGGTCAAGGGAAGCTTGCCCAAGAAGGAGAAGGCAAACCTTGAAGTCAACACTAGCCACTGTATCTCCTCAAGAATCTGCACAGTGCCAAGCGCTACAGACAAGAAGCAGAGTGGCAGGGGAGAAGAAGAAGGTCACGGAGGTGACAGTCCTCAGGACCGAGGCTCACATGTGGTTGACTGTGTGTCTTTGCCGTCGATAGGAGGTGGACACAAAAAGAGGCCCGCCGAGTTACCACTTTGCTACAAGCATATTCCACGAATATGCTTGTCCACGTAAGCCCTAGAAGGAACCTGGCCCCTCCTTTATAAGGAGGGACTGGGCGTCTCGAGGAAGGGATTGATTCATTTTTACTGAGCACTAGTAGTAGCTTCTTCTTCCTCTCGTTCATACAGCTCGAGGAGCAAGTGTAGATCCATTGGTGTTGAATAAAGATTGAGTTCTAGTGTTTAGTGTGTAGAAATCACTACATTTTCCCTCCCCGGGTCCCACTAGCATCCATTGGCCCCCAACTTAAGCCTACTCATGGCATCTGCCGTGCCACCACCACGACAGTTGGCGCCCACCACGGGGCCAGCAGCGATGCTAGCTGGAGTCAAGATCCAGACGAGAAACTTCATCGACGCCGGCGAGCGCGTTGTCTCCGGCTTAGTCCAGAGATTCTACATCTCGGACTATGTCAGCAACAATGTTGGTAGCTTCGGAGCAAGGCCACCCCCGCGCAACGGCGTCTTCATCAACCTAGGCGCCCACAAGGTCTACGTCAGCATCGACACATCCTGTGTCCCCTAGACGAGTCGTCATCACGGGAGAACCTCCCCTCAGCGTTGCAAGAGGCCCGCGTAACGATCGCCCCACACGCAGCGTCGAAGTGATGATGACAACACCAACAGCAGGAGCAGGATCCGGACCGAGCAAGAACCCGGCGATAACAGATCCGGCAACGGCGAAGCCGGCGGCTGCAAAACAGGAAGCAGTAGATCCGTCAACAGCAAATGCACCCGAGGTGCACGAGGTAACCCTCAAGGCAGCTAGAGTAAGGTGGCCACCTCTGGAAAGGCCGGAGAATATCCTGCAGGCAGCTATAGACAACTTAACAACACCAGTAGCACCTATTATAAACCTGAAAAATGCATAGGACGAGTTAGAAGAGACTAGGAAAGTATCTGTGCTACAGGAGTCCTTTAATAGGACCTTGCGAGAATAAGCTAGGGAAAATAAGCTAGATACTGTTCCTACTCGGATGGATGATCTGATAATGAAGGGGAAGAACCTCCTTAGTGATATTAACAAAGAGCATGAGTCTCAGCAGGGTAATTCGGCTGACCCAGGGCTGCTGAAAAATAGTACCTCGGCAAAGAATCTCAGGGCGGCGAATGTCACAGCCTCAGAGTTGGAGGCATTAACCGGGAAAGCCCGGCAAAGGCAACAAGAAAGAGTGAATGAGCCGGTATGCATCGTGAACCAGCAGAATGAGGAGATACTCAGAGCTAACCCGGCAAAGCCGGGGTGTTCGCGCATGGTTCATTCGGCTGGGGCTGCCCGTGCGTTATCAGCCGCCATGGCATCCTCACCCGGAAATGGATTGCAAAAAGATAAGGCAGTGACCTCAGGAAAAAGGAACAAACAGATTGTTCCATATGATCTGGCAACGCTCAGAAAGGCAAATGAAAATAAAGGCAATGGAAGATGAGGTAACAGTGGTGATAGAAAACCCGACCGTGGCAATAGAGAGCATGGGAATCTCGGAAGGGGAAATCCCGAGAATAATAACCTGGCTGAAGGGAGACGTCACCCGCAAGATCATCAGCCGAGGCATGAACCCCAGTAGGGAAGGGATGCAGGACATGTTCCACATAACCCGGTACATGACAGATACAATGATGGTTATTCGGAAATGGAAAATGCTAGATTTGTTGGGCAAAATCACTATGGGATGGAAGAAAGAGCTGCGTACAGAAATTTATCGCCGAATGAGGCAAGATTAAAACTTGATAGGTTATATTGGTCCGAGTTATTAGAAGAGCAAGGTCCTCCTGGCCCGGCATGTTTTGGGCCCCGTATTATGAGTGATCCACCTGTCCCAAACTTCAAGCTGGCAAGAAGCACAAAAATATATAATGGAAGTACTAAACCACAAGATTGGTTGATTGACTATGCCACGGTAGTGAAAATTGTAGGGGGAAATTTGAGATGGGTTGTGATATATGTACCCTAGATGTTGGATGGATCATCCGGGGTGTGGCTGAATAACTTACTAGCAGGCAGTATCAATTGCTGGTTAGACTTTTGAGGATATGTTTGTCAGTAACTTCACCAGTACATACAAGAGACCAGATAGGCCTCAACAACTGGAAATGTGCAAGCAGAGACCGAATAAGATTGATAGAGAATTCATGACACGATGGTGCAACCTCAGAAACTCCTGCGAAGGAGTAATTGAATCACAAGCGATTGCGTGGTTTGCACAAGGGTGCAGATATGCAAGTGTGTTGTGGCAAAGGCTACAAAGAGATACGCCGACTACGTTGGCCGAGACAATCAGAATAGCCGATTCATATGCACTGGGTGATCCGACCCAACACGAGCTTATGTCAGCGAACCATCATGAGCAGCATGACCATTACACTCGTGATGGCGCAGGATCATCCAGGCGGAATGAATTCCGAGGTAGAAGAAGAGATGACAGGCTGGATTACAGGTATGGTTCGAATCAGGTTGCAGCAGTGACTCTGGACCAGCCGGGTGTAGGAAACAATCAGCGCCAGAAAAATGGTCCTCAACAAAGGACGCCGAGGAATGACGGGAAGAATCAATGGACTCTTGAACAGAAGAAGAAATGATAGGAGAGGCCGAAGTACACATTTGAGTCAATGCTGGATCAACCGTGTAAGTTCCACACGCCCAACCCAACAAAAACCAGCCAACCACACAACTCGTCAGTGTGCATGGATGGAGAATGCAGTGGGAAACCCGACAGCAATGCAGGTGCCACAGTAGCAACCACACCATCCACAACAACCACAGCTTACAGGAGGAAACGCACAACAATTGATGTTACCCCCACCACCTCCAAGGTATGAGAATCATGACCAGAGGGATGCAGTTCACCATGTGGTGAATCAAAGACAAGATGGCAGAGGGAACCCCGGTAATAATGCACGCAATGAGTATAGAGAGCACCATTAGTCATACTGTGTATTCACCACGAAACAGTAAGACACGCAGAGTGTACATCGCCGGCATATGGAAGTAAATGCAGTCATATCAGTAATTCTGAGATATATGCCATGGTCGGATCAAGAGATAACTTGGGGCATTAGAGATCATCCCAAGATCATGCCAAACCTTGGGTCATATGCCCAGGTGCTAGACCCAACGTTTGTCGGACCCAGTATCAATGTGAAATTTTCGAAGGTGCCGATAGATAATGGCAGCAGCATCAACATTATGTACAAGGATATGATGCACAAACTCAGCATCTCTCCGAATATGTTGTAGTCGACCAAGACAACCTTTCATGGGATAGTTCTAGGACTGTCCTGTGAGCCCATTGGGAAGGTCCGATTAGACGTCTTATTCAGCACAAGGGAGAATTGCAGAGCAGAGAATTTGGAATTTGAGGTGGTGGATCTAGAGAGTTGCTATCACGCATTACTCAGTCGGCCGGCATTGTCAAAATTTATGACCAGCTGTCACATTGGTTACTTAAATATGAAGATGTCAGGACCACAAGGGGTAATAACAATAGCCGGAGACTATAGGAAATCGATGGAGTGTGCCTCGGCCAGATCAAATCTGGCTGAATCTTTGGTGATCGCAAGGGAGAAAAAGAGAATTCAGGAGGTTGCAGCTTTAGCTTAGTCGGCACAGCTTAACATGCTGGCACTTTAACCCACATGGAAGTGTGTCCTTCCAGCCGACTAAGGAGTCAAAGAAAATCCAAACTCATGATCAGTTCCCAGAGTGCACCATCACCATTGGTGCCGGCCTGAATGATAAATAGGAAAGCGAGCTCACCAACTTCCTCCGTGAGAATCGGGATATATTTGCATGGTCTACACAAGATCTCCAAAGAGTACTGAGGGAGTTGGCTGAGCACTATTTGCATGTAAGGCCAGGAACAAGGCCGGTGAAGCAACCTCTCCGCCACTTCGTTGAAGACATGAGAAAAAACATAGGGGATGAAATAGCTCGGCTCCTTGCATTCGGGTTTATTATGGAAGTACTTCATCCGGATTGGCTGTCTAATTCAGTGTTGGTAAAGAGAAGAAGGATGACCCAAACGTAGCTATTGTTTGGCGTATGTGCATCGATTACACAAACCTTAACAAGGCGTGTCACAATGATCCTTTTCCTTTACCTAGGATATACCAGGTTATTGAGTCAACTGCAGGTTGTGAACTATTATCATTGTAGACGCGTATTCTGGCTTCCACCAGATACCGTTAAACCTGGCTGATCAAATAAAAACTGCGTTTATCACCCCATATGGGGCTTATTGCTACGTACCATGACATTCGTCCTACGCAATGCAGGATCCACGTACCAAAGATGTATACGAAAATGTTTGCATGATCAGATTGGAAAAAAATGTTCAAGTATATGTTGATGATGTGGTGATAAAAACCAAAGAGAGCCATATGCTCCTGGAAGATATCCGGCAGACGTTCGCGAATCTAAGAAGATTCCAAATGAAGCTTAACCCGGAAAAATGCACCTTCAGTGTACCAGCTGGAAAATTTCTCGATTTCCTTTTGTCTAGCCGAGGCATAGAGGCAAATCTTACTAAAATTAGGGCATTTGAAAGGATGAAACTGTTGAAGTGCCTCAACGATGTTCAGAAATTTATAGGATGTCTCACATATTTAAGTCGGTTTATGAGTTGGCTAGGTGAAAAAACATTGCCTTTGTATGAGTTAATGAAAAAATATGATAAATTTACCTGGACACCTCAGGCTGATAACGCTTTCCATGAGTTAAAAAAGATGCTAGCCACAGCGCCAATTTAGCCTTGCGACTATCAAAAGATCCTATGCTACTCTATGTAACATCAACAAACCAAGTTGTGAGCACTATGATAGTTGTAGAGCGCGTTGAGGAAGGTAAGTCGGTACAAAGGCCGGTTTATTACCTAAGCGAGGTACTGTCCACCTCGAAGCAAAACTATCCACATTACTAGAAAATGTCTTATAGAGTGTATATGTCAGGAAAAAAAAGCTCAAACATTATTATGAGGAACAACCCATGAAGGTGATTTGCGAGGCACCAATAGCCGAGATAATGAGCAACAAATATGCAAGCGGCCGAATAGCAAAATGGGCAATTGAGTTATCCCCTTATGCCCCACAATTTGATAGGAAAGATGCAATCAAATCTCAGGCAATGGCCGATATTTTTGTCGATTGGGCCAAGATACAGTATGAACCCATTGCCGGATACGAACTATTGGATGATGCATTTTGATGGATCCAAACTAAGAAATGGGTTGGGAGCAGCAATAGTATTAACCTCTCCAAAGAAAGATAAACTTAAGTATGTGTTACAAATACACTTTGCAGCATCGAACAATGTTGCCGAATATGAGGCACTTGTTCATGGCCTAAAAATGGCGAAGGAAATTGGCATACGGCAGATTCTATGCTACGGGGATTCCGACCTTGTAGTCCAGCAGGTATCAGGAAATTGGGACGCATTGTATGCAAACATGGCCTTATATCGGTTTCATGTACACAAGATTAGTGGCTATTTCGATGGGTGTAAATTTCATCACATACCTCGGGTGGAAAACGACGCTGTAGATACCCTGTCAAAGCTAAGATCGACCAGATAGTCAATTCCACCTGGTATCGCCTTAGAACACCTAAGAAAGTTGTTGATCATACCTTCCCCAGAGTCTGAATCAATTCGTCTCTCGTCAGATCAAAAATCCGAATTTGTCCCAATGGAAATTGATAAGGGAAATGAGCCGAGTAACCCGGGGACTGATTCAGACAACCAGGGAGCTGATTGGGAAAATCCGGCAAACATTATGTCGGGAGAAGTAATGGAAATTGATGAGACAGTTACCCCGGGGCAGGAAATGCCGGAATGGGCACAACCAATATTCCTATTCCTCAAAAATGAGACCCTGCCAAATAATGAGGTCCTTTCTAGGCAGATAGTAAGAAGGTCAAAGACTTACACAATAATAAATAATGAACTTTATAAGAGAAGCGTAACAAATGTACGGCAAAGATGTGTTAGCCCGGAAAAAGGACAAGAGATCCTCTTGGACATACATCAAAGGGAATGCAGGCACCATGCCTCATCCAGAGGCCTTGTGGCCATAGCATTCTGACACGGATTTTATTGGCCAAGTGCGTTAAAGGAAGCAAAAGATTTGGTAGCAAGGTGCAATGGCTGCTAGAGATATGCCAAGAAAATACATATGCCTTCGTTTGAGGTAAAAACAATACCAATCACTTGGCCATTCTCCGTATGGCTCCTAGATATGGTAGGTCCGTTTAAGCCGGATCGCGGAGGCATGACTCACATTTTGGTCATGGTGGACAATCACAAAATGGATAGATGTAAAGCCAATAAGAAAATGTGACGGGCCCACAACAGTGAAATTTCTCAAAGATATTATTCTAAGGTATGGATACCCACACATTATTATTACGGACAATGGCACAAATTTTAGTGAAGGAGCCTTTGCTCGGTTTTTCCAAGATAAGCGCATAAGACTCGACGTTGCTGCGGTGGCGCATCCAGCATCAAATGGACAAGTGGAAAGGTCAAATGGACTCGTATTATCCGGAATAAAACCTCGGCTTGTAGAACCACTCCAAAGGTTGGCGGGTTGTTCGATTGAAGAACTTCCAGTAGTGCTATGGAGTCTAAGAACTACCCCTAATAGATCAAAGGGGTACACCCCATTCTTGAAGGGAATATGCCCGTGAGGCAATAATAAAGTGGTTATTATCATATTCCTTATTTATGATAAATGTTTATTTTGCATGCTATAATTGTATTAATACGGAAACATTAATACATGTGTGTTTAATAAACAAAAATAAAGTTCCTAGTTATGCCACTCTTATAAACTAGCTCATTGATTAATAAGATGATCACAGGTTTCTTGATCATGGACATTGGATGTTGTTAATAACAAGGTCACAACATTGTTGGAATGATGTGATGAACATTCATCTGAAGTATAGCATTACGATCAAGGTCATTGTGTTTATATTGCTATAAAATCATACGAAGTAATCTTATTCCTTAGACCATGAGATCATGGTAATCACTAACACTGGAAGAGTATCTTGATAACATCAAACGTCACACCGTAACAGGGTGACTATAAAGATGAGTTCAGTGCTACGAAGTTGTTATGTTGAGGCTCATGGATCAAGAGTGGAATTTTTCCACCCCTATGACGGAGAGATATACTCTGGGCCCTCTCGGTGATATCACATTAGTTAGCTTGCAAGCAAGTGATTTGATCACTAGAAGTTATATCCAGGAACAAGAAAAGAGTGCATGTCGGTAACGAGATCAAACTAGGTATGAAGATACTGATGATCGAATCTCGGACATGTAATATATCGCGAGACAAAGGGATTGAGTTACATGCGTATAAGGTTCACACGGTCACATAAGTCATCGTTGAATATGTGGGAGTCAGTACAGATCTCTAGGTCCCGCTGCTGATTATTGATCGGAGAGGGGTCTCTATCATGTCTACATTATTCGCGAACCATAGGGTGACACACTTAAGGGATAGCGACACCATTTGGATCAAATAATATGCCAGAGAAAGAAAAAGGAAAGCGTAGGAATTTATTTCACTAGACACAGGAACTGTTTCAGTTGAAATTGCTAAAACTGGTTGTACATGTGAAATTGAAATGTTATAAGGGGTTTTATGTGAATGTTTGGTAATTAGAGTAATTAACAAAATTCTTAATAAATAAATAAAATAGTTTTATTTAAATGAGAACTTGCATTAAATTTGGTGGAAATTTAATGCATGTGAGTGGATTTTTGAGTGGAGGCTTTTTTATGGGAGTGGAGGCTTTTCATTTTGAGTGGGATCTCCACCCACATGAATGTGGAAGAGGTGGGGGCAGCCACCATGTCTGGGCGCCATGCCCCTTGGGGTGCCCCCTCTCCCTATAAAATGCCCCCTCTCCTCCTCTCAAAGTACACCTCCTCGTGAAGGATCTCTCTCCCCCCTTTAAAATTTCCACATGGTCTCGGATCAGCGAGATACATGTTCCCGGTTGATTTTTATGGAAGGATTTGTTGCTTCCGCTTCTTCGCTCGAGCGAGGGCGCGGAGGTTGTCGGGGTACCCGGACGTGTGTGCGATCACGGATGGACCACTGTTTTGTGGTGCTGGACTCGATGGTGCTAGACCTGCTGGATCAGATGGACTTCTTCTTGATCCTGAGATCGCCAAGGTTTCGACTACATCATCCACGAGTACAACCTTGTTAACACTATTCGGTGTTCGAGGGTATGTATTCTATGAATGTATATCCACCCGTTGCTTGTATCTAGTAGATAGATCTTGGTACATAGTTGTTCCCATTGTAGGAATTTTTTGTTTTCTATGCTGCGAACCCTACAGTGGTATTAGAGTCGGATCTATGCATAGATGCTTTGCACGTGTAGTACACATATGTATATGTGGGAGATGATGATCGTTTTATTGCTTCTTAGTTGTACTTTGGATATTGGTGGCATAGTGGGATGAAGCGGCATGGACAAACTTTACATGTCCTCGCACATAAGACCTGTTCCACGCTTGACACGCAACTAGTTTTGCATAAGTGGCTAGCGGGTGTCTGTCTCTCCTACTATAGTAAATATCTAATTTGCAACGAGTTGTCAACAATTTGGTTATCCTCGTTGTGGTTCATGTTCGTAGGTAAGAACGGTTCTATCTTCAAAAGCCCTAAGCCACGTAAAACTTGCAATGGATAAATTAGAGGCGTCTAGTTTAGATTGTTGCTGGGCTAGAGTCATGATATGGTGATGTTGTAAGTAAAAGTATAAGTCGATACTCTTAAAACACACATAACATGTAAGTTCCATAGACCTTATCCTTACACATAAAGGAATGATGAGGATCATACCACGATGCACATGATGGATATCAAGTGCAAGAACCATATCATTTCACTTATTAACATGTGATGTTTGTTGCATCTTATATTGCTTGTTTGGCTTTTTTACTAGCATAATAAGATGATCCCTCATTTAGATACCAAGATAAAAATGTGTTCTTCCTTAAGTATGCACCGACAATGTTTCGTCGCTTCAAGACATCACGTGATGATCGGGTGTACTTGAATCCACGAGCATATCTCAGGTGTAAGACAGTTTTACACACGTGAATACTAAGGTTCTTACTTGGCGAGCCTAGCATGTACAGACATGGCCTCGGAACACGGACCGAAAGGTTAAGCATGATTCATATGTTTTGATATGATGACCATATGGATGCTCGCCTTTAAAGCTACACCGACTCACGTGATGATCGGACTTGGTGTAGTGGATTTGGTTCATGTAATCACCAAAAATACACGAGGGATGTCTTTTTTGAGTGGGACTTCATTTCTAATTTGGATTAGTAGAACTCAATTTATCATAAATTAAATCAAAGTGAATTTTCATAATTTGTTGTAGTCATTGGCATTCGTTCACCACCTTATGCTTAGTTGTAATTGAGATAATAGAACTATAGAATTCTGGATATTTACTTTATGAACTGGTATAATATTGTGTTGAGTGTCAATCTAAAGTTTAAAGTCCTATTGCAAACTTTGGTATTAAATCGAGTGTAACAATTCCAGTGTTAGTATCTTAAGTATCATGTTTACCTCCATGATTCTTGATTGTTTTAATATCAAGTTTATCTAGGAGCTGAAAGAATTGTTTCAGAAACCATCATGTGTGGCAGATATAACGATATCTGAAACAATGTTTTGGTTGCAATATGATAGAGTATAATATATGTTCTCATATTGGATGATAATTTGCAAAGGTTGGAGATGCTAGACATCCTAATCATTGGAAAGGGTTTTGGAAAGTAATGTTATATTCACGATTCGCCTTTATAAGCTACATTAGCTTGATCATGAAAGTCGTCATGATAAGGATGAATAGAAGATGTATGTAAAGTGTTTATTACACTAAAAGAATACTAAAGAATGTATTTTGAAAGAATGTCGATCATTTGATGATGGTGATCTACTTCAAAGTGCAAGTCCAAAGGTATTAGTATTTGAATATACATGCTTTGGACTATGTGTCATGTATATGGCGCCACTGTTGATGTTGATAGATTATTTTAAAAAGTAAAAGGTAATGTTGAAAGAGAATCTATAAAATATATTTGTCAGAAAAGAAAAGACTGGAAATATCCAATTTAGGTATATAGATGATATACATGTTATGGTTGTATTATTTTCTTGTTAAACAATGTGGTTCTTAGGTATTGGATACCGAATTGGTTGGTATGAAATTTCATATAGAACAATGCAATTCATGAACTACAATGGCCTAAGTAACTATAAAGAGAATATGTGATGATGATCATCGAAAACAAACAAACCATTGTTTGTATTTCTCGTTGACATCAAAGCTTGCCTTCAAGATTTGTTTTAATAATAGATATTTAAATCAGGTATTATGAGAACAAAGATTGTTCAAATAATTACCGTATTCCATATAAGACGGATGATTTACAAATCTAGTTGGAGAAATCATATCCATAAAACTAATGCTAAAATGTCGCAAGACAGATGACTGGAAGATCACTTACGAAGTGACATCACCGTTTAAATTATATTGCAAATAAAACATGAAGAAACTCCATTTTTATGGATTTTTGTAGTCTTTGATTTGATCAAAAGACGCTTGTGAGACTTTCCTCGGGATAATTAAAACTTTGTTCAAAGGCCAAAGAAGAATGATCGACTAAATTAATGGAATTTATACATATCGATGTATGTAGTCCATTATGTGTAGTCGTAAGTGATGGATTTCACCTTCATATGTTTTCTCCAAAAATTTGACTGAATATTCACTTAATGAGAAAGAAGTATGAAATATTTGAAAACGTTCAAAGACTTTCAAGATGAAGTGGAAAATCATTGTAACGAGAAAATAAATGATTTATGATTTTATCATAAAGGGATTTATTTGAGTTACAAGTGTAACAGGAAAATAAATGATTTATGATTTTATCATAAAGGGATTTATTTGAGTTGCAAGTTTAGCAAAACACCTAGATTTACATCTCCCTAAACACCATAGGAATATGGAGTGTTTGAGTTTTGTAATGAAACCTTGTTTGACATGGTTGGATGAAAGGTGTTATTTATAAAATTGCCATTATGTTTTAAAAGATTAAAAGCTTTAGAGACTACCGCTTTTACACTGAAAAGAGCTCCATCTTGATCCGTTGAAATGACACCATGTAAGTTATGGTTTGGGGTAAAACCCAAGTTGTCCTTTCTTAAATTTTGGTATACTAAGCATAAATAAGATGTTTACAACCAAAGTCGGATGAGCATGTCTTTGTAGGTTATTTTGAATAACAATTGGGTATTCCTCCATAACACCGAGGACAAAAGGGTTTGTCGCTTGAAATGTGAAGTTTCTTGAAAAAGGATTTTTTCGCAAAAGTTAATTGGGATGACAATAGAACTTTGATAAGGTTAACGAACCTTAGCTATATGTGCTGAGTTGCATAGCACCGGAAAATGTTCCGGAGGCAGCAAGAATGGGCATGGCTCACGTGCCTCAAAGGTTCTGGTCACGGAGGTCTAAATTCCTATTGAACCAAGTATGTCGGATAAAGAATCAAATGCTAAGCTTTGAGAGTAAATCATTGTTGTTTGACAATGATGAACCGACTACATGCAAATAAGCGATGATGGACCCTGACTCCGTCAAATGGCTTGAAGCCATAAAATCCGTGATAGTTCCATGCACGAGAAATCAAGTTTTTTGAACTTGGAAGACCCTCCGGAAAGGTGTAAAAACCTATCGGTCATATTTGGATCTATAAAGAAACAGAGATGGATGTTTCAGATCTATGAAATAGTCGACATGTCGTAAAGTTTTTTACGACAATGTTCAAGGAGTTGACTATGAGAAGATTTGATCTTTCATAGCGATATTTAGTATGGACGGATTAAAGTAGCAACCACTACATATAATTTGGTATATGGTAGATGAATAAACAAAACAAAGTTCTTCTAATAGAATGGTTACCTAGGACGTGTGCATGACACGATCCAAAGGGTTTTGTTAATTCAAAGGATGCTAAAAAGGGCATGCAAACTTCAATGGTTGAAGTAAGCATCACGGAGTTGGAATCTTCACTGTGATGAAACTGTTAAAGGATTTTGCATTAGGAGATGATGAAGATGCTTGCATTTGCAAGAAATTAAGTGGGAGCGCTGAGACATATTTCTAATACATTTTGTGGAGGACATATTGTTGATTGAAAATGATGTATCTTTTATTGACAAAGGTTAAGAATTTCATTTCGATGAAAGACTTAGGAAAAACCCAAATATTTAGCATGGATGTCTAAATGAATAGACAGTGACGCTAATATGGTCGTGTCAAACATACATATATGATATATTGAAGGAGTTCAATATAGAAACGACGAGAAAAGGATCTTGTCGCATGGAAAAGAATTGAATCAAGATTCAAGTGTGTCGACACTTGATAAGTGAAACAAGACTGTGAAATCACAAAAATGTTTTGATCAATCATACCATGATATGTACACATCCAGATATGTCCTATGCTCTAAGTGTCATGAACATATACCAGAATGAATCATAAAATGATCATTGGACGATAGTAAGGAAATTCTTATTGGAAGAACTAAGAATATATTTGTGTAGAGGTGACAAATAATTACAAATAGTTCATTGTAAAGCATTACATTGATACTAGTTTTGTAACAGATACAAAATTAAGTTTATCTCAATTTAAACTATGGGTGGCACAATGAAATGGAAAGAAGTTTCCATGACGGATTTGGATGAATTCCAAAGTTAAGACATTGTGATGGATACTACAACAAAAGGCTAAGTATATGACTGCTATAGTAGCAGCAAAGGAGGGCATGTGTGTCAAGTAGTTTGTTATCAAACTAAGGTGTGGTTCGGAACGGGCTAACACTAAAGATATATTGTACGACAATAGTATCGAAATGATTTAACCCCAAGGAACTAAAGGTCTCACCAAAATACCAAATTTATACAATGCCATCTCATTGGAGAATGAGTGATGCGTGAAGACGCAAAGACATGCAAATACACACGGACCTAAAAGTGTCAGATCCGTAGATTATGTTAACCACTTGCAATCGCGTATTTTGAACACCAGAAAGCCATAGGTGTTCAATACGCAAAGTTTCCAAACTAGATTATTGTCTCTAGTGCAAGTGGGAGACTGAAGGGATATGCCCGAGAGGCAATAATAAAGTGGTTATTATCGTATTCCTTATTTATGATAAATTTTTATTTTGCATGCTATAATTTTATTAATACGGAAACGTTAATACATGTGTGTTTAATAAACAAAAAGGAAGTTCCTAGTTATGCCTCTCTTATAAACTAGCTCGTTGATTAACAAGATGATCAAAGGTTTCCTGATCATGGACATTGGATGTTGTTAATACCGAGGTCACAACATTGTTGGAATGATGTGATGAACATTCATCCGAAGTATAGCATTACGATCAAGGTCATTGTGTTTATATTGCTATAAAATCATACGAAGTAATCTTAGTCCTTATACCATGATATCATGTCAATCACTAACAGCGGAAGAGTATCTTGATAACATCAAACATCACACCGTAATAGGGTGACTATAAAGATGGGTTCAGTGCTACGAAGGTGTCATGTTGAGGATCATGGATCAAGAGTGGAATTTTTCCATCCCGATGACGGAAATATATACTCTGGGCCCTCTCGGTGATATCATATTAGTTAGCTTGCAAGCAAGTGATTTGATCACTAGAATGTTATATCACGAGAACGAGAAAAGAGTACATGTCGGTAACGAGATCAAACTAGGTATGGAGATACCGATGATGGAATCTCGGACATGTAATATATCGCGAGACAAAGGGATTGAGTTATATGCGTATAAGGTTCACATGATCACATAAGTCATCGTTGAATATGTGGGAGTCAGCACGGATCTCCAGGTCCCGCTACTGATTATTGATCGGAGAGGGGTCTCAATCATGTCTACATTATTCGCGAACTGTAGGGTGACGCACTTAAGGGATACCGACACCATTTGGAGCAAATAATATGCTAGAGAAAGAAAAAGGAAACGCCAGGAATTTATTTCACTAGACACCGGAACTGTTTCGGTTGAAATTGCTGAAACTGGTTCTGCATATGAAATTGAAATGTTATAAGGGGTTTTATTTGAATGTTTGTTAATTAGAGTAATTAAAAAAATTCTTAATAAATAAATAAAAGAGTTTTATTTAAATGAGAGCTTGCATTAAATTTGGTTGAAATTTAAGGCATGTGAGTGGATTTTTGAGTAGAGGCTTTTTTATGGGAGTGGAGGCTTTTCATTTTGAGTGGGAGCTCCACCCCCATGAATGTGTAAGAGGTGGGGGCAGCCACCATGGCTGGGCGCCATTCCCCTTGGGGTTCCCCCCTCTCCTCCTCTAAAAGTACACCTCCTCGTGAAGGATCTCTCTCCCCCTTTAGAATTTCCCCATGGTCTCGGATCAATGAGATACATGTTCCCGGTGGCTTTTTCTGGAAGGATTTGTTGCTTCCACTGCTTCGCTGGAGCGAGGGCGTGGAGGTTGTCGGGGTACCCGGACGTGTGTGCTATCATGGATGCACCACTGCTTTGCGGTGCTGGACTGGATGGTGCTGGACCTGCTGGACCGGACGGACTTCTTATCGATCTTGAGATCGGAAAGCGTTCGACTACATCATCCACGAGTACAACCTCGTTAACGCTATTTGGTCTTCGAGGGTATGTATTCTATGGATGTATATCCATCCGTTGCTTGTATCTAGTAGATAGATCTTGGTACATAGTTGTTCCCATCGTAGGAATTTTTTTGTTTTCTATGCTGCAAACCCTATAATTCTTTCTTGTATATGGGGCAGAGGCTGTGCTCCTAGCCGATATAGTTCATGATTCGCCTAGAGTCACCCAATACACAAACGCCGAATTAAATGAAATATCTCGGCAAGACGATGTTGTTTTATTAGAAGAAGCAACAAAATTGGCATTGTCCAGATCATCCGTTTATCAACAAGACCTCAGACGCTACCATAGCAAGAAGGTAAACCCCTGAGTCTTCAAGGAAGGAGATCTGGTCCTTCAGCTCGTGCAAAGCACAGCCGTCATGCATAAGCTGTCACCTCTATGGGAAGGCCCATTCATCGTGAGCAAAGCACTGCATAATGATGCATATTATCTCATAGATGCTCAAGCACTAGAAAGGAATAAGGCGGAAAATCCGGAGATGAGTCAAAAAGACCATGGAATGTAGCATTACTTCATCCATTCTACACTTCGAGGAAGTGTACTGTATCATGTATTATTATATGTCTGCTTTGTATGTCAGAAATGAATTAATGAGACCTCGACAACTCGAGTAGTGACTCAGGGACTACCCCATGTTATTTATCACTATGATTATGTATTTGATATGTCAGAAATTAATCAATGAATGAGACCTCGACAACTCGAGCAGTGACTCAGGAACTGCTCCATATTATTTACTACTATGATTATGTATTTGATTTATTCAAAATGAATTAGTGAATGAGACCTCGGCAACACAAGCAGTAACTCGGGGACTGCCCCTGTTATCAATCCTGGTGTTATATATTCGATATGTCGGCTGATTTATATATTCAATCATCAATTCGAATTAGTAACGTGTTGACATCGGAGGCAAGATCTCTGACTTATTATGGTCTAGAGAGAGACTTTATGATAAGTGAGATAAGAGCCAACGGAAAATCAAACGCATGAAAAGCATCTAAGGAATGAACTATACGCAAGCCGACACACGTTATGTTATCTTTCATATGACTTATGTGGTATATTAACCAAACGCTCGTTTTCAAACATAGATCGCAATCTCTAAAAAAACTGGATAATTGAATATATTTGTTTCAAACCTATGGATTAAAAATCGCAAATAGTAATACACGCCGAATGACTCAACCAGAACGGTAACAACTTAACGATTAGCATAGCATATGAAAGATTCCGAAGTTAAATAGATCAAAATTGCCAAAAGAGGCAGATTGTCTTAAAACAATGTATGCCAGACTTATCAAGGACTTAGCAAATAAAAAGTTTTACAGCTCAAGCATTGGCCACAGCCGGATCATTGGCAGGAGGAGAGACGGTAATTGCAGAGGTAGGGGCTTCCAAAGTAGATATCTCAGCTGCCACCGAAGGCACCTCGACTTCTGTATAAGCAACAACTTAAGGAGCAGGGATCTCCGAGGTTGCCTGAACCTCCGCGGAAGTTACCTTGGCATCAACCGAAATAACCGGGACATCTTGAGTATTGGCCATTAGACACGAAGCTCTGTCTTGGGCTTGGCAAGCTTCGGTTCCATTGGAGGAAGACCGAGCTTCAACATTTTTTCCTGAACCATCAGTTGACTCATACGAACTTCTAGAGTCTTCATCCGAGTCATATTCATCACCGGAGTCTCCTTCAGACTCATCGCCATCAGCGGCCTCAACATTTTCTTCGGCCTCGTCTAAGAGAAAACTTAGCCCCTCGTTCCATTGATGTGTGTTTGCATACTCGATAAGTTGATAAGAACGGGATTGGCAGCGAGCGATATGATCCAGGTCTTTGACCCAAGGAGAGCCAGTACGCAAATTCATCAATGTGTCAAGAGAGATGTCCTCGTACCATGATAGAACTGCAGTAAGCGCCATGTCAGCCCCGGCTCGCCTGGCGGATTCTCTCCAAAGGTTCAACTGGGTTTGAGAATCCATTAGTTTCGCCACAAGTACTTCCACCTTTCTAATCTTTGGTTCATTCAGCCAGAGCACATTAAAGGCTGGAATGGCCGCTTTCACCAGATCTATTCCCATGATCTTCATCGGTTCAATGGAGGCAGCAACAGCAACCAGGAGATCCTCAATAGAATATTCTTGACCCGGAATATTGGGGACACCTCGGCGGGCACGGGCGGCAACCAGGGCCTTAGTACTCATGGGCTCGGATTCTGGAAAGCGATCTGTAATGCAAAACATCACATAAATCAAGAGGAGCAAAGAGCAAAGAGTAACTCCGCCAGTAACCACAAGAGAAAAACTCGGCCAAAAAGCTTACGATGGATATATCGCAGCATCTTCCGAAGATCCATGTCCCAGCCGACCGTTTTCTTCTCGAACCGAGTAATCTAGTTCGTCATGGACTTATTTTTTAGCTCGGTCGCATCGAGGAGTTTTTTGTTCTTCTGAAGCTGGAGACTTAACCGATTATTTTCCTCGGAAAACTCCTGATCAATTTTCTCCATCTTAGACTTCTGGGATGATTTCAAGGACTCAACCTCGGCACGGAGCCAAGCTATCTCGTCATCCTTCTCCTTCAGCTGCGTCGAATGAGTCCCTGCTTTCTCTAAAAAAAGCAGCATCATATCAGGCATGGATATGCACTCTTTATGCAACGTTGCAAACCTTTGTAATTTGGCTGAGTCAAGGGTAGAGTACTATAAGATACTCGGAAATTATCTAGAAGAAAAAAGAAATAAACAAGTAAAGAGAGGATGGATGACTAACCTTCAAGACTGGCAATCTTCTTCGTCAGCAAAGCATTTTGAGTATCAATGTTAGCTGAGTAAAGATAAATCACAAGTTAATTACGAACCAAAGACTTGAACAAAGGATTTGGGTGCACACGCCGAATAATTTACCTATTTTCTTTAGAAAGGGAACCATCTTGTCATACTTGACCTGCAGTTTCCTATGAGAAAAGAGCAGATTTTGGAATTCGGCAGTGCGTCAATTGTGAGAAACCTAAGATAACAGCAAGTTATACAGGGAAAAATACGCAAAAAGATCCGAATCAAGCAAAACTTGACTCGGATCTAGGTGGCTGGATATTCAAATCCAAAACTTAAAAAGATCTGAATCCAGCGAAACTTGACTCGGATCTAGATGGCTAGATGTGTTTTAAGCTGAAACATGAATATAAAAAATTGTCTATTACACAGGCAAGTAACTATATTCTAAGCAATGGAAGCTTCCAAACGAATAACAAGTTATTCGGTTACAAGCTCGGGGACTAGTGGGCATATAGTATACTGTGCGCGGAAGATAAAGCATAGATTGAAGTACCTCGTTCATTTTATCACTCTCAAGTACAAATTTGGTAGCCAAATGCAAACGGCTGCTAATGTCGGAAAGCTGGAAGGGTTGTTTACTTGGGTTACCCTCGATCTGATCGACAACATTCCAATTGTTGGCATACTCTACCAATGACCCAAGGCTTCCTCCACTCTCCGTGCGTGTTAAAACCTTGCCCTTGGCCTCTCACGCCTGTTGTGCAGCTATCCCGACCGTGGGGCTCTTATGAAGCATGAGTTGTGTGCCAGCGGTGGAGGCAGATCCAAGTTTAGCGACAGAAGCTCCCTTGTGAAGCATATCGACGATGCTCGGCTGAGAGGAACCAGGTTTAACTTTCTAAGCCAGTTTGGATTTGGCAGCGCCATCCTTCTTGGTCTTGGCAGGAACCTCGGTAACAGGCAATGACTTAGGGGGACGAACTAGACTCTAAGTAATAACCTCTAGGACAGAAGGGGCGATAGCCTCAACAGGAGCCGATGTAGCGGTAGCTTCGGTAGAAGCCGAAGTAGCAGGAACCTCGGGAGGGGAAGATTCCATGGGGATAACTTTGGGGACCTTGGAAGAAATTATCGGATCAATTGAGTGATCCGGCATAACGACATCATCACCATCACCAGGGGCAACCTCGGCCTCATCTTTCCTAGACAGGTTGTTATTCGGCATGAAGGTGGGTTATCGCGAGGAGGGCTTGAAACTCGAACATCCCCTTGAGGCGATGGAGAGGACATCCGAATAATATGTGAGGTCATGCTCGGACCACATGGCTTAGGAGAAAGAGGAGCACTGCCGAGGTAAAAGGAAAAACCAAATCAGAAACAGAAAGAGAGAAAAAAGAAATACAAGTTAGAATGAGCAAGAGAACTTACCCGGAGACTCCGGACATCATTTTCTGCTTCGGAGGGTGCTGGGTGGATCTCTTAATTCGTTTCTTGGGAGCTACGTCCGAAGGATCATTCGAAGCAGCATGTTTCTTCGACGGAGCGGGAGCTTCGGAGGCAAGGGGTTCGACCTCGTGCACCTGGCCAGCCGGATTAGCTGGGAAAGAAGGAGCCGGAAATGCGTAAGAGATAGGCACTGTGGCAACTACCTCGAGAATTTGGACATCGTCTGAGTCACCTTCGTCGGCGCGGGCAGAGGCTTTACCCCGAGTACGAGTAGGAGCAGCCTCGGGTTTGGGGATAAACTCCTCCGAGTCTGGTTCCCCATTGTCCGGGGTACTACGGTCTTCGCTCCAAGGAAGAGCGGGCACCCCATCATCTTCTGAAGCTTGTTCATCAAATTTCTGCAGAAATGGTGGATGAAAATTAGCAAAATAATCAGCGAAACCAAGGAAAATAACTCGGATAGGACAACTCAAATTCGAGTTACCTGAGGAGGGGGATTATCACGGGAAAAGGGCTTCATTCCCCACGCCAATCCTCGGCCATGTCAGTCTTGAAGATAGCTCGAACGCATTTCCGAATCTGGGCATCTTCAAGCTCAACTGTGGAGACTCGATTGGGATCCAGAGGACCTCTCATACAGAAAAGCTTATGAGAGCGAAGCTGGAAAGGGTAGATCTGGCTACTAATAAAAGCGGCCATCAAATCTTCGTCGTGAAGCCCCACCCAAATCAATTCCTTTACTCGGAGCTTGAATGCCTCGGCAAGAGCATCAGTCTTTTTTAGATTATTGTTCCATTGTTTCTTAGAAGGAGGACCGAATGAGAAGGCAGGGAGCTGAATCTTATCCTCCTTGCCAGTATTCTTGACATAGAAAAATGACCTATGCCACTTCTTGCAAGACTCTAGGCCTGTAACTCGGGGGAACAGAGAATTATTCCAAGGTGTGATAGAAGCAGCCCCACACTGGTTCAAAGATTTCTCGGAATAATGGAGAGATTTATCCGTCACAACGTTGGCTCGGATCTGGAGAAACTTTGAACAAACTACCACAGAAGGCCAGAGGCCGAAGTATCCCTCTGGGGCCGAGGTAAAGGCCGACAGAGAAGCGATGGCATTAGCCGGCAGGTGATGAGGCTGAAGGCAAAAGAACTCAAGGAAGCCTTTGGCAAAGTCGCTAAGAGGGAGGCCTAACCCTCTGACGAAATGTGACATAAAAACTACATATTCACCATCCTCAACTATGCGGGTAGACTCCTTGCCGGGTAAGCGACACTTTACCTCGGCAGGGACTCGATGAGTCTTGCAGAGCCACTCGATTTCTCGGCAGGTGACCGTGGATCCCTGCCATGAACCATGCTCTGGACCCACCACGAGGTCTTCTTCACCCACGACGGCACCGCCATGCGAGCTTGACATGGGCTCGTCGGCGGAGCCAACAGAAGAAGAATCGCTGGCGGCGGGGAGCGGTCTCAAAAACCAAGGCCTCGTCGCAGCGACGATGAGCACGGCGGCGGCGGAGCGAGAGAACCGCAGCAAAGGCCTAACACGGAGACGGGGCACGGTGAAGAAAGACCAAACAACGATGGCATGCCGCAGTGATTACTGTAGCGATGTTAGGGTGCACTGTAGTGGTACAAAAATGAGACAAAAGGCAATGATTGAGACACGTAGGACGAAGCTTACTAGAGAAGATAAGAGGATGCCTCAGATATGAATGAATGACTCAAAAAATGAGTCATACCTCGGAAAAAGAGGGTGAGTCAAGATAAGATAGACTAGAAGAGGCATCGACTGAATAATGAGTTAGAGAGATAAGTATAGAAACTGAACATCTAGAAACTATTGTTGTCTAGCCGAATGAAGTCGGCGAGACCGCACCAGCTTCGGGAGCTAATGTTGGGGGGATGACCCCAGGTAGGGTCATGATAAGTAAGAATAGAAAGGATCCTTCATGGTCAGGGCCAGGTCAAGGTATGATCCAGCCGAGTCATGTAGGAGTCGGCCGAATGAGGTCCGACTTATTCCGAGTCAGGTAGTTAACACATAACTCGACCGACATATGAGTTATGTCGGTATACCTCTATTACGCATTTTAAGTGCAGGTTAAGGTCAAGCCGAGTCATGCGAGGTGAGGCCGGGTCAAGGGAAGCTTGCCCAAGAAGGAGAAGGCAAACCCCAAAGTCAACACTAGCACAGTGCCAAGCGCTACCGACAAGAAGCAGAGTGGCAGGGGAGCAGAAGAAGGTCACGAAGGTGATAGTCCTTAGGCCCGAAGATCACATGTGCTGGACGGTGTGTCTTTGCCATTGATAGGAGGGGGACACAGAAAAAGGTCCGCCGAGTTACCACTTTGGGACAAGCATATTCCACGAATATGCTTGTCCACGTCAGTCCTAGAAGGAACCTAGCCCCTCCTTTATAAGGAGGGACTGGGCGTCTCGAGGAAGGGATCGATTCATTTTTACTGAGCACTAGTAGTAGCTTCTTCTTCCTCTCACTCATACAGCTCGAGGAACAAGTGTAGCTCCATTGGTGTTGAATAAAGATTGAGTTCTATTGTTCAGAGTGTAGAAATCACTAAATTTTCCCTCCTCGGATCCCACTAGAATCCATTGGCCCCCAACTTAAGCCTACCCATGGCATCTGCTGTGCCACCACCATAGCTACAAAAGTAACTACATGCCCATTGTGTAGCTCACCGCAAATTCTGGGTCACCCAACGTCTCTTGCATTCGAGGATAAATGACTTCTTCCATATATATTTGTTGAAATGACCTAGCTAGCTTATATTTGCTAAAATTCTAAGAAACACTTTGATTGATTGCTCATTTCATTATAGGCAGACTTGTCTAATACTTGCTTGTCCTCTTCCACAAATTCACCAGAGACGCCATTATATTTCTAATCTGGTGTTGGTTCATCCTAAGCAACAACATAACTATCCTCTAATGTGTAGTTCATTAGTATTTTGCGTTCCTACTCTGCATGTTATGGTATGATGCCATTATAATTTTTATCTGGTTCATTCTTAGGTATAATAGTAACTGCATGCCATTGTGTAGGTCACCACAAATTCTGAGTAAACCAACGTCTCATGCTTTCCAGGATATACAACTACTTCCATATATATTTGTCAAAAATAACCTGGCTAGTTTATATTTTCTGAAATTCTAAGAAACACTTTGTTTGATTGCTCATTTCAGTGTAGGCACACTTGTCTAATGCTTGTCTGTCCTATTCTACAGGTTCATAAGCGACGCCATTATATTTTGTATCTGGTTCTGGTCCGTCCTAAGCAACGACATAACTATCCTCTAATTTATAGTTCATTTGTGGTTTGCATTCCTACTCTACAAGTTCTCGCGTGATGCCGTTATAATTTCTGTCTCGTTCATTCTTAGCTACGATAGTAACTGCATGCCATTGTTTGTTTTATTCTTCTATATATATTTGTTGATATGACCTGACTAGTTTATATTTGCTGAAATTCTATACCACACACATTTTTATATTTCTCGTTTCATGGTAGGCACACTTGTTTAATGCTTGCTTGTCCTGTTTGTTTGATGTGATGGTCAATATATTTGAACCATTGACCAGTAGTAAACTCTAGTTCATAGCTCCTATCGTATCAGTTAAACGAGTACTTTGACTTGTTTGATGCATTAACTTGTTATTACTTAGTTTCAGACTGCAATTATTGATATGGACACCAAAGAGGGGGCTGCAAGATCATGTCTCGAGGTTGTTTTCGAATGTAGATGTCACTTAAATAGATGTCACTCAAAAGGGAGATGCAAGTGATAGATGGAGAAAGCAAATTGAGGACTGCTATCAACTCGATTGTCAACTGAAATACCAAAATTTTTTTCCCTCGAGTTGATAATATGTAATAATTTTAAGTAGTTTGCATTTGATGTAATATCTAGATGACCCGCATAGGCCGTGTAAGCATTTAGTTGACGCCGTCCACACATAGCGATAGGAGATACCGTACCTGCGCTAGCCAGGTCGATTAGGGTACAGTATCGTGCTCTGTATTTGCTTGTCTTGTATTAGGCCGACGATGAATAGTAAAAATGTTCACAAATTGTAAACCTTTTAGATATATCGGAATGGGCTCCAGAAATGCAGAAACTATGAAAGTAACGGGCCCGACCCACAGGCGTGCTTAGTAATAGTAACAGGCCAAAACAGTAACAGACAAAAGAAGTAACAGGCCAAAACAGTAACCGACCATAACAGTAACATGCCAAAACAGTATCCGACAAGAACAGTAAAAGGCCAAAACAGTAATAGTCCTAGAACAGTAATGGACTAGAACAGTAAAGTGTTAGAAGCTTCAATGGCCAAAATAGTAATGGGCTAGGCCATAAACGGGCCATGGTCGTAGCAGGCCAGAACAGTAACATGCCAAGTTGGACCATGAAGGAACAGTAACAGGCCGAGAAATCTACCAGGCCAAAAAAGTAACAGACCAGAATATGGGCAGGACATTTATGGGCCTAAAAAGTAACGGGCCCAAAAGTTTATCGGCCACCGCTGATTGCATAAATGGGTCGTTCTGAACATTACAGAGTTGTACAATAACGGGCCAGAATGGCTATGGGACAAAGCGTGCTGGCAAAACAGGCCCAATTTAAACAGGATAGGTCGGAACAATAATGTGTCCGACTTTTTACGGGCCTAAATAAAGGGCCAAATTCAAATAGTGTTCGTAGGAACAGTAAAGGGCCCAGAAGTTTACGGGCCGCCGCGGGCAGCACCAGTGGGCCCATTTGTAACAGTGCCTGATGAAACAGTAACAGGCCATGATACTGTTGGCATCTCTTAATGGTCCAACCCACTTAATAATTACCAGGCCTTGGCCAGTCCTGGTTTCTACCACGGTTTTATTGACAGTTAACGGCGTTAACTGGACGTTAACAGCGTCCACCACGTGGCAGTTTGCATGACGTCAGCATTCAACGTGGCTGGCGAACAGATCTACGACAGAACAACTTTTCATGGCTAACGGGTGCGATCCGCCATGGTCGAAAAAAACCATGGTAGAATCATTTATGAGGGGTCTTCTACCACGATGGTCATCCGTCGTAGAAGGCCTTTCAACCACAAAAAATGGACCTTCAACCACGAAAATCGTCTGTTGTAAAAGGACATTTTTCTTGTAGTGACACGTTGTATCGTTCTTCGATTTTCCCTTCTATTTTGATCTATATTATTTACATAAAATAAAAATTTGATCTAATTTCGTTAAATCTAAATAAAGTCATTTAAGTCTACCAAGTTATCTAGTAATCTTGAAAAAAACCGTCTAAAAACTTGGGAATTGTAAGAAAGCAAGGTCCACTTTGTATGAAAATTGGGGTGGTGCCTTTTTATTTTAACTAACATGGGGACCGTGGGAGCAGTGAGTGATGTCTACGCACTTCTATTCTTGTAGACAATTGTTGGGCCTCCAAGTGCAGAGGTTTGTAGAACAGTAGAAATTTTCCCTTATGTGGATTACCCAAGGTTTATCGAACTCAGGGAGGAAGTGGTCAAAGGTATCCCTCTCAAGCAACCCTGCAATCAAGATATAAGAAGTCTCTTGTGTCCCCAAAACACACAATACACTTGTCAGGTGTATAGGTGCACTAGTTCGGCGAAGAGATAGTAAAATAAAAGTAGTATGGATGATTATAAGACAATGGTGCCACAAAATAGCTTGACGGGGAGGAAGAAACTAAAGGCAATCTGAAATAAAGATGGCAGCAAGCAAATATGTGACAGATCTGATTGTAAACGGTGTTTCAATGCTTTATAACAAGACCTAGGGATCATACTTTCACTAGTGGACACTCTCATATAAATATATTCTCTTCACTATTCTACTCTGAACTACTCTCGGGTTGAATAACTCTAATCCATGGTAGGGCTACAAAAGCACTCCTTAAAGTTTGCAATCCCCATCTAGATAACCCCACACTGTCACCTTGAGCGCTAGATGGTTCCTTCAAACACCATGATTTCATAGAGACATCCAACTCCAAATATAACTCATTATAAGTATTTATGTAATCTATAGCCTAAGTGCCACACACGGTGTGCACACTGTCACTTTCACACACGTGGGGAAAAGCATAGATCTATTAAAGCACTTGAGTAGCAGAGTAGATCAACTTGATTACAAAGCTCATGATCTCATAAAGATCATGCATAGAGAAAGAGATGAACACATATCTAGCGGTAGAGCCCTTAGCCCTAAGGAAGAAATACTCCTCCCTCATCATGGGAATTAGCAACGGCGATGGAGATAGTGGTGGAGATCGATGGAGATGGCTTCGGGGGCAATTCCCTGTCCCGGCAGGGTGCCAGAACAGAGACTTCGGTCCCTCAAATCTCCCCTTCGGTGGCAGCGGCTACAGACTGTTTTGTGGATGGAGGCTGGATGTTTTAGGGTTTCTGCATCACAGGATTCTTATAGGCGAAGGGGCGAGGCGAGGAGGCATCCAGGGGGGCACACCCCCTGGTGGAGCCACCAGGGGGTACCTGCGCCACCATAGGGTGTGCCCACCCTGGTTCCCTCATCCATATCTCCTTCGGGCTCCGTGTCGTGACGGGAAAATAGTAACTTTGGATTTTGTCCCGTCCAATTTCGAGAATATTTATTTACTAGCTTTTCTAAAACCAAAAACAGCAGAAAATAGGCAACTGGCACTACGGCATCTTGTCAATAGGTTAGTTCCAGAAAATGTATAAAAATGCCTCAAAGTGTAGACAAAACATGACAAAGTTTATACTAAACAAGCATGGAGCATCAAAAATTATACATACGTTTACGACGTATCAAGAATCCCCAAGCTTAACTCCTGCTCGTCCTCGAGTAGGTAAGTAATAAAAATAATAATTTTTTAGGTGACATGCACCATCAAAATCAAGATCAAACCATTTTCAAGCATTGAAAGCTAGGATCAAAGAACTCTAAACATGAGCATGAAAGATGGAGTTCTAACAGTAAGACAAAGTAACTATGCATGCAACATGAAAGGTTACAAAGAAAGATTCATGAATAACATGCATTGAAAAACGTTTGTTTGTTTCGCATATAGAAAACATAACATAGTGGTATTCATCTTGTCCCTCATGGAATAGCAAAACATAAATTCATAGGACACCTTCAAATTTCATAAGGGTGACTAGATACAAGTAGTTCAAGAACAAGCAATATCAACATTATGAATCAATCAATAAGTTTTGGGACAATGCACATAAAAGTAAGAATGACAACTATGCTCTCCTAGTTGGTGCATAAAGATAGAAGGTGGATACTCAATATAAAAGTGGAAGAAAGGCCCTTCAAAGGGAAGCATGGATTTCAAGTTTCATAAAGAGCTTCCAAAAATTATGGTACTTGTTAGCTTTCAGCTCTCATTGCCCCTATCATAAGCATCTAGAAGTGATTAAGGTCAAAGTGAAACAAATATGGAATATATGCTTGACAAATCATAAGTTGGCAATCTCATGTCCCTTGAGTACGAGGGCTGTTCCTGATGCTACTCAACTTTAGTTACCGGTAAGTTCTTTTCATTGTAAGTATATGTGTATCATAGAGAACCGCCAACGGGGTACCCCTTGCCCCATGACACAGGAGCTATCCCATATCAAAATGACAAGGCAACCGACAATTAGCATCTCGGCAATCTTCTTATTTACCATGGGAAAATGGTGCTTTTTTCTCTTCTTTACTCTCTTTTCTTTCTTTCTTTTTCTCTTCTCTTTTTTCTATCCCTCTTTTTTTATAATAATAATAATGCTTCATAGATTTCTCACTAATATGATTAAGCATGGCTTAGGATAGTGGCCCAGACGTTTCTGTAACACATATACATAACTCCATGGACTTACAAGCTCCTGTTTTATTTCACACCGCCGACATCCATAAACAAAAGAGCATGATATCAACTGGGTAATATGTATAGGTGCTGAAATCGTTCCCCATGACAGCATGGTTCTGCTAATTCCCAACTTATAAGTGCAAGCATATACAACATAGATGACACAATTGTTCAAGTTTATTAGGGGCATGAAAAATAAAGTGTGCCATCAAGTTTTTGAGAGCTTTAATCACTAATTTTCACATAACAAAGTGACTTTTTAATTGGAAGGTAGATAAAAACAAGAATTTACTTGAAATGGTGTAACACACCATGCATAGGAATTTATGGTGGACACTTTGGAATAACTTGGTTTCTTGGGAGTTGGATGCATGAGTAGAGAGTTTACTCAGTACATGTGGAGGCTAGCAAAAGACTGGGAGGGACCAACTAAGAGAGCAATAATGGCCATAATCATGCAAAGCGACAAAACATTATTATTTAAAGCATAAAGTGATATCACAAGTCAAAAACTAAATGATCATAAAGGCTAATGTGACTGGTTCATAGTCTTAACATGGTGTAAGCATGTGCTAAGTCAACCCAAATAAAGCATCAAAGGAGAATACGACAATATTATGCTTTTGTATGCTAAAACAACGCATGATTCTTTCAAGGCACATTAAGCAATCTCAATTGATTGGAACAAGTCATGATACATCAATAATCACTAAGCATAAGGTCAAAGGAACACCTAGCATGAAATGACAAAGTCTAATCCACAGTCAAAACAAGCTTCCTTTTGTACCATCATAAGCATTAAACTTCCTACTCTCTTCCAACACCAATCAACTTATTTGAAACAACTCACAAAGATAATAATAGATAAAGACCAGTGAGCTTGTCTCACACATCTACAAACAAGAACTAAAAAGTTCTAAGCTGAAATCATAAGAAAACTAAGGCTAAATGTAGTGCTAGCAAAAGTGAACACTCATAGGATAACCAGAGTGAAAACTAGAGTGTTGTAGGCAATGAAGAACTAGGTGTGAATCTCTCCAAAAGAAGTGTGATGGGATCAAACCAACTTATTGCATAAAACAAAGCAAACGAAAACTAAAAACAAAAACAAAGATGCTCCAAGACCAACACAACAATGCATGAAACAATAAAAACGACGTGTCTAGAAAGAGACCCGAGATTTTTATTGATGAAGAAGGGGATGCCTTGGGCATTCCCAAGCTTTGACGCTTGTACCTCTTGAATGTTTCTTGGGGTGACACGGGGTGGCATTCCCAAGCTTGATCTTTTGTCCATTCTTCATCTCATTACATCATTCTTTCCCTACACTTGGAAATTTCCTTCATACAAAACTTCACACAATCTTCATTACCAACATTAGTGCATTCAAAAGGGTTTAGTTTCAAAACAGAAAAACTTTCATTAAAAACACAAGCTACTATAGAAATTCCTTCAAAAAGCTCAGTCATCAAAAGGAACTCAAAAAGAAATCGATAAGAAGAAAATGCAAATAATGGCAGAAATCTATCAAAACAGACCAGCAGGTAAAAACTGATTTTTTCGAAGACCTTCTGTTGCTCAAATCAAAAGTGTTGAACTAACGAAATTTATATAAGAACCTATGGGATTTTTTCTAAAATTATAGATTAATATGACATACAGAGATTTTTCATGAATTTTACAGTGAAGCACAAAAATCTATTTCGGGACAGCAACTTCCCCAAATCTTACTTCTCTCTCATTAGAGATTATTCTTGGAACAAAAATCAAATAAAAAGGATAAGGAGAGGTTATTACAGAAGTAATAACTTTGAAGACTCAAGAAAACTATTGGGTTATCTCCCAAGAAGTACTTTTCTTTAACGTCTTTAAGTTAGGCATGTTAATTTTGATGATGCTCAAATAAGAAATATGAATTGAAGTAAAAGAGAGCATCAAGAAGAAAATTCAAAACACATTTAAGTCTAACCCACTTCCTATGCATAGGAATCTTGTATGAAAATAAATCAAAGAAGCACATTGTAACAAAGTGAGTTTTTAATTGGAAGGTAGATAAAATAAGAATTTACTTGAAATGGTGTAACACACCATGCATAGGAATTTATAGTGGACACTTTGGAATAACTTGGTTTCTTGGGAGTTGGATGCATGAGTAGAGCTTACTCAATACAAGTGGAGGCTAGCAAAAGACTGGGAGTGACCAACTAAGAGAGCAATAATGGCCATAATCATGCAGAGCGACAAAACATTATTAATCAAAGCATAAAGTGGTATCACAAGTCAAAAACTAAATGATCATAGAGGCTAAGGTGACTGGTTCATAGTCATAACATGGTGTGAGCATGTGCCAAGTCAACCCAAACAAAGCATCAAAGGAGAATACCACAATATTATGCTTTTGTATGCTAAAACAACGCATGATTCCTTCAAGGCACGCTAAGCAATCTCAATTGTTTGGGACAAGTCATGCTACAGAAATAATCACTAAGAATAAGGTCAAAACAAAATCTAGCATGACATGATAGAGTCTAAGCCACAGTCAAAGCAAGATCAATTTTTTACCACTCAAGCATCAAACTTTCTACTCTTTTCCAACACCAATCAACTTATTTGAAACATCACAGCAAAAATGGGGGTCCAACTACTTTATTCAAGAAAACTAAAAGCAAAAACACAAAATAAGACGCTCCAAGAACAACACAACAGTGCATGAAACAATAAAAACAAAGTGTCTAGAAAGATACCTGAGATTTTTATTGATGAAGAAGGGGATGCCTTGGGAATCCCCAAGCTTTGAAGCTTGTACCTCTTGAATATTTATTGGGGTGACACGGGGTGGCATCCTCAAGATTGAGCTTTTTTCCATTCTTCATCTCATTACATCATTTTTCCCCTACACTTGAAACTTTCCTTCATACAAAACTTCACACAATCTTCATTAGCAACATTAGTGCATTCAAAAGTAATAAAACTTTGGGTTTTAGTTTCAACAAAGCAAAACTTTCATTAAGAACACAATCTACTGAAGCAATTCCCTTAAAAGCTCAATTCACCAAAAGGAAGTCAAAAAGAAATCGATAAGAAGCAAATGCAAATAATGGCAAAAATCTGTCAAAACCGTCCAGCAGGTAAATACCGATTTTTTCGAAGACCTTATGTTGCTCAAATCAAAAAGTGTTGAACTAAAGAAAGTTAGCTAAAAAACCTGGGGGATTTAATCAAAACATTACAACTCAATCTGACTTAGAGAGATTTTTCACAAACTTTTATAGTGAAGCACAAAAATCTGTTTCGGGACAACAACTTCCCCAAATCTTACTTATCTCTCATTAGAGGTTATTATTGGCACAAAAATCAAATAAAAAGGAAGGAGAAGTTATTACATAACTAATAACTTCCAATACTCAAGAAAACTATTGCTTTATCTCCCAAGAAGTACTTTTCTTTAACGCCTTTAAGGTAGGTTCGATAGTTTGAGAAGATGCTCACATAGGAAATATGAATTGAAGTAAAAGAGAGCATCAAGAAGCAAATTCAAAACACATTTAAGTATAACCCGCTTCCTATTCATAGGAATCTTGTATGAAAATAAATCAAAGAAGCACATAGTAACAAGAATAGGTAGATAAAACAAGAGCAACTTCAAAACTTTCAACATAAAGAGGGGAAACTTAATATTATTGAGATGCATAAAACCAACCATGTTTCCCTCTCTCAAATAACTTTCAGTAGCATCATGAATAAAATTAACAATATAACTATCACATAAAACATTCTTATCATGAGCCATATGCGTAAAATGATTATTACTCTCCACATAAGCATAGTCATTCTTATTAGGTGTAGTGGGAGAAAATTCAAAAAATTAGCTATCATTATTATTCTCATCACCATAATCATGAAATATAGGAGGCATATTGTAATCATAATTAATTTTCTCCTCAATAGTAGGTGGACTAAAAATATCATATTCATCATTATAATCATCATATATTGGAGGTATAGTATCATCAAAGTAAATTTTCTCCTCCATGCTTGGGGGACTAAAAATATCATGCTCATCAAAACTAGCTTCCCCAAGCTTAGAATTTTCCATAGCATTAGCAATAATGGTGTTTAAAGAATTCATACTAATAACATTGTTATTAGCATGCAAATAAAGTTCCATAGGTTTTTAAATTTTATATTCAAACACTTCATGTCCTAACTCAAGATAAATACTATAAAGCTCTCTAATTTTGTTGTTGTTTTCCATTAAGCCTAACTAGTGAAAATAAAAACAAGAAACAAAAAGATATAATTGCAGAATCTAAAGGAAATAACTTTGAGCACTAACACTCTAGCAATATTACTGGAAGATAGCTCAGTAGCCAGAAGATGTGAGTATCTTTTACCTTACCTCCCCGGCAACGGCGCCAGAAAAGAGCTTGTGGACGGGGAGGAAGAGATTGAAGTTGTCCTATAGATCCCCGGCAACGGCGCTAGAAATGAGCTTTGATGTCTACGCACTTATATTATTGTAGACAATTGTTGGGCCTCCAAGTGCAGAGGTTTGTAGAACAGGAGCAAGTTTCCCTTAAGTGGATTACCCAAGGTTTATCGAACTCAGGGAGAAAGTGGTCAAAGGTATCCCTCTCAAGCAACCCTGCAATCAAGATACAAGAAGTCTGTTGTGTCCCCAAAACACCCAATACACTTGTCAGGTGTATAGGTGCACTAGTTCGGTGAAGAGATAGTAAAATACAAGTAGTATGGATGATTATAATACAAAGGTGCCACAAAAGAGATTGGCGCGGAGGAAGAAACTAAAGGCAATCTAAAATAAAGATGGCAGCAAGAAAATATGTAACAGATCTGATTGTAAATAGTGTTTCAATGCTTTGAAACAAGGCCTAGGGATCATACTTTCACTAGTGGACACTCGCATATAAATATATTCTCTCATTATTCTACTCTGAACTAATCTCTGGTTGAATAACTCTAATCCACGGTAGGGCTACAAAAGCACTCCTTAAAGTTTGTAATCCCCATCTAGATAACCCCACACTGTCACCTTGAGCGCTAGATGGTTCCTTCAAACACCACGATTTCATAGAGACATCCAACTCCAAATATAACTCATGATAAGTATTTATGTAATCTATAGCCTAAGTGCCACACACGGTGTGCACGCTGTCACTTTCACACACGTGGGGAAAAGCATAGATCCATTAAAGTACTTGAGTAGCAGAGTAGATCTACTTGATTACAAAGCTCATGATCTCATAAAGATCATGCATAGAGAGAGATGAACACATATCTACCAGTAGAGACCTTAGCCCTGAGGAACAACTACTTCCCCCTCATCATGGGAATCAGCAACGGCAATGGAGATGGTGGTGGAGATCGATGGAGATGGCTCCGGGGGCACTTCCCCATCTCGGCAGGGTGCCGGAGCAGAGACTTTTGTCCCCTGAATCTCCCCTTCGGTGGCGGTGGCTACGGACTGTTTCGTGGATGGAGGCTGGATGTTTTAGGGTTGCTGCATCAGAGGATTCTTATGGGCGAGGAGGCAGCCAAGGGGGCCACACCCCTGGTGGCGCCACCAAGGTTACCCACGCTACCATAGGGTGTGCCCACCCTGGTGCCCTCCTCCGTCTCTCCTTCGGGATCCGTGTCGTGCCGGGAAAATAGTAACTTTGGCTTTTGTCCCATCCAATTTCGAGAATATTTCTTTATTAGCTTGTCTAAAACCAAAAATAGCAGAAAACAGGCAACTAGCACTACGTCATCTTGTCAATAGGTTAGTCCCAGAAAATGTATAAAAATGCCTCAAAGTGTAGACAAAACATGACAAAGTTGATACTAAACAAGCATGGAGCATGAAAAATAATAGATACGTTTACGACGTATCAGTGAGCTTCAGTTAACACGGTCGATGGAAGTACAAGTTGCATCAAGGGCCTTATAGAAAATGAAAATGACATCCAAGTCCATTACTCGGGAAATTGAGAATGTTCTTTCCTGATAGTTGTAAACTCACACCAACGACATTGTTTACTAGAAGAAGATGTACCCATCTACCTCCAAAATGACATTTAATTCAATACCAATCTATCGCGCTTACTTGCAGCTCAAGTTTGACCTAATTTCGTTAATTTGTCATGATGAAAAATCTTAGCAAGAAGTTGAACCTATTTTAAAACTCTTAGTGGTGGTTTGTGATATATTAAATGACCCCCCCCCCCCCCGATGGTTACCTCCAAAAAGTTCACAAAACTTTCAAATCGACCTACAATTTTCCTGCAGTTCAAATTTGACCTAATTGCGATAAATCGGCATAAAGTCATTCAAGTTAGGAGAGTTAGCAAGGACGAAGTTTGAAGACTCATGAACCATGGGAATCATAGGGTAGTACAATGTATCATCCCAAAAATACTAAGCTTGGATCATCAAACACTAATCATCAAATTTAGGGTTAACAAAACTTTTCTAAATAAAACTATGAAGGCATGCATATGAGTATGCATTAAATTTGAAATTCGTTTGAACCACCTTGCTTGTGTGTTTCTTTGCTTGTAAAATGTTTCTTAGGTGAAATAAACATCATCTAAAACATTTCCCATACTTTTCCTAAAGACAATTAAATCAAAACAAATACAATAAGGGAATGGTCATTTTGACCAAATTAACTCCCATGCCTACTTTGGCTGTCTCAAACTTTCAAAACCTAACAGAAACTTTTCTGGATCTTTGCACCCCTTGAATGTAATCATAACAAAGTATCAAGGCCCACTTTGTGATCATCCATAAACTTTCAAATGCATGGTCTAAATGACAATTCAAAATTGAATCTTTATCATATGGGAAGATCCCACTTTTTCAAAAACCACTCAAACAAGCTCAACTTTCAAACCCCAAGCATCTGCAGACTCACCAGCACCAACCTAGCATAGCCACCAAAAATCTTTTCAAAATTCAAAACTTGAGTTCTTGCGGCCATTTCATCAAACACCTTCCAGATACAAATCAAACAAAATCTAAACACAATTTGGAGCAGTGATTTGAGCCTAACTTTTTCCCTCTCTGGACACCACTAGCCTTAGTAGATCATCTAACAACCTAAACTAACCCTTAGCATCACTGTAAGCTTGGCATTGCCATCCATGGTGAGCAGGCCGAATGCACACTTGTCACCCCCATGTCGACAGCAAGCTAGGAGGAGACACAAGCCTAGCCAGCATGTCTGGGAGGCAGCCCACCGTCCACCGCCACTCCCTGTCCCAGCCGTGAGCGTTGCCAAGCCCTGGACCACACGCACGAACCATGCCAACCTCGCCAGCAACCATGCGGAGAGCACGCCCCATGCGCCACGCTCGACCAGCGCCCACAGACCGCGCGCCGCCCTCACTGCGTGCATACGTGATCACCACCGTCCCAGCAACCCCGCAGACACACTCGTTCGCCACCGCTCGGACCACGCGAGCTGTGCGGCCTTAAATTTTCCGTCGGGCACGCGCAGAGCACTGTCGCGTTCCGACCAAGCCGCACCGCCCCACGCCTCGAAACCATGTCGTTGAGCATCGCCAGGGAGCACCGCACCGCCCCTACCTTCGCCCATGCCAATAGCCGTATGTGACACCGCCCCCGACGAGCTCACCGTGTGCCCCGTCGGTCCCCTCGCTCGACTATAAATAGAGGCCACCCCCAGTCGATTTCTTCACACCATCTCACTCCCCTATTCTCACTGATCGTGCCACACCGTTCCCGGAGCAAGGCGAGCACCACCTCGTCGGAATTTCACCGGAGCCCGCCGCCTGTAGAGAAGAAGGGAGCCAGCGATTGGAGCCGCCCCAGGAGAAGCCATCGGTACCAGGAGATTCGCCGTCGTCAACTTCGTCGTTCGCCCGCCTCGCCGACCCTCGCCAGCACCCCGGTGAGCCCTCAACGAACCTCACCCGCCGCGTTAGGTTTCAGTCTCGCCGGAGTTGCCCGACGTGGACAACGACTCCCAGCCGTTGGATTAGAATCAGATCGAACGACCCACAGCGCCCCATACCGTTTCGCACCCTCCCTGTGTCACTGACGCGTGGGGACAGCCACTTAAACAGCCCGCGGAAGCGCTGCGCTTAGCAGGCCGGCCCAGTAACTTTTCCCGCGCAGCCCAGTTGTTTGAATTAAACCTTTTTCTTTTTATTTCAAACACACTTCTGTACCCATTTTAAAAAATCAACCCAGGTCAATCCAGTGCACCAATTTGAATGAAACCAATTTTGTTATAAAGGTCTGGGAATGCTGAATCGAAGCCCGTTGGATTCAAGTCATTTGGATCTATAGATCACCCATGGTAAAAATAACAAGGCAGAAACTTTTCTGCATTCAAACATTTTTCAATTTAATACCATAATAGCTTTTGAGTTGAATCAAACTCTCAAAAATCACATTTAACCATACCTTTCAGAATATATAAAAATATATAGGTTTACTGGCATAAATAATGTTCAGGTAATAAAAGAATGCCACATAGGCATTTCTAAACACATTATTTAATTAAAATAAAAGGGTAAAACCTTATTAAATTGTGACACCACTTTAAATCATTCTCCCATGGAGTAAAATATGTGGTGATGACATGTGTCAACATCATCCCATATTTGGTTTGGAGAAGATTAAATCTTAAGTAGTGTTTCAATGAGTAGAAATTACTTTTCTAAAAAGAAAAGGGATATTTTAAACCAAACCCAAATCTTGTAATGTTAGTGATGATGCTAGATCATCTATAGGACCCTTGTGTGTGATGATTGCAAGTAGTTAAGTATTGTTTGGTGATTGTGTACCTCGTATTTATTCATAGACGCTAGTACCGACCAAGGATACGAGGAGGAAGGAGGATTCTATGAGGAAGAAGCCGAGGAGAACTTCAACCACTGCTCTGCACAAGGCAAGCCAGTAACCTTGCAAGCTAACACTTGCAATTTAGCAAGATTATACTGATATTGTGCCAGCAAACCCTTACTTGTTACCATACCTACTATATGCCTTAAGCATATGTGATCATACTCACTTGATAAACCAATCCTAGTTTTACTTGCAAGCTTCTTACTTTATTTCCTTATCAAAGCTCTTACTTAGAGTTTACTTAAGAGATTGGTAGATACTAGAAAGATGTGTAAAGGTTGCATAAAGAGCATAAAATTTGGCCTAAGTTATAAACCTTGATATCATCCTAAGATATAAGGTTGTACTTCGTTGAAACTCCACTAGTTTACCACCCCTCATTAGTGCTTACCCCCACCCATAGATGCTAGTGCTAAGCATAAAACTTGATCAACTTTAGATGGGAATACTTGGTGGAAAATGGTTACGAAAACCTTGGAATGATGGATCATTCTATTGAAATGTTTTGGACATGTGTTTCCGAACACCTGATGATTTTGGTGATAAAAATGTTGAGGCATGAGCCTTAGCCCTTTATAAAACTGATGGTTGTCTGGATGCGATAGCATTCCAATTTTATCGTACAACCACAATACCCGAAGATTGGGTAGGGCTTGACTGAAAACTTATATACCTTAGTATTAGTTCCCTCACGGCCAAGGTTTGAGCTGAGGCTACCTTGTGAAGATTGTCCACCTGTGCAGTACCCAAGATGGCAGTTGGTCATGGTTGGGAGGCCAAACATACAGGAGAGGTGCGTCCGCGGTTATGGACAGTTGGAGTGGCCATACTGTTCCCCCGTCAGAATTTTCAAAATGACTTGTGAAATGAAATGAGACTTTGACTTGACCACAACAGGGTTGTGATATGAAATACAAGTTTCCATTTAGGTGTTATAAACTTCAACTAGCATTAGTGCTCCTAAACTTAGTAGAGATAAATCTGGCTTTTGCAAAACAACCCTAGAGCCTAGTGTCCTAATATCCAAAAAAAACCCTTTACCTGCTAGTACTAGTTTGCGAGTACTTAAAGAGTACTCATGGCTTTGTCCCTGGCTATTCCCATGGCCAGACTATGAAGAGGAGTACTTGGAGGATGGACCCCAGGAAGGTTACGACAACTAGGATCATCTCCCATCGTCAGCATTGCCTGTGAACCCGAAGATGGAGCTTCGCCTACGCTACCGTTATTATTACGTATTCCGCTGCTTGATGTTGTATTAAGAACTGGATCATGAGATCCCTATTTGTGTAAGACCTTATATATGGTTTGTAATGGATGATGTACTATGGTATCCAATTCTGTTATGTCTCGCAAAAATGGTAATCCTGGGATTGCGATGTATGGCATAACAGGCATCCAGGATTAAAAATCCGGGTGTTGACAAGTTGGTATCAGAGCCAGGTTGACCATAGGAGACCCTAGTTAGATTGGACGTTTGAATCAAACACTTAGTTTCAAAACCAAAGAAAACAAATATTTACAAAAACTTATTCTCATTCTTATCCCTTTGATTCTTTCATGAAAATTCATGTTCCTCAAAAAACTCTTGCAAAATACATAAAATTTTGACACACTTGATCACTCTGCTAACCTACTCATCCTCTATTATTATAGATGGACGTGAAGTATGGCAAGTTTTATCAGTTGGGGAATGAAGGAGACCTTATCTTTGAGAGGGATTTGGACCAGCTTTCGGAACTTTTGGAGCGTCCGCACCCCGAGTTCTTCGGAGCTCATCTCAATGATCAAGGAGGCGAACATCTGCAGTGGCTAATTGTTGCAAGTCTCAGAGGAAAGATTGAACCTCCCACTGCGGAAGGAATTCAGTTTACCTTAAGAGAGAACAACTGGCTCGATGGACTTGCCAGGGCCATGCAGGAAGCTCTTGCCCGTCTGTGTGGGAAGAGCATCAATCAGATCAAGGGAACTCGCTTTGAGTTTTGCCCAAGGCGTGATGCAAATGGACAACCACTGGAAGCCCTATACCACCCCGAGATGAAGACTCAATTGGATCACCTTAGCTTCATGATGTACGATTGTCAGCAGGAGTTAGACAAATGCCGTGACTACTCCAACCACAAGTCTGCCATCATCAAGACGAAGGATCAGACCATCGCCATGCTAGCAAAGGATCGCAAGTCTCGTCGCCGTCAGCTCGACAAGAAGGAGCGCATTATTGCCCATCTCCGCCACCGCATCTCATCTTTGGAAGAGACCATCCACGAGAGAGACATGCAGTTGGAGGAAAGGGAGAATGCATGAGAGGATCTTCGTGGTGACCCCTACTCCTATCTCAGCGATGATGATGATTTTCTGGAGTATCAGGCCATGGATTCTTCACCGATGAGGATGATTTCGCCTTCATCGATGATGATGAGGATGATGAAGCCACAGATTCCGAGGAGTAGTAGCACTTGAGCACTAGCGTAGTGAGTAGTATTCGGTCCCACTGTATCGTAGATTCCAGAATGGTTCTTAAAACCATCTGTTTTTCCTTGTTGTGGTGTGTGTTGTATCGTGTGCTATGAATGAATGAATGAAAAGCAAGTTGATGGAAAATCTGAGTCAAACTTTAAAAACTTTTCAAAGCCCCCGAAACCTTAGAAATTTCCCTCTTTTCTCATGATCTATCTCAATCTTGAGATGCCACGTGGAGGAAGTGGTTCATCCCGGGACCAGATGTTGCAGATCCTGCAAATGTTGACTTCTGACCGTGAAGCTGAAAGAGCGGAACGTCAAGCCAACCTAGCCACTCTACAACAGATATCTCATCTAGACCACAACAACCAAGGCCACGGAAATCAAGATAACCATGGATCTAAGCTCAAGAATTTCCAAAATACCAACCCACCTGTTTTCACTAAATCAGAAGAGCCCCTAGACGCCGATGATTGGCTGCAAACCATGGAGAATAACCTAGAAGTCGCTGGAGTGGAAGCCAATGAGAAAGTTCTGTTCGCCACCCACTATCTAGCCGGAGATGCCAGAGCATGGTGGAACAGTGTTCGTGCAATGACCGGAGGCCAGATGATGACCTGGGAGGAATTCAAGGTCAAGTTCAGCAGAACCCATGTGCCACCAGGTTTGATTAAGAGGATGAGAGACGAGTTCAGAGAACTGAAGCAAGGAAGGATGACTGTAGTGGAATACCGTGACAAATTTTTGTCATTACCTAGGTATGCCCCGGATGAGATCGACACCGAAGCCAAGAAGAAAGAGAGATTCCTGAATGGTCTGCATGATGAGATGCAGACAGTGTTAGTCAATATCCCCTTTGCGGATATTGAAACCCTTGTTGACTCAGCTATCCAGATGGAAGGAAAGATCAACCAAGCCAATGAGAACCTCAAGCGTCGTATGATGCATCAGCCAGGAACCCATCAGACCCCAAAGTATCGCCCTAACCCATCTCCAAAATTTGCCCCAAGAACCAACAGACCCCCGATGACCCGTCCCACCTATCCCAACCGTGGAAACCCTAGACCCGGAGGAAATCACAACAACCCCGGCAACTCTAGCAATTTCAACCGTGCCCCACCCAAGTTCAACAACAACAATGCTGCCACCAACACCAACACTGCCCCGATGACTAGAAGCAATGCTGTGCCTGTAGCAGCCAAGGACAAGTCACAAGTGACCTGTTATGACTGTGGAAATAAAGGCCACTATTCCAACGAGTGCCCCAACAAGAAGAATGCTACAGCCCCCAATGCCAATGCCCCATCTCAGCAGCAGCGTCGTGTTCAACCCGGAAGAAGGTTTGCCCTAGGGAATTCACTCAACCTGAATGGCCGTCTTTTTCTCATGCATGCTGAAGAAGCTCAGGAAGCGCCAGACGTCGTGCTAGGTATGTTTTCTGTTAATTCAGTACTTGCAAGAGTGTTGTTTGATTCTGGTGCCTCGCATTCATTTGTCACCGAAGAATTTGCATGCACTAGTAAAATTCAACCAACCAAATTGAAGCATGTTATGATTGTTCAAATTCCCGGATCAACCACCAAGGCTAGGCAAATTTGCAAAGTCGTCCCTATCCGAATCCATGGCATAGATTTTTATGCTAATCTAATAGTACTCGGAACTAAAGGTTTGGAAGTAGTACTAGGAATGGATTGGATGTCCAAACATAAGAGATTGATTGATTGTGCCAAGAAAGCCATAACCATGACCAGTACCGCCGGAATATCAATCGAACATATATCTGAAACCTTACCTCGTCAATTCAAATGCAACAAGAGTATAGCCCAACCTACCATTGACCAAGTCCGGATAGTCTGTGAATACCCCGGTGTATTTCTAGATGTTTTGCCTAGTATGCCCCCAGATCGGGATATCGAGTTTATCATCGAACTAATCCCCAGAACAGGACCCATAGCCCAGAGACCCTATAGTATGAACCCGTCGGAGTTAGAAGAACTGAAGAAGCAACTAGATTCCATGCTGGAAATCGGATTGATTCAACCAAGTGCATCACCATGGAGATCACCTGTCTTGTTTGTGGATAAGAAAGATGGAGGTAACCATTTGTGTACGGATTACCGTAAGTTGAATGATGTCACCATCAAGAACAAGTACCCCTTGCCCAAGATAGAAGATTTGTTTGATCAGTTGACCGGTGCCAAAGTGTTTTCTAAGATTGATCTTAGAAATGGTTATCATCAACTCAAGATTCGTGCATAGGATATTCCAAAGACTGCCTTTACCACCAGATATGGATTGTACGAGTATAAAGTCATATCTTTCGGATTAACCAATGCCCCCGCTTATTTCATGAATATCATGAATATGATTTTTATGGACTTCCTGGATAAGTTTGTCATTGTTTTCATCGATCACATTCTGATTTACTCCAAATCGGAAGAAGAACATGAGCTACACCTAAGGACCATTCTTGGAACCCTTAGAGAGCATCAATTGTATGCAAAGTTTAGCAAATGTGAATTCTGGTTACAGGAGGTAGGATTCCTCGGTCACATTGTATCAGCCAGAGGAATTGCCGTAGACCCTGCCAAAGTAAAAGATGTAGAAGATTGGCAAGCCCCAACCACTCAAACCCAAGTTCGTGCATTTCTTGGATTGGCGGGATATTACCGCAAGTTCATAGAAGGATTCTCGAGTATCGCCAGACCTATGACCCAATTACTGAAGAAGGAAAAGAAGTTTGAATGGACTGACAGATGTGAAGCGAGTTTTCAAGAACTCAAGAGGAGATTGATTTCAGCCCCAATCTTGATCATGCCGGATATCTCGAAGACCTTCGATGTGTATTGTGACGCATCCAAGATCGGTCTCGGATGTGTGCTAATGCAAGAAGGCAAAGTTATATCTTATCTATCTCGACAATTGAAGCAACATGAGCAAAATTACCCAACCCATGACCTCGAACTCGCAGCCGTAGTTCTAGCCCTGAAGACATGGAGACATTACCTGATAGGAAATCGTTGTGAGATTTATACGGATCACAAGAGTCTGAAGTATATATTCACTCAGAAGGACACTACTAGGAAAATGGCCTTTAGTGGCACACCTGGAAACATCATCCGTGGCGCACTAGCAGTGCGCCACGGGCCTTGCGCTACGGCTATCTCTCAGCCGTGGCGCACTGCCTAGTGCGCCACGGTTGTGTAGAGACAGGCGTAGCGCACCTGCTAGTGCGCCACAGATGTTTGGGCAGGTGCGCTACCCCTGGGATCTTCTATGGCGCACTACCTAGTGCGCCACTAAGCTTCCATAGTGCTCTTTAGGTGTAGTGCTCCACAGAAGGTAGACCATGTGCGCCACAGATGTATTTTTTGTTTTTTTAGTTTCCGAGCCAGATTATATACAATATTACAGCAGATATACACACAAAGATACAAGATATACAATTATATATATAGATACTCAATATGAAAAACAAGATTGAAAGTAGTAGTTACATTGTCTCATACATGAATACATAGTCTCATACATGAATACATAGTCTAAGTTACATTGTTTCGATCATGTTACAAAGTAGTAGTTGGTGACATGCGAATACATGTGTCGATCGAACAAGTTAGAGCTCGGAAGCTCGCCTAGACATCTAAACTAGCTAGACACAAACGCGGGATAAATAACCAAAGAAGATAAGAATGATCACCGCCGCGACGAACGTGTAGGTCTTCATCCGGTTCCTTGTCCTAACTCCCGCTAGATAGCGCGTGTATCTAGCTTCCGCCTCCGCCATAGTGTTGTACCCTTTGTAGCTATTGCCGCTGAAATGGTGCACCTGTCTCCGGCAGTCTTCCCAATCATCGTAGACTCCGGGAACCCGTCCCTTGTACACGACGTACCACGTCATCTATAAGTTGACAATAATAATTAACCGGTGATTGAGAAAAAAAACATATATAATTAAAGTCGCATATGAAGATACACTTATAGAAAGTACTCCTAAATCAAAAAGACCAAACTCAAAAAGCATGCCTCATATATAACTAGGTTGTTCGACACAGGAATATGCTACGATGGAACTGTTCGCCAAGTAGGATGCACAACACCTGGACCTGTGCATAGCACAAGGCGAACAATCCCATCGCAGCACATTCACATATAGTGTGCCACGACATTTCAATCATCGGTATTATTCTCGAAAAAGACCAAATTAACTCAAAAAGCATGCCTCATATATATGCATAGGTCGTTGGACACAGGAATATGCTACGATGGAACCGTACGCCAAGTAGGATGCACAACACCTGGACTTGTGCATAGCATAAGGCGTACAATCCCATCGTAGCACATTCACATATATAGTGTGCCACGACATTTCAATCATCAACATTATTCTCGAAAAAGACCAAAGTAGCTCGAAAAGAATGCCTCGTATATAACTAGCTAGGTCGTTGGACACAGGAATATGCTATGACGGAACCGTTAGCCAAGTAGGATGCACAATTCCTGGACTTGTGCATATCACAAGGCTAACTATCCCGTCATAGCACATTCACATATATAGTGTGCCACGACATTTCAATCATCGGCATTATTCTCGAAAAAGACCAAAGTAGCTCGAAAAGAATGCCTCATATATAACTAGCTAGGTCGTTGGACACAGGAATATGCTATGACGGAACAGTTAGCCAAGTAGGATGCACAATTCCTGGACTTGTGCATATCACAAGGCTAACTATCCCGTCATAGCACATTCACATATATATTGTGCCACGACATTTCAATCATCGGCATATTCTCGAAAAAGACAAAAATAACTCGAAAAGAATGCCTCATATATATACATAGGTCATTGGACACAGGAATATGCTACGATGGAACGGTGAGCCAAGTAGGATGCACAAGACCTGTACTTGTGCATATCACAAGGCTCACAATCCCATCGTAGCACATTCACATATATAGTGTGCCACGACATTTCAATCATCGGCATTATTCTCAAAAAAAGAGTAAAGAAAAAAAGAAGGACCAAATTGAGCAAAGGACCAAAGAGTAAGCAAAAAAACCAAGCATTGATTGATAAATAATAATAATAATAAGCAAAATTAGTAAGCGATGATTCATAAACCTAATAAGATAAGTAAACTTGTCCACACACACACAAAGGTCATCTATAGTTTGTAACTACAACTAGGCCAACATCAAGCCTTCTGGTTCGGCTTAGGGAACGGGAGGACGCCCTGTCTCGTCATGAACTTCCTATAGTCACCCTGCATCTCTAGGCGATCTTCTATGTCACGGTTATTCGGGATATTTCCTCCGTAGAAGATCCCCCCCGAAGTCATGACATCACGAAAGATGATTGCCCCAAACTGCTGCTGGATGCGATACATCTCTTGTCTAATATCCGAATCATTGATCTTGGCCTTTGCTTCGACCCACTGTTTGAGATGATCTGGCAGCGTAGAATTCTGCTGGTCAAGTAGGAATGCCCTCATGTGATGGAGTGTGTAGTAGGCTTCCTTCTTAATGTTTTCCGGCTGCTTCACGCTGGGGAACTCCGTTACGTGGTTGAAGATGTGCCTGCCGAACTTGACCTTCGTACGCACGAAGGTGGTGCCTTCCGTCGAGGCAAATCCAGTGAGAGCATCATCCAGAACTTCCTTGATCTTGTCGTAGTTTTTTTCTTTTCTAGACTCCCCGAGTCGAAATACGTGGCGTGGGAATGCTTCGGCGATAAGGAGATGAGCGTGCAGTGTTCATCTCTGCGCAAAAAATTCAAATGGAATGTGTTGGAAAAAGAATGATGATGATCTAATAAAGCCAATCGACGGTGGCGAGTGAATAACGACTTACTCGGGAAAGTAAGGCACGAGAATGTATTCCTTTGTCTTGTTCTCCACGAGGATTCTTTTTAGGTACGAGGCCACGATACGTCGTTTGGTGGGGGAACCCAAGCAGCCGTCACGCATGTAGTAGGGGTCCACTATAGCGATGCCCGGTGTGTTCTCTCTAATGATCTGCATGGCCAGGCTGAGAGAAAACAGACGGACCATGGTATAGTGCAGCGGGTATAGGTGGAACATATTGAAGATGTCGTCGAACCGCAGGAAGAACAGATCCGCAGGGGCATTGTCGACGAAGCCCAAGCCTGGTGGCACCTTAACCACGAATACCGGGTGCGAGGGATCTTTCTCCGATAGAAGGCGTCTCTCTATCGTCAGCACGCCGTCATGCACACTCTGCAGTTCCGAACTGGCGAGCTTCCGCAAATTCTTAGGTAGCATGGGCTCACCCGCCACATGAATCCTCCACATAATACCCTCGGGTCTTGGTGGCCCGTCCCGAAACCTGATCGGATTCAAAGTTGTTGACGCCACCGGCTGGCTCGAGCTGCTAGATTTTCTTTTCCTGCCCTTTTTTCCTTTTGGAGAGCGGGCAGGCACCGCAATCTGAGCACCGGCCGCCCTATGTAGTGTGTCAGGGCTTAGAATAAAGGGCCGGTTGGTTGTATCAGCTGGCTCTGTAAAGTCGCAAGCTAGAGGCGTCTCCTGAGAACCAAACAGACGCTTGGTGATAGTGGCTTTCTCTGTGGGGCCACCAGCTATGTCTTCTTCGTTGCCAAACTGAGTGCTGAAGAAGTGATCATTCCAGTCTTCGTCGTCCTCGGCCGGATCCTGTGCCATGTGCATATCATCAACATGATCATCCGACCCACCGCGTGGAGGTGACGGCGAGGGCGGTAAGGGGGCCTTGCCACCGCTTGTCGCTGGCACGACAGGCGGTGCTGTTGTCTATGGCGTGATGGCCCTCGCCGTCCCCAAATGGATCATGCTCTTTGGCCATAGCAAGAATAAGCCGAATCAAGTTCTGAGGACAGACGACTCTTCTTCATCCGCTCCTGGGGGTTGAATGGGAGGTTCCAGGTCGTCGCAGCCCCTTAGCACCCGACTAATTTTAACCCTGTGCACGCTATCTGGCATCGGCTTTGAGTGGAACGTGCGCTGCAAGGGTTGAACGATGGTACCCTTGGCAACATCCCTCAGCTCGTTGTTCACGTAGCATAAGAGAGTGCAAGGAACATCCGTCTGCGGAAAACATGTACGGCGTCGTCAGAGCGAGATGCCATAAGAGTAATAGATGGCATGAAAGGCGGTAATTAAAGCAATTTGTTTACCGTGATGGCGTCGAGATCGGCTAATGTCGACGCACCGCATACGGCGACGGGCGTGCAAGAGATGGAAGGGCTGCTTGATGGCGCGGTGCTGGCCGCCGGTGTATTCTCCCTACCGACGGGTGCTTGGAGCTCCGGTGCCGCCGCGACGATGGCAGGGGGCACCAACATGTACTCCGGCGCCACGGTGATGGCAGGGGGAATCACCAACACTTGCGGCGCCGCGGTGCTAGCGGGCGGAGTCACGAACACGTAGTTCGCCTGATTCATCGGCGCCGCGTTGTTCGAGTGGCTGCTGACCATGCTTGGAATCGGGCACGGCCCTACTCGACCACCCGCACTCCAGTTCGCTATTCACTCCACCAAGGTAGGCAGGAAGGGCGTGAGGGTGATTGCGAGGTTGTCTTGGACGATCTGCGGGATCCGCGCCACTTGTGCCTTAAGTTCTTGAACCTCGCGGTTTTCCTCCTCGCTCCTTCCCGACGGCGCCACATGCGTCCTCGGCGGTGGACCAAAATGATCCACCCAATTCTTACCCCCGAGGCCGGCCAGACGGCCAGCCGACGACGGCTTCTTCGTAACCGGCTCTATTTTCTTGGCCCGGTTCATCGCCCTGTTAAAAGGGTTATCCCACCGGGTGGCCGTCGTCGACCCCTGGGATGAGGAACCCTGGGATCCATGACTAGCAACAATTTCCTCCTCCTGCAGAAGAAGTAACAGTGAATCATTTAGATCATCGATTAGATTGCAATCGTGTTTATCCGCGGTAATTAGATTATACTTACCACAATTTCCTCGAATTCCTTCACCGCAGGATCCGCGGTGAGTTGTTTGGTTTTTGGGTCCACATGGTAACGGGCCCTGATGAATTTTCGAACCTGCCCGGGTTCGAATTTAGCAAAGGGGTTTTCTATCCCCTTGGATCTATACTCTTCGTCCTCCTTATTCCATTTGGCCTCCGCGATTCTGTATCCACCAGATCCAAGATGGTGATGACCTATATTCATCGCCTGCAGCACCTTTCCCCGATTACTATTGGCCAGGGCTCTTTCGGATTCACAACTCTCCTTGAACTCCCGGAACTGATCTTCGGTGATCTGCGGGTCAATCTTCTGGATCTCCTCGAGACTTTTGCCTTCTTTATAGATCTTCTTCTTTATCCGGGTTCTCCAGCTTGCCAGGGCGGTGCTCATCTTTGTGAGGGCGTATTTGTTTACTTCGTTCCCATGATAATTTGTGTTCTGATACTTAGCGGGGAACTTGTATCTTGCGTGCAGCTTCTCGAAGAGGAGTGTGCGCAAGTGGCCATTATCTTTATGCCGGAGATTCTCGGTGTTGATCGAGATGGTTGTCCGGGTGATCGCCGCCACTTGCCCACCGTACCCTTTGACGACAAGGGCGGGCTCCAAAGGAACCCCTGATGGGCTCACTTCGTTAATTTCCTCCCTGACCGTGCCGACCGTGTTCGGGCGCCGGTCCTTCGGGTTCTTCTTCTTAGGAGGGTTGCTACCACTCCCTGTGCCCTCGCCGCCATTAGTGGTTTCATCGTCCGCCGTTCCTTCGGCTTCTTCCTCCACGTCTTCCATCTCATCATCCTCGCTCTCCGAAGGATGGTATTCTTCATCGTCTTCTAGCCGTTGGGCCGCCTCCCAGAATGTCAATTGTTTATTCGGAGGTCTGAGTTCTCCTTCAGCGCTGATGCGCTTAGAACATCCAGCCTCGTCGTTGTCACACATCTTTGCACTAATAAAAAACAAATAATTGGTTAAATGCACGGAAAAATCCGGCATGACCTTTGCTAATTTTCTTAAACTAGGAGTGCCCGATTTCTGCCGAAACGCAAGTTAATCAACATTCCGGCAAAAATCGTGACTCGTTTCATACAAGAACCTGTATACACGACATAATAAAGTGCTTCATACAAGCACAAGCACAATTTCAAGGTGCTGTTGTCCCAGCACAGATAGTAGTAGAAGCACAGTAGCACCACAGATAGTAGTAGCCAGAGCAACACTAGGATGGATATAAGGAACAGATAGTAGTAGCAGCACAGATAATAGAAGTAGTAGCAGCTCAAGTAGCATAGAAGTAGTAGTAGCACAAGTAGAAACAACCCAGCACAAACATTGTAATAGCCATTGATGCTAGTTGAGATCTAATGTTAGGATGCTAGTTAAGAAACAACCCAGCACAAACTCTTGCTTGAACTTTTGCTATGAATACATACAGAAACTAGCTAAGCTAGTAATTAAGGCAAGATTTTCACAAGAGTTTAGTACTCAGATTTTTTACAACTTGAATCTTGCTACTTGCTTAAGTATAAAAGTACTGAAGCAGCAGCAACACCTAACACTACTTTCTAAACCTACTACTACCAATAACACACCATCCATTTCTAGCAAAGCTACTACTACCTGGACACTGGTAACAGAAGCAGCAGCAGCACCAGCAGGACCTGTTTTTTTACTGTTTTTCATTAACTAACATGATACCAGTTGGTGTATGCCACACAGGCCTGTTTGCTCTCTGTTTCTAGCATGGATTCCCCTCTACACATTGATAACCACATTGATAACCACTTTCTCATAAGGAGCCACCTGAAGCAGGAATCGTGGCACGGAATAAGTTGCATCCTCACATGTTATTTTAGACAAGTAAAAGTAAAACTAGACACAGCTATATAGCTAGCACTGACTAAAATTATCACTAGCATTTCAGGAAATGCCATGTCACCAAGGGGCCTGATAAAGACAAGTGTTGTTTTTGTGCCCTTGATTCCGACTCCCTTGCACCAAAGTATTTGGAGGTTACATAATGCCAGTACAAACAGAGCGTTTACTGGTAACCGGCATCGCCGGCAGAAGGGTTGGTCAGTCTTGTAGTGCTGGTAGCCTGGTAGGAATCTAGTTGGTAGTGTTATGAGTGATAGCAACCAGTGTTTGGTTCAGTTAGCAACAGTAAGCAGTGTTAGGTTAGGGTTATGCACGCAAACTGGATATTTGGCACTACAAGCATGTGGATAATCCGTTTAGGCTTTTACAGGCAAGGCGACTCTGATTAGCGTGTCAGCTAACCTCTTGAGAGAGTGAAACAAGACTATCTTGTCTAGAATTAAACATGGGCGACGCCAGTTGATCCAACATGGCTGGGTCTCTTTGCAAGGTACATGTGGCAATATCGTTTTCCGGTAATCGGTGAAGCGTTGTTGCAGAAGTAGGCAGAAGGTTGGTTGGTCGGTCTGATCGTAATCTATTTGTGCTTTGATATGAACGAACCGGTGTGGGTGAATTCAGTTACTAGTAACACATTATTAAGCAGTAGCGTTGATTTATAGTTGCTGAGGCAGACTGGATATCTGGCAGGCACGAGCATATGGATAATCAGTAGAGGCTTTCACGGGCGACTCTAATGATTGTGTCAACAGGACCATCTAGTCTAGAATTATACATGGGCGACTCTAGTTGATCCAGCGCGGCTGGGCCACTTGAGCCGGTGAATAGAATAGCAGCACGGAGAATCATGCAATGGGTAACATGTATTACTAGAATTGTTCAGAGAAGAGAGAGGATAATTACGGCCTCCTTGGAGATTACGGCCTCTCTATTTCTAGCAAGGAACAAATGGTTCTTGTGCCCCTCTTGTCAAGAGAAAGCAATAACACATAGAGGGGGGGAGAGGGCAACGATGTCTAAACCTAGGGGCAACGATGGCCTGCAGAGAGGGGGACAGAGGGAGAGAGAGGGAGAGAGAGGGAGAGAGGGAGAGACAGGGGATGGGCGAAGCTCACCTCTGACGGGCGGACGACGGGCGGCGACGCGATCCTCCTCCTCCACAAGCGGCGGGCCTCCTCCTCCTCCACGGATCGGCAGCGGCCTCCTCCTCCACAAGCGCGGGCCTCCTCCTCCTCGAGAGCGCAGCGCGGTGGCGGGCCTCCTCCTCCTCCTCGAGAGCGCAGCGCAGCGCGGCGGTGGCGGGCCTCCTCCTCCTCGAGAGTAGCGGTGCGGTGTGGTGTCTGTGAGATGGAGCGGCGCAGATTGTGAGCGGCGCGGTTGACTAGTCCAACACACATAGGCGTAGCGCACCCTGGCCAAGTGCGCTACGGATAACCGTAGCGCACTTGGCCAGGGTGCGCTACGCCTATGTGTGTTGGACTACCAGATAAGAGGGCGGCCACCTCTCCTATTAACACTAGTACTGTCATAGCCCACTGGTTCTGCCCCTTAGCTCTATTCTAAACTATGAGCACCCAGGTTCGAATCCTGGTGCTCCACTTTTTTATTTTTATTTTAAAAATACTTTTAAATGTTCCAAAAAATGCCCAAAAGTGGTGATTTATGCCATACAAGTTTTGTTTTGTTTTTAAAATACTTTTAAATATTCCAAAAATGCCCAAAAGTAGTGATATATGTCATAAAAGTGTTACAAATATGATTCAAAGTATAACTAAATTTTATAATAATTTGTCCATGAATATTACAATCTTTTTCGACCACGCGTTTTACAATATTTTTTGAGCTAGCGTTTTACAATCTTTTTTCCCTTCTTTGTCGCGGTTGAATAATTTAGCCCTGGCACTTTCAAGTTGCGCAAGCTTGGCTTTCTCTCTAGCGGCAGCCCTGGCGTTACTCGTCTGCTTGAGAAGCAGATCTTGCATATAAGGGTCCCGCACCCAGCCTGACGTTGTTCCATCATCGTCTGCTCCTCCGGCATCTAGATCATCATCATCCCAGTCTGCTTCCGCACCTTCACCATCTCCAGGAGACTCTTCATCATCTCGCCCGTTCTCGCCGTGATGATGATCATCGTCATGTTGGCCACCTTCACCGTCTCCATCATCTACGTCATCGCTTATCCAACGAGTGTATCCATCCATGAAACTATGGCGGAGCAGGTGCGCCTGCAGATTCCCGGAATGTCGGTCGATCACCCAGTTGAGTTTGCATCTTCTGCACGGACATCTTATATCTGTCTTGTTATTTCATATCATGTCAGCCGTCGCACATTTCAAAAATCTAGCCACAATGCTTTCGCTCATTATGCGGACCATTTTTGCCTGCACGGTGTACACGGTACAATTTTGAAGTCTATTAGAACCACATAATGAATGCATGCATGCAATGGTCGATAGAAAATTTCGGCATGACCTATCCTAAAATTAGGACCTTTGCGAAATGCCAAAGTCTTGCCAAAATGGAAATGAATCAACATTTTGGCAAAACAAATGGCAACTTGTTCACATACAAACACAAGAGAGAGAGACCGATCCATACACACATGAACATATCATTATCCTCTCCATACACACATGCATGAGCATCATCGATACTCTCCATATACACACACATATGAGACCATCCTCTCCACATACACACATCATGAGCATCGATCATCTACATACATATGAGCACATCATCCATATACACATGAACACATCCTTACATGGACAACTTACCGAGATGAGAGACCGATCGCGAGAAAGATGGAAAGGAGAGGTGCGCGCGTCGACCGGAGAAGGAGATGAGAGACCGGAGACCTCCTATATTACTTATGTAACATCCAAAGCAAGTTTTACATGCTAAAAATGGTGAATGGGTGGAGAAATTGAGGTGGGAAGGAGAAGATCCCGACTAGATCTAAGGAGGAAGAAGAAGGGGAACGTGAAGAGTGGGGTGGTGGATGTGGTCACACATGTGCACATAAAGAGCTGTCCTAAAAAAATCGACACATCCGTGGCGCACACGGCCGTAGTGCGCCACAGGGAGTACAAACATCTGTGGCGCACCATGCCATGTGCGCCACGGATGCTCCTACTCCCTGTGGCGCACTAGGCCGAGTGCGCCACAGATGTTTGTGGCCGTTTCACAGCAGAGGGGGCGTGCGCTTAGGCGTAGCACACCCCCCATGTGCGCCGTAGATGACACTAACAACCATGGCGCACATGACTATAGTGCGCTACAGATGTTTGGCGTGCGGCCAACAGGGCCCTGGCCCACACACATCTGTGGCGCACTATAGTCATGTGCGCCACGGTTGTTCTAGTTACTAGTAGGGCACTTCTCACAGGTGAGCCGCGCCTGTTTTAGCCGTGGGGCACTTCAACCATGTGAGCCACGGATGTGCTGATTACCTATAGCCGTTTTCCTAGTAGTGGGAGCTGAATATGAGACATAGGAGATGGATTGAGCTAATCAAGGATTACGATCTGGACATTCACTATCACCCTGGTAAAGACGACGTGGTAGCCGATGCCCTTAGCAGATTGCCGTGCCGCTTGAACTCCATGATTTTGAAGGAGCAACCAAGCTTGCAAAAAGAGATGGAAGATTTCCGAATAGAATTAGTGAGCGAAGGATTTTTGTCTAGTATAGAACTTCAGCCCACTTTGATCAGTCAAATTAAAGAGGCGCAGAAGGGAAATGCTAGTATTGACGGAATCAAGCGTCGTATCGGTACATGCAAAGTACCCGGATTCACCGAAGACGAAGAAGGAATTCTGTGGTACAAAGGACGCCTTTGTGTACCAGCAGATTCGGAGTTGAAAGAAGTTATTTTGAAGGAGGCTCATGATACTCTTTATTCTATCCACCCCGGAGGAACGAAGATGTATCAAGATTGGAAAGAGCAATTTTGGTGGCATAAGATGAAGCGAGAAATCGGAAGCTATATCGCCAAGTGTGATATATGTCAGCGAGTCAAGGCAGGACATCAAAGACCCGCTGGATTGTTGCAACCCTTACAGATTCCGGAATGGAAATGGGATTTCGTTGGAATGGACTTTATCACCGGACTACCTACTTCTAGTAGGGGAAATGACTCTATCTGGGTCATAGTGGACCGATTGTCCAAAGTCGCCCATTTCTTGCCCGTCAAGACCACCTATCAGAGTTCGAAGCTAGCAGAGTTGTACATCGCTAGAATAGTTAGTTTGCATGGAGTCCCTAAGAACATTGTATCGGATCGAGGAACTCAGTTTACCTCGAGATTCTGGAAGAAAGTTCAAGAAGGTTTAGGAACCCGCCTAGATTTCAGTACCGCGTATCACCCTCATACTAATGGACAAACGGAGCGAGTAAACCAAATACTCGAAGATATGCTGAGAGCCTGTGTGTTAGAATATGGATCCAAGTGGGAAAACTGTCTGCCGTTTGCAGAATTTTCCTATAATTACAGTTACCAAGCCAGCTTGCAAATGGCCCCATTTGAATTTATGTACGGAATGAAGTGTCGCACCCCTTTGAACTGGTCGGAAGTAGGAGAAACTCAGATTTTCGGACCCGACATCCTACGAGAAGCAGAAGAGAAGGTTCACAAGATTCGTGAGCACCTCAAGACCGCCCAATCCAGACAGAAGAGTTACACCGACAAGAGACGTAGAGAACTCACCTTCAACATAGGAGATTTTGTTTATCTGAAAGTGTCGCCATTGAAGGGAATTGTCGGGGGGTTGACCTTGGGTAGGTCAGAGACGGGGAAAGACAGAGGTACAATCCCCGTCTAGTTTCCGAGTTACGGTCTAGGTTGGCCGAATCATGAATAAGTCGGCCAAGGTACGGAGGCGAGAAGCCAGTGTGTATATGTCAAGCAGCTACCCGGCCGAGTTACTGCGAGAGTCGGCCGGGTTAGCCCGAGTGATCTTTATGCAGGTAAAGGACAAGCCGAGTTACGCAAGGTAAGGTACGGCCGAGTGATACGAAGCTTGCAGGAGAAGGAGAAACCCAAGGTCAAACTATAGCTGCAGGCTAGAAGGAATCAGAGCAGAGCCAAGCACAAGAGACAAAGATGCAGAGCGTCAGAGGGGCAGAAGGAGGTCACGGAGGTGACAGTCCTGGAGCCCGAGGCACGCAGGAGGGGTCCTCTAGAGCCTTGCCGTCGTTAGAAGGGCGACAGGGAAAGGAGGCCGCCGAACTACTATTTTGGGACAAGCATATTCCACGAATATGCTCGCCTCGTTAGCCCTAAGGGCACCCAAGGCACTCCTTTATACGGGGGTGGCTTGGACCCTGAGGGGGGATGGGCTCATTTTGGTACCGTTAGGCTAGTGAACTTCATATTCTCTCCCTGGATACAGCTCGTGAAGCACTTGTAGCCCTGGAGAAGAGAAATAAAGATCTTGACTTTAGCTTCTTGTGTGTAGAATTAACTGCATCTTCCCTCCCCAGATCCCTCTAGCATCCATTGGCCCCATACTTTAGCCTACCCATGGCATCTGTCGTGCCACCACCACGACAGTTGGAGCCCACCGTGGGGCCAGCAGCGGTGCTAGCTGGAGTTATGATCCGGACGGGAAACTTCATCAACACGGGCGAGCGCATCGTTTCTGGCTTGGTCCAGAGATTTGGTCTCTGCGACTATGTCAGCGACAACGCAGGAAGCTTCAGGGGGAAAACTCCCCCACGCAATGGCGTCTTCATCAGCCTGGGCGAGCACAAGGTTTACGTAGGCGTCGACATCACCGGCATTTATCCCCACCAAGTTGTTGTTGCAGGAGAGCCACCACTAAACGCAGCAATCCGTTCGTTCAAGGCACGTCCTGCAGGCAGCGTCGAGGTGATGGTCGCGGCAGGAGCACAAGCTGGAGCAGCAGCAGCCGGGTCAAGCAGAGAACCCGCCGCAGGCGCACAAGGCGCACCCAAGCAGACCACACCGCAACCCACTGAGGTAATCCCGCCAGTAACAAACCCAACCGAGCCACAGGACACCACCCCAAAGGCACCAAGAGTGAGAGGGCCACCTCTGGAAAGGCCAGAGAATATTCTTCAGGCGACCATAGAAAACTTAACTACACCTGTAGCGCCGATACTTGATCCGGCAAATGCCCAGGCAGAGTTAGAAGAAACCAGGCAAAAGGTGCTGGTAGAGGCCAAAAAAGTATCGGCCCTGCGGGAGTCCTTGAACAGGACCCTGAGAGAGTATGCAAAAGCTAATAAGCTTGATATCGCACCCGAGCGGGTGGACGAATTAAGATTAAGAGGGAAGAACCTCATGGATGGCATTAACAAAGAGCATGAAGCTCACAGAGCAGAATCAGGTGATTTGGGTTTGCCGAGGTACAGTACCCCGGCGAAAAACCTGAGAGCAGCGAATGCCGCAGCGCTGGAGTTAGAGGGGTTGACCGGGGAAGCTCGGCAGAAACAACAAGAAAGAGTGAATGAGCTGGTGCGCATCGCGAACCAGCAAAATGAGGAAATACTCAGAACAAAACCGGCAAGGCCGGGGGCCTCGCGAATGGTTCATTCAGCAGGCGCAGCGCCTGCCTTATCCGCGACAGCAGCATCTTCACCCGGAAACAACGCTCGAAGAGACAAAGCAGTAACCTCAGGGAAAAGGAACAAGCAAATTGTTCCATATGATCCGACAATGGCTGGAAAGGCAAATGAGAACAGAGGCAATGCCGGCCGAGGTAGCAGTGGGGAGAGAAACCACGGCCGTGTGGAAAAAGACGGCGGAGGCCGAGGCAATGGAGACCTCGGCAGAAGAGAACCCGCGAGAGGTAATCAGGACAACCAGATTCCGGCCGAAGTAAGGAGAGATGTCCCGCTCAACCCACAGCCGAGGCATGAACCTCGGCAGGAAAGAGAAGCGAGGCCAGCTCGCCACAATCAAATGAATGAAAGGTATAATGATGGTTATTCCGAAGTGGAATATGCGGTCCATGGTGGAAATAACCACTATGGGATGCAGGACAGAATCCTGTACAGAGATTTGCCAGCAAGTGATGCAAGAGTGAAGCTAGACCGGCTATACCGGTCCGAGTTGTTGGAAGAACAGGGTCCACCAGGTCCGACATGTTTTGGACCACGAATCATGGGCGAACCACCAGTACCGAACTTTCAGTTAGCGAGAGGCACAAAAACATACAATGGAAGTACCAAGCCACAAGATTGGTTGATTGACTATGCCACTGCTGTGAAGATAGCGGGTGGGAACTTAAGTAGGGCAGTGCGATATGTCCCTCAAATGTTGGAAGGACCAGCTAGGGTATGGCTGAATAATCTACCAGCCGGCAGTATCAACTGTTGGTTAGATTTCGAACAAATGTTCGTCAGCAACTTTACCAGCACATACAAGAGGCCAAACAGGCCACAACAGTTAGCCATGTGCAAGCAGAGGCCGAATGAAACGGATAGAGAGTTTTTGACTCGATGGTGCAACTTGAGAAACTCATGTGAAGGTGTTATAGAATCGCAAGCAATAGCTTGGTTCGCACAAGGCTGCCGTTATGGCAGCGTGTTGTGGCAACGTCTGCAAAGAGATATGCCAACCACATTGGCAGAAACTATCAGAATAGCAGACTCCTATGCGTTAGGAGACCCAACGCAACCGGAATTAATGTCGGCAGATCATCGCGAGCAACAGGACCATTTGGCGAGAGATTTGGCCGGGTCATCTAGGCGCAATGATTTCAGAGGAAGAAGAAGAGAGGAAAGGCCGGATTATAGGTATAACTCGGCCCAAGTGGCAGCAGTAGAACAGGATCCGCCGAGTCATGGAGCGACTCAGTGGCAGAAGAATGGTCCTCAGCAGTGGACACCAAGGAATGAGGGAAAAAGACAGTGGACCCTAGAACAAAAAAAACAGTGGCAGGAAAGGCCGAAGTACACATTTGAATCTATGTTAGATCAGCCGTGTAAATTTCACACGTCAAACCCATCCAGACCGGCCAACCATACGACCCATCAATGTGCATGGATGAAAAATGCGATGGGAAATCCAGTAGGCATTCAAGCAGCACCCCATCAAGTAAATCAACAGCATCAACCGCAATTGACCGGGGCAAATGCACAGCAACTGATGTTGCCGCCTCCTCCCCCGAGGTACGATGACTCGAATCGGAGGGATGCAGTACACCAAGTGATGAACCAGGTTCAGGATGGAAGGACAAATCCAGCAAGTACTGGACGCAATGATTATAGAGAGCATCATCAGTCATATTGCGTGTTCACAACTGAGCAGCAAGACAAGCAGAGTGTGCAGCGCCAGCATATGGAAGTAAATGCAGTTATGCCGGCCGTACCAAGATATGTGCCTTGGTCAGATCAGGAAGTAATTTGGAGCATAAAGGATCACCCCAGGATAATGCCGAATCCAGGGTCATATGCACTCGTGTTGGATCCAACATTCATTGGACCAAGCATCAATGTGAAATTTTCAAAAGTACTCATTGACAATGGAAGCAGCATCAACATCATGTACAAAGACACCATGCATAAACTCGGAATATCGCAGAACATGCTGCAGTCCACAAGGACCACTTTCCATGGGATAGTGCCGGGACTTTCATGCGAGCCCATCGGTAAAGTCCGAGTGGACGTATTATTCGGCACGAGAGATAACTGCAGAGCAGAGAATCTAGAATTTGAAGTGGTGGATCTGGAAAGTTGTTATCATGCTCTACTCGGACGGCCTGCGCTGGCTAAATTCATGAGTAGCTGTCATGTAAGTTATCTGAAGATGAAACTACCCGGACCACAAGGAGTAATAACAGTTGCAGGAGATTACAAGAAGTCCATGGAGTGTGCTTCAGCCGGGTCAAATCTGCCCGAGTCATTGGTTAATTCAAGAGAAAAGAGAAGGATTCAGGAAGTAGCAGCCCTCGCTCAGTCGGCCCAGCTGAACATGCCGACGCTGGCCAACCCACATGGCAGTGTTTCTTTCCAGCCGACTAAAGAAACAAAGAAATTCCAGGTCGATGAGCAATTCCCAGAACGTACCGTTACCATTGGTGCAGGCCTGGACGCTAAATAGGAAAGCGAGCTCACCAACTTCCTCCGTGAGAATCGGGACATATTTGCATGGTCCACTCAGGATTTGCAAGGTGTTCCGAGGGAGTTGGCTGAGCACTCTTTGAACGTGAGGCCAGGAGAAAGGCCGGTGAAGCAACCTCTCCGTCACTTCGCCGAAGACAGGAGAAAGATAATAGGGGATGAGATAGCTCGGCTCCTCGCGGCCGGGTTCATCATGGAGGTGCTATATCCGGATTGGTTATCAAATCCGGTGCTAGTAGAAAAGAAGAAAGATGACCCCAATGTATCCATCGTATGGCGAATGTGTATCGATTACACCAACCTGAACAAGGCATGTCCGAAAGATCCTTTTCCGTTGCCTAGAATAGACCAAGTCATTGACTCGACCGCTGGTTGTGAGCTGTTATCGTTTGTAGACGCGTATTCTGGTTTCCACCAAATACCGTTAAATCCGGACGATCAAATAAAGGCTGCATTCATTACCCCGTACAGGGCTTATTGTTATCGCACAATGCCATTTGTCCTGCGAAATGCAGGAGCAACATATCAGAGATGCATGCAAAAATGTCTGCATGATCAGATAGGAAAAAATGTACAAGTGTATGTGGATGACGTGGTCATCAAAACTAAAGAGAGCAAAACATTATTAGAAGATATACGGCTGACTTTTGCGAACCTGAGAAGGTTCCGAATGAAGCTTAATCCAGAGAAGTGCACATTTGGTGTGCCGGCAGGAAAATTACTCGGTTTCCTTGTATCCAGCCGAGGTATCGAGGCTAATCCAACAAAGATAAGAGCAGTAGAAAGAATGGAATTGCCGAAATGCTTGAATGATGTACAAAAATTCACGGGTTGCCTGGCCTCGCTTAGTCGATTTGTATGTCGGCTAGGAGAGAAGGCACTGCCGCTCTATCAGCTGATGAGAAAATCAGATAAATTCATTTGGACTCCACAGGGGGACCTTGCATTTCGTGAGTTGAAAAAGATGTTAGTTACGGCGCCCATTTTGGCTTCTCCATTATCAAAAGAGCCCATGTTACTCTATGTAGCGGCTACCAACAGAGTAGTTAGTACTGTAATCGTAGTGGAACGACTTGAAGATGGTAAGTCGATTCAAAGGCCAGTCTATTATCTAAGTGAGGTGTTATCCACTTCAAAGCAGAATTACCCGCATTATCAGAAGATGGCTTATGGAGTGTATATGTCGGCGAAAAAGCTTAAACATTACTTCGAAGAGCATCCCATCAAAGTAATCTGTGAGGCACCCATAGCCGACATATTGAGCAACAAAGACGCAAGTGGACGAATAGCAAAATGGGCGATCGAGTTATCACCATACGCTCCACAGTTTGATAGAAGAGATGCAATCAAATCTTAGGCTGTCGCCGAGTTTCTCGTGGACTGGGCCGAGGTGCAATATGAGCCACCATTGCCAGGTCCAAATTACTGGACAATGCATTTCGATGGTTCCAAACTAAGGAATGGTTTGGGAGCAGGAATAGTGTTGACCTCACCTAAAAAAGACCAATTGAAATATGTATTGCAAATACATTTTGCTGCGTCAAACAATGTAGCTGAATATGAAGCGCTAGTCCATGGATTGAGAGTAGCAAAAGAAATTGGTATACGCCGAATCTTGTGCTATGGTGACTCGGATTTAGTAGTACAGCAAGTATCAGGCAGTTGGGACGCATTAGATGCTAATATGGCTTTATACAGATTCCATGTGCAAAAAATCAGTGGATACTTTGAAGGATGTGAATTTCACCACATACCTCGGGCAGAAAATGATGCCGCCGACACATTGTCAAAATTAGGATCAACCCGGCAATCAATTCCTCCAGGTATTGCCCTGGAACACCTCAGGAAACCTTCAATAATCCCATCACCAGAATCCGAATCTATCTTTATGTCAGCAAATTCTGCAGAAGATCACACGCCAATGGAGGTAGATCCGCAGAATGACTCGGAACCCCTAAAGAGGGGGACAGCCGAGGTAAGCACAATCATGGAGAAAGCCGAGATATGTATGTCGGCAGAGAACATGGAAGTAGACAGTGAGGTCACATCAGAAAAAGCAACACCATTATGGGCGCAACCCATATTTTCTTACCTAAAAGATGCGATGTTGCCGAGTAATGAGGTACTAGCTAGACAAACCGTAAGAAGAGCAAAAGCTTATACAATCATAAACAATCAGCTGTATAAAAGAAGCGTCACAAACGTATTGCAGAAGTGCATAAGTTCGATAGAAGGTCAGGAAATCCTTCTAGACATACATCAAGGAGAATGTGGGCACCATGCCTCATCTCGCGCCTTAGTAGCCAAGGCATTCAGGAATGGATTTTATTGGCCAACGGCATTGAAGGAAGCAAAAGAATTAGTCAAGAAATGCAATGGATGTCAGAGATACGCAACCAGAATACATATGTCGTCGGCTGAGTTAAAAACAATACCCATCACTTGGCCATTTTCTGTATGGGGTTTAGATATGCTGGGACCATTCAAGCCGGCGCGAGGGGGAATGACCCACATATTGGTTATGGTGGACAAGTTCACAAAATGGATTGAAGTAAAACCAATTAAAAAGTGTGATGGGCACACAACAGTGAAATTTCTCAAGGATATCATCTTAAGATATGGGTACCCGCACAGTATTATTACGGACAATGGCACAAACTTTGCGGAAGGAGCTTTTGCTAGATTTTGCCGAGAGAAGCACATAAGACTAGATATTGCCTCTGTGGCTCACCCAGCATCCAATGGACAAGTGGAAAGGTCTAATGGACTGGTACTATCAGGAATAAAACCACGACTTATCGAACCATTGCAAAGGTCGGCAGGATGTTGGATTGAAGAAATCCCAGCCGTACTATGGAGCCTCCGGACTACTCCGAATAGATCAACAGGTTATACTCCATTCTTTCTGGTGTACGAGGCAGAGGCCGTACTTCCAGCCGACATAATATATGACTCGCCAAGAGTTGCTCAATACACAACCTCAGAGACAAATGAGATAGCTCGGCAAGATGCCGTAGACCTGCTGGAAGAAGCCAGAGAGCTGACATTATCACGATCGGCTATTTATCAACAAAACTTGCGGCGGTATCACAGCAAGAAAGTGAATCCAAGAGTATTCAAAGAAGGAGATTTGGTCCTCCGACTTGTGCAACGCACGGCCGGCATGCACAAGTTGTCACCCCCATGGGAAGGACCATTTATTGTGAGCAAAGCATTGCACAATGATGCCTATTATCTAATCGACGCTCAGTCCCCCGAAGGGAACAAGGCAGACAAAGCTGGCGAAGAAACGAAGCGTCCCTGGAATGTGGCTTTACTTCGGCCATTCTACTCGTAGCATTATATTCCAAAGTCAAGATCCAATGACGTATCTGGACCTCGGTGCCCCGAGCAGTGACTCGGGGACTGCCATATTTTATATCAACTTCATGTTATGTATTTGAACCTCGGCGCCCAGAGCAGTGACTCGGTAACTGCCATATGTTATATCTATTTCGTGTTATGTATTTGAACCTCGGCGCCCAGAGCAGTGACTCGGGAACTGCCATATGTTATATCTATTTCGTGTTATGTATTTGAACCTCGGCGCCCAGAGCAATGACTCGGGGACTGCCATATTTTATATCAATTTCATGTTATGTATTTTGAACCTCGGCGCCCAGAGCAGTGACTCGGGGACTGCCATATGTTATATCTATTTCGTGTTATGTATTTGAACCTCGGCGCCCAGAGCAGTGACTCGGGGACTGCCGTATCTTATATCAACTACATGCTATGAATCTGAACCTCATCGCCCAGGGCAGTAACTCGGGGACTGCCATAAGATATATCAATCTCATATTAGTATCTAAACCTCGGCATCTAGAGCAGCGACTTGGGGACTACCGTGTGCTACCTCAACACTATGCTGCGCACACCCGTATTAATCTTATACTACCTCTGAAATTTGATTTACAAATCGAAGTTTCGCACAATAAACAATGATCACGCGATTGCTATATATTTTCACAACGAAGTGCTCAATCTCTGTTCAGAACGGATCAATATTATATGATTTCAGAGCTCACGCCTGGACAAAACCATAAAAATAGAGGCAAAGATAAAGTCTAAAGGTCAGGAAGTTGAGGGCCAACAAAGCCAGAATTCGGACGAACACCAACTTAACTGAATGTCACAGCAGTACACAGCAAAAGAAATTTGAATCATGCAGAGAATTGACAAATATTTCGCCTACATCATACGCCCGACATGCCAGGGATCGAAAATAACTTAAGCATTGTTCGTTGGGGAGGCAGCAGCTTGCTCAGGTGCGGGGCACTCCGAGGTAGGAGGAACCTCGACTGAGGTTGCGTCGCCCTCCGCCGACCCAGGTGCAACTTCAGCGGAAGTCCGGGGTTGCTCAGGAGCATCAGTCCGTGCGGTAGAATGCCCGGTACCTTTGGAAGAGGACCGCGCGTCGCCGTTGCTGTCCGAGCTTGAGCTGGAGCTATCAGATGCGGCCGAATCATTTTCATCCTCCTCCTGCTCAGCCGAATTATCATCCGGAGCATCCTTAGCTACAACCTCCTCGTCCGAGTCTGGAAGAAAACTCGGCCCTTCATTCCAAGTGTGCACGTCGGCGTACTCAACGAGTTGGAAGGCCCGAGCTTGCCGAAGAGCAACAAAAGTGGGATCCTCAACCCAGCGGGAACCAGTGCGCAAATTTCTCAGGATGTCAAGAGAGATGTCTTCATACCAGGACATGATAACAGTAAGAGCCATATCGGCACCAGCATGCCCAGCAGATTCCCTCCAAAGACTCAACTGCCTCTCAGATGCCATTAGTCTTTTCACCAATAACTTAACTTCGTTGATATCAGGAGTCCCCGAGGTATTCGGCCAGAGCACATGGTAAGCTCGGATAGCGGCTTGCACCAAGTCCCGACCCATAATTTTCATCGGACCAACTGCGGCACCAACGGCAACCAAATAATCCTCCATTGAATATTCCGAATCAACGGTAACAGGGTCACCTCGGCGCACGCGAGCTGCAAGAACCGCTTTAGAACTCACGGGCTGGGCCTCGGGAAAATGATCTGCGCAAAGCATGAACGTGTCAGATGGTAGCAAGAACAAAAAAGAAAAATATAATTCGGCCATGCCAAGTATCTTACGATGAATGTATCTCATCATTATCTGAAGGTCTTTGGTCCAAGCGACCTTACTCTTCTCAAAACGAGCAATTTCCTCGCTCAAACCCTGGGTTTTAAGTTCGGCAGCCTCGAGGAGTTCTTTGTTCTTCTGCAGCTCCAAAGTCAGCCGATTCTTCTCCTCGGAGAATTCTTGGTCGACCTTTTCCAGCTTGGATTTCTGAGAGAGCTTGAGGGTATCCACCTCGGATCGCAGGCGAGCTATTTCATCATCTTTTTCTTGTAGTTGTGCCGAGTGAATAGCGTTTTGTTCTAAAAAATGCAGCATCACGTCAGGCATGGGCATGCAATCTTGATGTGACGCTGCAAAGGTTTGCAACTCGGCTTTACCAGAGCCAAACGCAATAAGGAAGCTTAGCACAAATGTTTAAAGGGGAAAAGGCATAAGATAAAAGGGAAACTAACCTTCCAAGCTCTTGACTTTCTTCTCAAGGCGAATGTTGAGGTTATTGATGTTACCTATTAAACAAGAAAGTAAGCCGGCATATCACGGACGAATAAATGAGAACATTGTAAATAACGAAAAGGAACTGTCGACGTACCAGCCTTCTTTACCGCAGGAAGGATTTTTTCGTACTTTTCTTCCAACTTGCGGTGCGAGAAAAGCAACCTCTGAAATTCGGCACTCCGCCGGTCATGTGCAACCTGAGCAATGGGGCACAACAATAAGTAGATATTCCAAGCTAAATCAGATCCGAGTCAAGCAAAAGTTAACTCGGATCTAGGTGGCTAGATATTCAAAGCTAAATCAGATCCGAGTCAAGCAAAAGTTAACTCGGATCTAGGTGGCTAGATATTCAAAGCTAAATCAGATCCGAGTCAAGCAAATGTTAACTCGGATCTAGGTGGCTAGATATTCAAAGCTAAATCAGATCCCAGTCAAGCAAAACTTAACTCGGATCTAGGTGGCTAGATATTCGAAGCTAAATCAGATCCGAGTCAAGCAAGACTCAACTCGGATCTAGATGGCCGAATATTCGAATCCTAGAAATAAATCAAGTTGAAAGTCATTAAACTTCCAAGCATATAACAAGTTATCTCCTTGCAAGTTTCGGGGACTAGAGCATATAGTAACATCTGGAAACCAATCTAAAACTCAGAGAAACAGCAATTACCTCATTCATCTTGTTAGTGTCAACGATGAACTTGGCAGCATGGTCGAAGCGGCCGCTGATGTCGGAAAGCTGAAAGGGCTGGTTGACGGGATTACCCTCAAACTGATCAGCGGCATTCCAATTATTGGCGTACTCCACCAACGCGCCGAGGCTGTTACCACTAGCTGTCCGAGTCAAGACCTTACCCCGGACATGTTCTGTAACCACTGCGGCCGCAGGGCTCTTATGGAGAGCAAGCTGGGTGCTGGCAGCCGAGGCAACGGAGGCCTTGGTAGGAGCAGTTCCCTTGCGCAGCATGTCGACGATACTTGGCTGAGAAGAGCCGACAGGACCTTTCTGAGAAGAGGAAGTCCTGGCGGCAACAGCTTTTCTCGCCTTAGAGGAGGCATCAGCAGGAGGTGATGCCTCAGAAGTGGGGACGACGTCTTTAGGAGCAGCAGGGGTTATGATCGCAGAGGGCGCCGAGGTAACGACCTTCTCGACCGAGGTTGGAATGGCTGTAGAAACTGCCGGAGTAGATAGAGGCTCAGTAGCAGCGCTGGGACCCATAGAAGGGGCGGCGGGTTCAACGAAAACTTCGGAGGGTCGGCTTGAATCCGGGTTAATGGAAGGGGTCTCAGGCACATCGTGACAAAGAGGCGACGTATTCGAAGCTGGAGGAGAAGGAGGACGAATAGGACTAGGAATCCTGGTGTCATCAGCGGGAGGAGGAGACGGCTGCCGAATCGGGCGGCTAGTCATACTAGGACCGCCGGGTTTAACAGAAATAGGAGCACTGCGAAAATAGGAAAGAAGAATTGTCAGTATGAAAAACATAAAGAGAGAAGCAAGAAATACAAGCAAAAGGAACTTACCCGGCGACCCCCGGCATAGTCTTGCGCCTAGGGGGGTTCGGAGCGGATTTCTTCATTCATTTCTTAGGAACCGCCTCCGAGGCACTGGCAGGAGCCCCGCGTTTCCCCGAGGTAATAGGGGGTCGAGAAGAAATAGGCTCGGCGTCGTGAACCTGACCGGCCGGATTAGCTGGGAAAGTAGAAGCCGGAAATGCATAAGAAATAGGCATGGCGGCAACTACCTCAAGAATTTGGACCTCGTCCGAGTCACCTTCCTCCTCGTGCGCCGAGGTCTTGCCACGAGCTCGAGCCGGGGCAGGATCCGACTTAGGGACGAACTCCTCGGAGTCCGGCTCACCAGTATCCGGGGCACTCCTATCCGCGGGCCAGGGGAGCAGCAGAACTTCGGCGTCCTCGTTTTTCTGCTCTGCGAACCTCTGCAAGAAGAGGACAAAGAGAGTTAGATAAACCCGTTACCAAAACAATGGAATAGCAGAGCGTTGTTGATTAAGCTTACCTCGGGGGGCGGATGATCGCGGGTGAATGGTTTTAATCCCCAAGCCCAATCCTCAGGCATCTCTGTCTTAAAGATAGCTCGGACGCGCTTATAGATAAGGTATTTGTCCAGCTCCACGGTCGAGACTCGATTAGGGTCAAGGGGACCACTCATGTAGCACAGCTTGTGAGTCCGCTTCTGGAATGGGCAGATCCGGCTACTAATGAAAGTAGCCATCAGGTCTTCTCCGCATAACCCGGCCCGGATCAACTCTTTAAGCCGAATCTCGAAGGCCTCGGCCAAGGCATGAGTTTTCCTCGGATTATAAAGCCAGTTCACTTTGGAAGGCGGGCCAATCGAGAATGCAGGGAGCTGAATCTTGTCCTCTGTCCCTTTGTTCTTGACATAAAAGAATGATTTGTGCCACTTCTTGCAAAACTCCAACCCGGTGACACGAGGAAACACGGACTTCCTCCGATGTGTAATAGATGCCGCCCCGCATTGGGTAAGCAACTTCTCGGAAGGATGCAGAGATTTGTCAGAGACTACGTTGGAGCGAATCTGGAAGAACTTCGACCAGACATGCACTGACGGCCACAGGCCGAAATATCCCTCCGATGCGGAGATGAAAGCATAAAGAGAAGCGATACCGTTCGTAGGAAGATGATGCGGCTGAAGGCCGAAGTAGTCAAGGAATTCTCTAGCGAAATCGCTAAGAGGGAGACCGAAGCCACGCGCAAAGTGCGACATAAAAACCACATACTCGCCCTCCCTAACATCCGGAGAGGATTCGCTGCCGGGTAAACGGCAAGAAACTTCGGCGGGAATTCTTCGAGTCCGAATGAGCCACTCGATCTCACGGCGTGTTACAGAAGAGCCCTGCCACGAGCCTCGCTCGGGCCCGGAGCCAGCATCGTCGTCCTCAACCAGAGCACCTCTAAACGAACTAGACATATGTGCGCCGGAAAGATCGCCGGAGGAAAAACTGGCGGCGGAGGAGAGTTTAGAGCTGCAAGGCCCCGTCGGGACTATGCACGAGAACAATGGCGAAGAACCAGAGGAACCGTCGCACGAACACGGAATCGAGGCAGATGAGTCTAGGGAAAAATCCAGGCAATGCAACCGGAGGGGACTCACCGGCGACGGAGCCAAAGCCGCAGAGCGCAGGCAAGGCAGGCAGAGCGGCGCAGCGGAGTCTTCGCCGACGGAGGCTCCGGCAAGAGCGCGGCGGTGGAACTGCGAAAGGACGCGCCGGCGGAAGGAAGGAGGAGGACGGGGACGAGCGAGAAGGGGAAAAGTGAATTCCCCAAACGCCGTCCCCCTCTTTATAATCGAGCCACGAACGAGGTAGTGGGATCGTGGGTGTTGTGGTTGACCGTGTAGATCGTGGGTGCGGCACGAACGCACGACGATAAGTGGAGCCACACTGACGGCCACACAGGAAGGAAGGGCGTTACGATCCCCAAGGGGAACGGCACCCGAGGCATCGCAGCGGCAGCGCAGCAGGTACAAACTTAACTGTAGCCTGTCAGTGAGCACTGTAGAAGGACCAAAAAACTAGAAGAACGATGATGGGGGTGCCACGTAGGACATGGCGTATGAAGGAAGGAATGAGGAAACCTCGGATGAAGAAGATATAACTCGGAAACAAAACTGAAGAATAAAATGAAGCTGATACGACCCGGCCGAAGTTGTCGACAGGGCCACACCAGCTTCGGGGACTAATGTCGGGGGGTTGACCTCGGGTAGGTTAGAGACGGGGAAAGACAGAGGTACAATCCCCGTCTAGTTTCCGAGTTACGGTCTAGGTTGGCCGAATCATGAATAAGTCGGCCAAGGTACGGAGGCGAGAAGCCAGTGTGTATATGTCAAGCAGCTACCCAGCCGAGTTACTGCGAGAGTCGGCCGGGTTAGCCCGAGTGATCTTTATGCAGGTAAAGGACAAGCCGAGTTACGCAAGGTAAGGTACGGCCGAGTGATACGAAGCTTGCAGGAGAAGGAGAAACCCAAGGTCAAACTATAGCTGCAGGCTAGAAGGAATCAGAGCAGAGCCAAGCACAAGAGACAAAGATGCAGAGCGTCATAGGGGCAGAAGGAGGTCACGGAGGTGACAACCCTGGAGCCCGAGGCACGCAGGAGGGGTCCTCTGGAGCCTTGCCGTCGTTAGAAGGGCGATAGGAAAAGGAGGCCGCCGAACTACTATTTTGGGACAAGCATATTCCTCGAATATGCTCGCCTCGTCAGCCCTAAGGGCACCCAAGGCACTCCTTTATAAGGGGGTGGCTTGGACCCTGAGGGGGGATAGGCTCATTTTGGTACCGTTAGGCTAGTGAACTTCATCTTCTCTCCCTGGATACAGCTCGTGAAGCACTTGTAGCCCTGGAGAAGAGAAATAAAGATCTTGACTTTAGCTTCTTGTGTGTAGAATTAACTGCATCTTCCCTCCCCAGATCCCTCTAGCATCCATTGGCCCCATACTTTAGCCTACCCATGGCATATGCCGTGCCACCACCACGACAGGAAAGTTAGCCCCTAGATATATCGGACCCTTCAATAATCTGAACCATCGAGGAGAAGTGTCGTATCAATTGGAACTACCCGAAGAGATGTCAGCCATGCACAATGTGTTCCATATCTCTTTACTTCGCAAGTGCCTCGAAATTCTAGAGAAGACCGAAGTGTACAAGAATATCGATCATCGGACCATAGAGATCAACGATGACCTGACCTATCCCGAAGTACCCATCCATATTTTGGAAGAAGCCTTCAGAACTACCCGAACCCGAAGCATCAAGTTTCTCAAGATTCAATGGAGCAACCACACAGAAGAGGAAGCTACCTGGGAGCGCAAAGATCACATCAGGACGGAGTTTCCCGATCTCTTCAAATCCTAGGTAATCTTTTCATCCTTTTTCAAATCTCGGGATGAGATTTTGTTTAAGGGGGGAAGGTTTGTAACATCCCAAAAATACTAAGCTTGGATCATCAAACACTAATCATCAAATTTAGGGTTAACAAAAACTTTTCTAAATAAAACTATGAAGGCATGCATATGAGTATGCATTAAATTTGAAATTCTTTTGAACCACCTTGCTTGTGTGTTTCTTTGCTTGTAAAATGTTTCTTAGGTGAAATAAACATCATCTAAAACATTTCCCACACTTTTCCTAAAGACAAGTAAATCAAAACAAATAAAATAAGGGAATGTTCATTTTGACCAAATTAACTCCCATGTCTACTTTGGCTGTCTCAAACTTTAAAAACCTAACAGAAACTTTTCTGGATCTTTGCACCCCTTGAATGTAACCATAACAAAGTATGAAGGACCACTTTGTGATCATCCAGAAACTTTCAAATGCATGGTTTAAATGATAATTCAAAATTGAATCTTTATCATATGGGAAGATCCCACTTTTTCAAAAACCACTCAAACAAGCTCAACTTTCAAAACCCAAGCATCTGCAGACTCACCAGCACCAACCTAGCACACCCACCAAAAATCTTTTCAAAATTTAAAACTTGAGTTCTTGCGGCCATTTCATCAAACACCTTGCAGATACAAATCAAACAAAATCTAAACACTATTTGGAGCAATGATTTGAGCCTAACTTGTTCCCTCTCTGGACACCACTAGCCTTAGTAGATCATCTAACAACCTAAACTAACTCTTTGCATCATTGTAAGCTTGGCATTGCCATCAATGGTGAGCAGGCCGAATGCACACTTGTCACCCCCATGTCGATAGCAAACTAGGAGGAGACACAAGCCTAGCCAGCATGTCTGGGAGGCAGCCCACCGTCCACCGCCACTCCCTGTCCCAGCCGCGAGCGTTGCCAAGCCCTGGACCACAAGCACGAACCATGTCAACCTCGCCAGCAACCATGCCGAGAGCACACCCCATGCGCCACGCTCAACCAGCGCCCACAGAGCGCGCGCCGCCCTCGCCGCGTGCATACGTGATCACCACCGTCCCAGCAACCCCGCAAACACGCTCGTTCGCCGCCGCGTGGACCACGCGAGTTGTGCGGCCTTAAATTTTCCGTCGGGCACGCGTAGAGCACCGTCGCGTTTCGACCAAGCCGCACCGCCCCACGCCTCGAAACCATGTCGTTGAGCATCGCCAGGGAGCATCGCACCTCCCCTACCTTCGCCCATGCCAATAGCCGTCTGTACCACCGCCCCCGGCGAGCTCACCGTGCGCCCCGTCGGTCCCCTCGCTCGACTATAAATACAGGCCACTCCCAGTTGATTTCTTCACACCATATCACTCCCCTCTTCTCACTGATCGTGCCACACCGTTCCGGGAGCAAGGAGAGCACCACCTCGTCAGAATTTCACCGGAGCCCGCCGCCTCTGGAGAAGAAGGGAGCCAGCGATTGGAGCCGCCCCAGGAGAAGCCACCGGTACCAGGAGATTCACCGTCATCGACTTCGTCGTTCGCCCGCCTCGCCGACCCTCGACAGCACCCCGGTGAGCCCCCAACGACCCTCACCCGCCGTGTTAGGTTTCAGTCTCGCCGGAATTGCCCGACGTGGACGACGACTCCCAGGCGTTGGATTAGAATCAGATCGAACGACCCACAGCGCCCCATACCGTTTCGCACCCCCCATGTGTCACTGACGCGTGGGGACAGCCACTTAAACAGCCCGCGAAAGCGCTGCGCTTAGCAGGCCGGCCCAGTAACTTTTCCCGTGCAGCCCAGTTGTTTGAATTAAACCTTTTTCTTTTTATTTCAAACACACTTTTGTACCCATTTTCAAAAATCAACCCAGGTCGATTCAGTGCACCAAATTGAATGAAACCAATTTTGTTAGAAAGGTCTGGGAATGATGAATCCAAGCCTGTTGGATTCAAGTCATTTGGATCTATAGATCACCCATGGTAAAAATAACAAGGCGGAAGCTTTTCTGCATTCAAACATTGTTCAATTTAAAACCATAATAGCTTTTGAGTTTATTCCAACTCACAAAAATCACATTTAACCATACCTTTCAGAATATATAAAAATATATAGGTTTACTTGCAGAAATAATGTTCAAGTAATAAAAGAATGCCACATAGGCATTTCTAAACACATTATTTAATTAAAATAAAAGGGTAAAACCTATTAAATTGTGACACCACTTTAAATCACTTTCCCATGGACTAAAATATGTGGTGATGACATGTGTCAACATGATCCCATATTTGGTTTGGAGAAGATTAAATCTTAAGTAGTGTTTCAATGAGTAGAAATTAGTTTTCTAAAAATAAAAGGGATATTTTAAACCAAACCCAAATCTTGTAATGTTAGTGATGATGCTAGATCATCTATAGGACCCTTGTGTGTGATGATTGCAAGTAGTTAATTATTGTTTGGTGATTGTGTACCTCGTATTTATTCATAGACGCTAGTACCGACCAAGGATACGAGGAGGAAGGAGGATTCTACGAGGAAGAAGCCGAGGAGAACTTCAACCACTGCTCTGCACAAGGCAAGCCAGTAACCTTGCAAGCTAACACTTGCAATTTAGCAAGCTTATACTGATATTGTGCCAGCAAACCCTTACTTGTTACCATACCTACTATATGCCTTAAGCATATGTGATCATACTCACTTGATAAAGCAATCCTAGTTTTACTTGCAAGCTTCATACTTTATTTCCTTATCAAAGCTCTTACTTAGAGTTTACTTAAGAGATTGGTAGATACTAGAAATATATGTAAAGGTTGCATAAAGAGCATAAAATTAGCCTAAGTTAGAAACCTTGATATCATCCTAAGATATAAGGTTGTACTTCGTTGAAACTCCACTAGTTTACCACCCCTCATTAGTTCTTACCCCCACCCATAGATGCTAGTGCTAAGCATAAAACTTGATCAACTTTAGATGGGAATACTTGGTGGAAAAATGGTTACGAAAACCTTGGAATGATGGATCATTCTGTTGAAATGTTTTGGACATGTGTTTCCGAACACCTGATGATTTTGGTGATGAAAATGTTGAGGCATGAGCCTTAGCTCTTTATAAAACTGATGGCTGTCTGGATGCGATACCATCCAATTTTATGGTACAACCATAATACCCGAAGATTGGGTAGGGCTTGACTGGAAACTTATATACCTTAGTATTAGTTCCCTCACGGCCAAGGTTTGAGCTGAGGCTACCTTGTGAAGATTGTCCACCTGTGCAGTACCCAAGATGATAGTTGGTCATGGTTGGGAGGCCAAACTCACAGGAGAGGTGCTTATACTAGGGCGTGTAATTGAAATGTTAGGATTGATTGTCCGCATACTAAGTATGGTGAATTCAGGATTTGTTCCTAACGGATGTATCGAATGTTGTGGTAAAAGTGTACAATCTCTGCAGAGTGTCAAACTATTCGAATAGCCGCGTCCGCGGTTATGGACAGTTGGAGTGGCCATACTGTTCCCCCGTCAGACTTTTCAAAATGACTTGTGAAATGAAATGAGACTTTGACTTGACCACAACAGGGTTGTGATATGAAATACAAGTTCCCATTTAGTTGTTATAAACTTCAACTAGCATTAGTGCTCCTAAACTTAGTAGAGATAAATCTGGATTTTGCAAAACAACCCTAGAGCCTAGTGTCCTATTATCCAAAAAAAACCTTTACCTGCTAGTACTAGTTTGCGAGTACTTAAAGAGTACTCATGGCTTTGTCCCTGGCTATTCCCATGGCCAGACTATGAAGAGGAGTACTTGGAGGATGGACCCCAGGAAGGTTATGACAACTAGGATCATCTCCCACCGTCAGCATTGCCTTTGAACCCGAAGATGGAGCTTCGCCTACGCTACCGTTATTATTACGTATTCCGCTGCTTGATGTTGTATTAAGAACTGGATCATGAGACCCCTATTTGTGTAAGACCTTATATATGGTTTGTAATGGATGATGTACTATGGTATCCAATTCTGTTATGTCTCGCAAAAATGGTAATCCTGGGATTGTGATGTATGGCATAACAGGCATCTGGGATTAAAAATCCAGGTGTTGACATACAACATGTTGGTCCAATATTTATGTATGAAATCTTCGCTTAGGGCATATTCAGATCCAATATTCGTTGGACTTTCTTTATAGAAAGGAACAATCTCGTCATCGCTCGGAAAATTGAGAATGTTCTTTCCTGATAGTTGGAAACCCGCACCGACGAAATTTTTTACTAAAAGAAGATGCACCCATCTACCTTCGAAAATACGATTAATTCCATAGCGATTTATCGTGCTTACTAGCACCTCAAGTTTGACCTAATTTCTTTAAGTTGTGAAGATGAAAAATCTTAGCAAGAAGTTGAACCTATTTTCAAAACTCACAGCGGTGGTTCATGATATACTAAATGACCCCCCCCCCCCCCGATGGTTCCCTCAAAAATCGCAAAACTTTCAAAGCAACCTACAATTTTCCTTTAGTTCAAGATTGACCTAATTTCGATAAATCGGCATAAAGTCATTCAAGTGGGTAGAGTTATCTAGGCCGAAGTTTGAAAAATCATAAAACATGGGAATCATAAGCACAACATGTCGGTCCACTATAAATATTTGAAAGGTCTGCTTGTGGCATTCAGATCCATATTCTTCAGACATTCTTTACAGAAAGGAACAATCTCGTCACCACTCAGAAAATTAAGGATGTTCTTTCCTGATAGTTGGATACTCACACCGATGGCATTGTTTACAAAAAATAAGATGCACCCATCTACCTTTGAAAAGACAATTAGCAATTCAAGAGCAATCTATCGCGCTTACTGGTACCTCAGTTTGACCTAATTTCGTTAAATTATCAAGATGCAAAATTTTATCAAGAAGTTGAACCTCGTGTCAAAACTCTTGGTGGTGGTCTGTGATGTATTAAATTCCCCCTCAATGGTTACCTCAAAAAATCACAAAAACTTTAAAACCAAGCCTCCAATTTTATTATACTTCAAATTTGACCTAATTTCGATAAGTCGGCATAAAGACATTCAAGTGGGCAGTGTTAGCTAGGATGAAGTTTGAGAAATCATAAAAATAAAAATTGGAATTGTAAGTGAAACATTTCGATCCACTTAATATGTCTAGAAGCTTGGCTTGTGGCATTAAGATCCATATTCTTCGGACTTTCTTTATTAAAATAACAATATCTTCATTACTCGAGAAATTGAGAATGTTCTTTCCTAATAGTTGGAAACTCACAACGATGAAATTGTTTACTAAAAGAATATGCACCCATCTACCTCCGAAAAGACATTTAATTCAAGAGCAATCTACCACGCTTACTTGTATCTCAAGTTTGACCTAATTTTGTTAAATCGGCAAGAAGTCGGTGAAGTTTGTGAAGTTATCTAGGATGCTTGAAAAATGGAATTATATAATAAAACTTGGTCCAATTTGTGTGATAATTGGGAGGGTTTCATTTTCTTCTAACCATGGCAGGTCCCGTAGGAGCGAGGTTCTTCATTTAACATGGTTGGTGGAAGTACAAGCTACATCGAGGACCTCATAAAAATGAAAATTACATCCAAGTTCATGCATTTATCACAAGGTCCCTGGAACTAAGCAATGAAGTGTGTTTTTGGGTTTGCGCATACTAGCATTCGTTCATTGTGCTAAAGTCTATCAATAGAATCTTCTAGATGCTAAGAATGGAAAAGAAGATCGAACGGTTAGCAATGTTTGGATTTGCCACTCTTGATCCAACGGTCAATGTTCAAAGTTATTCGTACACTATACTATAGTGGTATAGTATCGTTAGAGATAAGACAAGATAAAAATAATATAAAAAGTACTACTGTGAATTGTCGATCTTTTGAATATTTCAAAACCGGAAAAGTTTGAATTTTTTTCGCCGAGGAGCAAAGTGGTTTCCTTCCTATGTACTACTCCTACTCCATAGTCGACACCAACACGGCTGCCGAACACGCCAGAGAAACCGAGCCGCCCTCTCAAAAATAGAAATAAAAAGAAATAGAGCTGTCGTACCAAGGCACACGTGTGCAGCGTCACACAGTGGACGAGGGAGAGATCAGCGGGGGCGGTGCGCGAGGGGGAGGGGTGGAGAGATGAGAGGCAGCGAAGGGGAGAGAAACCACACTTTTTTGCATGCATAGGTCCCAACATTTACTACTAGTAATAGAGTGTACACTGTAAGGCGGAAGGAGTACCTCGTGTCAGGAATCCATCATAACTATGCTCTAACATCGAACCGCCTTCAAATCATCTTATCTCTTCACTGCTACCCTTTTCCCCTGCCTACTTTTTATTCTCTCTGCATGTACAGCGCGTTGATAGAGGTGAGCATATGTAAACTATAGTACTAGTACACGAGTAAGCTCCACCGTTTAGACCATGTCTATACGAGATGATTCGTGGGACCCACTATACTAAAGATGCTAACTTTCGCGTAGGAGTTTTACACTGCCAAGTGGGCCCATTATTTGCTTTTTCCTTATCATATGAAATGTGATAAAAAAACACCTTAAGGTTTATGTGGCATCCGCTAAGGTTCACCTTATATATTGTGGGCCCTACCTTGTGGCAAATGTGTGGAAACTTGGATTGTGGCATTCAGATCCATATTCTTCGGACTTTCTTTACGGGAAAAAACAATCTCGTCGCTTTTTTAAAATAATATGATTTTTTTATTACATTCCACGAATAATACACAAAATTAGGAATTTTGAAAAGTAGCATGGCCTCGGGATCTCAAACACCGACCAACACCTGTCGGTAGTTGAACCACCATGAAGCACTCGTCGGTGTTTGAACCACCCTGCGCTTGGCTCTGACCAAATGGTCAGGATTTAAACTCACGAAAGGTCCTTGTCAGGAGTTCAAACCCTAAGGCCGCGCTAGATTTTGAGTTTGTCAAAATTGTGTATTATTCGTGAAATTTAATAAAAAATCATATTATTAAAAAAATAGCAATCTCGTCATCACTCGGAAAACTGAGAATGTTCTTTCCTGATAGTTGAAAACTCAGACTGACAACATTGTTTAATACAACAAGATGCACCCATATACCTTCGAAAATACATTTAATTCAAGAGTAATCTATTACGCTTATTTGTATCTCAAGTTTGACATAATTTCGTTAAATTGTCAAGGTGCAAATTCTTAGCAAGAAGTTGAACCTGTCATCAAAAGTCTCGGTGGTTTGATATATTAATTGTGACCCCCGATGCGTACCTCCAAAAGTCTATTCGTAAAATTTCAAAGTAGCCCATGATTTACTTGAAGTAGTTCAAATTTGACCTAATTTCGATAAATCGGCCTAAAGTCATTCAAGTGGGCGGAGTTAGCTAGGAAGTTTGAGAACTGATAATCGTAAGTATAACATGTTGGCCCACTATATAATTCTGAAAACTTGGCTTCTGACATCCAAATCCATATTCTTCAGACTTTCTTTACTGGAAATAACAATCTCGTCATCACTCGGAAACTCACACTCACGACATTGTTTACTACAAGAAGATGCACCTATCTACCACCGAAAAGATTTAATTCAAGAGCAATCTATTTGCGCTTACTTGTAGCTAAATGTGACCTAATTTTGTTAAATTGTCGGGATGCAAAATCTTAGCAAGAAGTTGAAACTTGTCGTCAAAACTCTCGCTGGTTTCTTTTATATTAATGGTGACCCCCGATGGGTGCCTCCAATATTTTTTTCATAAATTTTCTAAGCAACCTACAATTTACTCGTAGTTTCAAATTTGACTTAATTTCGATAAATCAACATAAATTTATTCAAGTAGGCAAATTTAGCAAGGAAATTTGAAAAACTCATAAAACATGGGAATCGTAAGTACGACATGTCGGTCCACTATATATGTCTGAAAACTTGGCTTGTGGCATTGAGATCCAATATTGTTCGGACTTTTGTTTCTGGAAAAGAATAATCTCGTCATCACTCGTAAAATTGAGAATGTTCTTTACAAATATAGTTGGACACCCACACCGAAGACATTGTTTACTGCAAGAAGACGAACCCATTTACCTCTGAAATTACATTTAATTCAAGCACACTCTATCTATCTTACTTGTAGATCAAGTTTGACCTCATTTCGTTAAACTATCAAGATGCAAAATCTTAGCAAGAAGTTGAACCTGTCGTCAAAACTCTCCTTGGTTTATGAAATATACACCAGATACTTTACGAACATGGCTCAAAATTATAATTATCTCATGTATTAGAATTTTATATAAAAATGATAATGCCATAATTCTATTATCTTATTCCCACGTGTGCAAGGCATGGGTGCAACTTATAGATATATAGTGTACGGATAATTTTGAATATTCACCATTGCACCAAGACTGACAAATCCCAACATTGCTAAGCGTTGGATCTTATTTTCCATTCTCGTGTCTAGAGGATTAGAGAGTTTACACCGTTTATCTTGAGTCTAAGAAATATTGTCAGAAAAATGTTACTGGGTAGCAAAACTATTTTTTATAGGACCCACTACTTTGCAACAAAACAGTCAATCTTGCTTTTATATTTGCATGACATGCCATTATATAAAGGATCTAGAGACTGACTATGGGCCCTTCCATTAATTTATGTTCACTTGTGTCTTGTACTAGTAGAATTAGCCATGAGAGTATTTTTGCTAGACTTATTTTGTGCAGCGGGCAAGTTGCATAATGAAATAGCAGGTGTACTGTTCTTGCGTGTGCATGGTTGTGGTGTTTAACCATTTGCACACTAGTACAGGTATAAACGAAAACATACACGCAAGGTACTGCATGCAAAGATTCGACAGAACGCAAATCACAGTGGACTAGACTTGTCATGTTATAGTGCACTCATACTCAATGCTTGTTGCCGGACCTGTTTTCAGTTATTGCTCCTAGAGGAGAAGTATGAATAGGGTTCCATATATTCTCCTATTTCCCATGCTGGTTTGGGTTCCCCATGCGTATTTAGTCGATCTTGACCCATGCTGGTGGGTCGTCCTATCAGTGTGAGTTACATCGACCACCTTCCCCACATATCACGGCGCCTCCCGCCCCCTGCTCGGGCTACTCCACGCCCTATCACGCGTTGGGCCACCCTACTAGTCCTGCCGAACAGTTTCAAACAAACTCAAGCCCTGGCGTCCCCCCTCGTGACCCTCACCGGTGACCAGGTTAGCCTCGGATTCTGGATTATGTATGCAGTATAGCTCCTTTTCCCTAGTATAGCTAGGTTATCGAATCCTCTAGAAGCAGAAAGCATGGTGAAGTTACTTTAATGGACCTTCGGGAGTTATACAATTCTTTTAGTGTTTTACTGGACCAAGAGTTTGCGATCTTTTGTTGTTGTCGATGATGGAGAGAGAGGGCCTGGGGCATTCGGTTTCACCTATAGCTGTGCAAAACATCTGATGGGAATAAAAGATAATAATAAAGTATGCATGTAATTGTTAGAGCAAGATAATTATATGTGGGGAGTGTATCCATAATTTCTATTTCCTCCGCAACCGCTTATATAAATAACCTATTAGTCTCATCCATAGAAGAAAGAGAACTAATGATATGCTCAGTGACGTCACCGTTAATCCCAAGTAAATCCCTCACGTATAGTCGTACTACCATTTCTATCACTGGGGTTTCCATCCTGCAGATTAGTCATTACTCATACTCCCTATACCTGGCTCAATCCTCGGGGTCTTGGGTACCTGACAAGTCCTTAGATTGAGGCAAGAGATGATACAATAATCATCATGTCATGCAAACTAATACACGGTCCCATTTATGATAAATTACATGCACAAACTAAATGGCTAGGCTGAATCCCTTAGCCCAAGGAGAATTACTCACACATAGAGATGAGATCAACAATCAAAAACATTGTAAAGGAAATCGTGAAATTGATAGTAATAGTCTTAAAATGTCTCCAATTGGAGATGAGTACTATTACAAGTGGTGTACTATGGATATGCTGGTGGAGAAGGGTTCGGAGATTAGATTGAGATCTATTCCTCCGACGGCTCTTCGGTGTTGTGGTTTCTGATGACTTGGTGTAGTCTCGCCCATTTTTCCATCGCGAGAGGTCTCTTTATATAGGGGCACCTTCATGAAAGTTGTTTTGTTTGACCTAGTGGTGTTGGTGGAAACTATACAGCTAGAACTATACGGCCGAAATTTTTATTCCCGTCGTATAGTTGGTCGTTAGACCTTCTTTCTCCTCTTCACGACCCCTGGTTTCTTTGGTGTGTTGGAAATCTTGTATCTTTTACTTTAATGTTGTGATTCCCATCATCAAACATCATTACATGCGCAGGGAAAATTAGAAAGATAGGATTGCATACCCCTTTGATCATTAGGCATTAGTGGCAGGATTTAGAGAGATATTTTATCAAAAGTATGAATAATATATAGTTTAAATGTGGATGTGGATGGCTATATTTCATAGCCATCAACCTCCCCAAGCTTAAACTTGATCGTCCTCGAGAAAAAAAACAAAATCAAAAAGGAACTCATCATTTAAACTGAAATAACGAGATGATGATCTTACTCATGATAGGTAGTCTCATGTTTCCTCCACTTTATTAATCTGAAAAACTCATCATAGATAGTATATCATACGGGTTTTAATGAATCCTTATAGCGTAGTAAGATTATTATTATTAGCATGGATGATTCAAATGAGTAAACTTTTATTCCATGTCATGTAATCAACTCATAAGCTTACCTTTGAACAATAAAGTATAATCATGTAAAATTGAGAGTGTGAGAGTTTGTCATGAAAAGCATATACACTAAAGTATCTCAATTATTCCACATCAATAAGTCAAGACTTTTCAAGCACTAATTTTCTATTCATTGTCCTTCAAGAGTTTTAGTTCTTAAGTCATTGAGAGCATGCCAAGAATTCTAATTAGTTCGTCGGGTTGTGATGGAAACTCGTGGCATTAACAAGGTTTTTGTTCCCTTTGCATAATGATTACTAATATCAGCCAGAGGAGTGGTTCCATCATGAACACAACTACACGAGGATGCCAAGAATCTTACCCATTATAGAATTGCTGCTACAAAATTTTAATAAACTAATAGCCGAAATCTAGGAGTTTCCCCCATGAAGATCATTCGTAGGCTAGTGGAGTTGTTGCCATCCCATGATGTTTGACACGCATAAAGATATATCATTCTTATGATTCACAAGTCAAACTTTGGCATGCTCAAAAAAATTGCTAAACATTAATTCAATTGAACAAATCCTTTCAAAAATATCTATCAAGTCAATCAGTATTTTCTATGGTGTCGAGTGTCTCTAGGAATAAGCTTTCAAGACTAAACACTACAACACCCAAGCCTTCAATTGTGAGACTTTTTCTTATTACATTTTTTTAGCAAATTTGTAGGCAAGACTTGGTTAACTACAAGACATGGAACAAAACATACTCAATTAAATACCCATGCAAACATAATTTTAATACAATATAAAGACTCACTCCACCAATATAATATCTTAACATTTACTACTAACTAGCATGGGTTTCTCAAACTTTAAAAGTGGGGAGTCATAAGGCATACCTCTCATGATTGGTTCCACTTCTCTCTTCCCCTTTGATCCGTTTCTTGGAAACTCGAAGTCAATCACTCTCCTGCAAATATGTGAGAACCACGAGGAGGATAGAAATAGGAAGAGGGAAAATAAAGATAAATGGAAAAATATTTTTGTTGTTTTTAAGAGAGGGAGTTAAAGAATAGAAAATTGGCGACAAAGCTTGGATAGAAAATCTTGAAAACAAATGACTAAAGATAAAGTGTTGGGGAAACCAACACAAGTGCTTATAAACTCAAACTAAAAGCATAACCTAGAAATATCAAAAACAAACACCAAATAAATATAATGGGGAGACTTCCCCAAGCTTAGGCTTTTGCAAGCCCTTCAAATCATTGTGGTGGCGAGAAAAGTTGTGGCTCCAGTTTGCAAATTGAGTTGATAAATTACTAGTGGTTTCTTAGAGGTTCAGGGTGAGATTATTCATCCTCTTCACAGTTCCTCCAAGTTCTTGGAAATCTTGACATGTAGCGAACCGGTTGAATGGCTTCTCCTCTTGATAAGGAACTTCTTGCTCCTCTTCTTGGTATTCATCCTCATCTAGAATCTCCTCTCGGGTTGGTGTTATTCAAACTGCACATCATATAGCAAACGTCCTTCCTCGATAGAGAAGAGACCATTAGGCAAAGGAGAGGGATAGAGACACCCAGGTCGATCAATATGCAAGTAATAAATACCACCTCTCCTAGTGAGCATTCCACAAGCTTTTAATATAGAGAAAACAACATGTCGCTCACCTAGCAATGGTTGCAACTCACCTAGGTTGATGCCCAAGGCAATGGCAACCACGGTGATGATGCCTCCACATGTGATTGCCCCTTGGCTTTGGGAGGATTGGTGCTCCAAGTAGCACACAAGAATTTTGCCCAAGTTGAGCGACAAGTCGTTGTAGTTGAAAGCAGCTTTTGCAAGGATCAAAATGTCCTCCTCATTGAGTCTTGTAAACTCATTTCGTGCCTGCAAGGTGTTAGCAATAACATAGAACAAATAGCGAATTGCAGGATGCTGAATATTCTTCCCCTTGTTGATTCTAGAAGTGAAACTCATTCTATTATAATAATAATCCGGGGAAGGGTGCATTTCGGCAAAATATGTGCGTAAAGCATTAACATCATTGTTTGTTAAATCAAAAAAGTTGCACCATTCATCAAGTGATAATGTATAAATTCTTGTTTATAAGTCAGAAAGAAATCATGTCCTCTCCGTGCCATGCTTTAACGGTGATTTTCAAAGAACTTAAAAATTCAAGAGTTAACCGGTGATAAGTAGGCGCATCATGGAATACAAAGTTTTACAGGCCAACTCTATTGCAAAGTAAATTAAAGTCATTAGAAATACAGAGTTGAGTCAATATAATGGGAAAAGCCCACTTGGTTGTCTTCACTTCTTGGTTCTTGGTCCTGTTGAAGTGATCACGTTGGAGCTCATTCCTAAACCGTATGCCCATGCGGTCCTGAGCCGCAGCGGCAGCCTGAGAAGAACTCACGACGGAGCACGCGTTTGGATCCTTGTGTTCATCATCTAAAATAATAAGAGAAGACAAAAATGAAACCTTTTGATCCAATAGTAATGAGCATAACATATTCCTCATCATAGCACACTAAAGAATCTCCTCAAAATAATAATCTAGGCAAGAGAAACATGGAAATTAGTTCATAGTATGTATCACCCTAGATTGATAATGATAATAGATCGGAGATGAATTTGCAAAAAATAATTTGAAGGATCGCAGGAGAAACATAGCGTGGGTCACTTGTGTGGGAGGAAATCGAACGTTGTTGAGTAGAGATGAAGATCTCTTAAGGTTTTGAGAGAGTTTGAAGGTAGAAGGGAGAAAAAGGATTGAAGTTTTGGTGTTAGGGGTACCTTCCCGTGGAGTTTTTTGGTCGCACGAACTATATGGCCAAAACTATACGGCCGGAACATGTATTCCCGCTGTATAGTTGGTCTGACGGCAATATTTTAGGGTTTCTTCATGGCGGTGCAAGCTATACGGCCGGAATTTTCATTCCCACCATATTGCTGGTCATTAAACCTTCGGTATCCTAGAAATAAATTTTACAAAGGCATCGATATCTATACAGCCGGAACTATACGGCCGGAATTTTTATTCCCGCCGTATAGTTGGTTGATAAAACTTTTGTATCCTTTGAAAGAAATTTGTCGAAGGCATAGATAATTATACGGCCAAAACTATGCGGCCGGAATTTTTATTCCCACTGTATAGTTGGTCGTTAAACCTTATGGAGTCGCTAATATTTATATGTTTCTTCAAAAATTCTTTCATAACCTAAAACTTAGCGAAACACCAGGTCTTGATAGAAAAATGACAGACTAAATTGTCGACCAACAACAGCATGTATAAAACAGAATTTCAGTGCCCACTGAACTTCTACTTCTCAACTTGAGTTTTCTAGCACTCATTATTCAACATGAAACTTTAACTAAAATTTAAAAAATTTACTCAAACCTTTATTCACATGGGTTGCCTCCCATGAAGCGCTCTTTTATGGTCAATAGTTTGACCATTATATTGCTCACTTAGGGAAAATGAGTGGAACACCCACTCCAAAATAGTTGGCCTTCAAAGTGATGGCCTCCTTATCATTTTTCTTCGCTTTCTTCTTCCTGGGGAAATGAAAAACAAAAGGATCCCGCAAAGTCAATTGAAGCTTCATGTTCCCTATTAATCAAAGACTTAATAGTTCTTAAAAATGGACGGTCTAATATGATAGGAGCAGTGGCATCTTTATGCATGTCAACAATAACAAAATCAGTAAGAGCAGAACAGCCTTTAATATATACTAAAGTATTCTCCTTAATTCCTACAGCTTATTCGTAGGTAGAATCTGCTAAATGTAAATTTAATTTAGTAATTTTAAAAGAGCCAAGATTTATCTTATCAAAAAGACTTTTTGAAATTGTTGAAACATTTGCACCTAGATCACAAAGTGCAGCTATCTCATTAGTCTCAATTTAATTTTAATAGTAGGCTCAAATATATCATAACAGGTAGTTTTCAACAATTTTCTTATACTAGTTAGTGTGTATGTGCGATTGCACGTCTCAACAAATCGCAATATAACGTATAGTCCATAAGACGACATCCGGTGCCTCCACTTTTACCTTAGCAACCGCTATCTATTCCTGACTGCGCCATCAGTGCACGATCACATGTTCTTATTCTTTATTTTTTTTATCTCCAATAAATACACCTCTTAGGTGTGATTCAATACTTAGAAGCAATAGATAGACCCGATCGGCCGGCAACCTTGACAAGCTGACCCCTTAGTGTGAAGTGACACAGGAGATCCCCGCTGAAGCTACGAATAAGCAGCCATCACCGGTGTTGCACTGCTCGTCGCTCAGACCGCCGAAGCCACTATGAGACATCACCGAAGGAAAACTGTAGGAAAGGCGCCGGCAGGGCCGGCCCCCTGGTGGTGGTGGTGGTGGTGGTGGTGTGGTGGGGGTGGGACTGGCAGGCTGCCCCGTCCCGGACCCCAAAAATTTAGGGGCTCCAAAAAATAAAAAAATATTTTTATTAAACTTATAGGCAACGCTCGACTCTCGGTGGTCAGTCCTAGACATTGATCCCGTTCGCTTCGAAACTGCTTGCTAACGTGCAAGCGTATTCTAATACGGTTTCATAGTGGGCTGAATCTATTTAGAGCATGTAGCTCCGAATATTGTCAGACAATCGATCCCCGCATCCATTCAAAAAGGTATCGACATACCGATCAGAGTCATACGAGTCGGGTTCTTTTCAACACATCAACGCATCACACGCATGTCTCTTTCCTTTATTTTTTTATTTTTCTTACTCCCTCCATTTTTAAATAGATATCTCAAATTTATTAAAATTTAGATAAATTTAGACACTATTTAGTATATAGATTTATCTAAAATTTAAAAAACATAAGACATCAATTTCGGGACGGAGGGAGTACATAGGTTCCATTACGTATTTTCTTTCTATTTCATTCTCTTTCATCATTTTTCCTTTTTTTCTTTGATATATTTCTTTCACGCCTGTTCCTTTCAATTTTATTTTTTCTTTACCTTCTATCATGTTTAAATTAGATTTATATTTTTTATGACTTTGTTCCTCGTGTCTCTAAATATTATTTCTGCTTATTCTAAAAAAATTATCTCTTGCAATTTTTCTTTTAGACTAAAATTATGTTTCAGCAGTAATCGTGATTGTTTTCTCGTGTTTCTCAACATTTTTCCTTTTAAGTTCTATTGTAATTTTCAGACTTTACTTCTAAAAAATTTCGGAGAAATTTTAAGGTATCATGTAAACCATGTTATTTCTATGTAAATATTATAGTTGGAGTATACTTATAGTTTTTATTTTCCATCGTCTTATATATAAAAAAATTTATAATAAGGGGTCTTAAATTTTAATTTTGTCCCGGGCCCCGAAATCTCATCACTACAAGAAAGATTCGCTATGCCGACGACCGGCTGCCGTCGGTACATCGCCAAATTGCTGTCGGCACAGGCTGTGCCGACGGTGGCCATCGGCGTAGCCCCCTCGGCGTACGTTCTCGTCGGCACAGTTTCATGGTCGTCGGCACAGCTTCGTGGCCGTCAGCACAGCCCTCCCCCTCGGCATAGCGTCTTCCGGTGGGTCCCGCGTGTCAGTCAACGGCCGTCTTCGATAACGGTCCAGCCTGGAGCTACGCCGACGGCCAGGCCGTCGGCACAGGAATGGAGCTACGCCAACAGTCTAAAATATTTTTAAATTTTAAAATATATATATTTATTAAATTTTATTTTTTAATCTTTAAATTATTTGACTCCCTAATCTCTCGCTTTAATCATTTTAAAACTATTTATAGTTAATAATTGATTAAATTGCTGTCTTAGTCAAAGTTTCCGTTCGTTCACCCATCCTAGCACTACTCCAGCTCTAGCACGCTTAACTTCCTCGTTCCTTCAGAATCTCTTCCCGCAAAGCAATTTACACATTATTATCAATACTATGATATCATTCCTATTAACTCTTATATAATCATGTCATATGGTTATATTTTTTGAAATTATAAGCAATTATTTAAGTAAAAAATAATGAATAAGTAAAAATATTATTGAATTCAAATAAAAATATATTTTTTTTTGTATTTTTTATTTAATATGGAATAATTAATATTTTTAAATCTGTAAATCGGAATTCGGCAAATAATATGTCTAAATTGATTACAAAAATAAGAGGAATCCAAATATGATATCAATATCAACTTCTCATAAACTATGCCGTGATTCTTATCATAATTTCATTTGCCCATTTAAAACGACAAGCATAAAGATTCTTAGCTCGGGGCTGAGACTCGCTAAACTTGAAGTGGATCTATGATGAGACAACATATTATGAACCTAAAAATGATTTTTTTTAAATCATGAGCATCCGATCATGTACTTGTAGTTCATATCTTGCCCACTTTCTACCGATTCGGCGGGAATTTGTCTTTTTCACCAGGGATAGACGGAAATGTTTGAGATCCCCCTGTTATTACATTATCCATGTAAGGTGATCTAGTATTTTTGAAAAATGTGACGGTATTATTTTGAATTAGCCATTTGGTGGTTGCTTCACAAAACCATCCGTTTTTTGCACTCGGAAAATTGGAAACGGCTTTTTGGTGCGACGAAAAGGAAAACTTCCTCCTGAAACATTGTTCGCCATCCCATGATGCACACTTATGCACAATATGGACACATTATCACAAACTATGCCTTCATTCTAGCCATAACATTGGTCATTTGACCCGAAAGCCAAGAAACCTCGAACGAGATAGGTCATTTTGTGAAGTTTTTTTTGAGACATAATCAATATACCAAGTTTGATATTTTCCTTCTAACTATCTCACATAATATGACACCACGCGAAGGTTTCATGTTATTTGGATCGTTTTTGAATTTATAATGCCCGTTTTAAACTATCGTTAAACTTTGTCGAAGGGCGGGCATGAAGATTTTTAGCTCGGGGCTGAGACTCGCTAAACTTGAAGTGGATCTATGATGAAACAACACATTTTAAACCTAAAAATGATTTTTAAAGAAAATCATGAGCATCCGATCATGTACCTGTTGTAGTTCATATCTGACCCACTTCCTACCGATTCGGCAGGAATTTGTCTCTTTCACCAGGGATAGACGGAAATGTTTGAGATCCCCCTGTTATTACATTATCCATGTAAGGTGGTCTAGTATTTTTGAAAAATGTTACGGTAATATTTTGAATTAGCCATTTGGTGGTTGCTTCACAAAACCGTCCACTTTTTGCACTCGAAAAATGGAAAACGGCATTTTGGTGCGACGAAAGGAAAACTTCCTCCTGAAACATTGTTTGCCATCTCATGATGCACACTTATGCACAATATGGACACATTATCACAAACTATGCCTTTATTCTAGCCATAACATTGGACATTTGACCCGAAAGCCAAGAAACGTCGAACGAAATAGGTCATTTTGTGAAGGTTTTTTTAGACATAATCAATATACCAAGTTTGATATTTTTCCTTCTAACTATGTCACATAATATGACACCACGCGAAGGTTTGACGTTGTTTGGATCGTTTTTAAATTTATTATGCCCGTTTTAAACTATATATAATGTTTTATGTTTCACTTATTTTTTTATAAATGTGTAATATTTGAGTGTAGATAGATATGTCTTATTTTTCTGCAAATTCTGATATATTATTTGTATTTTTCTAAATTAGAATGATTTAGTTATGATTTTTCAAAAAATACTGAGATAAAAGAAAAAAATCTGGAGGCCTACGCCGACGGCTAAGCCGTCGGCAAAGACCAAACAAAATTTTTCAAATAGCTGTGCCGACGGCCAGGCCGTCGGCACAGCCTGTCTGCCTAACGTCGTTTCCATCGCCGTGTCTAAACTGGGGCTACGCCGAGGGCCGTACCTATGACAAGGGCCACCATCGGCACATCCCTCTGTACTATACGCCGACGGCCACGCTACACCGACGGCTACCCTCGGCCCCCTCACCTACGCCGACGGCCGTCCCTACGCCGATGGCCAGGCTTGTCAGCTGGCGAGGAAAGGTAGCTACGCCGACGGCCCCGACATTTAGCCGTCTACACCTTAGTTCTTTCCTGTCACTGGTGGAAAACAGGCCTCTATTCCCGGGCCACAACGGGCTCTAGTTCCGGTTTTGGGCCCGGGACTGCGAAAACGGGACTAGAGGCCCCCCCTCTAGTCCCGGCTCGCAACAGCCCGCGACTGATAACAGCCACATGGCTATTTCAGCATCGCGGGGGGCGGAAACCCTCTAGTCCCGGGCTGTAACACCACCCGGGACTAAAAGGTTTCCTGCTGCGGCAGAGAAACACCACATTTCTCTGCCGCGACAAAGATTGTGTAGTTCCTTTTTTTTTGCCATTTTGTTCCTTTTTCGTTTTGTGTTTCACTATAACAAACATATATTTCAGTATACATATTATACGCTACTACATACACACTACACGTCGATGCATTTATATAATTAATCGATCCCTTGCAAGCATACATATAATCAATCATATCAAAAGGAAAAAATGTTTTGAAATTACATGGTCATTGATGAATATATATCATATGAGCTACATGGAGATGACTAAGGCAAATCGAGTTCTACGTCATCCGCATAATGCTCTCCATGTACATCAAGCACTTCCTTCATCATAAATCCCGCCAGCTCCTCTTGAATTGCTCTTATGCGTTGGTCTGGCTCTAGTTTCTCTCGCAAATCATAAATATAATGTGAGTCAACTTTCCGCTCACTGGTCAACTCGCGGATGTACTCGCAGACGTAGTATCCACATAAATGAGTTCCCGGTGGCTGCTGTAAACTCTTCGCCATTTTATAAGTTACCTCCTCTTTGAATGGACCTGGTATTTTCTGTCTGAACCGTGTCCAACACCTGCTCGGCAAAGAAAATAAACAAATGAGTTATTAGTTACTTGATATCAGGAAATGAATGAAAGAGGACGATATAATGCGATAATGATTGAAATTACTTATGGAGCATTGCTTTCATGTCGCTTCACTTCTCTTGGTCCCAACTTAATGAGTCGTGGACTTCAACTAGGGAGTTGTCAACTTGAATGTTTAGCAAGATCCAGTGGAATCTGCGGACATTTACATAAGCATACATGCATAGCTCATCCAGTAAGCAAAAATAAAATGTGTACAAGATATAAACACTCACTTGAAGTTGTAAGGAAATAGTATTTCCTTAACAAAATTATGCTCGGTTAAGAACCTGGACAGGTCTTCCTCCACGGCTTTGGGGTGATTCTTTAACGTATATTCATTAATGATATATGGGTCAATGAACCCAACGTCGTATCTTCTAGCTCTTTTGCATTCAAGCATCTTCATTCTGCGGAATATAATATCATCATACAAAAGGATTTATAGTTAGGATAATATATTAAATGCAATGAACGAGCTAAAGCTATAAACTTAATTATAGAAATAAATAACTTACAGACAGTAGCAACCAATGATAGATTTGTCGAGGGCGCACTGGTTTTATAACTGAAACAGTTTGGTCATTTGAACCTGTATCGAGTATGGTTTGAAATGATGCTCCTTTCTAACGCCCACCGGAAACCAATCTTTCTGATGCTTTTTTTGTGCTTCGACATATACCATTCATGCAGATTTCGCATATGTGTGGATAGAAGCACGAGCTCCTCATTACTGACTAGAGGCTTCCCTTGGACATACTGTCGTACTATCTGACCCACTGGCGTATCTTTATAGCCTAAATATTGACGAAGAGACATATTTGCTTCGTTAGCAAGTGCTTTGGCCTCCGATACAGTGATTCCCATAAGTGCAGCATTATTACGGGCTCTAGGGTCCATTATTTGGATGTCCATATCCATTTCAGCTCTGAAGGCCTTGTCGAGGTCTGAAATGACTTTGAGCGGGGCGACCGATTGATTCTTCTGTGCTCCGAGCTGGGCAACTTGCTTCCCGCTTTTTGCACTTGTGATTTTTTTCTTCTGTGCTTGCTTAATAATCTCCCGGTCATAGTCTGATTCCAGATTCATCGATATCTGGGATGGTTGCTCAAGAAAGGACTTAGCCCACTTTTTTTTCGTTATATACCGGCTTTGGCTCGGGCTTTTTGGGTGCAAAATGCGCCTTAACTTGGGCAGCCACATCCGCGTTAGTTTCCTCGTCGGTCGTGTCATAAGGTCTCTTTGGAAGAGCCGGCGGGATATCGACTATCTTTGGTGTTTGACCTTTCTTCGATGTGGGGCGCGGGGGACCGTCGAACTTCCGTTTCTTCGACGAGGTAGTAGTATTGCATGGAGGCGGAGGCGGAGATCGAGTTGATGTACTCCTGCTGCGGCGATCGTCAGCGGGGCGGGGTGGACTTGGAGGTTGGCGATAATCGGGTTGGGCTGGACTTGGAGGTTGGCGATAATCGGGTTGGGGTGGACTTGTAGGTTGACGATATTCGATGCGGTGTGGATTTGGATTCCTTGGAGCCGGTGGCCTTGGCGCCGAGCCTGGAAACTTGATGTACTTCTTATTCCATAGAATGATGTTGCGCTTGACATCTAGTTTTGTAAGGCCTTCAGGCGTAGCGATTTCAATCTCTAGGTCCGCAAAATCCTCCACTATGTCATCCACCGTGACACGAGCATAGCCTGGTGGAATCGGAAGTGAATGGTGGAGTGCTCCAGGTAGACAAGGTAAAGCAGTGTCGATCGCCACCTTGAAGGACAGGTTGTTCATTGGCTGATGTAGCTCACATTGTGCCATCTCTCTGACATCATCCACGGGGTAGTGAGGAGCCGGTGCATCATCTAGCAGTGCTTGATCATCAGCACGGACCTCCGTGGAAGCCACGCTGCTTCTCCGTTGGCTAAGATCCAATGCTGGATCATCAGACCGCAGGTGAGTTGACGACGGCGGCCTTTGGCTAATTTCATGCATGAGGTTCTTCAGATCAGCTAGGTCCTGCTCTACCCTGGAGATCCGGTCTGCCTCCCGGTCCTTCTTTCTCTGACGGCTTCTGTAACTGGCATCGTACTGAGGAAACCCTTTCTTCCACAAGACACCGGCGCCTTTGCCTCGTGTTCGTCCTCCCTTTTCAGGATTCCCTAGGGCGTGTGTCAGCTCGTCGTTCTCTCTCTCGGGATGGAACAATCCCAATTGAGCATCGTTCATTGCTTGAATAAGGTCTTGGGAGGGTTTTAGAATTTCATCATGAAATAATGTCTTCCCTGTTTCTGGGTCCAAGGATCCCCCGTTCCCGTACCACCAGTGCTTTGACCTCTCGGGCCATCCATCTGTACCAGGAGTGACGCCTCTAGCCCTCATATCCTTCTCCATAGTTTCCCACTTAGGGATGGCACTCTTGTAGCCACCCTTCCCCATTTTATGATGGTATTTCTTATTGGCAGCATTTAACACGTTCTTTGCTGACTTTGCCTTTGCTTTATCAGATTGCTTATACTGTACAAAATCGGGCCACTGTTCTCTCAACTTCTCGTTTACTCCTTTGAAGTCTGGAGTTTTCTTTTTCGCGACATATTTCGCGTATAAACTTTTCTTGTGGTTCCGGTACAGTTCAGCCATCTTGCTTAGTGCCCACTCCTTGACTTTCGCTCAATTTTCAAGCCCACCCGGCCTTGGGGTAATACCATCTACCTCAAATTCCTCATACTCTGGAGGTAGTATGAAATGCGCTATGAGCTTCTACCAAAGGTCATCTTTGGCATCATCGGTGACATAGCTGTTGGATTCTTCACCGACTTTCTTTGACTTATTCCATTCTTGGATGGTGATCGGAAGGTTGTCCCTAACAAGCACCCCGCATTGATTTATAAACATCCTCCGGTGCTTCTCTGGAGCAATCGGTTCACCATCATCATCTATTTCTTCGATGGTGAACCTCTAATTACCATCCAACTTTTTGTTCGGCCCTCGTTTCGTTCGAGCTGTCGATTGCTTCGATCCGGTGGGCTAAAAGAAGAAGAGAGAGTGATTAATATATATCTAGATCAGTTAATGAATAGAGGTAACACGAGACTTTATACATATATATATATATATGTACCTCGCCGGATCCTGTCGAGGGGCCATCATTATTGTTGTTATTTGTTTGCCCTTCGTCCATCTGGTCTTCCCCTTGGTTTTCCTCTAGTCCATCACCAGATGGATTCAGATATGAGGATATCTCTTCCTCGAGCAAAATATCTTCGGCGCCGGTAGTAATAAGAGGAATTTCACCTCTTATCATGCCCTGAAGAAAACCTTCACCGATGCGACCAGGATCTTCGGATGGATCCATGACTTAATTATCTATAACAAAGAGAGAGTTAAACAGGTTAGAAAAAACAATAATCCTAATAACTAAAACAATATAATCCTAATTATAATAATCCTAATATTATTTGTGCTAAAACAATAATCATAATAACTAAAATAAAAAAATAACCCTAATCCTAATCCTAATTCTAATCTTAATAAATAAAACAAAAAAATCACTAAAACAATAATACTAATCCTAATTCTAATATTTTGATTATAACAATAATCCTAATACTAAAACAAAAAACCCTAATATAAAAAAACTATAGAAAAAAAACTATAACATTTCCTAATATTAATTATGGTAAAACCTTATATTATTTGTGGTAAAACAATAATCCTAATATTAATTGTGGTAAAACAATATAATCATAGCTAATAACTAAAACAAAAAAATAACCCTAGCTAATTATAATTAAAACAATAATTAAAAAAATAACCCTAGCTAATTATAATTAAAACAATAATTAAAAAAATGACCCTAGCTAATTATAATTAAAATAACCCTAGCTAACAATATAATCCTAATCCTAGCTAATTATAATTAAAACAATAATTAAAAAAATAATATAAAACAGATTTGTATTTAAAAAATACAAAGAGAAAAGGAAAAACAGAAAAAGAAAAAAATTTGGAAAAAAACAGTAGCCCGACCCCAACCAGGCCGACCCATCTCTCCCTCTCCCCTACCAGGCCAGCAGCCCAACACGGCCCACCTCGCCGGCCGTCCTTCCCCGTCCTCTAGACAAAGCTTCGGTGTGGCGCGCGACGCCCTCACCGGCCGTGTCTGTCGCTGATCCGCGCCGCCGCCGCCATGGAGAGCACGCCTCTCCCTCTCCCCTATCCTCTCATTCCCCCCAGGATCGCTCCCTCTCTCTCGTTTCCTTCCCTGGCCGAACCCTAACCGTCGCAGAGGCGCCGTCGTTGCGGAGTGGCGGCGCCACGACGGAGTGGCGCCACGTCCTGGAGAACCATCTCACCTGCGGAGAGGCGGCGGCACGACGGAGCACGTACGCACGGCGAAGCGGCGGCGGAATTGGACAGCACCTCCCCTGTCTTCGTCTGTGCTTCGTCGGTGCTTCGTCTTCGTCTGTGCTTCGTCGTCGACGAGAAATGCGAAAAGTTGGGGCGCAGCACCTCCGCTGGCGCCAAAATATGAAGGGACAGGCCTTTAGTCCCGGGCTAAGCCACCGCCCACGACTAAAGGGTCTTTAGTCGCGGGCCATGGCTTAACCCGCGACTAAAGACCCCACCTTTAGTCCCAGGCTAAGCCACGGCCCGGGACTAAAGGGTTTTTTTGGCCGCTTCGTTTTCGCGCGCGCACTCACCCTTTAGTCCCGGGTCCAGCCACGACCAGCGACTATTTTTTTTTAATTTTCTTTTTTAATTCAAAACTAATATAAAAACTTTGAAAAATCATATCTTTTATTGTAATAATCCAAATAAAACAAATAATATGTCTATTATTATCAGAAAAATATAAAGAATTTTAATATAATATCCATTTATCTGTTTGCATCATTTATAAATTATTTCATTGTTAAATTTTCTTTTTTAATTCAAAACTAATATAAAAACTTTGAAAAATCATATCTTTTATTGTAATAATCCAAATAAAACAAATAATATGTATATTATTATCAGAAAAATATAAAGAATTTTAATATAATATCCATTTATCTGTTTGATTATTTCATTTTTAAATTTTCTTTTTAATTCAAAAATAATATAAAAACTTTGAAAAATCATATCTTTTATTGTAATAATCCAAATAAAACAAATAATATGTCTATTATTATCAAAAAAAATATAAAGAATTTAAATATAATATCCATTTATCTGTTTGCATCATTTATAAATTATTTCATTTTTAAATTTTCTTTTTTAATTCAAAACTAATATAAAAACTTTGAAAAATCATATCTTTTATTGTAATAATCCAAATAAAACAAATAATATGTCTATTATTATCAAAAAAATATAAAGAATTTTAATATAATATCCATTTATCTGTTTGCATCATTTATAAGTTATTTCATTTGTAAATTTTCTTTTTTTAATTCAAATCAAATATAAAAACTTTGAAAAATCATATCTTTTATTGTAAAACAAATAATATGTCTATAATAATCAGAAAAATATAAAGAATTTTAATAAAATATCCATTTATCTGTTTGCATCATTTATAAATTATTTCATTTGGAAATTTTCTTTTTTAATTCAAATCAAATATAAAAACTTTGAAAAATCATATCTTTTATTGTAATAATCCAAATAAAACAAAAAATATGTCTATTATTATCAGAAAAATATAAAGAATCTTATATAATATCCATTTAGTCCCGATTGTAGTCACAAACCGGGACTAAAGATATTTACCGCCATTTCCCACCGCTTCCCGCAAAGTTTTCTCGCCCTTTCCTTTCTACGAGAGCTTTTAGTCCCGGATGTAGTCCCTAACCGGGACTAAAGATATTTCCCGCAATTTCCCAAAGATTCACACCAAATTTTCCCGCCCTTTCCCTCTATATTTAGGGCGATCGCGCCATAGCTATCCACACATCCACACCTTCCTCTCTTAGAACAATGGACAACGCCTACTGGGCCATTCTGACCCTCGAGGAGACCGAGGCGCTGTGCGCGTCCAACTACCCTTGTCCACCGGGCTACCGGCCGCCCGCTGGCTGGATGCTGAGCACTGGAGGGATTCCTGTCCCTCCTGTTCCTCAAGGTTCCGCACGCCAGGCGGCCATCACAAACCACTTCTACCACGAGCTCACGCCGGAGCAGCGGATGGATCCCTAGTGGGATCCCTACAACTACGACACCTGTAATGCCTTCTTCGCTAATAGGCGGGAAAGGGAGCTCGTTAGGTATGAGGGTGATGGCCCGCCACCGGTGAACCACAACGAAGCCGTCCGTCGTCTATGGTGGGCGAACCGTACTATCATCGGAGTGATGCGCTACATCGCCGGGGGAGACCATCCTCGCCTGCGGTGCCCACGAGTCCACCTGCCACAGAGCCACAAAACGGCCCCACACCGGCCCGGCGGTAGCGGCATCGTCTTCCAGGAGACCCCTCCCCCGCCCACCATGAATCCGAGGCTGGAATGGCCCCTGGTATATGCCATGGATGGGCTGAGGATCCCCGGAGTGGCAGGTGACGATGACGATGATGATGAAGATGACGAAGAAGACCCTGAAGCTGCGTACTATAGGACTAGGCATGATTATGACTAAAGGGGGCGGCTTTAGTCCTAAGTGTTAGCTAGTCCCGGTTTGTCCCGGTTTTTAATATTAATAAATGTCTTGAGTGTTACCTAATAAATAGAGGGAAATGCCTATATAAAGAGAGGGTTCATCTTTAGTCCCGGTTGGAGAAACCAATCGCGACTGAAGGGATTGCGGCAGACTGGTCCAGGAAACACTAATAATAGGGGTGAGTGTCGACATTATGTCGTGCGGCTTGTACCTTGTCCCGGTTGGTGTCACCAACCGGGACTAAAGATGAACCTTTAGTCCCGGTTGGAGAAACCAACCGGGACTAAACATGAGTCAGCACTAATAATAGGGGTGCGTGTTAACATTATGCAGAGCTGCTTGTACTATAAATAGGCATCCTTGTGAGTCCAGTCCTCCAGCCAGTTTGAGGCATCTCCAAGATGGTTTTCGAGAGCAGGGACACCACTACGGCCAGTTTCAAGGAGATGCCGACGGAGCCAGTCCTCCGGCATCTCCAAGAAACTGGTCATAGAGGCACTCCCTAATATGTAAATTAGTTAGCTCCCAGGCGCATTGATCTAGTTAGAGAAGTTACAAGCTGCAAGATGGTTTTCGAGAGCAGGGACACCACTACGGCCAGTTTCAGGGAGATGCCGACGGAGCCCAGTCCTCCGGCATCTCCAAGAAACTGGTCATAGAGGCACTCCCTAATATGTAAAATTAGTTAGCTCCCAGGCGTATTGATCTAGTTAGAGAAGTTACAAGCTGCAAGATGGTTTTCGAGAGCAGGGACACCACTACGGCCAGTTTCAGGGAGATGCCGACGGAGCCCTGTCCTCCGGCATCTCCAAGAAACTGGTCATAGAGGTACTCCCTAATATGTGACATCACACGTTTGGAGATCAGATCTTAATGGTAAGTATGAATCGGGATTAACACACTCAAGATTGTTTGCAGACAACACTATTAAAAATGGACACATGCATGGAGCATCTTCACTCATAAAATGTTACAATTGTTACATATCATTTCTTCGCGTGTGTTCCTTTCTGATCCCGTCGTATCCATGGAGCATCTTCATTCATTAACATGATGCTTGGGTCATCCTTCACCGCGAAGGGCGGAATTTCATGAAACTTATCACAATCTTCTGATATGTCTGTCTTGTCCTCCACTCCCACGACGTTTCTTTTTCCTGAAAGAACTATGTGGCGCTTTGGCTCATCGTCTGATGTATTCTTTTTCTTATTTTTTCTTTTTCTAGGTTTGGTAGACATGTCCTTCACATAGAAAACCTGAGCCACATCATTGGCTAGGACGAATGGTTCGTCTAAGTACCCAAGATTGTTGAGATCCAACGATGTCATTCCATATTTCTTGTCTACCTCAACCCCTCCTCCTGTCAGCTTGACCCATTTGCACCGAAACAAGGGGACCTTAAAAGTAGGTCCATAGTCAAGTTCCCATATCTCCTCTATGTAACCGTAATATGTGGTCTTTGACCCATTGTTGTCTGTTGCATCAAAGCGGACACCACTGTTTTGGTTGGTGCTCTTTTTATCTTGGGCTATCGTGTAAATTGTATACCCATTTATCTCGTACCCTTGGAAAGTCGATATAGTCGAAGATGGTGACCTAGACAACAAGTATAGCTGATCTCCAAGAGTGTTGTTTTTGATGAGATGTTGCAACCAACCGCCGAAACTCTTCATGTGTTCATCGCTAATCCAAGAGTCATGCTTTCCAGGAGCGTAAGATTTTCTTGTGTTCCTCGATATATGGGGCTGCCAAGATAGAATCTGTAGAACGGTGTAATGTGCTTCGGTGTAAGAATGTACATCTCTACATATTATTTATTTCCTTCCTAGAGTACCCTTTCCACTCAGGCTCCCCTCATACCGCGATTGAGGAAGACCAATCGGCTTAAAGTCAGGAACAAAGTCAACACAAAATTCAGTGACCTCCGCTTTTCCATAGCCCTTGGAGATGCTTCCTTCTGGCCTAGCACGGTTACGAACATATTTCTTTAAGATTCCCATGAACCACTCAAAGGGAAACATATTGTGTAGAAATACAGGACCGAGAATGGAAATATCTTCGACTAGGTGAACCAGCAGGTGCGTCATAATATTGAAGAAGGATGGTGGGAACACCAACTCAAAACTGACAAGACATTGGACCACATCATTTTGTAACCGTGGTAGATCTTCAGGATTGATTATCTTCTGAGAGATTGCATTGAGAAATGCACATAGATTCACAATGGGTACTCAAACATTATCTGGTAGAAGCCCCCTCAATGCAATCGGAAGCATTTGCGTCATAATCATGTCGCAGTCATGAGACTTTAGGTTTTGGAACTTTTTTCTGCCATATTTATTATCCCCTTTATATTCGACGAGAAGCCAGACGGGACCTTAATACTGCTTAGGCATTCAAAAAATATTTCCTTCTCTTGTTTGGTAAGAGCGTAGTTGGCATGACCTTGAAACCATTCTGGATGCAGGCCATCTGGGTCTTTCATACGTTGATGGTCCTTTCGTGCTTCCGGTGTATCTTTTGTATTCCCATACACACCCAAGAAGCCTAGCAGGTTCACGCAAAGATTCTTCGTCACATGCATCACATCGATTGCAGAGCGGACCTCTAAGAATTTCCAATATGGTAGCTCCCAAAATATAGATTTCTTCTTCCACATGGGTGCGTGTCCTTCAGCGTCTTTCGGAACATATTTTCCTCCAGGACCCTTTCCAAAGGTTACCAGTTGATCCAAATCTTTGACCATATCAAATATATCAGCACCAGTACGCTCCTTAGGCTTCGTCTGGTGACATACCAGACCGTTGAAATGCTTGCCTTTCTTTCTTAAGGGATGCTTGGCCAAAATAAATCGACGATGCTGATTGTATACATTCTTCTTACAATGTTCCAAATATATACTTTCAGTCTCATCTAAACAGTGTGTGCATGCATTGTATCCCTTGTTTGACTGTCCTGAAAGGTTACTAAGAGAAGGCCAATCATTGATTGTTACGAAAAGCAATGCTCGGAGGTTAAATTCTTCCTGCTTGTTCTCATCCCACACGCGTATCCCGGGTTCGTGCCACAACTGTAAAAGTTCTTCCACTAATGGCCTTAGGTACACATCAATGTCGTTGCCGGGTTGCTTCGGACCTTGGATCAACACTGGCATCATAATGAACTTCCGCTTCATGCACAACCAAGGAGGAAGGTTATAGATGCATAGAGTCACGGGCTAGGTGCTGTGACTGGAGCTCTGCTCCCCAAAGGGATGCATGCCATCTGTACTTAGACCAAACCTTAAACTCCATGCGTCATCTACAAAGTCCGGGTACTTTCTATCGATTTTTCTCCATTGCGACCCATCAGCGGGGTGTCTCAACATCCCGTCTGACTTACGTTCCTCTTTATGCCATCGCAAAAACTTGGCGTGCTCTTTGTTTCTGAATAAGCGTTTCAACTGTGGTATTATAGGAGCATACCACATCACCTTCGCAGGAACCCTCTTCCGGGGGGGCTCGCCCTCAACGTCACCAGGGTCATCTCGTCTAATCTTATACCGAAGTGAAGTGCATACCGGACATGCATCTAAATTCTCATACTCCTCACCGCGGTAGAGGATGCAGTCATTAGGGCATGCATGTATCTTCTGAACCTCTAAACCTAGAGGGCAGACAACCTTCTTTGCTTCGTACGTACTGGCGGGCAATACGTTATCTTTTGGAAGCATATTCTTCATCATTTTCAGCAACTTTTCAAATGAGGAGTCAGGTCTAGCACACTCAGCCTTCCATCGCAGCAATTCTATTGTGCTGCCCAGCTTTTTTAGACCATTTTCACAATTTGGGTACAACAACTTTTTGTGATCCTCTAGCATGTGATTGAACTTCTCCCAATCCTTTTCAGTTTGACAATCTCTTCGTGCATCGGCAATGGTCCGACCAAGATCATCAGCGGGTTCATCATGTGTCTCTTCTTCATCCTACCCTTCAGCATCCCCCATGGAAGTATCTCCGTACTCAGGGAAACCATGATAGTTGTCATCCTCCTCCTCTTCTTCATTGTCTTCCATTATAACCCCTCTCTCTCCGTGCTTGGTCCAACAATTATAACTGGGCATGAAGCCGGACTTCAACAGGTGGCTATGAAGTGTTTTTTAGTCAGAGTAATCCTTCTGATTCCTACATCCATTACATGGACAGAATACAAAACCATTGTGCTTGTTTGCATCAACAACACGGATGAATTCACGCACGCCATTAATGAACTCGCCAGAGCGTCGATCAGTACCGTATATCCATTCCCGGACCATCTGCATTATAGTAAAAGTATATCAAAAACCATTACACAACATGATAAAATTATTACAAGTTATACTGAGAGCTTCTAGAGCATTAATTTTGAATTTTGAAAAATTTACATGCACCAATTTGTGAATTGGAGAAAACAATCAACACGATAAATGTGGAGTTTTTTATTATTGTTCTATCAGTGAAAACTTCATTCCATTCTAAGCTTTGAAACTCTAAAATTACACATTTCAATTTTCAATAACTATGTGCCTAATCAAAATTTGTTACACATATATATCAAAATCCTTCTAGCTACTTCTAGAGCATGCATGCATTTGATCCATATCTCTATACTTCTAGAGCATTATAGAGCTAAAGTAGCAATAAGAGATGAAAGAATGAAGTTCTAACCTTTTAAAGATTTGGATTTAGGTGTTGCAAACTAAATCTTGAGAAAAAAATGGCATGAACTCTCTTGCTTCTTTGAGAAAAATGGCCACCATATGCTTTAGGGCAGCTGGCCAGGGAGCTGTATATATAGTGACGGACAATTAGTCCCGGGCCATGATTCGTGACAGGCCGGGACTGGTGACATTGCTCTGATCGAACCGAAGGCCTGTTTTCCAGTAGTGTGTAGTGCATGACCGTCCCTGGGCGCCGGGCATGATTGTCATGGTTTCTTCACCGGAGGTAGACACATGGGAGGGAAACATGTGGAAGATGATTCCAAGGATCAGGAAAATGTTCCTCCCAGTTCTGGCACGCACCCCTCTGTCGTCTCGCGACCAATCCCCATTCACATTCTTTGTCTGCTAGACCTCCACGCGACAGAGCGGCGATTAATGAAGACGACAGCATCGCTCTGCATGATGGGGAGGATAGGAGTCCATCGGCACCGCGGGGCTTAGGGCAGGGATTCCATGCACGCGAGTTGTGGCTTACGATGAAACAGATTGATGGAATAAGAGAGCAATTAGTGGAGTAATTAGTGGAGCAATTAATATTATGGGAGCCTTGTGGAGGAAAGACGCGTGAAATTCGGCTGGGGAGAACCAAGGAATTAGGAGCGCACGATGGAAGTGCATGTATGGTGTAGATTGGTTTTTCCCACGGCACTTCGTGCCTTTATAAGTAGTGGAGATGGAGACGGAGATGGAGATTCATCTTCAAGCTCATGTACCTTTATTTCTACCCGATTAACAAAATGTTGATATATAGCTACATCATTTCCTTCACTTGCTGAAATTTTGATATTGATTATTTTCACAAGATCTTCAACCGTGTAATTTGGTGAAGGGGCATTGCTATAGTCAAGTTCTTTGGGCTCCTCCCTTTGGATTCTTATCATCTTGAGGTCTTCAACCTTATTAGGCTCAGTTTTACCTGCAAACTTAGCTAGAATGAAAGTTTGACTCTCAGTTATCTTACCTAGCTGTGCCTCCACAATCTTTGTCCTTTCTTGGAGGGCCTACAAATAATTCTTCAAAATCACAGATTGGTTAGACAATTTTCCAAGCATATTATCATGGTTCTCCGTTATCTTAACAAGGATATTATTTTGCTCATTTTGCGAGTCCATAAAGGACTTCTCTGATTCTTGGAGACTACCATTACTTGATCCATTATTATTAGAGTTACCTACATGACTAGAATAATGTTTTTGAAAATTTGCATTATAGTTCTTCTTCCAAGCAGGATTATAATCATTACAAGCTATGAAGTCTATTTCTTCAATATTTGATTCTCGGATAGCTCTTGCCTTGGTTTCCTTACCCTTGACGGCTAATATGAGCTCATCCAACTTAGAAGTGAGTTCTTCATTTTCCTCCAGTGTGACGGAGTTCACCTTCTTTGTGTTTGATCTTTCCACATGCCATTGGGCATGGTTGTCTTGCATATTGTCTAGCAGCTGCTTTGCTTCAGAAATATTTTTGCCCATAAATGTTCCTGCGGCTGCAGTATCAAGCATAGACTTAGACACAGGGTTAAGATCATTGTAAAATAAATGGACAATTAACCAATCTTCCATCCCATGGCTGGGACAGTTTCTCATGCATTCGTTCATTCTCTCCCATGCACGGCTAGTGGCTCACGCTCTTCCTGTCTAAAACTGGTAATATTAGATCTTAGTTGCATAGTCTTTGCAGGTGGGAAAAATTTAGTCATGAATAAAGAAGTACATTCCACCCATGATGCAATAGTAATTCTAGGCAAAGATAGCAACCATTCTTTTGCTCTTCCTCTAGGAGAGAAAGGAAATAAGCGCAGCTTGAACACATCGGGGTCAACATCTTTAATGTGCATTATATCACATATTTCAGTGAAAGTGTTCAAGTGCATACCCGTGTCCTCAGCAGCAGAGCCTTCAAATTGATTCTGTTGAACCAAATTTAAATAGTGGACCTTAATTTCATAATCCTCAGTAGTAATTGCTGGCTAGGTAATAGGAGTACGCAAATAATCATTGTTGGGAGTTGAAAACTCTCTGAATTATTTTCACCATAGTACCTATGCTTTTGGGTTTTCTGAACAAAAACTTATGATAGTAAAAAATAATAATTTAAAGGCTAAATAATTTTTTGTTTTTCAAATAAATACTGAAAGCAAACTAACAAAATTAAAAACAAGAATTAAAACTAGCAAGGTTCCTAATAACCTTACCAGAGTAGCTATTGCTTCCTTGGCGACTGATGACCCACAAGTATAGGGGATCACAACAGTCTTCGCGGATAGTATTACCCAATTTATTGATTCGACACAAGGGGAGCCAAAGAATACTTGCAAGCCTTAACAACTGAGTTGTCAGTTCAGCTGCACCTCGAAATAGTTCTTACTCACCGAAGTTTATCAGTAGCAATAGTTTGGTAGTAGCAACAGTAATAGTAGAACAAGAGCAATATTAACAGTAACAGTAAGCATTGGGATTCGAGTGCGGTAGGCATAGGGATGGATGGACGGGCGTTGCATGGACAAGTCTAAACATTTAACTTCAAGATCTAGGGCATTGCAGATAAATAATAACAATCATCCAAGTACTAAACAATCCTAGGCATGTGCTCCAAATATAGTCATACGTGCTCGCAATGAGAACTTGCACAACATCTTCTGTCCAGCCAGCCTGTGGCAGCGGGGCCTCTAGGGAACTACTAGAAATTAAGGTGCTCCTTTTAATAGAGCACCAGAGCAAAGCATTAACACTCCATGAACACATGTGATCCTCACATCACAGACATCTCCTCCGGTTGTTCCAATTATTGTCACTTTGGGGCCTTTGGATCCGGACAATGATACGTGTACACAACTTGCAGATACGATCACAAAAAATACTATCATAATGATTCAATAATAAGTTCAGATTTGAGATCATGGCACTCGGGCCCTACTGACAAGCATTAAGCACAACAAGTTGCAACAAAGTCAAATAGCACTAATAGAGATACTAGGCACTATGCCCTAACAGATCTTATTCGATTACATGATAGAACTCATCCAATCCCTACCATCCCCAAGCCTACAGCGGGGGATTACTCACTCATGGATGAGGGAAACATGGATGGTTGATGGAGATGCGTTGGTGATGACGATGGCGATGATCTTCTCCCAATTCCCCATCCCGGCAGGGTGCCAAAACGGAGTTTCTAGATCCGAATCTTGATTTCTGGTGGTGGCGGTGTAGCGAAACTCTTTCTGGAAAACTATCGAACCCCCCTCGGTTTTAGGTCGAGAGGCAACTTATAGGCGCATAGGGAGGCAGAAGGGATGCCTGGGGTGGCTACACCCCCTAGGAGCGGCCAGAGGTGGGCTCGCGCCTGGCAGGGGTTTGGGCCCCCCAGGCCCCTTCTTCGTCTCGTCTTCTCGCTACGTGGATCTTCTGGTGAAATAGTATTTTTGGCATATTTTCCGGGATTTTTCCTGATAGTTGATTTTCTGCACAAAACTAGACACCGAGGTAATTCTGCTGAAAACAGCATCAGTCCGTGTTAGTTGTATTAAAATCACACAAGTTTATAGGAGAAACAATAGCAAAAGTGTTCGAGAAAGTAGATACGTTTTGGACGTATCAACTCCCCTCAAGCTTAGCTTATTGCTTGTCCTCAAGCAATTTAGTTGAAAACTGAGTGCGATAAAAGAACTTTCACGGACGCATTTGCTTCATATGATGTATATATTCTCAGCACAGGAGTAGATGCTTAAACTATTCATAATATAGAGTATGCAACCAAGTCTACTCAGTAGTAATTGCAAGCCATGAAGAGAAACCAACTCAAATAATAATAAGTAGCATGAAACATAAACATAAGCAATACTGCAATGCTCATATGAAGGTATGATTGAGTGGTATCTCGCTTGCCTTTGTTTGAAGAGCACAATATAAATGCCAAGGCACCTCTGAACTTCAAGTGAAGACTAGAGATAAAGATATCAAAGATACAAGCATCAAAGTCATGACATAATTAACCAAGTTTTGGAACAAACACAAGAATGACAACTATGCTCTCAAGAAGGTGCTCATAGAATAATTGGTGACTCAACAAGGTTGTGAAAATGGTTTTGTAAAGTTTGAAAGGTTTCCAAATGCTGAAAGAAAGGTACTCATTAGCTTTGAGCTATCATTGCCCCTATCATAAGCATCTTCATGTGGTTAAGGTGAAAGTGAGGTCCAATCTGAGTTATATGCTTGGTAGACCATAGACTGGAAATCCCAAGTCCCTTGAGTATGAGGGCCGCTCCGAAATCTACTCAACTTTGGTTACCTGTAAGTTCTTGTTATTGTAAATACATGCATATCATAGAGAACCTCCAACGGGGTACCCCTTGCACATGATACAGGAGCTATCCCATGATCAAAATGACAAAGCAAGCAGACAATGAGCATCTCAGCAATCTTTTTATTTACTATGTGTATATAGCTTTTTATTGAGGATGCTTCATAAATGCTCATTATGGTGATGCTGCAAGTTTCCACCATGATTAGGCATGGCTTAGGCTAGCGGCCCAGGCGTTTCTCTAACACAATGTATAAACTCCATGAACTCACAAGTCCCCCTTTTATTTCACATCGACGACATCCGCAAACAAAAGAGCAAGGTATCAACTGGATATAAATATCCAAAGAGTGTTGAAAGCGTTCCCCGTGACAGCACGGTTCTGCTGACTCCCAGCATATAATTTGCAAGCATATAACTTTCATGGACAGGTCACAATTGTTCAATATTATTGAGTGCAAGGAATAAAGTCTGCCATCAAGTTCGTGAGAGATTTACTAACTAACTTTCTCAAAACAAACAAATATTTTATTTCAGAAGAAAACAAGGCATAATAAATATGCACTAAAGTAGAAAATGAATGCTAGTAGGTAGGTCTGGTGGACACAGCTGGCAATAATGGTTTTGGGGAGTTGGAAACACAGGTAGATCTCATACTCAGTGCAAGTGAAGGCTAGCAATAGAGAGGGAGCGACAAACGAGAGAGCAATAACTGTCATAATCATGCTTGCAACAAAATAGGACTAATTATGGCATGAAAATGATACTAGAACTTTGAGGCAAAATAAATCATTGAGGCTTACTGAATATTGTTTAGTCATATGCATGCATGAGCATGTGCCAAGTAGATTCACATGAACAATCGGAGGAGGATACCAAAATATCATACCAAAGTATGAATAAAACAATGCAAGCAAACATTCATATGACATGCTACAAACTATTAGCAAGCTGGAGCTAATCATAAGGAAGCAAGAACTACTAAGCACCCATAATGACATACACCTTACACAAACAGGCTAAGCATGCTCACAATGATGAGTATATGTACAAAAATGAAAACAAATAGAGTTCGTTACCAGCCTCTTACCACTCCTCAAGTTGTCTTAATCTTCATTATTGCCCTTCACTTGTGTGACTTGAATAATAACATGAAACCAAACTCCATTGAGGATGGCTGAACCCTGCAAAGAACTCACAAAACCAAAGAAGAACAACAAATATTTTTGGTGTTTTTGATTTTTTTAAAAACAAGCAAACAAAGAAAAACCAAACAAGAGGCAAACAAAGAAAAAGAAACAAACAAAGCAAAATATTTTTGGATTTTTCTTTTGAGGCAAACCAAAACCAAAAAGGCAAAGAAACAAACCAAGAGAAACAACGAAAATATTTTTGGTATTTTTTGTGTTTTTGAGAAAGCAGCAACAATAACCAAAAAGAAAGAGAAACAACGGATATACAAAAAACTGACGAAACATGATATATATATATATATATATATATATATATATATATATATATATATATATATATATATATATATATGAGTGTGATGTCGGTATACGTCCCCCCAAGCTTAGGCTTTTAGCCTAAGTGGGGCTCAATCCCATGGTGCCCAAGATGATGCACCTCCATAGTACGTCGAGGAAGCTCCCTCGTCCTGGTATGAGATCGAGGCCTCCCCTGTGTAAAACATAGAAGGGTCGTATGATGGTGCTTCCTCCTGATAGTGCCCATGGAAGTTAAGAGAGCACAAGTTTTCATCCATCTCCACCTTGGAGCGTGACAAGGGTCCCTGACAAATATTGAACAAAGTAGTTTGGGGTAGAGGGATCTCTCTCTCTTCCCCGTCAATAAACAGCATTCTATAAACCAAGCTATCAAGGGTAAAGTTAGTGGTGACAAAGTGATGTGCCTTCATAGCAGCAAGATCAAGCCTCTGAGGATCCAAAACTGTATCATGTGGATCAACAGCAATGTTCAAGGCAGCAGCAACACGAGTAGCAATAATTCCCCCATAAATGGGTCCCTTAGTAGTTAAGCGACGAGCAATGAGAGAACCAAGATTATACTTAGTTTCATTGTTGAGCACAACAGCTAAGAAGGCCAATTGATAGTTGGAAATATTACTAGTGTTCTCCTTACCAAGAACAATGGTGGCAAGATAGTAGGCAAAGTACCTGATGGCTGGGAGTTGAATATTCTTTATCTTTCCTCGTTGAGCTCTGTGATCATCATCATTGGTTATTCCTCGGTAAATCTCCAACAAATCAGCGGATTGAGCTGGAATTTTCTTTGCTGAACCAGCTGTACCAAGTCCCAGGGCCTTACAAAATTGCTTCAAAGTTATAGAATAAGCCCTGTCATAAATTTTGAAAGACACATCTGGCTTGAACAACCTGTTAGTAAAAGAAAAACTCTTCACAAATATTTTAGTGAGAAGAGAATATTGCATTCTCTCATCCAGCATGTAACTTGTTAGTCCAGCCCTCCGAACCAAGGTCATAAAATCATCAATAATCCCAGCAGCCCGCAAGAATTTTGGCAAGGAAAGGTGGAGGGGTGCGCATCCCCTTCATCTCCCTCGTCACGAAATCGCGGAGTAATGAGATCCTCATTGTATGAGTGTCTAGTACTGGTGGTTGACCTTGGAAGCCTTGCCCTTCTAGGTGCATCACTCTCAAATATTTCACCAAATGTGTGGTTGTCCATGACCTTTCTTTAATTCTGAAATTTTTAGACAAACATCAAACCAAGTGATTTCTAAGTTAATGAATGATGAGTAACTACTATAGGAACTTGCTAGAGGGCTACACATGCATCAAAATAAAATTTCTAAGCATAGAACAAGCATGCATGGTCAAACAACCTGACACCTATAGTAGCAAAATACTCAAGATACAGTCTACCAATCACAAATCTAATTGGACAAGTGGAGGATGCACATACCGAGGAGCAAACTCTCCAAAAATCAGCACTTGAGATGGGCTGAACAAGGAGATCGAAAATCATGAGCAAGAATAGCAAGAACTCAATCTAGATAAAGTTTTCCAGTGTTTTTCAAGAGAGAGAGAGAGAGAGAGAGAGAGAGAGAGAGAGAGAGAAAGAAAGAAAGAAGGTGGCTTTGCGGAGGCAGCCTGGAGGGGCCTAGGTGGGCCAAACCCCCCTAGGCGCCACCCCTAGGTAGGCCGCGCTTACCATGGGTGTGGTGGCCCCCTGGGTCACTCCAGGTGTCCCTCTTCCCCTTTTTTCGAGGAAAAATTTATTTCGAATTTTCTGGGATTTTTCGGGAAACTTTATTTTTGGACAATTTTCAGGGTATGAAAGTTGATTTTCTCGCAGAAATAATTTTTTCAGAAGAAGCAAAAGCAAACAAAAACCAAACTACAGCAGCTCTAAGACACTCTAACAAGCAAACAACTAGCTAACAAGAGCAAAATCAAAGACTAGGAAGGAGAAAAGTAAAAGAAAGCAAGTATAACCACAGTGAAAACATTATTTTGTTCATTAAAATCCTTTTGTTAACAAGGTTGATCAAGTCTTGTTACCAAAACAATATTATATGAGACAAAACTTTGTATTCCACCAAGTGATTATGTTACCTCATACTTGATAGCAATGGTCCCAATCATAATAGTTTCAAAAATTTCTTGTGGAATGGGACAATATATTTCTCCAACCTTGATGATCTCAATGTTTTCAATGGAATTCAAGCAATAGCTCTCAGCAAACTTCTTGGGGAAATAGACAGTATGCTCTTTGTCATTATTATTTAATGTTACTTTTCCTTGATTACAACTGATGACAGCACCTGCAGTATTAAGAAAAGGTCTCCCAAGAATAATAGACATATTATCATCTTCAGGCATTTCAAGCACAACAAAATCAGTTAGAACCAAGCAATTATGAGAAACTTGAACAGGAACATCCTCACATATACCAACAGGAATAGTAGTTAACTTATCATCCATTTGCAAAGATATATCAGTTGGTATCAACTTTTCTAGATGGAGTCTCTTATAGAGAGAAAAAGGCATAACACTAACTCTAGCTTCCAAATCACATAAAGCAGTTCTAACATAATTAGTCTTAATAGAGCAAGGAATAGTTGGTATACCTGGATCACCAAGTTTCTTCGGAGCCTTACCATTGAAGGAATAATTAGCAAGCAAATTAGAAATCTCCTCATTAGGAATCTTACTTTTATTAGAGACAATATCCTTCATATACTTTGAATAAGGAGGCAACTTAATAGCATCGGTCAAAGGAATTTGCAAAAATAATGGTTTCATCCACTCACAAAACTTGTTGTAGTGTTCTTCCTCCTTTGACTTGTGTTTCTTACCTGGAAAAGGCATAGGTTTCTGCACCCAAGGTTCTCTCTCTTTACCATGTTTATTAGCAATAAAATCTTACTTAGTGTACCTAGTGTTCTTAGTGTGCTTATCAGGTTCTTCCTCAACTTCTTCATTATCAGGAGCATCATTTTTATCATTACCACTCTCAGTTTCAGCATCGGAGACATATATACTATTAGGATCTACAGCAGGTTCAAGTGGTTCCTCAACTATTCTATGTTTCTTTTTCTTTATCTTACGAGGACTCCCACTATCTTCACCTTGTTGAGAATCCTGCTCAATTCTTTTAGGGTGTCCTTCAGGATATAAAGGGTCTTGAGTAGCTATACCACTCCTAGTTCTAATTCCATAAGCATGTTTATCCCCTGAAGCATTAACTAGCATATCCTTTTGTACTTTAGGAAGTTGATCAAGTTGGGTTTGAACCATTTGAAAGTGATTACAAAGCATTTTAATAACATTTGAAGTTTTTTCCATAATACTTTCAACTCTTTAATTGCTCTAGAGTTTTCCAATAAATGATTCTGAATTTGTTTATTAAAATTACCTTGTTTAACAATAAAAATGTCAAGTTCCTCTAAACATTGATCACGAGGCTTACCATAGGGAATATCACCTTCATCAAAGTTTTGGAGAGAGTGTATGTCAACACCCGGATTTTTAATCCCAGATGCCTATTATGCCATACATTGCAATCCCAGGATTACCATTTTTGCGAGACATAATAGATTTGAATATCCATTACAAACCATACATAAGGTCTTACACAAATAAGGATCTCATGATCCAGTTCTTAATACAATTCAAGCAGCGGAGTAACGTAAAGATAACGATAGCGTGGGCGAAGCTCCATCTTCAGGGTCACAGGCAATGCTGACGATGGGAGATGATCCTAGTTGTCTTAACCTTCCTGCGGCCCGTCATCCTCATACTCCTCTTCATAGTATGGCCATGGGAATAGCCAGGGACAAAGCCATGAGTACTCTTTAAGTACTCGCAAACTAATACTAACAAGTTAAAGGGGGGTTTTGTAGTAGGATACTAAGCTCTAGGGTTGTTTTGCAAAAATCCAGGTTTACCTCTACTAAGTTCAGAAGCAAATAAAATTAGTTGAAAGTTTTATAACACCTAAATGGGAATTTGAATTTCATATCACAACTCTATTGTGGTCAAGTCAAAGTCACAAAACATTTCATAAGTCATTTGAAAACATCTGACGAGGGAACAGTATGGCCACTCCAAGTGTCTATAACCGTGGACGTGGCTATTCGAATAGTTTGACACTCTGGAGAGATTGTATACTTTCACCACAACATTCTATACATCCGTTAGGAACAATCCTGAATTCACCATACTCAGTATGCGGATAATCAATCCTAACCTTTCAATTACACGCCCTAGTATAGGCACCTCTCCTGTGAGTTTGGCCTCCCAACCATGACCAAATGTCATCTTGGGTACTGCACAGGTGGACAATCTTCACAAGGTAGCCTCAGCTCAGACCTTGGCCGCAAGGGAACCCATACTAAGGTATATAAATTTCGAGTCAACCCTACCCAAATTTCGGGTATTGTGGTTGTACGGTAAGATTGGAATTGTATCGCATCCAGACAACCATCAGTTTTATAAAGGGCTAAGGATGATGCCTTAACATTTTCATCATCAAAATCATCTGGTGTTCGGAAACACATGTCAAAACATTTCAGTAGAATGACTCATCATTCTAAGGTTTTCATAACCATTTTCACCAAGTATTCCCATTTAAAGTTGATCAATTTTTATGCTTAGCACTAGCATCTATAAGTGGGGGTAAAGACCAATGAAGGGTGGTAAACAAGTGGGGGTTAGCTAAGTTCAATCTCATGCCTTAGGACGACATCAAGATTATATAACTTGGGCCAAATTTTATGCTCTTTATGCTACCTTCAATTATCTTCTTACAATCTATAAGTCACTAAGTAAATTCTAAGAGAGAGCTTGATAAAGACATAGAGTAATAAGCTTGCAAGTAAAACTAGGATTGGGTATCAAGTGGTGTAAGCTTGCTAAGTTAATATCTTGCTAATTCAACTAGTAGTATTAGGATTGCAAGTATAGGCTTGCTAGGATATTGGTATAAGCTTGCCTTGTGCAGAGTAGTGGTTGAAGTTCTCCTGGGCTTCTTCCTCGTAGTATCCTCCTTCCTCCTCGTATCATTCGTCGGTAATAGCGTCTATAAATAAATACGAAGTACACAATCACCAAACAATACTTAACTATTTCTAATCATCACACAAAGGTTCACACTACGTGATCTATCATAATCACTAACATTACAAGGATTAAAACACTTGTCCCATTTATTTTATTTGAGACAAGTAATTTCTAGTCATTGAAAAACTACTTAAGATTTAATATTCTCCAACTCAAACATGGGATCATGTTGACACATGTCATCATCACATATTTCAGTACATGGGAATATGATTTTAAAGTGGTGTCACAATTTAATAAGGTTTAACCTTTTTATTTTATTTAATTAAAGTGACTAGAAATGCCTATGTGGCATTATTTTATTACTTGATCATTATTTCTGTAAGTAAACCTATATATTTTAATATATTCTGAAAGGTATAGTTAAATGTGATTTTTGAGAGTTGGAATCAACTCAAAAACTCTTATGGTTGAATTTTGAAAAAAAATTGAATGCAGAAAAGCTTCTGCCTTGTTATTTTTACCATGGTTGATCTACAAATCCAAATGGTTTGAATCCAATGGGGTTGGATTAAGCATTCCAGTACCTTTCTAAAAAAATTGGTTTCATGCATTTTGGTTCAGTGAATCGAGCTGGGTTTATTTTTGAATCTAGGTACAAAACTGTGTTTGAAGTTAAATGAATAAAAGTAAATTTGAATTGTTGGGTCGCGCGGGATGTTTAACTAGGCCGGACCACTATGCACAGCGTGTACGTGGGCTGGTTAAGTGGATGTCCCCACGCGTTAGTGAGACAGTGAGGGGCGAAGCGGTATGGGGTGATCTAGGACGTACGATCTAACTCTAATCGAACTGCTCTGGTTCATCGTCCACGTCGGGCAGCGCGGCGAAACAGAACCCTAGCGCGGCAGGTGGGGGTCATGGGAGGCTCACCAGGGCTCAGGCGATGGTCGGCGACAGGGGCGAACGACGAAGTCGACGACGGCGGTTCTCCTAGTATCGACAGCTTCTCCTAGGGCGGCTCCAATCGACGGCGCCCTTCTCCTCCAGCAGCGGCAAGCTCCGGCGAAATTCTGGTGATGCGCTGCTCGCCTTACTCCGGGAGTGAGGTGGGGTGGTTCTGAGAGAGAGGGGAGTGAACTGGTGTGAAGAAAACGAGCGGGGGAGGTCTCCTTTCATAGTGGCTAATGGGGACTGATGGGCGCGAGCTAAGATCGTCGTGGTCGATGGCACAGAGGGCTAATGGCATGGGCGATGATAGGGGGCGGTGTTGTGCTCCCTGGCGAAGCTCAACGGCATGGTGGCGAGGCGTGGGGCGGTGCTGATCGGTCGGAACATGTCGATGCTCTGGGCGGGTCCGACGGCGATTTTAATGGCGCACGGGTGCTCCTAGTCGTGCGGCGGTGAACGGGCATGTCTGCAGGGTTGCTAGGGCGGTGGTGATCACGCACGCAAGCGGCGAGGGCGACATGCGGTCTGTGCGAACAAATCAATTCTGGCGTGCTCTCGGCATGGCCGCAGAGAAACTGGCCGCATGCTTGGCAGGTGGTCCAGGGGCTAGCTGCGCCCGGGGATGGGACAGGGAGTGGCTGGTCTAGTGTTGCTGATCACAAAGTGTTTGATGAAATGGCCGAAAGAAATTCAAATTTGAATTTTTGATTCAAACTTGGTGGGTTTGCTAGGCACATGCTAGGGAGTATCTGGTTAGTTGGGTTAGTCAAGGGGCACTGGTTTGGTTGGGTTTTGAAAATGTGTGATCTTCACATATGATAAAGATTCAATTTTGAATTGTGATTTGAATGGGGTTTCCGAATGTTTCTGCAAGTTTGAAAGGTGGGCTTTGATTCACTTTTACTTGGTCTTGCAAGGGGTGAAAAGAATTGGGAAAGTTTCTGTTTAAAATCTTGGACTAGAAACACTCAAAGTGACCTAGTAAGCAAGATTGGCAAAAATGACCATTTGCCTTAATTGATTTGTTTTTTATTTGTTTCTGTTTGGAAATGTTTTATATGATGTTATTTTCACCTTTAAACCATTTATTGCTATTTAGGTTAAATCACACAAGTTCATTCATGCATTTATCAAATCATCACATTCACACATCCATTCATATGATTTAAATTAATCAAAGTTTTTGTTAACCCTAATTTTAGTGATTAGAGTTTGATGATCATTGTTTCATATTTTTGAGATGTTAAAGTGTACCTCAATAGTAGATGGGTGAGGAATTGTCTTACATAATTCTTCTATAGGAGGTAGATTCTTCACATCTTCAGCTCTAATACCTCTCTCCTTTAGACACTTCTTAGCTTCCTTCATCATTTAATGCAATAACTCCTCTTTTCTTTGGTGTTGGTATTGGAACTGGTTTAGGAACATCTGGTTCAGGAGTAATAGGCTCAGGTGTATTTAGCTCAGTTGAAGTACAATCATCATAATTCTTGCTAATTTTAGCCATTAATTCTTCAGCATCTGAAGGAGTTCTTTTCCAGAAAACACAATCAGCAAAGCTATCTAGGTATGTCCTAGAATCATCACTTAGTCCATTATAATAAATATCAAGAAGCTCATTATTAGGTAATGGACATCCAGGATGTGCATGGATCAACGCACATAACCTTGTCCATGACTCAGGCAATTACTCCTCTTCTCCTTGTTTAAAATCAATAAGTCTCTGCAAAGCAGCATGCACTAGGAGGAAAATATTTCTGGAAGAAAGAAGCAATCAAACAATCAGGGCTATCAATGGAACCGGGAGGTAATCTATTAAACCAAGCCCTAGCTTCTCCTTTTAGTGAAAAAGGGAAGATCTTAGTAACAAAGTACTTGCGCATCTTAAAATCATCAGAGAATAAAGCACTCATAGTAGAAATCTCATTCATATGAGCCACAACACTCTCATTTTCAGTCCCACAAAATGGTTCTTTCTCAACAATGTCCAGATAGGATAAATCAAGAGAGAAATCATAATCTTTATCTTTAATATCTATGGGAGAGGTGGCAAACTTAGGATCAGAGGATGGTTTAGGAATGATGGTGTGTCTAGCTAGGAGACTCTTAATAACACTAGTACCATGTGTGTTTCGGCACTCTTCAACAAATTCATCAGTAAACTCAATGTAATCATCATTAATAGCATAACCCTCACTAGACTCAGGTGAGCTAAAAGGTGTAACAATGTCTTCACTAGGAGTTTCGGTATTTCCTAGACTAGCCATAGTAGCATCTAGAAAAGGACCTAATGAACCACTCACATCAACCACAGTGGAAGTAACATCATTAGTATCAAAGGAAGTTTCGGACTCAACAGTAGTAGCAGTGTGTGTAGCATGAGTATGTGGTGGTGGAGTAACAAGCTTAATTATAACAGACGGTGAATCAAGAGCAGCAGAGATGTTTAGGACTGTACCTCTTCTTCTAGTGGATGGTAAAATAGGGAACCTTCCATCACGAGTCTTCCCCATGATGAAAGGAGTTACAGTGAACAATAATAGATCCAAGTGAACTTACAAATAAAGCTATGCTCCCCGGCAATGGCGCTAGAAAATAGTCTTGATGACCCACAAGTATAGGGGATTGCAACACTCTTCGTGGGTAGTATTACCCAATTTATCGATTCGACACAAGGGGAGCCAAAGAATACTTGCAAGCCTTAACAATTGAGTTGTCAGTTCAGCTGCACCTGGAAATAGTTCTTGCTCACAGAAGTTTATCAGTAGCAACAGTTTGGTAGTAGCAACAGCAACAGTAGAATAAGAGCAATAGTAACAGTAACAATAAATAGTGGGATTCGAGTGCGGTAGGCATATGGATGGATGGACGGGTGTTGCATGGATGAGTCTAAACATGTAACTTCAAGATCCAGGGCGTTGCAAATAAATAATAACAAGCATCCAAGTACTAAACAATCCTAGGCATGTGCTCCAAATATAGTCATACGTGCTCGCAATGAGAACTTGCACAACATATTTTTTCCAGCCAACCCGTGGCAGCGGGGCCTCTAGGGAACTACTAGAAATTAAGGTGCTCCTTGTAATAGAGCACTGGAGCAAAGTATTAACACTACATGAACACATGTGATCCTCACATCACAGCCATCCCCTCCGGTTGTCCCAATTATTGTCACTTTGGGGCCTTTGGATCCGGACAATGAGATGTGTACACAACTTGCAGATAAGATCAAAAACAATACTATCATAATGATTCAATAATAAGTTCAGATCTGAGATCATGGCACTCGGGCCCTAGTGACAATCATTAAGAACAATAAGTTGCAATAAAGTCAAATAGCACTAATAGAGATACTAGGCACTATGCCCTAATAGATCTTATTCGATTACATGATATAACTCATCCAATCCCTACCATCCCCAAGCCTACAGCGGGGGATTACTCACTCATGGATGAGGGAAACATGGATGGTTGATGGAGATGCGTTGCTGATGACGATGGCGATGATCCTCTCCAAATTCCCCGTCCGGGCAGGGTGCCAGAACGGAGTTTCTGGATACGAATCTTGATATATGGTGGCGGCGGCGTAGCGGAACTCTTTCTGGAAAACTATCGAACCCCCCTCCCCTCGGTTTTTAGGTCGAGAGGCCACTTATAGGCGCAGAGGGAGGCAAAAGGGGTGCGTGGGGTGGCTGGATCCCCCTAGGCGCGGCCAGAGGTGGGCCCGTGCCTGGCAGGGGTGTGGGCCCCCCAGGCCCCTTCTCCGTCTTGTCTTCTAGCTCCGTGGATCTTCTGGTGAAATAGGATTTTTGACATATTTTCCGGGATGTTTCCTGATAGTTTATTTCCTGCATAAAACTAGACACCAAGGTAATTCTGCTGAAAATAGCGTCAGTCCGTGTTAGTTGTATACAAATCACACAAGTTCAGAGGAGAAACAATAGCAAAAGTGTTTGAGAAAGTAGATATGTTTTGGACGTATCAGCGACGGTGCTAGAAAAAGGATTGATACCTTCGATCCGGATTACGGATGTAGTATAGTTCTTTTTCCCTAGTAGACCTAGGATATTGAATCCCCGGGAAGCAGAAAGCATGGTGAAGTTACTTTAACAGACCTTCGGGAGTTTTAGAATTCTCTTAGTGTTTTACCGGACCAAGAGTTTGCGATCTTTTGTGATTGTCGATGATGGAGAGAGAGGTCCTAGGGAATTCAGTTTCACCTGTAGCTGTGCAAAACATCTGATGGGAATAAAAAATAATAATAAAGTATGCATGTAATTGTTAGAGCAAGATAATTATATGTGGACAGTGCATCCATAACTTCTATTACCTCCTCAACCCCTTATAACAATAACCTATTAGTCTCATCCATAGAAGAAAGATAACTAATGATATGCTTAGTGAAATAACCGTTAATCCCAAGTAAATTCCTCACATACAGCCGTACTACCCTTTTTGTCACTGGGGTCCCATCCTGCAGATTAGTCTTTACCCATACTCCTTATACATGGATCAATCCTCGGGGTCTTGGGGACTTGACAAGTCCTTAGATTGAGGCAAGAGAGGATACAATAATCATCATGTCATGCAAACTAATACATGATCCCTTGTATGATAAGTAACATGCACAAACTACATGGCTAGGCCGAAGCCCTTAGCCCAAGGAGAATTACTCACACATAGAGATGAGATCAACAATCATAAACATTCTAAAGGAAATCATGAGATTAATATTAATAGTCTTACAATGTCGTCAATTGGAGATGAGATCTACTATTACAAGTGGTGGACTATGGCTATGGTGGTGGAGAAGGGTTTGGAGATTAGATCTAGATCTATTCCTCCTTCGGCTCTTCGGTGTTGTGGTTTCCCATGGCTTGGTGTAGTCTCGCTCATTTTATTGTCACGAGATGTCTCTTTATATAGGGGTCCCTTCATGAAAGTTTTTATGTGTAAGGTTCCCAACCTTTAATAAGGTAGAGATCCCTGTGTTTACAATGCTAGTCCCTGGATCAATAGCTAGCATCCACAGTTAAGATGTAATATCAAGAAACAAAGGTCATAATACAACTTTATAACCAGGAATAAAATAATTTATTACATCTTACATAGCTCATCTGGCTATCACATTACATTGCAGCAGAAATCTATAAAGCATGGGGTCCTTCATCTTCAAAGTTCCACAGGCAGTCATGTTGGTTGTAGACTTGTAATCCTAATCAATAAACTTCACTAACATCAAACAAACCTGCAACATAATAAGTTGCAGCCACAAGGGTCAATACATTTGAATTGTATTGGCAAGTTTCACTACTATGTAGAAATAAGTGGATCCTATCATTACATGCATATTTGGCTAAGTGGGGTTTAGGCTCATTTGCAGAAAGCAATATAGTTTTATCCTATCTTTTCAAAATAGTTTTGATCTTTTGTCAAATCTTTCTGAACTTCTTGGAAAACTCCAAGTGCTTCAAATCCCTTGTTGTCACCATCAAGTTTTACTTTGAGAAATTGGAATGTCGAGATCTTTCATAGCTTTAGGCCTTAGTTGCTCAGTATTGTCCATAACCGGGGACACGGCTAAGTACTTAGAATTTTGATCTTCTGCAGAAGTTGTACACTTTACCCACATGACACAATCTCATCTTGATGCCACCAGTGGCCGCTGGATAAGTACTCACCAAGATGGAGTACTGGCAGATTGAGAATGTGACGAAGTCTTTCCATAGAAGTCCTCCCAATACAAAATGCTAGCTTGTCATCCAGGCACCAATGTAGGGTTTCAAGTTCCCTTACACAATTCTAGTTAACCTGAAGATGCCAATGCATGGGTCCTCCACTATGTAGTGGACTAAGCTAGAGCCCATTTAGCATGTGGCTGTACACGGAAGCCACTATACGAGAAACATGTTCAATCTCTAAGTCCCTGGGTGGTTTTCTTCTAGTGCACATACAAAAAGAGATGGCCATATAAACATGGTTCCTTTTGTTGCCACCTTGTCCAAAACTTGAGTATCCTTGTCCACCCAGGTGGTTCATTGAGTACTTGTTTTATTAGATAAAACATATATCTTTTCAACTCTTCATATAATCATAACATGTATCCCATCCCAAATATATATCTGGGCTAAGCATACTACAACTACATTGTTTTCCACTAAGGGAGATATAAGGGTATCCTATTAGGATTTAGCATAGCATAAAATATAGTAGTCCTTATCATGCATGTTTCAAAAATCCACTAAGTGTAATGAAAATAGTAGGACTTGGATGATAGTGTCACTTGCCTTTTTATTAGAGAATGATGGTTCACTTCTTGATCTTGCAAATATCACACTCTTCTAATTCCACTACAATTCAATCAAGCAAACATAGGTTCAACTAGCATTCCAACCAATTTATCACACATAAAACAATAGAAACAAGGTCATGCATGCAAGCATGCAAAAGATAGTTTTATTTGCAAAAGTGGTTTCTACTAGGTTCTAAACATTATAAAGTTCAAGGTGGACATTTATCAAAGTGGTAAAACCATTTGCAAAAGGTTTTATCTATAAACCATTTTTAAATCAAATCATTATTTTATGTGGTTGAAAGTTCTTTTATCAAAGAAATATTCTTTAAAGAGTTCACAAAATATATTTTAATTCTCAAAACTTTGTGTCTAGGGTTAGAAGGTTTTAATCAAATCATTTCCCAAAGGTTTTATTCAAAAATCATTTCTAAATCATAATCAATATTTTTATTTGACTAGAAATGAGCTAATTCAAATATTTATTCCTTATTTTCACAAAATTCATTTTTAAATCCATAAGTTGGTTCCTAGGGTCAGTAGGTTCACAACAAACCATTTTGCAAAGATTTCATCTCAAAAATATAACTAGAACAATTTTTATATTCAAAATAAGCCTACACAAGTTTCTGCAATTTCAACCAATTTTCCAGAAGAAAATCATTAAACAAAATGCATGGTTGCAAAGTACTTGTTCTGCTGAATCCATTGATATAAAATTTGCAAAATTTGGACATGTAGAATTAAAGTTATGAATTTTACAAGTTTGCAATTCAAACAGATTCTATTTTCTGTTTTAAACTAAACCATGTCCACGTGGCGCAATATAACTGGACGGTACCGCTTCGGGTGGATCGAGCTCTCTGGACCGCAGGATCTTATTTAGATTGCACGGCGTAGATTGAGTGATACCCCTTCGCTTGAATCTAATCCTAGCCACTGGTTAACGATCTAACGACTCTCAGATGCTTGACCATTGCCTGGCGGCGCTACGCGGCAGCGACTGGTGGCGCAGCTCGGGCTACGGCGGATCCGGTGATTCAGGAAGCAAGGGAGGTAACGGAGATGCTCACCGTGCTCGCAGGGTCCTGGTGAAGCTCAAGGCGCTGTTGGTTTGGCGAGGGGCCGACCGGAGAGGCGACGATTGCTCGCCGGAGTGTGCAGTGGCGTCGGGCGGCTCTGGAGGTCGTTGGGGGCGAGGCTGTAGGTCGCGCCGAGGCAAGATAGAGGCACGGTTAGACGCGGGCGAGTGTGGCATTCACGTGAGCATGATCAAGAGGGAGGGCTCGGGGCGGTCTGGCTTACCAGGGAGACTTCGCCGGAGTAAACACGTCGTCGGTGGGGCTCTGATGTTGACGAAGCTGAGCTTCTAGAGCGGTCACGGCCAAGCAGTTGAAACTGGGAGGTGCTCCAGGCGATGGAGAACAAGATCGTGTGCAGTAGGAGGCGAGGGGAGGCTGGACGGCGCCGGAATTGCTCGGAGACGCTCGCCGGAGCAGTGGGGTTTGAGCTCACGATTCGCTCAGCCTGGGGGCAGAGAGGGAGAGGCGAGTGAGGGGAAAGATAGAGGAGTAACGGGCGGTTATGTATGCGTGCTTACTGGCGTGAATTGATCACTCCATCAATCAGAATTAAACCTCGAATCAAGGCGCATAAAACAGTCGCGAGGAGCTGGCCGCGGGTTGAAGACGATGTGCTGGCGATGTGGGGCCGTGCTGACAGTGAGAGAGAGAGGGGGCACGGGGTCCATTTGTCTGCGTCTCAGGGGTTCCTTTCCGGGTGAAAAATGTTTCATTGAGAGGGAGAGATGGTGGGCTGCGCTGCTGGGCTTGTTGGGCCTGTTGAGTTGGGTTGAGTTTGTTTTATTTTTTTTATGCAGAAGCTTTTTCCTTTTTCTTTTTGAATTTCTGTTTTGATTTTCAAACAAATAATTCAAACACCAATTCAAATCAAACCACCACAAAACTTTGTATTTATTTTTAGTTATGTTTAATAACATTATCAAAGTCCAAAACAAAATAATTTTTATTCTTTTTTTAGGATCCAATAACAATTAAATAAATAGACATTAGTCATTAATTCAAATAGGATTTTATTTATTTAAAAACTCTATTTGAAATCTAAAATAATACCAAAATCATTTTAGTAGGTTTTATTTGAATAAATAAAACACTTGGAAAACTTATTTAAAATAAATTAACAAGTTTTAGTGTTTATTTAAAATGGAAAAGCCTTTACTTTAATAAAATTGGATAATAATAAATCCTCATTATTTTATAAAGCTTTACTCATTTTATCAAATAGAAATATTTTATTTCAAAAGCTTGGCTAAGATTTAATTTGGCTCTAATAAATTAATCCTTATTTATAATTCTATCTTTTCTTTTGAAAATCAAATCTTTTTATTAAAAGATCTAAAAATAGTGATTCCAACTATTACAATTTTTATTTATTAATTGTTTATCTTTTTAAATCCCTTTAGGATTTTATTTGACCAAAATAGGTTTTGATGTTTCCAATTGGAATCAAAAAGTTTCTTCTCACCCTAAATTTCAACAAAGTTTTATTTTGTTTATTTATTTTTCACATTTCAAAATTTGGAAAATTTTGGGATGTGACATTATGTTTGACCTAGCAGTGTCGGTGGTAACTATACGACTAGAACTATATTTCCGGAATTTTTATTCCCGCTGTATAGTTGGTCGTTAAACCTTCTATCTCCTCTTCACGACCCCTGGTTTCTTTAGTGTGTTGGAAATCTCGTATCTTTGACTTTAATGTTGTGATTCCCATCATCAAACGTCATTACCTGTGCAGGAAAAAAATATAAAGATAGGATTGCATACCCCTTTGATCATTAGGCATTAGTGGATCGATTTAGAGAGATATTTTATCAAAAGTATGAATATATCTAGTTTAAATGTGGACGTGTATGGCTATATTTCACAACCATCACTCTCTGTGTAATCGCAAGTTGATTCGATCCTCTTAGCATGTCTCGTTTCTCTGAGGCCATCCCAGATCAACACCTTTCCCTCGAACGAGTTGTGCTTCAGAAGCCGCTCTTCTTACCCTATGATTATCCTTGCCTTCTGAACTACTGTCTATCTTCTTTCCCATCTCCCGCTAGTACTAAAAACGGAGTGATTGATGCCAACATGATACCGCTAGAAGGCCCTTCTATGCCAGCCCCCATCATCATCCAAAACTCCGCTGCGATTATTGGACTAGTTATAGCCGCAACTAGGTAGCCATGATTGATCTCACTAGTCGTTCTGGTCCCGGAAAATCATTAGTACGTATGGTGAATTTGTATGATAGCACCATCATTCAGGTCCCTTCACTCGAAACTTCCTGCTTTTGTGGTAAACATGTAGGTTTATTTTTGTATCGTAAGGCTCATACCAGGCTACTTAAGATACATATTGGTAGTGAACCTCAGATGTCCACCCGCTGCAACAGGTGGTTGTACAAGCTCATCGCGGTGTTCAATAAGTTCATTGCCATCATAGACATAGAGCAGTTTTAGGGGACGATACATGGAGTGTACTTAGGCACAGTAATCTTGCCCCGAGAAGCTATGTGGACGTTGTGTGGGCGGTGTCGTGGTATTGCCGACGAGTACGCCATGGAGGGGTCCTCATAGTGCGTGTTTAGAGACGTGGGGTAAGGCGGACGGTTGATGGGTACAAGGTAACACAGCTTACCCAGGTTCAGATCCCACAACGGTGGCGGAATCCTACTCCTATAAATCACTATAAGGGCAATACGCCGAGTTACAGGGATTGGTTCACTATGCGAGATTGTATGAATCGATACTAGGTTGTCTTAGATTGTTCCCTAAAGGCTCCCATAGGCCCGACTTATATAGTCGCCAGGTCCTAGGGTTACAGGGAAAAGTCCAAGCCGGACAGGTTACAGAGTCCTACATAGTCTATTACTAGTCTTGTGTATCTTGCAATCCAAGGCTCCGGGTACGCTAGTGACTCCATCGTAGCCTTCCTTTATCCGGCATGGGCCTCCCTTTTGGATCCATCTAACTGGTCCGCCCAGCAGGACATGGGCCATGCTACCAACTATGGGCCACCAGGGTTATCCGGATAAGTGACATGCTATGAGGATACCTATATAACATATCCCCAACAGTAGCCCCCGGAGAACTCCGAGATCTTGAGCCGTCTTGCCTTTTTAGATGAATGCTCCGTCGAGTTGGATGTCGGCAAATCGTCAAGCAACATCTTGTAGTCCTCCCAAATAACCCTGCAAAGCTTTCTCCGTCTTCAAATTTTAAGACGGAGAAATGCTAAATCTTCCATCATATACTTCCGTAGTCGGATTAGATCTGTCTATGTCGGAATCTTCGATGTGACGGCTCATCTAACTATGTCAGCTAGGACGACGTAGGCTTAGGTAAGCGATGCCTCGTAACTCACACATGTAGAGAACGCAATCATTTCCGATTTTCCCACGCGAGCGATACGAACCGTTGGCGGCGACGGTTGGAGACGTGGCGAAATTTCCGCACACACTCGCGAACACGTCGTCTACGCGGAAACCATCCGATCAAGATACACGAATCTTGACGCCGAGGATGATAAATAGTAACCGTGGGGAATTTCCACTTTTTACCTCATTCTCCTCGCATCAACTTCTTCCTCCAGCCGTGTTTCTTCTCGATCTCTCCGCGAGAACCCTCGAGAAAACCCTAGCTTCCAATCTGCACCAGTCGCATCCAACCTTTCTCCATGGCTAGCAGCAGCGCTTCTCCATCAATGGCGGCGTCGAGCGTAGCCGCGGCAAAGCCGGCGAGCTCCGTCGTCGTGCCTCCAGAGGGTTTGGTCATCCCCGCATCAGCGGTGATCGAGTCCACCGGCGGCGACCTAAATTTGGCAGCGCTCGATCCACTGGAGGAGGAACCAGACTCGCACAAGGGCGACTGGTGCGGCTCGGACATCACCGACCGTGATATCCAAGAGATGGTCGTCGAAGGCTACCTCCCTGCGATGGAGGGACTTTCCTGGCGGGCGGCGCCGGCCGGAGAGGTGACACCTTCTCCCCAAGCCGGAGAAAAGGTGTACCTAAAATCTCAACTGGTATGCGGCGTCTCCCTGCCCATCTCCAACTTCTTCCTTTCCGTCTTGAACCACTATAGGGTCCAGCCTCAGAACCTTTCCCCCAATAGTATCTTAGTGCTTAGCAACTACGCGACACTTTGCGAGGGATACCTAGGGATAAGGCCTAGGTTAGACCTTTTTGTGTACTTCTTCACCGTCAAACGTGAAGCCGGACATAGCAAGGAAGAGCTTAGGAACTGCGGCACCATAAGATTCAAGATTCGACCTGGCCGGCGGTTCCCCGACATCGTTGGCCACGATTCCTGCAAAAACTGGCAACATACGAACTTTTACGGCCCAGACATCCCTCTGGTTGGCCGACAAGTGACGTACCCGGACTTCGTGGACGGAGCCGCCGCTGAAGTTTCCACATGGAGATCCTAGGACTCCCTTCCCTCCGACCTCGACGCTTCTCGCGCTATAAGGCGGATCGAATGGTTTGTAGACACGGGTTTGACCGGCTTGGACCTAGCCATGTGCTGGTTCATCAGGCGAATCCAACCTTTGCAGCACCGCACGAAGCTCATGCACGAGTATACCAGCGACAAAAGGGATAGTCTCCGCATCTCCGTGGACAATTTCTCGAGCGAGTCCGTCAAGCTCCGCCTTAAGGACATTGTCAAGGTGAAGGATAAGAAGCGTGGCTTCACCATCACCTTCGACATGTTCGTAGAAGGCAAGTGCCCAAAGGTAAGTATTTATTTTCCGTGTATGACATATACTCCAGTTCTTCCGTCTTGCAAATATCATCTTGTCTAACACGGTGATTTCTTACTTAACAACTTAGCGACATAGATGAGATGAGCATGGCTCCTCAAATCTATGATCCAAAGATGAAGAAAGTCGCGGTCGTGTCCGACGACGAAGCTCCGTTGGCGCGGAAGCGGAAGAGCTCCACCTCTGACGCTGCTGACGGAGGCAAGAAGAATAAAACGGAGGGTGGAGCCTCCAAGAAGACTACCGCCGCCCTGGAGGCAGAAAAGAGAAAAGTTACCTGGATGACCTTTGCCAAAGCACCCCCCACTTGTGTAAGCTTCTCATTCTCCGACATTGTCTATATATTTGTCTTGCTCCTGTACTTATGCATTTTGGACATTTCAGGAAGAAAGCCACGACCAGCCTCAAGAAGACCTCCAAAACATCGGGGGCTTCTCGAAATATCAAGGACATGCTGCATCGCGACACCTCCCCCGCCATCGCCCCTGCCACTCCTGCCGTCAAGCCCTTGTCTGCTCCGACAAGCTCACAAGCTAAGGAGGCATTAGGCCCTTCTGCCATGGAAGTGGATTCTGGCGCCTCTACTGAATTAGCTGTTGTCGGCGAGCACGCAACATAGGAGAGCACCGCTCAACAAATGGTTGAAGCTCCGGCTAAGGATGCCATCGGTAGCGTCAAGGCGGTGGTGGAAGCTGGTACTTCTGCCGTTGGCGACGCCCCCGTACCCAAGAAAACCATAGTCTATCCAAAGATAGTCTATCCAGTACTTACACCGGGTAGCACTGCTTTGGTTCCTGGTGCGGCGCCGACATCTCCGACGTGCGGTCTAGAGGAGCTACGCCGACAACCAAAATCTTGCAAGGAAATAGCGAATCCTTTGCCAAGCTTCTGGCCGAGAGTGCTACGAACCTCAAGATCATCGCACTTGTAAGTTTTCTTTGCCTTTTGCATTTCATATGAGTATCCCACTGTAGCCCCCGAGGATGTAGACGGAAAACCATAGGTTTTGCATCTATATGCTCTAAGAGTGACTAAGTTAGAAAACCTCTCACTGTAGCCCCCAAGCATTTAGATGGAATGAACTATTCCGACTAGATGCTTTAAGAGTAGCATACGCAGTGTTTATAAATTTCAATATTGTAGCCCCCAAGCCTCTAGTTGTAACTGAATTAGTTCCGACTAGATGCTTAAAGAAAAGCTAAGTAGATATCCGAGTTAAAAACTTTATACTGTAGTCCCCAAGCTTCTAATACAGAACTGAATTAGTTCCGACTAGATGCTTAAAGTAAAGCTAAGCATATTTCTAAGTTAAAAACTCTCGTTGTAGCCCCCGAGCGTCTAGATGGAAAATTTCTGACTAGATGCTCCAAGCAGACTAAATAACATTTTAACTTTGTTCTTTTTTCCACAGAACGAGAATGCTCGGAGAGGTATGGCCAATGACAAGTACCAGAAGATGCGTGCAGATCTAGAAGCTGAAAAGGGTAAAACTGCCTTCTTGAAGGAACAGATCACCAAGAGCAAGCGTCTGTTTTCTAATGCGCATTCCGACTTGGTTTTGTGCCTATATTCTCCGAGTACTTATTGTGTACTTTTCTTTCTCCGACATGCAGAAACCATAGCCAACGCCAAGAACATTGTCGAGCAATCCAAGCACATTCAAGACCTGGATAGCGAAAACAAGATTCTTAAGCAGGAGAGGAAAGAGATGCTGAAGATGCATGAGGAATCAATGGAGGACTTGCAGGACTCCGCCACCGAGGAAATCAACCGCTTGAAGGAGGATATCGCGATCTTAAAAGATCATAAGCGAGCTGCCAATGAGCAGAATCACCGCCATAGCGAGGCGTACAAGCTCCTTCAGCAAGAGAAACAATCCTTGGCAGACACCCTTTGGCAAGCTGAGGCCAGCATCTTCAGTAAGTTTTCTCCGTCTTGGATTTCTGCAGTCTGGATATTTTGATTTGCTGAACTCATGCGCACCCTGTCGGAATTTTCAGCTCCTATGGGTTTAACCCGATCGCCTCCTCCGGCCAAGGAATGTATGGTTCTTGCCGGCAACTTCATCAACACCGCCATCACCCAAGCAAAGGAGATTGCCAAGCCCCTCCAGATACACATCAAGGCATCGGACTCCGTGGCGAAGTACTCGGAGATTCTGCGCCGAGCCCCCGAGCATATCACAAGCTGGAAGGCTTCGTGTGCACGGGCTGGCGCTAGGATGGCACTGTCAATGGTGAAGGCACACTACGAAGGTGCCGACATTGACACGGTGACCTCTGGCATCCCCGACGTCGACGATGATGGTAAATAGATTAATCACGAAGCCATCTTGTCGTCTCTCGCTGGGTATGACACTAGAGTTGCCGAGTTGGTGGATATCGACGTCTTCATGCCCATGAACACCATCGACAACTGCAATCATGATTCCTCCGAGTCCAACCACATCGCCAACTTTGAGGGTGGCTCTTCGGCTGGTGACGACGCTGCGTCTAAGTCTCCTGCGCCAAAGGAATGAAGAACAACTTTGTATTATTTTCTTCACTTTTGGTGCATGTGAGAAGAAAAAAAAACTTATTGATGTAACTTAAGGTGGAAAACAATGGTTGTTATTTCCTTCTACTTAAGAACTAGTTTCCAGCATGTATATATTTTTTAAGCAAGTGATTGCTTATCCATTACTTTGGTTTTTATGCTTGACCTTTTGAGAGTCGGAAGACTCGTTGTCGGAACCATGCGCTCAGGTGATGATGCCCAATGGCACCTTCAATAACCTGAGCACAAAATCGCCGACAATAAGTGCCGAAAGTCACTACTCTAGAATCCACATAAAAACGACAAAGAATGTGTAGACCAGAAAACTTAAGCTAACGCCCATAGGCGGAATTTTCACAAGTGCAAATGCACGACGTGTGCATAAAGGTTTTACATGATCCAAAAATGAACACTAAAGGAGGTAAACTACTCAGAAATATGAGTGAACCAGAGAGCTTTATTTCATTGATCATATAAGAGGTACACAATTAGATAAAAAATGTTAAGTGTAGAAAGGACGTAGTTGTGCTATGTTCTATGGCCGATCAAGCTCTGGGTAGTCATCATCCGGGTCACGTCGCTTACGCTTATGATCCTTATTGGGTCTATCCTTCAGTTCACGGTTGTCAAAGAGGTAGTAAGACCCATTGAGTAGAGCCTTGCTTATGATGAATGGTCCTTCCCATGGCGGGGATAATTTATGTGACTTCTTATGCTTAAGTCGGAGCACCAAATCCCCCTCTTTAAACGAGTGATGCCGAACGCGGCGACTATGGTAGCTGCATAGCTTCTGCTGGTAGATGGCGGATCTTTGGCATGCCAAAACACGCTCCTCCTCGAGAAGGTCCACATCTAGGCGTCTGGATTCTTCAGCGTCATCTTCGTTGTAGGCGGCAACTCTTGGTGCATCGTGAAGTATGTCGGAAGGCGGGATTGCTTCTGCTCCATATACCATGAAGTAAGGGGTGTAGCATGTGGATCTGTTGGGTGTAGTTCGCAAACTCCACAGCACAGATGGCAATTCTTCCGCCCAGGCTCCAGATGCTCTATGTAGCGGTGCCTCAAGACGTGGCTTGATTCCCTGCAGAATTAATCCATTGGCTCGCTCAACCTGACCATTGGATTGTGGGTGTGCCACCGATGCAAGGTCAAGTCGGATGCCTTTCTCCCAACAATAAGCCTCCACTTCTCCGAGTGATAAATTGTTGCCGTTGTCGGTGATAATGCTGTGTGGGACACCAAATCTCACCACTAGATCTCGCACGAACCTGAGGGCAGTTGCCCCATCAAGCTTTCTAATGGGTTTATCTTCTATCCATTTAGTGAATTTGTCAACTGCTACAAGCAGATGCGTAAACCCACAAGGTGCCGCCTGTAACGGTCCCACCATGTCCAACCCCCATACTGCAAACGGCCAAGTTATTGGTATTGTTCGCAGTTCTTCAGCAGGAACATGTGGTTATCGGGCATAATACTGGCATCCCATGCATGTCTCAACCAGCTTGTCGGTGTCCGCCTTCGCTGTCAGCCAGTAGAATCCTTGCCGGAAGGCTTTTGCGACCATCGATCGGGGAGCGGCGTGATGCCCGCAATCTCCGAGATGGATTTCACGTAGGATTTCCATACCTTCTAGCTGGGAAACACACTTTAGGTATACACCTTTTGTAGAGTGTCCCATTAATTATGGTATAACCCTTTGCTCGTCGTACTATTTGCCATCTTTCGACTTCATCGTCGGGCAAAGTTCCGTGTTCGAGATATTCCATAAATGGTTTTGTCCAAGCCGAAGGGACCTTAGTCACCATGTTGACGAAAGAGTCAGCTCTATCCGGGTTGTCGATGTCGGCTCCCTTCACAGATGGTGTGCGTAGATGCTCTAGGAAAACTCCTGACGGAATTTGCTTGCGCCCTGATCCATGTTTAGACAGTAGATCAGCCGCCTCGTTTTGCTCCCTAGGTACATACTTGACTTCGTAGACCAAGAAGCTCTTGGCTATCTTGTCCACTTCGTCTCGATATGCCGCCATCATAGGGTTCCGCGCATTCCAGGTGCCATCCACCTGCTGGGCAACCAAGTCAGAATCTCCACAGCAAACTATGTGCTTGATGCCAATATCCTTGGCTACACGTAGTCCGTGAATGAGTGCTTCATACTTCGCCATGTTGTTTGTAGCCTCGAAGTGGATTTGCAGAACGTAGTGTAGCTTGTCTCCTGTTGGTGACTGTAGCAATACACCAGCCCCCGAGCCGTTGAGCAGCTTTGATCCGTCAAAGTGCATCACCCAATACTCTGGTTCCGGCAACGGAGTAGCATCTGGCATCTCCGTCCAATCTGTAACAAAATCCGCCAAGGCTTGTGACTTGATAGCGTCTCGTCTCTTGTAGGTGATCTTGAAGGCGGCAAGTTCAATGCCCCACTTCGCGACCCTTCCTGTACCGTCGCTGTTATTGATAATGTCAGACAGTGGAGTCTTGCTCACCACTGTGATTGGGTGCTCCTGAAAGTAATACTCCATAAGCTATCTTCTGGTAGTGCGGGTAACGCTGCTTGGACTCCGTCAAGACCTCGCTTACAAAGTAAACTGGTCGTTGAACTCCGTTCTCATAGCCTGGTTCCTTCCGCTCCACCACGACGACGATGCTGATTACCTAGTTGGTTGCCGCCATGTAGATTAACAGGGGATCTCCAGGTTCGGGTGCCGCAAGGATGGGCGTTGAGGAAAGAATCTCCTTGAGTTGCTTCAATGCTGCATCTGCCTCGTCCGTCCATGTGAATTTGTCCGCCTTCTTCAGCAACTTGTACAGCGACAGAGCCTTCTCTCCAAGTCGACTGACGAACCGACTAACTACTGCGACACAACCTGTTAGTCATTGAATGTCCTTTAGGCATGTCGGACGGTTTATGTTTAAGATGGCCTTGATTTTCTCCAAGTTGACCTCGATTCTATGTTGGGAAACGATGAATCCCAACAATTTGCTGGCTGGAACCCCGAAGACGCACTTCTTAGGGTTTAGCATCATGTTGTATTTCTGGAGATTATCAAAGGTTTCTTTTAAGTCGGAGATTAAGTCATTTGACTTTTTAGACATCACCGCGATATCGTCCACATAGGCGTGAACATTCCGACCAATTTGGTCGTGGAGGCAACATTGCATTGTCCGCTGGTACGTGGCACCAGCGTTTTTCAGCCCAAAGGGCATCGTGACATAGCAAAACGTGCCGTATGGGGTAGTGAACGAAGTGGGCAATTGGTCTGACTTCCTCATCTTGATCTGGTGGTATCCTGAGTATGCATCAAGAAAACACAAAAGCTCCGAGCCAGCCGTCGAGTCAATGACTTGGTCAATGCGAGGCAAAGCAAACGGATCTTTGGGACATGCTTTGTTCAAGCCGGTGTAATCAACGCACATTCTTAATTCATTGGTTCCCTTTTTGGGGACAAGTACAGGATTGGCCACCAATTGGGTGTGGAGGACTTCTCGGATAAATCTAGCTTTAAGTAACCTAGATATCTCTTTGCCAATGGCGCGTCTCTTCTCATCTCCAAAGAGTCATAGAGGTTGTTTCATTGGTTTGCATTTTGGATCAATATTTAAGCTGTGCTCGGCAAGTTCCCTAGGTACACCTTTCATGTCGGCTGGTTGCCAGGCAAAGATGTCCCTATTCTCACGGAGGAACTCGACGAGCGCGCTTTCCTATTTGGGATCCAGGTTCGTCCCAATGGCGGTGATCTTGGAGGCATCGCCTACCACAAGTTCCACCGGCTTGGTCTCGATGGCGGCCTTGAACGCAGTAGCGGAGTCAGAGATCTGCTTCTTTGACACGGGCATCTCTGAGTGATCGACCTTACTCTGGATTTCTTTGAATTATTCGCTATAGAGGACAGCTTCTGCAACAGCTGCTTCATTGATCTCACGGTCCCTTGCCTTGGTAAAGCTTCCGGATACGGTGATGATACCGTTTGGCCCGGGTATCTTGAGTTTGTTGTAGACGAAGCATGGCTTGGCCATGAACATGTGGAATATGTCGCGGCCGAATATGACGTGGTACACGCTCTTGAAGGGGACCACCTCGAAGATCATGCGCTCATGGCGGTAATTATTAACATCGCCAAAGGCAACCTGAAGTGTAATGCACCCAAGGGACCGGGCCTTCCGACCAGGAACTACGCCGTGGAAGATGGTGTTGGTCCGCCTTAGGTTTTCCTCCTTCAAGTTCATCTTCTACAATGTATCCAGGTACATGATGTTGATGCTGCTTCCACTATCCACCATACACTTGGTGAACTCCACGCCGTCAATCAAGTGGTTGATGACCATGGCATACTGGTTCTCCATGGGTATATGGTCTGGGTGGTCCGTCCTGTCCCAAGTTATTGGAACCTCCGACTAGCGTAGGTACTGGGGAACTGGGGGGAGAGTGGCCATCAGGATCCTCAGAGAGGTCTTCTATTGTCGGACGGTGGGGGTGCCAAGGAAAGTGTGGTAGACTAGAGCCTTCTTTGCGAAGGGTTTCTTTCCCTTGTCGTCGCTCTTGGCGGCGTGCTTAGGGTCAACGTCTTCGTACATGTCACTTGAATCCTTGGACTCCTCCTCCTTCTTCTTCCCCTTACCCCTGCCTCGCGGTCTGTTCTTCCAACTTCGCTTGTAGCCGGACTCCGGGTCTTCCTTGAGGTCGTTGACGAACTTGTAGTGTCGATTGGTATGGGTGGCCTTGCCATTGGCATCAAGGTGTACGAGGCACAGCATATCGCGGTACTCCTCGTAGGTTTGGGGAACGCGGAGCGGCGCCGAGGTGGTTTCACTTCCTCGTTGCTGCCCACGACCAGCTCCTCTTCCTCGGCCATGTTGTCCGCCTTCTCCTCGTCCTGCAAAAGTCATAGCGACCATGTCGGTAGATTGATTTTCTTCTGGAGCAGTTTTCCGCTTTGTACTGCTGTTCCTCCGAGCTTGAGTTGGAATGGCTGTTGCCGGCAAGGAGCCACGAGCATTGTCATCGGCAGCTGCGAACTCACTAGCCAACTGAATCATCTGGTTCAAGTCAAGCTGGTGATTGTCCTACAAGCGCTTCAGCTTATGTCAGAGCAACGTGGCCCTTTCCAACCCATCGATGAAGGCGGCCATGGCAGTCTAAGCGTGCACTCCTGCGCAGGAATTCTTCATATCCAGCCAGCGGGAGAGGTAGGCGCGAGATGTCTCGTCTTTCTCTTGCACGCACCGCTGTAGATTGCCCACAGTGCAGGGACGCTTGTATGTACCCTCAAAGTTCTTGGTGAACGCTTCTTGCATGTCCAGCCAGTTGTAGATAGATTTCTACGGCAAGTTGTCAATTCATTGACGGGCCGTGCCCGCCAACATTAATGGGAGGTACTTGACGGCGACATTGGGGTTGCCTCCGGAAATCTCCACTGTGTTGCCGTAGTCCTGCAACCATGTGGCTGGCTTGGCGGTGCCGTCATAGGGCTTGATGGTCTTGTCAATCCGGAAACCTTTGGGGTAAGTTGCGGACTGTATTGCAGGTCCAAAGCAACGTGGTCCCAGGTATGGTCCTTCCCGGGCCTCGTGGATCTTATCGATCCGCGAACGTGCATCGTACGGCTCCGGGTTCTTCTTCTTTTTGTCAACCGGGGATGGGCTGCGTGAACGACGCGGGCCTCCTCCACCATGGTGACTGCTTGGTGGTGACGGAGGCGGAGGTGGTGGTGGGTTAGCCTTCTTGCTGTTACCCTCGTGCGACGCCTCACGCCTGTCGCGGTTGCTTTCGGACGTGGAGGGTCGTGGTGTGACCTGCTCCTGTGCCCGTGGTTGTGCTCTCCGTCATGACGGGTCTACTCCGTGTTGTCGCGGATGACGATGCCACACTGCTTTGGTGGGGGCATATCCGTACGATGGTGAGCCTTGTAATCTTCGCGATGTCGGGGAGATCGGGACGGTGGCGACGGGCGACGAGGTCGGGACTTTTCTCCGTGGTCGGAGGATATGGGGATGGCATCCTTCCTGTTGCGCGCGTCCATCCGTCTTCATTCTGATGAACCCGTCTGGGACCTGACATTAAGAGGAGATCTGTCCCTTGGCGCCTTGTACTGGCTAGACTGGAAAAGCACTGGGTCAGACTCAAGCCTCTGAGAGGTGTCCTTTTCCTACTGCTACACCGCCTTGGACACTAGGTCATAGACCTGTTCCACTGCCTCAGGCGATCTATCCTGCTCCAGAAGGGTCTTGGCGACGGCGAGGTTAAGGAGTGGGGTGGGCATCACCTTCTTGCCTTCACTGTCAATGTATGGCTTGGCCTGTGCCGGCTTCGACGGGGCCCATCCTAGGTTACGCCGCACACCAGGATCGTTGATGACGCGAGCCGGAGCTTTCTTAGCCTTCTGCTGCTGCAGCAAAGTCTAGTACTCGGCCTCCATTGCTCTAGCTTTCTCTATGGACTTCTGCGCATTGACGAGATCTCGATCTAGCTTAGTGCCTTGCTCCACGATGGCTTGCGCTTCCTCCAGCAGTTGTTGGCGCTTCTCGTCAAGCTGGGTCACGTTCCGGATATGAGAAACGGTTAGTGGCTCGACGAGGAGATTGTCGTACATCACTCTATCAGCTGGAGTAACTTGGGCTGCTGCAGACATAGATGCTGGAGGCGGCAAGTTTGCGGTGTTGTTGTTTCTCGGGCTGGTGCCGAGTTCCTGCGGCTGCTGCACTGGGTTAGGCGGAGGAGGCATGACTTTTGTGCGATCATCGTCAGCGGAAATAAGTGGCCCCTTCCCCTTTTCCAGCGCTGTAGGCGGAGCTCGTCCGGGTTGATCTTCATCCATCGCCGTCCCAATGGTGACGAACACCCCTCGAGACGTGATGGCGTTGTTGGCTTGCTCGTCGCGCGAGTACTCCTCCTCCATCTCCTGCATAGCGGAGTCGAGCTCTTCTGGACTAAAGTCTATCTCCTCAGAATCTGCACTGAAGTCAGCATAAAGTGCGTCAATGACAGAGTCGGAGGGTGCCAGGACTTCCTCGATGACGGGCGGTGGAGGTGCAGCGGCAGCAACGATGACTAGAGGTGGTGGTGCTGCTGCGACGATGGCGGCCGGAGGCGGTGGTGGCGGTGGCTGAACCGGAGGCTCTCCTTCGATGAGCGCAAGCGCCATCTAGGCTGTTGTGTCAGCTTCTGCGTAGTTGTTGACGGTGCTCACCATCTCTTCGAGGGTAAGACATCCCGTTACCTGCTGCCGTCTTAGAGAATGTCGGAGAAGCATGCCGCGGTCCAGTCCTTCCACGAAGTGATACAAAGTGTTATCATCGGGGTAGTAGGCCAGATCGGCTCGTATACGGAGCCACCTGGCCAGGTAATCGCGGGGGTTTTCGCCTTGTCTCTGAACGCAGCGCGCCAGATCGAAGATGGTAACCACGCCGACGAATTTGGATCTCTGCTGTCCAGACGCACGAACGAAGCCGGCGGATTTGGAGTGATCTTCCACCTTTATATCCTGCACAGGGGCAGTTTGGGTGGGCCTTGAATTTTTCCGATCTTTGCAGGCAAACTCCAAAGAGAGATCCGACATCGATCCTTCCGTGGACGTATCCAGCCCGTAGGCGGTCCGTGCGGGCCTTGATGCTCTTCCGACTCCCAGGGAACTAGTGCCCGAGTCGGTTTCGCGGATGAATAGGTGGATGTCTCCGATAGGAACAATCGAACACCGCGTAAGGTTCGTCTTCGCCGGGATCCAGAACTCGTCAGGAGGGACGATCGGAACATTGCCGGAGAAGAGAACACGACCGATGGCCACGGTTTCGCCAATTCTCGCGAAGATCTTGGTCCTCGCCCGCTGAAGAGCCTGAAGCGCCTCTTGCCCCACGGTGGGCGCCAACTGTCGTGGTATTGCCGACGAGTACGCCATGGAGGGGTCCTCATAGTGCATGTTTAGAGACATGGGGTAAGGTGGATGGTTGACGGGTACGAGGTAACACAGCTTACGGTGGCGGAATCCTACTCCTGCTATAAATCACTATAAGGGCAATACGCCAAGTTACAGGGATTGGTTCACTATGCGAGATTGTATAAATCGATACTAGGTTGTCTGAGATTGTGCCCTAAAGGCTCCCAGTGGCGGAGCTAACCAGGTGACAGAGCCTGGGCAAAATGCAAAGAGACCAAAGCTAGCTAGCCTATGCCCATGAAATCCATCGATAAAACCACCAAGCTTTGCTGCATATTAGGTGTAATTTCTTGGCTGAGCCCGGGCAGCTGCCCCAGCTCGCCGGGAGGTGGCTCCGCTACTGAAGGCTCCCACAGGCCCGACTTATATAGTCGCCAGGTCCTAGGGTTACAGGGAAAAGTACTAGCCGGACAGGTTACAGAGTCCTACACCGTCTATTACTAGTCTTGTGTATCTTGCACTCGAAGGCTCCGGGTATGCTGGTGACTCCACCGTAGCCTTCATTTATCCGGCATGGGCCTCCCTTCTGGATCCCTCTAACTGGGCCGCCCAGCAGGCCATGGGCCATGCTACCAACTATGGGCCACCCGGGTTATCCGGATAAATGACATGCTATGAGGATACCCATATAGCATATCCCTAACAGGCGGATGACATTATCTTCGCTATATCGGATGGTGGCTCTGTTTTTACATGGAAACCCTTCGAATATAGTGAGTTCAGTACAAAACTATAGTTACTGCTCTCTTTTTTCAACTTGCTTTTGTTAATGTGTTAGCAAGAGCTAATTATTATAGTACATATTTCTTGTCTGTTGTGTGGATTGGACATGTGTTGATGCATATCCTATGAAGGTGCGGGCCCCAATGACAGACGAGGTTGAGCACGACGACAATGTCGACGGCCTAGATTATGGCCGCATAGATTCTCGCCCGTGCTAGTTCCAGGCTTATTGTAAGGTTCCCAACCTTTATTAAGGCAGAGATCCCTGTGTTTACAATGCTAGTCCCTGGATCAATAGCTAGCATCCACAGTTAAGATGTAATATCAAGAAACAAAGGTCATAATACAACTTTATAACCAGGAATAACATAATTTATTACATCTTACATAGCTCATTTGGATATTACATTACATTGCAGCAGAATATCTATAAGAATGGGGTCCTTCATCTTCAAAGTGCCACATGCAGACATGTTGGTTGTAGACTTTGTAATCCTAATCAACACACTTCACTAAATCAATCAAACCTGCAACATAACAAGTTACAGCCACAAGGGTCAATACATTTGAATTGTATTGGCAAGTGATACTATGGTAGAATAGTGGAGTCTCTCATCTATATGCTTTTGGCTAAGTGGAGTTGAGGCTTGCATTGCTCAAAATAGATTTTTCCTTAACATTTGAAAACACTAAGTTTTTGCTTGACAAAAATCACCCAAGGCATCTACCAATCAAAGATTGAAGATCCTTTAACCCTTGTTTAACCACAAGTTTTTAACTTAGAAATTTGGATGATGAGATTCTTGATAGCTTCCATTTCTTGATGCTCAAATTGTCCTTTGCCAGGGACATGGCTAAGTACTTAGATTTTACACTCTGCAGAGGTGGTGCACTTTCCCCACAAGACTTGGTTTCACCAAGACAAGATCTTTCAGAAGCCTTTCCTTAGACCAAATGGACGCGTTCCAACCTATCATTCCCACTACCACCAACTGTCCAAATGGCTAAGTTCTAGCAACCTATGTGATCGAGGGAGAGCCCATAATGCCAAGTGGTTGCACTTGAAGCTTCTCAACATTTGACATCTCAAATCTCTTTGTTCCTGGGTGGCAATCCACAAGTGTGATACACAAGGTAAACCATAAAAATGGGCCTTGTGTAACCACTCAACCAAAAACCACCAAGCAAGTCCCTTTCCACCCAGGTGATTCATTCACTTAGTTGTTTTATTAAACAAAACCCAAGTCCTCAGACTTAGAAATTTTTCCATAGCTTGAATATATATTCCATCCTTGTTTTCTACTAGCTAAGCTAAGCATGATAGTAGTAGGGATCTTAACTTAGGAAATTTCTACTAAGGTTTCATCTACTAGGATTTCCCATGGCATGGTTTATACTTTAGCAAAAACTCCATGCAAGTTTTACTTAGAAAACAAATCACTAATGCATAGTGAAAGTAATGGGACAAAAGTATGAAGCATCACTTGCCTTTTTGGTAGAGAGTATAAGTTCACCCTTGATCTTTGCAATGTTCACACACTTCAAGTCACGTGTTCGCAACGTCGTGGGGAAGCTCAAGGCGGTTGTCGTTGCTGAAGGGGCGCACAGAGTCGGCCGAGATTCCTCGCCGTAGTTCTCGGCGTCATCGGATACGCACGGGTTCCGTTGGTGGCGACGTTACAGTAGAGTTCGCCGGAGTTGGAGCAGACAGTGGCGGAGCTCAGTCGAAGTAGTTGCCGACGATGAGGAGCACGCGCGAGCGAGATGAGGCCACTGGGAGATGCGCAGAGGTCTGGGGAACTCGCTTGTGTGGTCAAGAGGGCAAGGCGCGGTGGAGAATGGCCGGAATCGACGGAAGTGCTCGCCGGAGACTGTGGTGATTCGGAGAAGATTCCGAGCAGCCTGGTGGCCGAGAGAGCCGGGCGACTGAGGCGAAATGAGGAGGAGGGCGAGGCGTTTAAGAATGCGTGGTCGCACGGGAGATTAACTGCTGCGTTAACGCGAATTGATGCTGGCAAATTGCGCCAGAAACGGTCGAGGAGCGAAGGCGCTGTCACCGTGGGTGAGAACAACGATGAGGTGGCAGTGGGGACTGGGTGTCAGTGAAAGGGAGAGAGGAAAAGTGGGTCCCGACTGTCATTCACTGCGCGGGTCGTCTCGTGAGTGAGAGAAAAACGCTTCGGGGGAGGGGATAGGTGGGCTGGAACTGGGCTTGCTGGGCCAGACTTAGTTGGGTCGAGTCCGTTTCCTATTTTTTGTTCAGATATTTTTTCCTTTTTCCATTTCTTATTTCTGTTTTTAAATTCAATCAAAACATTCAAACAACAAATCAAATCAAACTTCCACCAACTTTGTATTGTGTTTAGTTCTGTTTAACAACACAAATCAAAGTTCAAAACAAAATAATATTTTTATTCTTTTAGGAACCATTTATTAATTAAATAAAATAGTCCTTAGTTATTAAATCAAATAGGATTTGATTTATTTAAAACTCCATTTGAAATCTAAATATTTTCAAAACCAATTCAGTAGGTTTTATTTGAAAATAATAAACACTTGGAAAACTTATTTAAAATAATTTAACAAGTTTTGATGTTTTAATTAAAATGGTAAAACCCTTTATTTTAATATAATTAGATATTAATAAATCCTCATTATTTTATTTAAATAGCCCTTTAATCCTTTAATCAAAACAAAATATTTTACTTCAAAAACTTGGCCAAGGTTTAATTTGGCTCTATAAAATAATCCTTATTTATAAATCTACCTTTGCTTTATAAAATCCAAATCTTTTTATTAAAAGATCCAAAAATAGTAATTCCAAATATTATTTTAACTTTATTGTTTATTTATCTTTTTAAATCCCTTTAGGATTTTATTTGATCCAAATAGATTTTGAAAGTTTCAAATTGGATTCAAAAGTTTCTTCTCACCCTGAAAATCAACAAAGTTTTATTTTATTCATTTATTTTTCACATTACAAGATTTGGAAAATCTTGGGATGTGACACTTATTTCAGGCCAACACTGTTGTGGATACACATCTGGGGCAAACGAACTCCTTCCAAGGAGACGATTATTCACCAAGGTAGGACATCAAATTGTATCCATTACTTTGGTGCCATATCTTCCAGAGGTTAGCAGCCCAATGCTACTGCTGCTGCCACACCGACCTTCCTCAGCCGGAATGGGTTCCGAAACATCTCCAGCATGTTCCCCTCTTCCTTGGTCTTAATCATCCCCTTATTGGGTCTATGAATAATGATGTGATGCATGGACCTCACACCAAGCACGTGCCATTCGGGAGGCTAGGCTTCGTGTACATTGCTTCTGATCACCTATGTTTTGGAGAATATATGTCGGTGGAATGAATTCATATACCTATTTCTAACTGGTCTGCACCATAACCTGCAATCGGAGGGGTCGGCAAGTTCAGCCAACATGTGTCCATGTGGTTTGTTCCTCGTCTTCTTGGCTCAAGATCACGCTGACGATGGCTCTGGTTGCTCGAGAAGATATGCAGTGATGCATTGGTTCTTGGTACTCATAACTTGCTCCTCCTTGCACTCCTTTTGCAAATTTTTGGTTTCACCCGGTCTTTGTGATGACCCACAAGTATAGGGGATCACAACAGTCTTCGAGGGTAGTATTATCCAATTTATTGATTCAACACAAGGGGAGCCAAAGAATACTTGCAAGCCTTAACAACTGAGTTGTCAATTCAGCTGCACCTAGAAATAGTTCTTGCTTACAAAAGTTTAATAGTAGCAATAGCAAAGCAACAACAGCAGCAGCAAAACAAGAGCAATAGTAACAGTAGTAGCAAACAGTAGGGTATGAGTGCGGTAGGCATAGGGATGGATGGACGGGCGTTGCATGGACGAGTCTAAACATGTAACTTCAAGATTTAGGGAAACTGCAGATAAATAAGAATAAGCATCCAAGTACTAAACAATCATAGGCATGTGCTCCATATATAGTCATGCGTGCTCGCAATGAGAACTTGCACAACATCTTTTGTCCTGCCATCCCATTGTAGCGGGGCCTCTAGGGAACTATTGGCAATTAAGGTGCTCCTTTTAATAGAGCACCGGAGCAAATCATTAGCACTCCGTGAACACATGTGATCCTCACATCACAGCCATCCCATTAGGTTGTCCCAATTTCTGTCACTTCGGGGCCTTTGGATCCGGACAATGATATGTGTACACAACTTGCAGATAAGATCACAAACAATACTATCATAATGATCCAATAATAAGTTTAGATCTGAGATCATGGCACTCGGGCCCTAGTGACAAGCATTAAGCACAACAAGTTGCAACAAAGTCAAATAGCACTAATAGAGATACTAGGCACTATGCCCTAACTATCTTATTCGATTACATGATAGAACTCATCCAATCCCTACCATCCCCATAGCCTACAACGGGGGATTACTCACTTGTGGATGAGGGAAACATTATGGTTGATGGAGAGGCGTTGGCGATGACGATAATGATGATCCTCCCCAAATTACCCGTCCCGTCAGGGTGCCAGAATGGAGTTTCTGGTTCTGAATCGCGGCTCCTGGTGGTGGCAGCGCAGCGGAACTCTTCCTAGAAAAATGACGACCCCCCTCGGTTTTTAGGTCAAGAGGCGTATTATAGGCGAAGAGGGAGGCTGAGGGGGTGTCTGGGGTGGCCACACCCTCCTACGCACCTAGCAGGGGTGTGGGCTCCCCAGGCCTCCACTCCGTCTCATATTCTGGCTCCGTGGTTCTTCTGGTGAAATAGGATTTTTTGGCATTTTTTCCGAAAATTTTCCTGATAGTTGATTTTCTGCACAAAAACTAGACACCGAGGTAATTGTGCTGAAAACAGCGTCAATTTGTGTTAGTTGTATCCAAATCACACAAGTTTAGAGGATAAATAATAGCAAAAGTGTTCGGGAAAGTAGATTCGTTTTGGACGTATCACTTTGTAAATCTCAATGCATCCAACATTTTGTCAAACCGAAACTTTGTAAAGTTTGAACATGAGATCCTTCTGCAAGTTAGTGGATCTGCATCACTTATTTTTCTTACCAAATATTGAGATAAATACACTTTTAGTCAAACTTGTTGCACCATGTGTGCAAATTAGTACCATATCTTGCAAAGTGGACAAAATTAGTCCCAAAACATGCATCCTGGTGCAAATTAGTCCATTTGAAACAAATTTAAGCCTATTTGACCAAATTCGTACACGTTGAGCTGTCATGAATGTGCGCTTCTGCAAATGACACCGTAAAATAGTACTAGCGTGTAACTTGTGTCCTTCCACGACTTGTATTGCTTTTGAAAGTTCATGTAGATTTTTTGTGTAGATTGATGTTCTTTAGGTTGGCTGAACAATGTACTTTGCAATGCTCAAGTTAACTGACACTGCACATATGCATTTCACTCAATATTGCATTGTCAGTTTTTAGTTAGCTAAAATTTTATTAATTTGATTCTTTTCTTATACACTGCATAATCCCTGTGCATCAAAAGGTTTTTTATGTGTCACAATTCAACTTGAGCATTGCGAAGTACTCCAACATTGGATCAGCACATGTACATATGATATTCGCATATCATGTTAAATTCCCAAGATTGTAGCTCGATAACATGGGCTTTTCTATAAACAATGATGCTTTGCGTGGGCCCATAAATTACCCTGGCCTCACTTTTCTTATCTTATCTTATCTTATCTTAACTTACATCTTACAACTATATAGTGTATGTAGAACTTTGAACACTGACCGTTGGATCAAAGATTGGCAAATCCCAACATTTCTAGCTATTGGATATTATTTTCCATTATGCGATCTAGAAGATTCTATTGATAGTATTTAGCACAATGAACTTTATGCACAAACCTCAAACACACTTCTCCGTCATTCTAGAATCTTCTCTCATTTCTCTAGAGCATGTTCCCAAATTTTTTGACTATTATGGGCTTATTTAATTTGCAGGAATCCCAAAACAGAGGAATAGGAAATCCATAGGATTGGAGTTGCATGACCTCTTTAATCCTATTGGAATAAAAAATACAGGAATTTGGATCAAGTATGTGTTTGAATCACAGGAAAATAAAGGAATTCAAACATGACGTTCTGTTGGAGTGAACGGAAAATACAAATCTCGGATTTCTGAATTACTACTCGTACCCCAGGAGTCTTGTACTACTCTCTCCATTTGGAAATATAAGATGTTTTAGGTATGTGAAGTAAATGTATCTAGACACCCTTTAGTATGTTGATTCATTTGAACCTACACACTAAAAAGGTTTCTAGATATATTAGCTCACTAATCAAGAACATATTTATATTTCCAAATGGAGGAAGTATTAGGGAGTCAGGCTAGTCTCCTCTGAAGCGTGGAACACACGTCCAAATTAAATACTTCGACCGTCTAGACATCTAGTACTATTAGTATGGAGTAGGTTGTCGGCGGTCACTGTCTCGTCGAAATTCAGCTGAGAGGAGTGCACGCTAGCTGGATTAATCCAGCCATCCCCCCTTGCCTATTCCCCAGCCCCCCTCTTCCCGGCATTTTCCCCTTCCACACCATGCGTTGCCGCTACCGCCATATACCGCTTTTGGATTCTCTTCCGCGTCTCGGTCAGGGAGTTGGCGTCGTTGATTACCCCTCTCTTCTGAAACCACAATCAATAAAATACAGACACTGCCTTGCGATGGCGTCAGCGAGCAAGAACAGTGAGCATGATTCTGAGCTGTTTCACGATGTGTTTACTGAAGTCCCCTTTGAAGAACTCAAAACTAGATGTGACGTGATCACCGCCCCCAGCCTAATCGGTTCGTCCAAACTTTTTCTTAAATCTGTGGAAGCTAGTGCAACATTGGATGCTTCAGTGCCATTTGACCTCCCATGTGTTCTTCATTCCCCCCGATAAAGGGCCACCCGATTTCTTGCATTACTTCAAAATTGATAGTCTCGTGCAAGATGTTGCTACTGGATAGGTTCTCATCCGATACTATGGTACCAGCCTATAGTTATGGGCAGTGGTTAGGCCCCAATGGAGATTGGATTATAACGGCTGGGTTTAGAGGAAAGCTTGAGCTTTGCAACATGTACAATCGTCGCAATATTCCTCTCCTAGCATTGTCGTTCCAAGAAACTGACCATACAACCACGTTCTTGTTGGATAATAATCATGCAGAAGATTGCTATTTGCCAAGTTCCCATAGCTACTGGGAGATATAAAGATTTCTCGATTGTTGTAGTCTGCGACGTCAGAATTGTTGTCCTTCAGGGCGGTGATGATGGATGGAAAGTTCTTCCACTTCCTCTTAACCACACCCTGAGCCCTTATAGTTACAATGATGGAATTACCCATGACGGACTGGTGTTGTCCACGGCTCTATATAGCAACGTTCATGTTTGGGATCCTCTCCATCCTGGTAATTATTCCTTCATATGTAGTGTAGTGGCTACATGGCCCAAGCTATTTTACTGAAATGACATAGGGAATGTTTCGTTTAAATGAAAATACGAGTAGTTATTTTAGACTCTATGAATTGTATGAATCATAGGATTTACATAGGATTTATTCTTATAGCAGTCGTTTGATTCATCTGATTGAATTATGTAGATTTTCTGGATGTCTTTTAGTTCATTCGATAGGAATTTAAGATCTACTTGAAGTTCCTGAAAAGAATCTTTTCAATGGTTTTCTGTATTTGCATGGGTTTTTGGCAAGTTCCCTTGCAAATGAACCGGTCAACTCTCTTTTCCTTTTTTAAATAAATCGAGGCAAAATTGTCTGTCCTGATTCGAAAAAATATGAGTCCGTTCTTTTGGGTGTTTCTCTGTTATATAATGCTTTGTTTTCTTTGTAGGATTGTTGGTCGTAGTTGTTTTTCCTATGTTCGAGCTACTTTGCATGCAATTCAATTGGAAGGAAATTTTTCAGTAGAATTCACTATATCATGCTACCGAAATCTTAAGTTAACATGTTCTACCTTTTTCAAGGTCATGCGCTGGTCTTGACGCGACCTTCTGCCGCAGATGACTTGGTGAATGCATTTCTTAATACTACTGGAGACGAGCACGACTACTTTTTTGGTTTTTGGTGGTTAGCAAGGTCTACATATGATTCCAGGATTCTTAATATATATACGCTTGGCAATTCTTATGATTCTAGTAGTCTTACTTGTTATTTCCGCCATCATACCGGTACTGCTCATCCTCGTGTTATACACTGCGGTCGCACTGTCTCCACTTATACTTTCCGGTTTGGCTGCTTGGTGTTCTCAATGAACATTGGTCAGGTTGATCAAGCTCATCCATGGGAAGGATTGCTGTAACATCCCAATTTTCATTAAACCAAATCATTTTCATTACATTCATATCACCATAGCATATGTGAGCATTGCACACAAAATTTCAAACTTCAAAACCTAGCAAAACCCTAATTTAAACCCCTCTTATTTGCATGTATGGGGCATGTGTTTTATTTTTGTTTTTATACCCCAAAATGTTTTGGAGTGGTTTATTGTGTTTAAAACACTTTTAAACACTAGAATAATCTCACAAAATTTTGGTAAAAATTTGGTTTGATTTGGAATTATTTTGATCATTCAAATCTTATTTGGAAAATGAAAACAGAAAAAGAAAAAGACTAAGAGGAAAAAAAAGGCAACCAACTAACCTACGTGGCCCAGTAAGCAGCTAGCAGCCCATCCGGGTTTTACCCTCTCCCCCTATGTTTCTCACCACGCTGCGCCGCACCCCCTCGCTGACAGGTGGACCCCACCTCCACGTCACCCCTTTGTCCTTAATCAACACCTCGACGACCCGCTCTTCCGCTTCAATTCGTTTAATTCTGATTGATTCGCTACATAATTCCGTCCCTCGCCCCTGCTACTTAACCCCCTCGACCTCCACTCCATTTCCCCCACACCACAACCTCTGAGCGCCGCCAGGCTTCGCGCATTCCACCTCAAAACGCCGCGACTCCGACGAGCTCGTTGACCAAATTCCGGTGAGCCCCTGTGCCCCCTTGGCCTCTAGTTCATGTTGTTGTGTTCGCAATCGTCTTGCGCTTCTTCTGACACTTGCCGTTTGCTTTCTTATGCACCAGAGCCTCGCCTTTGTCAAACGACTGCAAGTGCCCGACGACAACCTCAACTCCGACGAACAATCCTTGCCGTGTCCGTGCACCCCTCCTTCGTCTGCGACCACCACTGCATTCACCTTGTCGCCGCGGCTCTGGTAACCCCCTAAGCCACCCACTTTACCCTCTGGCCTTGCCGGAACATTGTCGATAGACGTGCCGCCGCCGTGCTCGCTATTTGCGCCGCTAGGTTATGGACAGTGTGTTTAGATCCGTTAGATCTAGATCTTGGGGCTGAGATTAGAAGCGAGTGCGAAGAGGTACTGGTGGATCTGAGCCGCAGGATCTCACTTATATCTGACGGTGCACGCGCATGATCTGCGCGAACTGGTACAGGACAATCATATGGCGCCGCGTGTCTGGGTTTTTGATTTAAAATCCAGATTTGAGTTATTATTTGTTCAAACTTGTAAAATTCATAACTTTTGATCTGTAATTCAGAAAAATACAAATTAGGTGTCTATTGATTCATAAAAATATGAACTTTATTTCTATGGCCTTAATTTTGTCATTTTCTTCTTAAAAATTAGAGTTTTATGCAGATACATTTGTAGGGATATTTTGGCTATAAAAAAATTTGTATATTATTTTTAGGTGGTTTTTGTGATCTTTAGACTTTAAAATTGTATAATATCTTCTGTACTGTAGAGTTTGGTTTTAAAAATGTGTTATGCATCTCATTGAATTTTTGCATGCATTCATGTTATTTTTGAGTGATATATTGAATTTTTTATATTTTGTTGTTTGAATTTGTTGTGTAGATTTTGTGGATTGTGAAGTGTGTGATTGTGAGGACTGTACCTATTCTCCTAGCTACCAAGGCAAGTAATATTTCATCTTATGTCCTATTATTTTACCTAATGCACTAGTGTTTTTTTTGTAGGACTTGCGTGTTAATTTTTCAAGTATAATGCTATGCTATGTAAATCCTATAGATTATATCTTGGTAGAATTTTCCTAAGTTAGGAGACATTGTATGCTAGAATGCTTAGTCTTCCTATTAGAATTAGTGGGTGGAAAATTCATGGTATGATATTATAGAAAGATTATGCCTATGTGTTTTTGACTAAGAAAACAACCTTGTTATTGAAACACCTGGGTGGAATGGGACTTGTATGGATTGTGTTGAGTGGTTAACCAGGGCCCATTTCTATGGTTTACTGTGGCGCCCCGCAAAAACCACTACTAGAAAATCGCGTGTTATTTTCATTCATGCATCATCATGACATCATCATGCATATCTTGCCTAGAAATATTTTCAGAAAAACCATAGTTTATCTTCTATATTATATCCCTTCTTTTATTCAAATTATGCTTCTTGATATTTTAATTATGAGAAACTATTTACAAAGTGTTTTCTAAATATAAAAATAGAAAAATAGACACTATTCTAAATAATAATAATAATTAACACCTAGACCTAAACCGGCCAGGCCCAGCCGGCTGAACCTAGACAAACTATCCCTGCCCAAACCCTAGCTTCCACCCTCACACCTCACCCCCCCCCGCCACCACCTAACCTAACCTAACCACCAGACCGAACCCAAACCACCTGAACCTAACCCTACCCAACCCGACGCACCCAGCGACCACACGCAACACACACCGCACACACGCCACACACGCGAACCAGACCACCCACCTCCTTGGCCGACCGATCCCTGGCCCCAACCGCGCCCCGCGACCTGGTCGCCTCCCCTCGTGGCCCCACCATCCCCACCTCTCCTCTCTCTCGCGGATGCCACCAACCCCCCGCCCCTGCACGCTCTCGCGACCGCCTCCCTCTCGCGCCGCCAGCGCCAAGTCCCGCCTCCAGTCGCCCTCCTCCTCCTCTGTCTCCTTGTCGGGCTTCCCCTCCGCCTCCTCGTCATCGGCCAAGCTCGCCTCCTCCTCTCCAGGAATCACCCGTGCGCGGACGACCCCGGCCCACCGGCTCCTCGGCCTCCCTCGCCCGGAGCTCCTCCGGCCGCCCCCCTCCACCGCGTCATCGCGGGTCCCCTCTGATTCGACCTCGCAACCCGCCCTCGCCGTCGCGGCAAGCCGCCGTGTCGCCAAGCCCCGTCCCTTGGCCGCCTCTGCACGCCTCTACCTCAACCACCACCCTCCTCCGAGCGCTGCCGACCGCCCGCCGTCGCGTCTGGCCGTGCCCCTCCGCCTCGCGTCACCTCGACCTCGACCCGGGGCGTCGTCTCCGTCCTCCGTTCGTAGAGCGCCTGCCGCCCTCCTCCCTGCGCGCTCCGCCCGTCGCCACCGACCAGCAGGCCGCCGCCGCTCGGGTCCTGCTAGTCGACGCCGCCTCTCCTGGCGCTCCTCCGTCGCCCACCAGAGTGCCGTTGCTGCGGCAGCTTGCTCTCCCGCTGCCGAGCTTCCCCTGCAGCACTGTCCCCGTCCACCTGTGCACCTCGCTGGCCTCGTCGCGTCCGGCGGTCCGGCCTACAACATCTCCACCTCGTGAACCTGGCATCTTGACCTTTGCCATGATAAACTGCTCGATTTGTCCTTGTTGCCTTGGTGTCGCCCTCGATGTGTGGAGGAGTTGTCTCTGCCGTGACAGTGAGGCCTCCTACGTACAAGGTCTTTGACTCTTGTTGTTTATTTGCACCGTGGCCGCCAAGATCGACCGATAACCCCGTGATATACCAAAGATGTACCAATGCGACAAGAGGAGGTGACAGAGCCAAATCCGAGACCCTCGACAAGAACTCCGACATGGATCAGATGATTGTCGGAACCCAAGATCTTCCTCACGGCACGCCAAGACCTCCGTCATGGAAACCGCAAGATCCATTCCCGAACGCCAAGATCACCGATGCGAATACGCCAAGTTCGTCTACCCCGGACACCGTGCGACAAGATCTACTTCACGGATCCGAAGACCCCGGTACCCGATCCACTCAAGTTCGCCATCGATGACAAGATCGACACCGACCAGGGCGAGTCCGATGCGCCCCCGACGCCACACCAAGTTCTTCTTCCCGAACGCCAAGACCGACCCGATACGAGGACACGACAAGATCTTCGCGACGGCAAGATCGACCGCTTGGACCCAAGATCTCCGTCACGACACAACAAGTTCTCCATCTCGAATCTGAACCTCGATCCCTGTTGAACCCTGAGACCCGACCCCGAACCCCTCGGAGCCCAAGTTCGCCGAACCCTAATGTGATTCCCTTTCCAAGACCCCTATTTTTATAATATATGACATAAACTTGTTGCATATTAAATTGTTCATATTTGCACACATATCATGTGGTTTGGGGGCCTTATGCCGATTCACCATATAATTAAATATGGGGCCCATATGCGGGCAAATCTAGTCTTATATTGGCCTCATTTAAATTTGTGTAGCGAACCGGTGCTATCTTTTGTCTTGATAATGCAACAATTAAATTGCGGGGTAGTTAAATAACTTGAACCATCTGAATAAATGTCGGGACCCCGGTTCCGCTTAATATGGCCTAATTGCACCGCATCTGCATCATATCATAATCATGCCGGATCTTTTGCCATAGTATTAAATATTGCATCTGGTGTTTCTTCTAGTGCTTTGCTTCTTCGCGGATTAGGCCGATGAGTTGATGCGAGTGTCGACCCGATCTTCGGTTGAACCTTCGGCAATATGTTTTCAGGCGAGCATCTCCCCCTTTCTACCTATCTTACTGTTATAGTATTTATTCCCTCCTGTTGATCTATTGATATCTGTGTTGCGTTGCTCTAGTTTTCGTACCCGTGATATCCCTTGCAGCCTTATATTGCCTTGGACACATCCTATTACCTGTTGTTTGGTAGATAGTTAGACCTGCGCGTCGTAGTCGCTTGCTCAAGTGCTGTTGCGTGTCGTCAAGTACCACAGTTGTTGGAGTATTGCCGCATGTTTAATGTTGGAGATGATCATGGCTTTAATTATCGTTTACTTCAATTATCGTTTAATAACTAAAATTGAAGTAGGTAAATGCAGAGGCACCGGTGGGCAATAGATGTTATTTGGTTGTTAACCTCCCACTAGTGTCCCGTAGGACCCCGAGTTCTTGACACCTGTTCCGAGATCGAGCGCGCTAATCACAGGTCGGGTGTATGGGCACCCCCATCGATTTAGTACCTGATTCCAAGTACTGTACTGGGGGTCACAATTAGTTTGGGGCTTTATCACTATTCTGTACTTATGCCATGCTTTACTGCTTAATTTAAATTGTGTGAGGTACTGCACGTGTACTGTTTTGGAAGCGGAGTGTTTTCGCGGTATTGACAAGCCCGAGAGTTTCGGGTTCCCAGTCGTTTACAGCCACTAACGCAAACCCTGAGTCCGTCTCGGAGACCGGCCGACTTCGTTGCGGGTAGCTTAGAGGGGTGGCCCCCTGTGCTTGCTTTGGGTCTGGGAAACGTCGTGTCCGAAACCCCGTCGACATACCGTTGGGTGTATGTTTTGTGATCTTGTACCTACCTGATCCGACAACAAGGGTGTAGGTGCGTGTGGGAACTTTGGTGCACCCCTGCAGGGTTAAATCTTTTTGAGAAGCCGTGTCCGCGGTTATGGACGACTTGGAGAACAGTTCTCGATCATAGACAACTATAACTAAAGTTTACTGCTATAATTTGACTTGTATCCGATATGACTAGTAATCAGCTTCACTACAACGGAATGGCTAAAGAAAAGTACCAACAACTGCTGGGTTTGGGATATCTCATGCCAACTGCATCTGACTAGTAAGTGTTGCAACTACAACAGAATGGTTAACTAAAACTGCCCACTGCTTATTATATCAGGACGATTATCTATACCTGACTAGTAATTGCTGCAACGATAACTGAATAAATAAAACTGCCAACTGCGTGAGTTCCTCGGTTGACTTCCTCGTTTGGTCTCGAGGGGGAAACACCAGGATGGGTATGTTTGGTGGTAGTATCAAGATGGTTCCGAATAGGACTTTCTTATCCCTCTCTGGTAGCCGACAGTTATATCGAGTCTCTATAGGTTGTTTAGTGCATGCTGCGCTGCCGCTCAGTCCACCATACCTATGTAGGCGAGGACCGCCAAATTCTAGTCTCGCCGTGTACTGGCCTCAGTACTGACCGCTCTCTCTTTTTCCTTGGCCCTTTGTCGGCACCCCCTTTTGTTTAAGCAGGTTTTGAGATCGACGTCGTTAGCAGGGTTACCCTTCCGGCTTGGCCTGGGCAGGGTTATGGACGCCATTGGTTATTCTCCAGGGCTCTTAGCCCCATTTGCATCTTGTCCGTAGCTGGACGCTCTATCGTTTTCAAGGTGATTTGGATCTTTGTTCTGTATATCTGTATTCTAGACTCATGGAGTTGTGTTGTATATATACCTATTCTGTGGGTCCCATCAAGGACTGTTGTGTAATGGTATTACTTCGTTTTCCACCCGCACGAAAGTGCCTGGTGGGCACCTTCGAATCGTTTCTATGCGGGTTTGGCGGGAATCGCTGAAACTTGCATAGGGCCGATTCTGAGGGTGTTACATTTACCTTAGTATCACACTTGTGAATGGCCACCCAGGAACAAAGAGATTTGAGATGTTTTGTGTTGCAAAGCTTCCAGTGCAACCATATGGCATATGGGCTCTGCCTTGACCAACTAAGTTGCAAGAACTCAGCCAGATGCACATATGGTGGTAGAGTTGATAGGATGGAACGCGTCCATGGTGATCTTAGGGATTGCTTCTAAAAAGTCTCATCTCGATGCATGTAGAGTCTTGTGGGGAAAGTGCACCACCTCTCGAGAGGGTAAACCTAAGTACTTAGCCGTGTACCCGGTTATGGACAATTTTGAGCATCAAAGACATTGAAATGGTTCCAGAATCTCCTCATCCGAATTTATCTAAGTTAAAGTTTATGGGTGAACAAGGGTAGTGGTTCACCAATGTCTATTGGTGGTTCCTTATTGTTTTGCAGAAACAAAACTTAGTATTTTCAAACTAGTAGGATAAAACTTACTTTGTGCAAAGCCAGCCTGATCCACACTTAGCCAAATTCATGTAGTTGTTAGTCTCTACTATATAATTATGGTATCACTTGCCAATACAATTCCAACTGTATTGACCCCTTGTGGATGTAACTTATCATGTTGCGGGTTACTCTGATGGTGAGTAGGGATATGAGTCTACACTTAACATGTTTGCATATGGCACATGAAGATGAAGACTTTATTTATATGCTATGTAATGAGCACTCTTTACAAGTTAGCCTTGGGCTAAGTGAGTTGTAAGAACTATTGTACTCCTAGAATTTAGATGTAATAATGACCTTCGTATCAGTGTACCTTATCTTAAACTGTGGGTTCTAGCATTTCGATCAAGGGATTACCACTGCAATCACAGGGATATCTACCTTATTGGGTGAGATCTTATAGATGGTATCAGAGCACTGTGTTGCCTGTAGGTTTATGACCCTAAGATGGATTAGATTAAGAATGCCACTAGGAAAATGCAACATCTCTATGAATTTTACACTTGTATCTTTTCATCTCGTAAAACCTCTTCTAATCTTATTTCTCATCTCTATTTGTAGATAGCCGCTATCAACGAATCCGTCAGGAAGGGACCACCGATGACCATGACCCCAGATTGTGAGACAGAGTTTCCCAAGGCACTCAAGAACCTCATGATTAGCTTGGGGATAAATGGTGAAGCCATTTACAAGGGATTTCCAGTGATGGATGAAGGAGAAGAGTATTGATGGGTACAAATCCACTTGTATAAAAACAAGGAAGATAACCACAATGAGTCGGTATTCTGCATGGTCACGAACACTGAAATGCATATGACATTCTTTGACTCTGCAAGGAATGCAGCATGGAATGCCATTGAAGAACTTCGAGAAAGGCTTAAGTGTAGAATGCTCAACACTCAGAATGATCTTAGAGAGGGGAGAAAACATACCCAAGACGTAGATACCACCATAAAACAGCTAAGGAGGGATATAATAGACTTAGCATGTGAGTCTTGTGATCAAGACAAACAGATTGCCTCCAAGGATGCCCAGATAGCTACCTTGACTAGTGAGTGAAGAATGCAATGTATCTTATAGTTGGACCACCACACTTGACATTTTCTCGCGTTAATAATTTGATCATACCGACCTATGTGGTATGGCAAAAATTTGTCTAAGTTGTGATTGAACCTTGGTGCTTGAGTTGAATAATGTATGCAATGACTTGTGTGGATTAATGTTCCGTTGAATGTTTTTGGCTTTTGTTTTGTCACTTTATGTTTTTCTCTTTACTTGTGTTGTTTCTAATTTTTCTCCATCCTATGCATAGAAGCCTAGCTTTGTTTACAGCACTGCTGAGGAGTTCAAGAGTACTCGCTTTGGGACTCACATTTTGCAGCTTGTCAATGTACTCTCTCTCCCAATCCCTACCATCAAGGGAATTCAGATCAAGAAGTTTGAGAGAAAGGACTTATGGGGATTCAGGGTTACTCAACCAGGACGCCAAACAGAGCCTCCAACGGAGGAGATTGCCTTCAAGATACTCTATAATGATCAAGAGAGAGGCCTCGATGTCGCTATGCAGGAGGTGATAGGATGCCTTTGTGGACGTCACTCTGCCGAGCTCAAGGACCACTACTTACATTTCTTCGGGAGACGTTGTTAGACTAATCTTGTTACAAGTTTTTGTTTAGATTATTTCTTTTAAACTGTGTCACATTATGTTTATTTCATAGAAGATTTGTAGCATGCACGTACTGAAGTATTTGTGCGTGCAAGTCTTGTATGGCCAGAAGCTTGCTCAGTCCACGTTGCGGCCGGGTCGTCATAGCTTCCGGTTAGGCCACGAGCGAGTCCACGATCTGAAGCCATGGTATGGCGCGTGCAATTCGGATCATGGCGTAGTTATCGCTCAATCAGTTTTTCAGTTGAATCAAAGGAAGAAGAGAGAAAATACGCAGAAGTACGCGTCGCAAAAAAATGTCTATGTTGTACGTGTGTGGTTCTCTGTTCTTCCCAAGTTCATTCACCTGCCGTGTGTAGCTAGGAGTCCACGAGATCCCGTGAGTGTAGATCACGTCCGAATTTCCATCATTTGGTATTAGAGCCTTAGGGTTTTTGATGGCAACTGGCGGCAGCGTCGTTGGTGGTGTCGGCGGTGGTGATCTGCAATAGGCGACACAACCCCTCAGAAGAGCGGCGGAAGCAGCGGTGGAAAGTACACACCGCCTTACAGGAGGACGGGTGCTCACGCCGGCATCGATGATGGCGCCGTTGTGGTCCATGCGCCGGCAAGGACTATGAACGTCCCCGTCCAGTACCCGCAGCTCACCAACACCAACTATGCTCTATGGGTTGTGAAGATGAAGCTCCTTCTCCGACCGTTTGGCATCTGGTCGGCGATTGAAGGTGAGGGGGAGGTGGGCGCTGAAAAGGATGAAGCAGTGTTCGCTGCCATCTCCTAGGCTGTCCCGGACGCAGTCATGATGGCCATCGCGGGATGCAAAACCGCGAGGGAAGCATGGGAGACGATCTGATGCATGCGCGTCGGAGAAGACCATGTGAAGAAGGCGAGGTTGAAGCAGCTGAAGCGGTAGCTCGATCGTCTCGAGATGGATGATGGCGAGACTGTGACCGCGTTTGGGCAGAAGCTCACTATGCTGGTGAGCGAGATTCGCTCCCTTGGTGAGCATCTCACGGACGAGGCCTATTGGCCCAGCCCCGATCGCCGAGTGCAGTCCGGCGTGACGACAACGATGATCCGGCGAGTTCGCGCACATACGGTACGATCAGCCTAGCACTTTGAGCTAGCTAGCTGATCAAACTCTCAACTCACACGCGTATGTACATGGAAAAACAATATATGGCTACAGGGCCCTCTCGGTCCTGCTGTTTGTACTGAATCTTACGGTTGTCTTACAAGGCTACTACATGGGTGTATATATATCCAGCAAGACGACGCAGCGTCAATACGAATAGGTGTTGGACTACTAGTCCTACTCGGTTAGTATACGGAACACGCACACGCACACGACATCGTCCGTGTCCTATCGGGATTATTATTCCTCACAATCACCCCCCTAAGCACGATGTTCCCATCTTCACAGCTTGGACGCCGATCCTTCCTCGCATCTCCGCAAACTTCACTCGTCCCAAAGATTTAGTTAGGATATCCGCAAGCTGATGATTGGTGCAAACATAGTTGACTTCAATCTTGCTCTCCTCTACACACTGTCGTATGTAGTGATACTTCGTATCAATGTGCTTACTCCTGTCATGATGCACCGGATTCTTGCACAATAAAATTGCAGACTTGTTGTCAATATTGAGCACCACTTGTTCCGCCTCTTGATTGGTGAGATCACCGAGTAGACTTCTTAGCCACACACCTTGGCACGCCGCAGTTGCAGCCGCAATATACTCAGCTTCACAGGATGACTGTGCCACCACTTTTTGCTTTTGTGATAGCCAACTTACTATGCTTCTTCCCAAGAAATATGTCACGTCCGAGGTACTCTTACGGTCGTCAATATCTCCTGCCATGTCTCTATCACTGTAGCCAAGTAGTTTCACCTCCTCCTTCTCTTTCGAGTAGACAATACCAAAGTTTGTAGTACCTTTGATATACTTGAGTATATGCTTCACGGCTGTCCAATGCTCCATTGTGGGTGCTTCCATGAAGCGACTCACATAGCCAACGTAATAGGCCAAGTCCGGTCTTGTGTTAATGAGATACCTCAAACTTCCTACCACACTCCTATACTTCGTTGCATCAACCGCAGGTGCTTCACTCCTTTTGCTCGGTTTGAGACGAGGTTCCATCGCAACATGAATTAGATTGCACTGTTCCATGCCACACTTCTCGAGTATCTTCTTTGCATATGCCTCTTGGCATAGCGTGATCTCACCCAGCTTTTGATGTACCTCGATCCCAAGGTAGTAGCTCAACAAGCCTAGATCACTCATCTTGAATAACTCCTTCATTCGTAGCTTGAACTTTGCAATCTCCTTCTCATCCGCTCCTGTTATCAATAGATCATCAACATAGATGCCAACTATTAGATGATCCCTTCCTTTACCTCGCTTATACATCGCATGCTCCAGTGGACTCTTCTCGAATCCGAGAGAGATCAATGTACGATCAAGCTTGATGTTCCACGCCCGAGGGGCTTGCCGTAGCCCGTACAGCGCCTTGTGTAGCTTCAAAACCTTGTGTTCTTCTCCCTCTTTGATGTATCCCGGTGGTTGCTTCACATAAACTTCTTCTTCTAACTCCCCATTCAAAAACACGGATTTCACATCCATGTGATGCAATTTCCAAGATTCTTGAGCTGCGAGAGCGATAAGTAATCTCACCGATTCCATCCTTGCAACGGGAGCAAACACTTCTTAGAAATCCACACCTTGATATTGCACATACCCCTTGTCAACTAGCCGAGCTTTGTGTTTCACCAACTTCCCTTCGGCATCCTTCTTGATCTTGTACACCCACTTGAGCCCTATGGCCTTGTGATTGTTGGGTAGATCGACAAGCTCCCATGTATCGTTGTCTTTGATCGATCCCAACTCCTCATCCATAGCACGACGCGAACACTCCTTCGTATTAGCATCCTCGAATTTCGTCGGCTCCTCGGTGAGTAAACACCGACCTTGTCCTCTCCCTCGCGCACGTGTTGTACGAAGGGTCTCCGACGGATACAACTCCAGTACACTTCGGAATTTTTCTGGAGTAGGTGCCCGTCTCCTTTCTTCCCGTGCACTTGGAGGAGACGTGGAAGCTGACGTAGTACTTGTTTCAGCGTCTACTGATTTCTGCAGTTTCTGTCAGTGTACTGCATGTTGGCGACATGACATCGTCACCCGCGTCCACTTCTGGACTGCCGCTAGTCCCTCCTGATGGGAGTGTGCAGCTGATGGGCCACTTGCGTCAGGGCTCTCGTCCGCGCGTGGACTGGATGGCGACACCGAGCCTCCAGGTGTAGCACGTGAGCTGCTACTCGTGCCGGGACTCACACTCAGAGAGATGTCTCCAGGCGTAGCGCTGCTGCTGCTCGCTTCCGTACCTCCATCTTCTGAACCAGCGCCTAAATACGTAACACCACGGGACGTTGTTTCTTGATCATCTGCATGCGAATCACTGTAGACTACAGTAAATATTTCATCAGAAATTGATTGTACCGGTTCCGTAGAGCCCCAATTCCATGATTTCTCCTCCTCGAAGACGACGTCACGTGTCACCACCAACTTTTTGTTCACTGGATTGTACGCGTGATACGCCTTCGAACCGTATTCATAGCCGATCATGACCATTGGAGTACTTCGATATGCCAACTTGCTAGTATGCCTGGTCACCGTCTTCACATGCTCCACGCACCCGAAAGTGCGAAGATGATCAACCGAGGGCTTGCGTCCGTACAATGCTTCGTACGGTGTCATACCAACCACGCTCTTAGTTGGCGCCCTATTCAGCAAATAGACGGCCGTCGTGACCGCCTCGCCCCAAAACCTACCCGGCACGCGCTTTGCTTTTCATCATGCTACGTGCCATGGCCACCACGGTTTGGTTCCTTCTTTCCACAACACCGTTTTGCTGTGGTGAATATGGTGCAGTGAGATACCGCCGGATCGCATTAGCTTCGCAAAAGTCCTTGAATTCATTGGAGATGAACTCACCCCCCCGATCGGTACGGAGGGCCTTCAACTTGGCCTCGGCCTCTACTTCGGCCGCCATCTTCACAATTCTGAAGGCTTGCAAAGATTGATCCTTACTCTTCAGCAGCACAACCCACATGTATCTACTGAAGTCGTCGACGATGAGAAAAAAGTACTTGTTCCCGGCGGGGGTCACCGGCGTGATTGGTCCGCATAAGTCTCCATGCACCAACTCAAGAACCTTACTTGCTCGATATTGTCCCTCCCTTGGAAATGGGGCTCGCCTTTGCTTCCCAATGAGACAACCGTCGCACACCTGCTCAACATGATCAACACATGGTAAGCCACGTACCATCTCCTTCTGTCCAAGTTGTCGTAGAGCTTGGAAATTTAGATGTCCGTAGTGTGCAGGCCACTTCCACGCAGAGTCTTCCATGCTTGTCTTCAAACATACTGGATCCGCCCGATTGAGATTGAGGATGTAGAGTCTATTCTTTGACCTCTCCACCTTCATGATGAGTTGCCTTTGGCGGTCATATCCGCACAGGAACTCGTCCTCCAAAACGATCTTGCATCCACGCTCCGCGAGCTGACCAAGACTGATGATGTTGGTCTTTAGCTTGGGAATATAGTACACATCAGTGAGTACCTTGTGACCTCCATCCTTCAACTCAAACAGGACTGTGCCTCGCCCTGCAATCTCCACCTTTGACCCATCGCCGAATCGCACGGAGCCTCCAACCGTGAGGTTCAACTCAGAAAACTGAGCCTTGTCGCCGGTCATGTGGTTGCTAGCGCCTGTGTCGAGGTACCAAACGTCGTGAGCCGTCCGCATCCTCCGCGGGAAGACCTTCTCTTCCACGAGCATGACGATCTCCGCAGCGGACTCCTGAGGAGTTGATTCCTTGGTGTTCATTAACTCGCAAGCTTCGAGCATGAGCATCATCGGTCCATCATCTCCTTCCTTTGCCATGAGAGCCTTCTCCTTTGAACGGTTGGGACACTCCGATTTGAAGTGCCCGAGCTGATTGCACTTATGGCAGCGAAGATTTTTCTTGTCGAATTTCTTCTTTGGCTTCTTCGGCTTGTTGTCCGACCTGTTCGCCGGGACCGAACCATCGCCACTGCTAGATGCTTTATCGCTCCTCTCCTTGGCGACCATTGCCTGCCACTAGGCACGTATAAGCATGAGGTGCTCATCTCGATTCGCGTCGCCGTAGGTGATCTTCATCCGCTCGTCATGCGCCTTGAACCGTCCAACCAGGTCATCCATCGTGAGGGTGGTGAGATCAACGCATTGCTCGATTGCCGACACCACAGATATGTACCGCGGCGGCGCCGTGCGAAGCAAACGCATTAAGACTGAGATATCTTCCAGCTTCTCACCTTGCGCGCGAATCGCGTTGACAATTGTGGCTACCCTCGAGGCAAAAGCGTCCAGCGTCTCATCTCCTTCCATCTCTAGGTTCTCGTACTTTTTCTACAAGGTTTGTAGGGTCGCCCTGCGGACACGCTCGTGCCCAAGATTCAATGTCTTGAGTGTCTCCCACGCCGCCTTTGCAGAATCCTTCGAGATCAGGTGCTGCATCACGTCCGCCGGCACCACGGAGCCGATGGCCGTGAGTGCCTGTCGGTCCTTGCGGTACTTCGACGCGCCCTTCTTGAACTCGTCGCCGCCGGGATCGACAGCCTCCCAGATGTAGTTGCCCTCCATGGCCCACTCCATCCATTTCGCCCACGTCGTGTAGTTGCCGCGATCATACCGCGGGTACTGCGACGACACCGATGCACCCGCAGCCGCACCGGAGTACTCGCCTAGCTCCTTGTCCGTCATGACCTCCCGTTACTAGGAGATCCTCCGCAAGGCTCTGATACCAATTGTTGGCCCAGCCCCGATCGCCGAGTGCAGTCCGGCGTGACGACAACGATGATCCGGCGAGTTCGCGCACGTATGGTACGATCGGCCTAGCACTTTGAACTAGCTAGCTGATCAAAGTCTCAACTCACACGAGTACGTACGGAGAAAAACAATATATGCCTACAGGGCCCTCTTGGTCCTGCTATTTGTATTGAATCTCACGGTTGTCTTACAAGGCTACTACATGGGTGTATATATACCCGACAAGACGACACAACGTCAATACGAATAGGTGTTGGACTACTAGTCCTAGTCGGCTAGCTACACGGAACGCACACGAAACGAGACACACACACGCACACGACACCGTACCGGTGTCCTAGTGATTACCGACTCTAACAAGGTCGTCATTGAGCACCTCTTCAGTGCAGTACCGGACCGATTCGGTGATATCGTCAACACGATTGAGTAGTGGGGAGATCTCTCTACCATGAGCATGGCTGAGGCCCTTGGGCGCCTGGTTGCCTTTGAGGAAAGTCACCGAGGGCACCGCCGTTCGCGCGGTGACGGCTACACTGAAGACGAGAAGCTGATGCTAGTTTCACGTGCCTAGCTGGAGGCGATGATCCTTAAAGATAAGAAGAATGCGGAGGGCTCCAGCGGCGGCAACAAGAACGGCGACGATGGCAAGAAGAAGGAACAGCGTGGCAAGTTCGACAAGTCCAGGATTATGTGCTACGAGTGTGGTGAGAAGGGCCACTTCGCCTCGGAGTGCGAGAATCTGAACAAAGAGAAGGCACTGCTAGGTGATGCTGACGAGGAGCCGGCGCTGCTGATGGTCGTGGCATGTGAGCTTGGGTCAGAGGTGGAGCACGCCGTCAAGGTAAAAGAGAAGGATATTGAGGTCACACCCCCAGGTGCATCCATGGAGAGGTTGGAAGCTGCCAAGGCCGAGGTCGAGCAATTGCGTGGCGAGCTGGCCGCTGCCAAAGTGAAGCTGCACACCATGTCCGAAGGGTACAGGGCAGAGGCAGAGAAGAGAGCAGCGGCTATGAGCCGCGACCATGACAAGGTGCTCCTGCTCGACTGTGTGCGTGCGTTTGAGGAAGACACGAGGCTTGCAAGGCAGGAGAATGCCAAGCTGCTGGAGGTGCAGCACGTGCTCCGCGAAGTGAACAGCAAGTTGCGTGCTTGTTGCACTTAAACCTGACGTGCAATAGCTAGGGGTTTAAGACTGACAGAGTTTTGTTTTGTCAGACAGTTTGTTTCGTTCAGTTAGCAAATAAGTGGCGTATGCACGATCCTGTTCAAGCCACGAACAAGTTAGTCCTAGCTAAGTTAGTTAGGCTGCTGCGCAAGCCTCGCGGGATGGCGCGAGTCAAGGTAAGCGTGGCGGCAATGGCGGATGGTGGGTGAGTGGCTGTGGGATGGCGCAGCTGATCCTCTCTCCCTCCTCTCTGGGTTTTCTGTTTTCAAGTATAAATAACAGAGATAGACAAACGAGAAAAGCTGCAAGTTTTTACGCAGCAAAAATTTCCTCTTCGTGTTCTTGGTTATTTGATCTCGTTGAGTTCAAGTTCGAGCTGCAGGTCTGTCAAGTGGTATCAGAGCCGCGTTCGCGTGGTTCCTGGATCGCCATGGCCGGCAGCAAGAAGGACGACAAGGAGGGGAGCAGGGGCAGTAAGGGGAGCAGCGCACAACGAGCGCATCACCAACGAGAGCTGCATCACACCCGCCTACCACGCACCCATGTGGGAGGAGCCTGCTGCGCCAGGGCGGCGGCGAAATCGTCGTCCACGAACGGGTGATCCGCGACGGCGGCGGCAGCTCCCACATCGTCTACCCCACCCTCACAACTATGAATTACATCGAGTGGGCAATGATCGTGAAGATCAACCTGCGTGCGCAGGGCCTCTGGGAGGCTATGTGCGGCATGGGGGAGCCCAGCGATCGCGAGGATATGGCGGCGCTCTCGACGCTGCTGTGAGCGGTGCCACCGGAGATGGTGCCGGTACTCGCAAACAAGGACACGTCGAAGGAGGCATGGGAGGCAGTGAAGCTGATGCGCATCGGTGTAAACCGCGCGCGCACGACGACGGCGCAACGGCTACGCAAAGATTTCGATCAGATCGCTTTCAAGGACGACGAGAACCTCGACTCCTTCGGCATGCGCATCACCACCCTCGCCAACAACATGTGATCCCTCGGGGACGACATGGACGAGGTAAAGATCGTGCAGAAATTCTTGCGTGAAGTTCCCAAGCAATATTCGCAGATCGCATGCTCGATCGAGACCCTCCTCGATCTGGAGGGGATGAGCGTCGAAGAGTTGATCGGTCGCCTCCGTTCCGCTGAAGAGTAGTGCGCGATCGGCGGGACGGACGACTCCGGGAGCAAGCTGCTCCTCACGGAGGAGGAGTGGATCGCTCGCGGCAAGAAGAAGGAGCAGGAGCAAGCCTCCGGCTCCGGCGACGGCGGAAAGGGAAAGAACCGCGGCAAGCAGCAGAACGGGAAGGGCGGAGGCGATCGCAACATGTCACACATCAAGTGCTATAACTGCAACAAGTTCGCCGGCCACTTCTCCCGCGACTGCAAGGAACCTCGTCGACAGAGGAAAGGTCAGCAGCAGCAAGCTCACCTGACCAATACGGAGGAGGAGCCAGCCGCCCTCCTCGCTCGGGTTGCAACCTGGGCAACGACGACGGACCGATGCTACTGATGGCGATGGTGTCGGCGCGCGAGGACGCGCTGACGAGGTTCACGCACGGACCCTCTGTGCACGTGGACATGGTGGAGAAGCACGTCTTCCTCACCAAGGATGAGCACCGCGACGACTCGCGGTTCCTCGATACAGGGGCCAGTAACCACATGACTGGCAACCGGTCGGTGTTCACGGAGATGGACACCAATGTCACCGGCACCGTGAAGTTTGGCGACGGATCGGTCGTGGAGATCCAAGGGCGCGGAACGGTGATGTTCGCCTGCGCAAACGGAGAACACCGTGCCCTTAGCGATGTCTACTACATACCACGACTGTGTAGCAACATCGTCAGTCTGGGCCAGCTGGACCAGAACGGGTGCGAGGTGCACATCCGCGGTGGATGGCTGAGGCTGCGCGGCCACAATCAAAAACTGCTCGCTAAGGTTCAGAGGGCGCGAAATCTCCTGTACGTCATCACGCTCGACATTGCGCAGCCCGTCTATCTGTCCGCGGTGCACGACGACGTATCGTGGAGGTGGCATGTGAGGTACGGGCACCTAAACTTTGACGCCCTTCGCAAGCTCGCGCGCGACGGCATGGTGCGCGGACTGCCGCGGATCGACCACGTCGAGCAACTGTGCGACAGCTGTCTCGCTGGCAAGCAAAAGAGGGCATCGTTCCCACAGCGGGCAAAGTGACGAGCCGAGGGGATCCTCGACCTGGTCCATGGTGATCTCTGCGGCCCCATCACACCATCAACGCCAGCAGGGAAGCGCTATTTTCTGCTCCTCATCGACGACCTGAGCCGCTACATGTGGCTCACCTTGCTAACCACGAAGGACGAGGCAGCGACGACGATCAAGCGGTTTTGGGCAGGCGCTAGGGTGGAGACCGGGCGGAAACTCAAGCTCCTTCGCACGGATCGCGGAGGGGAGTTCACGGTGGCCACCTTCGCCATGTACTGCGCCGACGAGGGCATCGGCAGGCAGCTCACCGCTCCGTACTCACCGCAGCAGAACGACATGGTTTAGCGGTGGAACCAGACCATCGTCTCCACCGCGAGGAGCCTGATGAAGGCGAAAGGCGTGTCGGCGAGGTTTTGGGGCGAAGCAGTGACCACTGTTGTTTACCTCCTGAACCGATCGCTGACGAAGAGCGTCAGCGGCAAGACTCCGTTCGAGGTATGGCACGGTTACAAACCCGATGTGAGCTATCTCCGTGTCTTTGGCTGCATCGCGCACGTGAAGGTGACGAAGCCGAACCAGGCTAAGCTCGACGATCGGAGTGCACCCATGGTGCTTTTTGGTTACGAGCCAGGATCGGCGGCCTACAGGGTGTTCGACCCTGTCGGCAATCACGTGCATGTCACACGCGATGTGATTATCGACGAAGGCGACAAGTGGGACTGGGAGAGGACGAGCAGCGCGTCGGCTGCGACGCCGTTCATCGTCGAGAACCTCTCCTTCCCGTACAGCAGCAGCGACACGACGACTCCCATCTCTGCATCAGGAGGGGCCTCTCGTGGTGCAACGACATCAGCACCACCTACGCCTGCACCAAGTTCTGATGCTGCCGATGGCACACCTCACCTGCCCAGACGGGATCCAGCTCAGGGGTGACCGCACCCCGACGCCGCCGTGGCAGCTGCACCCGATGACCACTCGCTCGCGCGACGGCATTGTGCAGCCGAACCCACGGTACGCTGACTATGTCATGGCGGCGGACGTGGACACTCAGGAGGCCGACGATCTCTACCTCGCTGCAACGGAGGAGCCGTCCAGCGTCGAGGTGGCGATGAACGAACCATGCTGGAGGCGCACCATGAACGACGAGCTCGCGTCCATCCTCGCCAACGACACCTGGGAGCTCGCCACGCTCTCGGCTGGGCACAGAGCCATCGGCCTCAAGTGGGTATTCAAGGTCAAGAAGGGCCCCTCCGGCAACATTGTCAAGAACAAAGCACGGCTCGTCGCGAAAGGATACGCGCAGCGGCAGGGCATGGACTTCGACGAAGTGTTCGCGCCAGTGGCGCGCATGGAGACGGTGCACCTGCTCCTCGCTCTCGCCGCACACCGTGGCTGGGAGGTGCATCATATGGACGCTCGTCGAGGAGGTTTACGTCCACCAGCCGCCCGTCTTAGTCGACACCGGCAACGAGAATAGGGTGCTCAAGCTACGCAAAGCCCTATATGGGTTGAGGCAGACACCACGTGCGTGGAACATGAAGCTCGATGAGTCGCTTCTCTCCCTAGGCTTCGAGCGAAGCCCCCTGGAGGACGCGGTGTACCGGAGGATCAACGAGAAGGGCACGTTGCTCGTCGGCGTCTACGTCGACAACCTGATCATCACCGGGGATGACGGTGGCGACATCGTCAAGTTCAAGCAGCAGATGCACAACCTGTTCGACATGAGTGACATCGGTCTCCTGATGTATTATCTCGGGATCGAGGTCAAGCAGGAGGCCGGCGCGATCCCGCTCTGTCAGAGTGCGTACGCCAGCAAGATTCTGGAGACGTCAGGCATGGCAGGGTGCAATCCATGCCACACTCCGATGGAGAACAGGCTGAAGCTGACGAAGGGTCACGCCGATGATGTCGTGGATGCAACATGATACAGAAGCATCGTCGGTAGCCTCCGCTACCTCTGCAACACCAGGCCAGACATCACGCACGCCGTCGGCATGGTGAGCAGGTACATGGAAGGACCAACGGCGGCGCATTGGGCTGCTGTTAAGCATATCCTGCGCTACATCAGTGGAACCATTGGTTATGGGTGCCGCTACACGAAGGGGACAACAGCGGTGCCTGCCCTGGTGGGGTTCAGCGACAGCGACCTCGCCGGGGATGTTGACGACCGAAAAAATACCAGTGGAGTCGTGTTCTTCCTCGACTCAGGCATCATCACATGGACGTCCCAGAAGCAGAAGGTTGTTGCCCTCTCGTCTTGCGAGGCGGAGTACATCGCAGCAGCGACGGCTGCGTGCCAGGCCGTCTGGCTGAGCAGGCTGCTTGGTGATCTGATCGACGAATCGCCCAAGGTCGACAACAAATCTGCTATCGAGCTAAGCAGAAATCCTGTGCACCACGAACGGAGTAAGCATATCGACACCCGCTTCCACTTCATTCGTGAATGCATCGAGGACGGCAAGGTGGACATCGATCATGTTGGAACAGATGGACATCTCGCCGATGCTCTCACCAAGGCGCTGGGCCGCGTTAAGTTTCTTGAGATGAGGCTCAAGCTCGGCGTCATGGAGGTTTCATCAGTCCGTCAGGTTTAGGGGGTGATTTGTTGCACTTAAACCTGACGTGCAGTAGCTAGGGGTTTAAGACTCTGACAGAGTTTTGTTCTGTCAGACAGTTTGTTTCGTTTAGTTAGCAAATAAGTGGCGTGTGCACGATCATGTTCGAGCCACGACCAAGTTAGTCCTAGCTAAGTTAGTTAGGCTTCTGCGCAAGCCTCGCGGGAAGGCGCGAGTCAAGGTAAGCGTGGCGGCAATGGCGGATGGTGGGTGAGTGGCTGTGGGATGGCGCAGCTGATCCTCTCTCCCTCCTCTCCGGGTTTTCTGTTTTCAAGTATAAATAACAGAGATAGACAAACGAGAAAAGCTACATGTTTTTATGCAGCAAAAATTCCTCTTCGTGTTCTTGGTTATTTGATCTCGTTGGGTTCAAGTTCGAGCTGCAGGTCTGTCAATGCTCTCGTGAAAAGGGCAATGGTAGGAGCCATGCCAACAAGTGCAGCGACAGCTGCAGCGGCGCCGACAGATATGACGCTGGTCGTGAAGTCACTGTTTGAAGATATGACAACCGTGAAGTCGCTGGGCGTGGAGGCATCGGCCATGAAGGTGCCACCAGTGAAGCTCAAGGTGATGAAAAGATCCCACTTGGAAGCAGATGATATGCACGAGCCGAGTGTGCTAGTTCAGTCCGTGGCGAAGGCTTCTGACATGCTCTTGCTCAATGAGGAAAAGATCAAGCCCAAGCTCAATGCCAAGGAGGGGTACAACGGTGAGCTGTGGTATGTTGATACAGGTGCAAGCAACCATATGTCAGGCTGTTTAAGGATGTTTACTGAGCTTGATTCCAGCGTGAATGGGGTCATTCGTTTTGTAGATGGTTCAGTGGTACAAATCTGTGGCCGAGGGCCCGAGGCACAGTTCTGCTCAGTTGCCGTAATGGTAAGCAGCATGTGCTCACGGATGTGTATTTCATTCCCAAGCTTAGAAGCAACATGGTAAGTTTGGGTCAGCTAGACAAAGAGGGATGCAAGTCTGAGCTATGCAAAGGCCAGCTGAACATACGTGATTGCTCAGGAGAGTTGTTGGCTGAGGCACGGAGGACAAAGAATCGGCTCTAGGTATTGAACTTGAAGAAACCTGCGTCCATGCTGCCAAACGCAAATAAGGTGCTGCTGGTACCAGGAGTGAAGGGAATCATGCCTGGCGTTGGAGCTCGGTCTGCAACATTCCCGAGCTCGCCAGCCTTGGACACGACAGCAACAACAAGAGTAGCGAAGAGCAGAGGTGCTGCACGCGGCCTTGGCGGAGTCGAGCCGGCATGAAGTCTGACGTAACATAGTAATAAAGTTGAGGGTAACAAGATTAGACTAATCTTGTTACAAGTTTCTATTTAGATTATTTCTTTTAAACTGTGTCACGTTATGTTTATTTCATAGCAGATTTGTAGCATGCACGTACTGAGGCCGGGTCGACGTAGCTTTTAGTTAGGCCCCAAGCGAGTCCACGATCCGAAGCCGTGGGATGGCGCGTGCAACTTGGATCATGGCATAGTTATCGCTCAATTAGTTTTTCAGTTGAATAAAAGAAATAAGACAGAAAAGACGTAGAAGTACGCGTCGCAAAAAATTGTCTCTGCTGTACATGTGTGGTTCTCTGTTCTTCACCAGTTCATTCACCTGCCGTGTGTAGCTAGGAGTCCACAAGATCACGTGAGTGTAGATCACGGCCTGATTTCCATCAGACGACGGAGAGGCTATAGTGTTGGACGAGGCTACAAAGGAGACCATCAAGCCTGTGCGACACTACCTTCAGGACTTAGAGAGTCTTATTAGGCACCTTGATACTGATAGTACCAATGTGATGCTTGGCAATGATGAGCTACTTGTCCATCTTAAGGAGAAGGACAAGGCCTTCGAGGAGCGGGAGGAGCGCATCAAGGAGATGGAGAAGAAGTTTGAAAGGCAAGAGAAGAGGTTCAAGAGCCAAGAGAAGAGGATCCAGGATAGAAACAAGAAGATCAAGGATATGGAGACCAAGTTGGAGCTTGAGGATCTTCAGCTTGATGCGGATCACGAGGTGATAGAGAGGATGTGTTCACAGAAGAGAAGGCTACAGGAGAAGGTTGAGGCTTTGACTGCAAGCTTGGAGGAATACAAGGCAGGATTCGATGCAGCAGGACTTGCTCTAGTGGAGGAGGAAGTTGACATGGAGGAGTAGAGATTCCTATCTATCTACTCATTTATCTTATCATTTTATTATCGAGTCGCATTGATCATCCAACTTGTGGATGACTATGCTAGTGTGTTTATCTTTGCAAACTTGTTGTTCGTGATGTTTTGAACCATAAAAGTTTATCTTGTGCTTGCTTGTTGGTGATTGTTGTTATATGTTGTACTGTGCATGATAGGATCTATGGGGTTATTTATCCTTACTTATCCTTATTGAAACCACAGATGTCTCCTCGTCGTGCCAATCCCAACAACAACAATGGCAATGAGATGCAACAGTTGATGACTGCACAGACATAGCTGATGCAAATGATGAATTTGTTTATGGCAAATCAGAACCAGAACCAAAACAACAACAACAACAACAACAACAACAACAACAACAACATAACAACAACAACAACAACTACTACTACTACTACTACTACTACTACTACTACAACTACAACAACAACAACAACTACTACTACTACTACTACTACTACTGTTAGATAATCCACTGCAGTTTTACTCAGTTTTTACCTCTTTTCAGTTAGTCTGAATAATTGTGGTCAAGTGTGTGCATGTACACGCTGGACTGACAGTAGATAAGGTTAGTTATCCTTTTTTGTTAGTCTAGACTTAGTCCTAGTCATGTGTGAGCATCGTGGGGATGGACATGAGTTGTTTCATGCAGCACAGAGTAGGGGAGAAGGCCACGAGCGGGAGTGGGATGGCACCCCCAGTAAGCTCGGATCCTGATCCTGGTTTTTAGCTAGGAGTTGTAAACTCAGAATAAAAAGACAGAGAAATACAGAAAAGCAGCAAGTCATTTTGTGCGCTGCACAAAACCACTGAGTCTCACCTGCGCTCTTCTTTCTAGCATTGTTTTGTGATCCTTGCAGGGTGTCAATTGGTATCAGAGCAGTAGGGCAGAGCAATGTCCGGCGATGGCGCGCACACCGGCAACACTCCACCACCGCCTGATCAGGGCACTGTCGCGGGACAAGCCGCCCGCCAGTCCGTCACTCCGGCGCCCGAACAGCGACGGCGCTCGCCAAGCCGCGGGCGTAGCAGAGTTTGGCGTGGAGGCGGAGAGGTCGTCGTGCATCGCGAGGTGGTGCGCGAGGGCGGCGGCGGCGACACCAGCCTCATCTTCCCGATGCTGAAGAGGGGGAGTACACCAATTGGGCGATGGTGATGGAGGTGAACCTGCAGGCTGCAAGCCTGTGGGACGCGATCGAGGATGATGGCTTCTCCTGGCGCGAGGAGAAGCAGGAGCTCGCCGCCCTGCTTCGCTCGACCCCGCCAGAGATGCACGCCATGCTGATCGGCAAGGGCAGCGCCATGGAGGCCTGGGAGGCGATCAGGCTGCAACACCAGGACAACAACCGCGTGCGGGACACGCACGTGCGGAGGCTCCAGACGGAGTTCGAGACCATTGCATTCAGGGAAGGGGAGCGAGTGTATGAGTTTGGCTTGAGGATCACCACCCTTGCTGCCACTCTCCGCTCCCTCGGTGACACCTGCGATGATGAGAAGATCGTGAGGAAATTCCTCTCGGTCATGCCTGGGCGGCTCATCCAGATCGCCTTCTCCATCAAAACCATGATGGATCAATCAGTTCTTACCGTGGAGGAGGTGGTGGGACATCTTCGGGCTGTCGAGGAACGTCTCGACAGCGAGAAGAGCGACACCGGTGGTCAGCTCCTCCTCACCGAGAAGCAGTGGGAGGAGAAGAAAAAGCAGGGCCACGGTGGCGGCAGTGGCTCCAGCAGCCACGGTGGCGGCAGCTCCAGCAGCGGCAACCGCAGTGGAGGCTAGCACAAGTCCAAGCCACCGGCGGCAAACGCAGGCGACAGCAATGTCGATCGTGACAAGTGTCGCTACTGCAAGAAGAAGGGCCATTGGGAGCGCGACCGCCGCAACAAGCAGCGAGATCAGGCAGCGTCGGCAACGGCAAACCTGGTCTAACAGGAAGAGGAAGGCGAGGAGGTGCACATGGCCACCGTCGTCGAGCTCGAGGGCGAAGCCGACGGAGCCTCCCTTCTCGCCGTGCCAGATGCTGCTGCTCCTGCCTCCATTGCGCCATCTGCAAGAGAGCAGGTGTACCTGAACGAGGAGCGTGCACGCGTCGTCCTCAAGCACACGCCATAGGACCTCGACGCGGCGTGGTACTTGGACACCGGCGCTTCGAACCACATGACGAGCGACGACGCCGTCTTCGCTGACCTTGACAAGACCGTCACCGACAAGGTATGCTTCGGTGACGGGTCCTTCGTGGAGATCTGTGGGCGTGGGACCGTCCTCTTCGCCATCGACAACAGGCGTCACCGCGAGCTGGCCAGCGTGTACTGGATTCCGCAGCTGAAGACGAACATCGTCAGCATTGGGCAGCTGGACGAGATCTGCTTCCCCACCCACGTCGAGCACGGCTTCATGAACGTCCGCGACGCCGACAAGGTGTTGGTCGCCAAGGTGCAAGGACCAAGAACCGGCTGTACATTGTTCATCTACAGATTGTCCAGCCGGTGTGCCTCGCCACGCACGCGAACGGCGATGCCTGGCACTGGCACTCACTTTTCGCCCACCAGAGCTTCACGTGTCTGGAGAAGATGGCGAAACAGGGGATGGTGTGCGGGCTCCCTCGCGCATGCAGAACAGCTTTGCGAGGCGTGCGTGATTGGCAAGCACCGACGCGCTCCGTTCCCTGCCACAGCGAAGTACCGCGCCACCGAGCCCCAGGAGCTGGTCCATGGCGACCTCTGCGGCCCCATCACGCCGGCGACGCATGGAGGGAAGCGCTATTTCCTCCTTCTCGTCGACGACCACAGCAGGTATATGTGGCTCGTCCTACTTAAGACCAAGGACGAGGCAGTAGCGGCGATACGCCGGTTCCAGGCGGAGGCTGAGAAGGAATCACAGCAGCCGCTGCGTGTGCTGCGCACTGACCGCGGAGGCGAGTTCACAGCTGTGGATTTCGTGAATTGGTGCACAGATCTTGGCGTCAAGCGTCATCTCACTGCCCCCTACTCACCGCAGTAGAACGGGGTGGTGGAGAGGCGGAATTAGACAGTGGTGGGTGCCACCAGATCCATGCTCAAGGCCATGGGCGTGCCAGCTGAGTTCTGGGGGGAGGCAGCACTGACTGACGTGTTCGTCCTCAACAGATCCCTCACCAAGAGCCTGCCAGGGAAGACACCATATGAGGGTTGGTATGGAAGCAAACCTAGTGTGCATTTTCTTCGTGTGTTCGGATGCAGAGCATATGCAAAGGAGACAAGGCCTAACCTGAGGTAGCTTGACGATCGCTCGCGTCCCATGGTGATGCTTGGCTATGAAGCTGGGAGCAAAGCATACAGGCTGTATGATCCGGCGAAGAGGCGCGTCCATGTGTCTCGCGACGTCGTCTTCGACGAAGGGACGGGCTGGAATTGGGGGGAGCTGGACGGCAGCTCCGCTCCCCTTACTATTGAGTGCTGGACTCTGTCGCAGCAGCCAGCAACAGCCTCGGAGAAGAACAGAGATGAGGGGAGTGGATCTCCACCGCTCAAGACTCCTGTCCAAGCTGAGCTTTCTCTGTCACGGGCCAGTGCTGGGCCACCTGGGTCACCCTCAGTGGGCCGGCCCATGCCACAACCCACGTCGCCGCCACCAGTACAGAGGCTGCGCTTCGTCTCGCCTCCAAGCTCAGGAGCAGAAGAGAACCTAGATGCCGGCGTCGATTCGAACGATGCCCTCCGCTACCGCCCCTCCAAAACCTCCTCGAGCCTGATGCGGAGAATCCGAGGATGGCGGAGCGCCTCCTTCTCACGCCCACCGGCGAGCCCTCGACGCTCGCTGAGGCGGAGGAAGACGAGGCATGGCGCAACGCCATGCGAGCGGAGCTGGATTCAATCGAGGAGAACGACACCTGGACTCGAGCTGCCAAGGGGCCACAAGCCGATCGTCCTGAAATGGGTCTACAAGCTCAAGCACGACGCCGCAGGCAACATCCTCAAGCACAAGGCCAGGTTGGTTGCAAAGGTCTATGTACAGAGGCTGGGGATCAATTTTGATCAGGTATTTGCACCAGTTGCTAGGCTTGATTCTGTTCGTCTCCTGCTCGTTGTGGCTGCTCAGTACAAGTGGCAGGTGCATCATATGGATGTGAAGACAACATTCCTCAATGGTGAATTGGGAGAGGAGGTATATGTCAGTCCACCACCTGGTTTCATTGACAGCAGCAATTCTAGCAAAGTGTTGTGCCTCCACAAGGCTCTGTACGGACTGCGCCAGGCTCCAAGGGCCTGGAACATCAAGCTTGACACAGTGCTGCAGGCACTTGGCTTCACACGAAGTGAATCTGAGTATGCTGTGTACACACGAGGCGAGGGAAAGTTTCGTCTTAGCATAGAAGTTTCGTCTTGGCATAGAAGTGAGGACAGCTGAGATCAAGAAATTCAAACTGGAGATGTGCGAGAGGTTCAAGATGAGTGACCTGGGCCTCCTCACACTGTATCTTGGCATAGAAGTGAGCCAAGAGCTAGGGCTGATCACACTGAAGCAGACTGGTTTTGCGAAGAAGCTGCTAGAGAAATCAGGCATGGCAGATTGCGACCACACAGCTGTGCCTATGGAGCCCAGATTGAAGATGTCCAAGAACAGCACAAACCCTCCAGTTGACATCACTCAGTACAGGAGCATTGTGGGCAGTCTTAGGTATCCGGTTCATACTCGCCTAGACATCAGTTTCAATGTTGGCTTGGTGAGCAGATACATGGAAGCACCAACCACTGAACATATGAGTGTAGTGAAGCATCTGCTGCGTTACATCTCAGGAACTCTTGATGTTGAATGTCGTTTTGCTTCAAGCCCTGGAGATCCATTCTTGGTGGGTTACAGTGATGCTGACATGGCTGTAGATCTTGATGATAGGAAGAGCACATCTGGGTCCATTTTCTTCTTTGGAGATTACCCAGTATCCTGGCAAAGTCAGAAACAGAAGTCTGTGTCCACATCCTCATGCCAAGCAGATTACCAGGCAGCATCAATAGCAGCTTGTCAAGGCGTTTGGCTAGGGCATCTTCTTGTTGATTTGCTGGGAACACCTCCACTGGTTGCTAACTTGCTTGTGGACAATATGTCTGCAATCCAATTGTGCAAGAACCCAGTTTTCCATGACAGGAGCAAGCACATTGAGGTGCGGTATCATCATATCAGAGGCTGCATCGAGGATGGAACTGTGACTGTCGAATTCGTGGGTACAGAGGATTAGCTCGCTGACATCTTCACCAAAGCTCTTGGTAGAGTCAGGCATCAGAGGATCTGCGAGATGATCAAGGTCGTCATGATCAAGTGAGTAAACTGCATATCTTAGGGGGAGATTGTTAGATAATCCACTGCAGTTTTACTCAGTTTTTACATGTTTTCAATTAGTCTGAATAATTGTGGTCAAGTGTGTGCATGTACACGCTGGACTGATAGTAGATAAGGTTAGTTATCCTTTTCTGTTAGTCTAGACTTAGTCCTAGTCGTGTGTGAGCATCGTGGGGATGGACACGAGTTGTTTCATGCAGCTAGAGAGTAGGGGAGAAGGCCACGAGCGGGAGTGGGATGGCACCCCCAGTAAGCTCGGATCCTGATCCTGGTTTTTAGCTAGGAGTTGTAAACTCAGAATAAAAAGACAGAGAAATATAGAAAAGCAGCAAGTCATTTTGTGCGCTACGCAAAACCACTGAGTCTCACCTGTGCTCTTCTTTCTAGCATTGTTCTGTGATCCTTGCAGGGGGACAACTACAACTACTACAACTACTACTACTAGACGGAGCTCGTGTGTTCTCAAAAATTGATCACTTAATGAAGTGACCATAAAGAACAAGTATCCCCTACCCAGAATAAATGATATCTTTGATCAGCTAGAAGGAGCTCGTGTGTTCTCAAAAATTGATCTTTGATCAGGTTACTTTTAGTTAAATATTAGAGAATAAGATATACCAAAGATTGCTTTTACCACTAAATATGGATTGTATGAGTATACAGTGATGCCGTTTGGATTAACCAATGCACCACCTTATTTCATGAACATGATGAACAAGGTGTTCATGGAGTTTCTTGACAAGTTTGTTGTGGTATTCATCGATGACATATTGATTTATTCCAAGAGCAATGAAGAGCATGAAGAACATTTGTGTTTGATTCTTGAGTAACTCAGGGAGCACAAGTTGTATGCCAAGTTTAGTAAATGTGAATTTTTGTTGTATGAAGTTGGATTTCTTGGACATATTGTGTCTGGGAATGGTATAGTTGTCGATCCCACAAAGCTATCAACTATAACAGAGTAGGAAACGCCCAAAATAGTTAAAGAGGTCTGTAGTTTCTTAGGCTTGGTAGGATACTATAGAAGGTTTATCGAGAATTTCTCGAAGGTAGCTAAGACGATGACGGAGTTACTAAAGAAAGAAAAGAAGTTTGAATGGACTAAAGCATGTGAGACCAGTTTTCAAGAGTTGACGAAAAGATTAGTGTCAACACCAGTTTTATGCTTGCCAGATCTAGAGAAAGATTTTCAAGTATATTGTGATGCATCTCACCAAGGACTGGGTGGAGTATTAATGCAATAAGGAAAAGTGGTGGCTTATGCCTCGATACAACTCAAGACTCATGAAGTAAACTATCCTACACATGACTTAGAGTTGGCCTCTATTGTCCATGCACTCAAAACATGGAGACACTATCTTTTGGGAAAGTGTTGTGAAGTGTTCACCAATCACAAGAGTCTGAAATACATTTTCACCCAGAAAGAACTCAACATGAGGCAAAGAATATGGCTAGAACTCATCAAGGATTACGACTTAAGTTTGAAATACCATCCCGGGAAAGCAAATGTTGTTGCCTATGCATTAAGCCGCAAGGTTTATGTAAATGGCCTCACCAAAGGATAATTTCCAAATGATTTGTGCACTCAATTTAAAGAGCTAAGATTGGAGATAGTGCCTGAAGGATATCTTATGTCTTTGGAAGTACAACCAAAACTAATGGATAAAATCAAAGAAGCTCAAAAGTTGGACAAGGAAATAGAAGAGATTAAGAGTAAAATTGGTAAAGGAAAGGAAAAGGGATTCCATGAAGATGAACAAGGAACTTTATGGTATGGGAAGCGTATATGCATTCCACAAGATCCTAAACTAAGGAAATTGATCCTACATGAAGCACATAATTCACCATATTCTATTCATCCAGGCAACACCAAAATGTACATGGATGTGAAGGAAAGATTTTGGTGGAACAATCTAAAGAAAGATATCATGGAGCACATTGCCTTATGTGACGTGTGTAGCCGAGTAAAGGCGGAGCATCAGAAACCGGCAGGGTTATTACAACCACTGCCAATACCTGATTGGAAGTGGGATAAAATCGGTATGGATTTTATCACAGGACTGCCAAGGACTAGATCTGGATACGATTCTATATGGGTTTTTGTGGATCGCTTAACAAAAGTGGCTCATTTCATACCCGTAAAGACCAAATATACAAGTGCTAAATTAGCTAAGATATATATGAACAGGATCGTATGTCTGCATGGAGTACCCAAGAGTATTGTGTCAGATAGAGGAACTCAGTTCACTTCGCATTTTTGGAGACCACTACATGAGTCATCGGGAACAAGACTAGAATTCAGCACGGCCTTTCATCCTCAGACTGATGGACAGACAGAAAGGACCATTCAGATATTGGAAGATATGTTGAGAGCTTGTGCGCTAGACTATGGATCTAGTTGGGATGAAAGTCTGCCATACGCAGAGTTTTCTTACAATAACAGCTATCAATCGAGCATAGAGATGTCCCCGTTTGAATTCCTTTATGGAAGGAAGTGTACTACACCATTATTATGGAATGTAATAGGAGAAAGAAACTTATTTGGACCAGATCTGATTAAGGAAGCCAAAGACAAAGTCAGAATGGTAAAGGACAGATTGAAGATAGACCAATCCCGACAAAAGAGTTATGTAGATCAAAAACCTAGAGAGGTCACCTATGAGGTAGGTGATAGAGCTTATCTTAGAGTCTCACCACTTCGTGGTGTGAAGATATTTGGAGTCAAAGGGAAATTGGCACCTCGTTAAGTAGGACCATTCAAGATTTTGAGCCGTAAAGGAGAAGTGGCATATGAGCTAGAACTACCAAAATCTCTGTCAGAAGTTCACAATGTATTTCATGTAATCCAGTTGAAAAAGTGTCATACAAAGATGGAAGAATGTTCGTTAAGATACACTATACCATTGGAGGAAGTTCAGTTAGAAAATTATCTCACTTATGAGGAGAAACCTACAAAGATTCTTGAGACAGCAAAAAGAGTCACTCGTGCTAAGACAATCAATTTCTACAAAGTACAGTGGAATCATCATACCGAGGAAGAAGCAACTTGGGAAAGAGAAGATGAGCTTCGGAAAGATCACCTGCACCTATTTGCTAGCCAATCTGAATCTCGAGGGCGAGATTCATCTTAAGGGGGTTAGATTTGTAACATCCCAATTTTCATTAAACCAAATCATTCTCATTGCATTCATGTCACCATAACATATGTGAGCATTTCACAAAAAATTTCAAACTTCAAAACCTAGCAAAAACCTAATTTAAACCCCTCTTATTTTCATGTATGGGGCATGTGTTTTATTTTTGTTTTTATACCCCAAAATGTTTTGGAGTGGTTTGTTGTGTTTAAAACACTTTTAAACACTAGAATAATCCCAAAAAATTTTGGTGAAAATTTGGTTTGATTTGGAATTGTTTTGATCATTCAAATCTTATTTGGAAAATCAAAACAGAAAAAGAAAAAGACTAAGAGGAAAAAAAAGAAGCCAACCAGCTAACCTATGCGGCCCAGTAAGCAGCCCAGCAGCCCACCCTGGTTTTTCCCTCTCCCCCTCTGTTTCTCACCGCGCTGCGCCGCACCCCCTCGCTGACAGGTGGACCCCACCTCCACGTCACCCCTTCGTCCTCAATGAACGCCGCGACGACCTGCTCCGCCGCTGTCATTTCTCCCCGCTTCAGTTCGTTTAATTCCAATTGATTCGTTGTGTAATTCCCTCCCTCGCCCCTTCTTCTTAACCCCCTCGACCTCCGCTCCATTTCCCCCCACACCATAACCTCTGAGTGCCGCGAGGGTTCGCGCATTCCACCTTAAATCGCCGCAGCTCCGACGAGCTCGTCGACCAAATTCAGGTGAGCCCCTGTGCCTCCTTGGCCTCTGGTTCATGTTGTTGTGTTTGCAATCGTCTTGTGCTTCTTCCGACACTCACCGTTTGATTTCTTATGCACCAGAGCCTCGCCTCCATCAAACGACTGCAAGTGCCTGACGACAAGCTCAACTCCGACGAGCAATCCTCGTTGTGTCCGTGCGCCCCTCCTTCACATGCGACCACCACTGCGTTCACCTCGTCGTCGCGACCCTAGTAACCCCCTAAGCCACCCCCTTTACCCTCTAGCCTCGCTGGAACTCCATCGATATATGCACCGCCACTATGCTCGCCATTTGCGCCGCTAGGTTATGGCCAGTGTGTTTAGATCCGTTAGATCTAGATCTAGGGGCTGAGATTAGAAGCGAGTGCAAAGAGGTACTGGTGGATCTAAGCCGCAGGATCTCACTTAGATCTGACGGTGTGCACGCGTGATCTGCGCGAACCGGTACGGGCCAATCAGATGGTGCCGCGTGTCTGGGTTTTTGATTTAAATTCCAGATTTGAGTTATTATTTGTTCAAACTTGTAAAATTCATAACTTTTGATCTGTAATTCAGAAAAATACAAATTAGGTGTCTATGGATTCATAAAAATATGAAATTTATTTCTATGGCCTTACTTTGGTCATTTGCTTCAGAAAAAATAGATTTTTATGCAGATACATTTGTAGGGCTATTTTGGCTATAAAAATTATTTTGTATATTATTTTTAGGTGGTTTTTGTGATCTTTAGACTTTAAAATTGTATACTTTATCTTATGTACTATAGAGTTTGGTTTTAAAAATGTGTTATGCATCTCATTGCATTTTTGCATGCATTCATGTTATTTTTTAGTGATATATTGAATTGTTTATATTTTGTTATTTGATTTGTTGTGTAGATTTTGTGGATTGTGAAGTGTGTGATTGTGAATATTGTAATTATTCTACTAGCTACCAAGGCAAGTTATATTTCATCTTATGTCCTATTATTTTACCTAATGCACTAGTGTTATTTTTAGTAGGACTTGCATGTTAATTTTTTAAGTATAATGCTATGCTATGGAAATCCTATAGACTATTTCTTTATAGAATTTTTCTAAGTTAGGAGATATTGTATGTTAGAATGATTAGTCTTGCTATTAGAATTAGTGGGTGGAAAATTCATGTTATGATATTATAGAAAGATTATGCCTATGTGTTTTTGACTAAGAAAACAACCTTGTTAATGAAACACCTGGGTGGAATGGGACTTGTATGGATTGTGTTGAGTGATTACACATGGCCCATTTATATGGTTTACCCCCATATCACACTTGTGTATGGCCACCCAGGAACAAACAGATTTGAGATGTTTTGTGTTGCGAAGCTTCCAGTGCAACCACATGGCATATGGGCTCTGCCTTGACCAACTAATTTGCAAGAACTCAGCCAGATGGACAAATGGTGGTAGAGTTGATAGGATTGAACGCGTCTATGGTGGTCTGAGGGATTGCTTCTGAAAAGTCTCATCTCGATGCATGTCGAGTCTTGTGGGTAAAGTGCACCACCTCTCAAGAGGGTAAACCTAAGTACTTAGTTGTGTCCCCGGTTATGGACAATTTTGAGCATCAAAGACATTGAAACGGTTCAAGAATCTCCTCATCTGAATTTCTCTAAGTTAAAATTTATGGGTGAACAAGGGTAGTGGTTCACCAATGTCTATTGGTGGTTCCCTATTGTTTTGTAGAAACAAAACTTAGTATTTTCAAACTAGTAGGATAAAACTTACTTTGTGCAAAGCCAGCATGATCCACACTTAGCCAAGTTCATGTAGTTGTTAGTCTCTAGTATATAATTATGGTATCACTTGCCAATACAATTCCAACTGTATTGTCCCCTTGTGGTTGTAACTTATCATGTTGCAAGTTACTCTGATGGTGAGTAGGGTTATGAGTCTACACTCAACATGTTTGCCTATGGCACATGAAGATTTTATTTATATGCTATGTAATGAGCACTCTTTATAAGTTAGCCTGGGGCAAAGTGAGTTGTAAGAACTATTGTACTCTTGGAATTTCGATGTAATAATGACCTTTGTATCTATGTACTTCATCTTAAATTGTGGGTGTTAGCATTTCGATCCAGGGACTAGAACTGCAATCATATGGATCTCTACCTTATTGGGTGAGATCTTACAATTGCTGACCTTGGATCATATTCTATTTTCCTTGGAGTGAACTATCCGATTATCATGCCTGTAGGCGGTGCAGATCTTGCATTAGGTTAACTGACGAGAATCAACTTTGTCTACATCTTACCAATGGCAGCTTGGCTTTTCAAGGAGTGGTAGCCTGAATTATGTCACTTCAATCTGAGTGGTAAAGACTGCGTTGTTACTTCTGAAGTCAATTTCTTGGAGGGAATTTGTAACCCTCGCTTCTGGGCAGGAACGGTGAAGCATCCGCTTTGGTTTGTCCCAACCTTCGAGAATGCCCTCGATTGGAACCGGCCTCATGTTTAACTAAGAAACAAGACCTGTTGTGACAGTATGTACTGATGCAATCTGTATGTAATACTTGGTACTACAATTAGAGAAATAGGTCTTGACCACGTTGAACTGTTTTTTTGTTTGGTTGTAAGCCATAGATTTCAACTTCTTTGTCTCTCTCCTTTGAAACATGTTCTTGTATCAGTACTATGTCTTATCATAATCAGTTTAGTTACTGGTATCTACTTGACTATATTTTCTTTGGAAATTATGGAAATTTTAGAATCAACGGGATATTAGAAACCACTTGTCATATACACTTATCACCTCAATTCTTGTGTAATAAGGGTCGTACTCTATGTAAACAACCTTGCCTTCAATGATTCTAGGCACATGAACTACTTTTTGGTTAAGCTGATGTGACATGACCATATTTTGTTAGAGATTTATCTTATATTATCTTACTACTATATTATATAGTGTATGGATAATTTTCAACATTAACGGTTGTATCAATACTATTAAATCCCAATATTTCTAACCATCGAATCTTCTTTCCCATTCTAGCATCTAGGAGATTCTATTCATAGAAGAACGATGAATGTTGCGCACAAGGACCAAATATACACCCGATACTTTATGGATGTGGCTCGAAATTATAATTATTTCCTGTGTTTTACATATTACTGTATAATTTTATATTGTGATGATATGTCATTCTACTAGTACCAGTATAGTAGTAGCATTATCTAAGTTGCAAGACACGTGCAAACCAATACTTGTATTGAGGACTACACTATAGAACGTATTGGTGTGCCAGGATAGCCCCCTTTATCTCTACCCCACCTCTCTATCTGTGGACGGATGCATGGTTTTGGCAGTGAGCATGACCACTACGTGCTCCCTTCGTTGCCAACTGATGCCGAGTGCGCGCTCCATGCGGGCTCCGTGCTTGTCGCAATAATATTTTGACAAAATAGTTACAGTACCAACAACACAATATTGTAGCAATACATGGTAGCTACAACAATTACAATGCAGGGTGTGACAGTTATATAACAATACTTACAATAAAACATTACTCTACTCATCGTCGTCGCCATCACAGCCCTCGGTGTCCTCCAATGATTCGTCAGCAACTCCCTCCTCGTAGATATGCGCCCTCTCCTCGTCGGAGTCCTCCTCCACCTCCTAGTAGTCCCACGGGTCGATTTCACTCTCCTCCGCTTCTGCCTCCAACTGCTCCATGAATGCCTCCTCGTTGCCCGAATCGGAGTCATCCTCGTCGATGGCACCTCTATTCCTCCTGGCCTTCTTCATGGTGGTCTCGTAGGCCTTCCTCCGGCACTCCTCCGTCTTGGCTGCTGCTTGGCTATCCTTCGTCTCTGTCGGTGCAACGTGCTTATCGGGCGTGGAGGTACGACAAGCTTCGACGTCACGGTGTCCTCGAACGTCGACGTCGATGGATCCAGGCGCAGTTGGACACTTTGTGGTACCTCAGATGGCTGCCGGCGGGCATGAACGATGTCGCGATGAGCAGGTGACACAGGAAAGTTAGCCATCGGTAAGGATCTGCCATTTCCACGACGCGGTTCCATCATGCACGAGGAAGTTTTTCGAAATGCGTGATGGCGGGTACATAGAGTTGGGTGCCGACGCGAGCATATATACTCATAGTTTAGTCATGTAAAAATTGTACTACATCGTAAAATATCTACATACTGGGAGTGTAGTCACATAACAAATCACAAAATTCTCCCTCTGTTAGTGTCGGGAATTGTCCAGTGCGCGCCTGTCGACGTGGGGTTCAACGTATCAGCATGTTATGTCCGTTTAGCATTTTCTGAGTTGCAAGGCACATACAACCCAATACTAGTATTGAGGAGTAATCTATAGATATATATTGGCATGCTAGACTAGCTAATTAAAGTCTCCTCGATGCAGCTGCGCCCTGCAGTAGAAGACCGATAAAGGAACACACAAAAAAACCTCATTCAAAGAGCCATTCCATCTTCCCCATCTCCGTAAGCATTTGGTATCATATCCAACATGCATTTCACTCATTTTCCTCGCCATATTGCTCGTAGCATCGGTCCTTCCAATAGTCATAGATTAATCAGCCCTCGCCCCCAATCCATCAGCACGCGATGGCGGATTCGGGGCCCAACAGGCGGCACGGCGGATGGAGCAAGGTCAACGATATTTCTACGCGTATGGACACTACCAGCGTCGTCTAGCTGTCCGCATGCTCCAAGGAGTTGAACCTCCGAGTCACCAGCGGAAAAGGTAGAAGATGCTCGAACGACGGTTGCGGGACATTGGTCGCCTAGCGTCAGGTCCAAACCCACAAGATCGCGTGCCCGCATGGCCCGTGCAAGTGCATGGAGGATAGTTGCATGTTCACCGCCTCACCGGCAGCACTCCTCTCCCACCTCTCTAAAGCTCACTCGATCAGGGTGAGCAATTTCCGCTATGGCAAAACATGTAGGAACACCTCTAAGCCACTGCCGACAATAGGCCTGCGGACAGTAGATATCATCGGATCCGGGGACGATGGTACGATGTTCACGGTGTGATTTGGCACGCGCCAATCGCTACATGATGTATCTGTCGTATGCATCAGGTCGGTGGCGTGCTTGTCACGGCATTACCTGGTGAAGTTTTGATCATCGACCGTGATTGAGGGTAGAAGGTTCAAAAATTCCAAGCTATACGTGCCGGAGAGCACCCCTGACGGCGTCCCGTTCGATGAGCTGTAATGGCTCCTGCTAGTGCCGATGTGGCACCTGGTTGCATGTCGACCGTCTATGTTCACCCTATAATACTGTCTTTGTATTGACAAGATTCATGAGTGAGATAAACACATCTTAATGTTCGTTTGAGTACTTGCACTGATAGAAATACTTACTACATGTTCTTAGTAGTTATACTTGGGAGTATTTTTGCAGCAATAACCATGTACTGGTACTTGTTTAGATCTACCTATCGAGTGCAGAATATGGTATCGCTTTCCGTTTGAATCAGGCCTTGCTACATCTATTGAATTTTAATGTGTGCACTACTGAATCTACCAATTCTTTTGGTCATTGTTTGTGTACTGCTAATCGCTTAGTTCTTGATGATGCTGAATCCGGAAAGTGCTCCTAAATATGAACTAGCAATCCGTCGATATTTTTTCGATCTTATTATGTACTGCTGAATCTATCAAATGTTCTATCGTTACTACTAGTACAATATTTTGACAACTAAATGTGATGTAATTGGAGTACTTGTTTAGATCAAGTGCAGCAGATTGTCTTACTTTTCTTTGAAACTTAGCATTGTCACAATTATCTAGATGCGTCTTGGGCATTTTGGGTTGCATATAGGGGTCGCATAGGCATTGACATAAGGAGGATGTATTCACACAGAAGCAGACTTGGTCGTCAATTTTTCTTGCTCCAATGGTCGAGCCTATTCGGAGAATAGGGCAAACTGATCATGTGCCAAAGTTTTTTGAGCTAGAATAAGAACCGATTCTCTCTATACTGCTATTGAGTTTCAAGCAGAAAAGCAACTAAATCTCTCAATTGTTTTGTCCTTGCTATTACTAAAGAATTTTGTGTAACTAATATTGATGTATTGGTACTTGTTTAAATCAAGGGGAGTAGATAGTCTTGCTTTTTTTTGAAACATGGCCTTGTCACAATCTAGATGAGACTTGGGCATTTTGGGTTGCATAAGGTGGTCGCACAGGCATTTTATGCAAGAAGAAGGTACTCGAAGCAGACTTGATGTTAGTTTTGCATGCTCCAATGGTCGAGTGTGTTTGGACAAAAGGGCAAACTGATCAGGTGACAAGGTTTTAAGAGCTGAAATAAGAACTGGTTCTCTCTATACTATTGTATATTAGTGGTTGTATTTCTGAATCGCTCACTTTGAAATTCTACTAAATTGGTCAAGTCCTGCTGAATATGAACTGCGAATCTGTTGATAATTTTCTATCTTATTTTGTAATGTAGAGTTTAAATAAATATCTACCAAAAAGAATTATTGATTTATTTCCCTCCCTCTCTAAGGTCTTTGTTTCAAATCCGGCCGAGCCATAGCAAAATGCAATTTTTATATACCAGGAGGAGACATCTAGCTCATTTGGCCCCTCTTTATCCTAGAACATTTTAATTAGGCCTTTTAGGGGTAAGGGGACTTCTGACCATAGCCCGGGGAAATTTGAGAAAGGAGCCCATGGAGAATATCCTATGGAGAATATCCCATCTAGAGCAGCTCATGTAGAATATCCAAACTCTTTTTAATTCGGCCTTTTGGGCATTGCCCCCCACCTCTCAATATTTTTTAGAAAAACTCTACCTGTAGATTTTTTATAGCGCCTGTAGTTTTTAGTTTAGCTGCCAGGATTATCGCCTTATTATTTGATGGGAGATAAAAATGATCAAAAATGTCTTTTTAAGGAGAAAAGTCCCTAAGTTATAATAGTAAACCTTAACGAGTCTACTGTATTAGCGATTTATGTCGTAGTGGCAAGGCACCTAGTCGACCGGTGGTGATGTCTAGAGTTCGAATCCTAGGCAATTTCTGTTAATATATAGTTATTTTTTATACTCTTAGGCTGACATCTGGGATCTAGATAAACATCTGCTGCATCTAGCAATGTTGCCAAGGTCAGGACGACAGTCTCGACCCAAAAAACAGTCCAACATATATACACATGTTTAATTCAAATAGAGGTTGACATGTGGGACCCAGCATAGACATATTTAATTCATATAGTGTATTTAATTCATATAGTGGCTGACATGTGGGACCTAGCATAGACATGTTTCATGTACAGAGAAGGCTGACATGTGGGACCCAACGTAGACATGTTTCCTGTACATAGAAGGCTGACTTGTGGGACCCAGCATCGGAGTAGAGATTAACATTTTTTGTACTTTATAAGGCTGACATCTTGGGCCCAGATAAACTGCTGCTGCATCATATACATTTTTCCCCTAAAAATTCTAACATGCACACGTTCTTCTAATGATATGCTAATATGCGGGACCTAGCAGCGTGACCAAATGACAGATTCGTCGAGCAACGCTATCTAGCTAGGAACAGGGTAGCGCTAGAGAATAAAAAATTCAATCGTATACACACAATTCTTCTAATGAGATGCTGACATATGGGACCCACCAGCCTGAATAAATGGCTGATGTAGCGAGCAACGCTATCAAATTAACACAGAGGTGCGACCGAGGGAAAAATTCCATCATACACACATTTCTTCTAATGAGAGTATGACACGTGGGGCCCAGCTGCTGATATGCATTTGGCAGCGCTATCAAGTTCTGAACAGGGTAGCGATACCGAGGGCAAAAAATCCATCATACACGCGCTTATTCTAATGAGAGGATGATAGGTGGGCCTAGATGCGTGATTAAACGACAGCGCAATCAAGTTCGAAACAGGGTAGCAGGAGTGAAGGAAAAAATTCCATCATACTCACGATTCTTCTAATGAGAGGCTGACATGTGGAACTCAGCGTCGTGATTAACGGCACATAGATCGAGCAACGTTATCGAGTTCATATTAGGGAGGCATCAGCCAAGGAATAATCCATCTTACACACGTTTCTTCTAGTGTGAGGATGAGACGTGGAACCCAGGAGCCTGATTAAACGGCAGATACATCGAGCGACACTATCAAGTTTGGAACAAGGAAGGAAAAAATTCCATTATACACATGATTCCTCTAATGTGAGGAAGAAATGCAGGAGCCAACAGCCTGACTAAATGGAAGAGGCATCGAACAACATTATCAAGTTCAAATTAGGGAGACGTGACCGAAAAGTTTGGTCCGTTAGAGTCACTGACGTCCGGGACCCACTCGCAAAAAAATACTTCAGGGAGTCAACATCTCGCGAGGAAGCGGAAATTTTACTTCTGCCACGCGTTCGTCGAGCTTCCTCCATGTTTTAGCTGTTTCGTCGTAGTAGAGAGGCGCAAAACCGAAAAAAAAGTTTTGCATTGTCCACGGTCAAGCCGAGATTTTCGTCACGGAATATGCACCTTCTACGACAACCGACGGTCCCAGTCATTGCGGAAGGTAACATTTCTTGTAGTGTCGGCATATAGATCGAGCAATGTTATAGATTTCAAATCAGGGAGGCACGAGCCAAGGAAAAAAATCAGCATGCACACGTTTCTTCTAATGTGAGGATGACATGTGGGGCCCAGCTGCGTGATTAAACTATAGATGCATCTAGTAGTGCTCTGAAGTTCGGAACAGGGTAGCGGGAGCAAAATAAAAAAAAATCATCATACACATGGTTCTTGTAATGAGAGGCTAGAATGTGGGACCCAGCATCGTGATTAACGTCAGATAGATCGAGCAACGCTATCGAGTTTATATCAAGGAGGCACGAGCCAAGGAAAAAACCATCATGCACATGTTTCTTCTAGTGTGAGGATGACACGTGGGACCCAGCAGCCTGATTAAACGACAGATCATCGAGCGACGCTATCAAGTTCGGAACAGGGAAGGAAACAAATTACATCATACACATGATTTCTCTAATGTGAGGTAGACATGCGGGACCTAGCAGACTGACTAAAAGGAAGAGGAATCGAACAACGTTATCAAGTTCAAATCAGGGAGGCGCGACCGAAAAGTTTGGTCTGCTAGAGTCACTGATGTCCAGGACCCACATGCAAAAAAAATACTTCCACGAGTCAACATCTCGCGAGGAACCGGAAATCTTACTTCTGCCACGCGCCCATCGAGCTTCCTCCTTGTTTTTAGCGGTTTCATCATAGTAGAGGGGCTTGAAACCGGGAAAAAAAGTTTTGCATCGGCCATGGTTGAGCCGAAATTCTCGTCGCGGAAAACGCGCCTTCTTTGACGACCTATAGGCCCAGTCGTTGTAGAAGGAAACATTTCTTGTAGTGTGAGGATGTTTTCTAGGGTACCTACAGTTAGAAACCTCCATTACTGGGTCATAACTCAGGGAAAAAGCAGTATATGGTTGCACCACGAGATAAATACCAACCTCCCGGGAATGTCCATCCACCATGATGTAGCATGCATGTAAATTGCCTCGGGGCCTAGGGCGCGCTCAATTCTTGCACCTCCTTTGCAAAATCGCCAGTTTTTCAGAGCCGTTAAATGGAATCTCTAGATTTCTTCATGGAACCCTGAAATCTCTAGTTAGAGAAGTTGCTTGGAATACCAAGAGGGGGCTAGGTTCCGGTTTTGAGCTCAATCCATGCAGTAGATCCATGTTCTGGGCAGTGGGGAGGTCTAGGGTTCAAAGCAATGTGAACTCCTACTCAATAGCCATCCCGGGGGTGCACCGTGTACCAAAAGTCCTAGTTTTTCATGTTTATGATTTTATGATAGTAGTGGGTGACATGGAAGGTCTACTCGAGCTAGTTTCGTGTTTTTTTATTTTTTTATTTTTTTTATGAATTTCCTTTTGTCGGAGTTCGGAAGGTGGGAAGAATGGGCAAACCCGCAGGCATGCGCAGGCACCTGAGGGCTAGTGAAATCCTGAACCTAGGCACGTACCCAGCCTAGGTACCCCATGGGGCACCCCAAAAAAAATTTTCCCAAAAATTGAGGGTGTTTTCTATGGTACCTACAGTTTGAAACCGCCTTTACCGGGTTGTAGCTCAGGAAAACACAGTATATGCTTACACCAAGAGATAAATACCAACGTCTCGGGAATGTCCATCCACCATGATGTAGCATGCGTGTAAATTGCCTTGGGTCCTAGGGCGCGCTCAATTCTTGCACCTCCTTTGCAAAATCACCGGTTTTTCAGAGCCAGTAAATGGAAACAATGGATTTCTTCATGGAACCTTGAAATCTCTAGTTGAAGAAGTTGCTTAGAATGCCGAGAGGGAGCTAGGTGCCGGGTTTGGGCTCAATCCACATAGTGGATCCATGTTCTGGTCAGTGAGGGGGAGGTCTAGGGTTGAAAGCCATGTTACCTCCTACTCGATAGCCATCACGGGGGTGCACTGTGTGCCAAAATTTCCAGTTTGTCCTATTTATGATTTTATGATGGTAGTGGGTGACATACAAGGGCTACTCGATCTAGTTTCGTGTTATTTTTGATTTTTTATGAATTTCCCTTTGCCAGGGTTCGGGAGGTGGGCAGAATTGGCAAACCTGCCGGCGTGCGCAGGAACGAAAGGGCCAGTGCAATCCTGAACCTAGACACGTACCAAGCCTAGGTACCCCATGGGGCACCCCAAAACATTTTTTTCTCGAAAATTGAGGGTGTTTTATAGGGTACCTATAGTTAGAAACCGCCATTGCCCTGTCGGAACTCAGGAAAAAAACAGTATGTGCTTACACCACGAGATAAATACCAACCTTTCGGGAATGGCCATCCACCATGATGTAGCATGCATGCAAATTGCGTCGAGGCCTAGGGCGCGCTCAATTCTTGCACGTCCTTTGCAAAATCGCCAGTTTTTCGAAGATGGTAAATGGAAACTCTGGATTTCTTTATGGAACCCCGAAATCTCTTGTTGGAGAAGTTGCTTAGAATGTTGAGAGGGAGCTAGGTGTCGGGTTTGGGCTCAATCCACGCAGTGGATCCATGTTCTTGGCAGTGAGGGGGGTCTAGGGTGTGTGTGTATTGTGTCTAGGGTTGATATGAAAATGGTAGTACTCGGTTTTCCCCATCTCATGAGAACTCGTCCTCACTTTGGTTGCTATGCCATGATTGGTCGAGACGGTTGTCACACGGATCATGCCCATCCAACATTGATCCTCTGTGATCTAACGGGCAAGATAGCCTCTCACTCTCTCTATGTGTCGGGCCTCTCTATCTATGCGAAATAATGAGTTTGCCACCGATACTTTACTTCCATAATCAAATAGAGGGAAAGTGTACAAAGGCATATAATTTTCGTATATGCGTGTCTATGCATTACCTTTTATTCTCTGAAAATTATAAACTATTTGGATTTTTATACATGAGGGTAGATAAAATATAAAAAATGAGTGTGTTTTCTAGGGTAGCGAGGGGGACACATGGTGGTGCGCTCGTCTAACCGGTTGCAACACGTCCACTGTGGCACAAGTACAGTGCACCGTAATGTCATGTCAGCGGAGGTCGAACGATGCATCTGCTGCATGCATTGTGACCTTCACACTAGAGCATGACAACGCATAGATCTGGGTAGCCATGCTTTAACGGTTGGGTTTTTAGGCATCCCTCCTTTTGATCCTTCTACGAGAAGGAACCGATCCAGTCATAAATTAAAGAATCCATCGAGTGGTTATGTCACGCCTAATCGCGTCTGAAAAGCCTACTACTGCTCCAGCTGCACGCGTGAACGGGACTCATAGTACCATTCCTGCAATCTCACTTCCAGTTGGGGCCCATCGCACGAACTGTCCACATGTCAGCCATAGGCCAAACAACTAGCTACCGGGGCACCAATTGGTCCTCGAGGCGGAGGTCCCCTAGAGGAGACTTAACAATGCCCGTCTTTAAAACCTACTCCTTTGCATAGTCTTCCTCGCACGCATTGACCCATTCTCCCTAATCTAGCAAAACCCACAAACCTCACTGTACAGCTTGAGGCCGAACATCCACATTCTCCCTTTCGACGCCATGAAGCGAGTGCTTGGAGGTGAGTCTTTGGGCTTTGCCGCCAGGCTGCATGCGCCTTCTACGGGAGATGTGGTGCCTCCCGCCGCATATCTGGAGGATAAGCATGTAGCCCAGGGCGAGGAGGGCATCCAGTTCGACCCTTATGAGGACTATGTGCTCGCGGGTGCAGGCAGCTTCAGAGCCCCTAATGAGGGTGAGGAGTTCCACGAGCACGCTCCGCTCGTGTACGCGGAGGTACAGTTATTTCTCCATCTTTCTAGTTTACTATTCATATTTCCTGGTCAGGCTGTAGATGTACTAGTACTGAATCTATTCAAGTACTCCTTATTCTACCGATCATGATCAGATGCACCGTACAACCCGCTGCATGCAGAGATTTAGTCTATTCTGAATTAATCCATATTCTAGATTTAGGAGCGAGCTCTGGAGACAGCCGTAATAAACCTGTAAAAATATGTTGTGGTTTTCAAAGTAACATGAAATGGTTGTTCGAATATCTATGGATTACTTGTAAATGCACTACTAGTTTGTGCAATTTTTCGAACAAGTAGACTAAGTAAATTTATTTTGCTCATTTCTTTTGAATTTTGCACATTATAGGTTCACTCAAGTGATGTGGACTGTAACAAAGAGGGACCATAAGATCCGCCACGTCTTGAAGAGTATCAAGAGCGGGGAGGTCGCTTTCCGCACTCTACTTGGGGAACTCAGGTGCCCCTTCTATTGCAAACAAGTCAACCCAATGATTTTGATTCTGCATGTGGTTGGCATTGATAAAAGCTCCGCGAGTAAACACAAACCAGCGACCAAGGTTATGCATGTTGTGTATGGAAAATTATTGAGGGAGTACGTCAGGACCGGCCTTGTGTCGCCATACTTCGGGATTAGGATCGGGATCGGTCGCTCCAAGACGGCCAATAAGTGACCTTGCTGCCTCCTAGAGCACCTAATAATTTTAAGTTGTTCTGCCGTTTCTAGAACATAAAACTATATGGTGTGTTGAACCAGACGCAATGTCTTTATTTATGTGTGTGTTGCAACCTTGTTTGATCATGCTTGCATAACAATCACAAATAAATTATGTCTGGCATAATGATGATGACAAATTAATTTACCTCTATGTTCTGTCAAGTCATAGTTGCATCGCATCAGCACTGTGCACCCGCTGCATAGCAGCAACGGGATGGGTGGACTCCACGGCATGTTATCATAGTATCTGTGTCGCCCCCCTCTCGATCCCCATGCTGCGGTGACCCATCATACCACTGCATGATGTAGTACACTATAGTCGTTGACATAACACTAATGAAACACCGTTCACTAGTATTACATCCCTCAGAGTAGTACAACAGAAACATAGCAGGTCCAAGACATGACTATAGGTTACAACTCAACTCTTTACACAAGATCCAGAGAACACTCTAGGTTAAAGAGAGAGAAAGAAACTTCTATAAAGAAGAATCAGGAATAAATAACTCATAGCTACCATACTTATAAAACTAATATCTAAACTACGAGGCTTGCATTGCTGCTATTGCAATACACTACAGAAGTAGGTTCTATGGTTAGAAATTCTATTCTTATCTAATCAGCAACTTCGTCTTCACTTGAGTTGATGTATATATTGACTTTCTTGACTTCATTGAAGAGCGTTAGCTTTTGATGATGATTCCTGGAGCATAACTTGATGTAGACGTCGTCTGTACTGGCTTTAGAACCTAGCAAGGGTAAAGAAGATACTTTGAGTACGAGCATACTCAGCAAGTCCACTAGAAAAGGAGTGTTTGATGCACTATAGCTACAGCCACAGACCATAGGTCGTAGGTAATGCAAGTTTTCATAAACATTTCTTTAAAGGTTGCTTTTATTCTGAAAAGCTATGTCCGTCAGCCTTCACGGGTTTACTAGAACCTTCATGGGGTTCCTTTCCCGCCGCGTTCGCAGCTCCTTCCCGGAACAGGGAGTAACAAGTTACAGTTCATACACTTTGTAGAGGTGCGTCACTTTACCCATGAGAGATCTTAGCTTTGTTGCACATCCGGGCCGCGAACCCGTTCACACTTCCTTGGTGTGAGGCCCAGACTAATACCCAAGCCAATCACTTCCTTCTCCGCGACCCCGCATGTCTCCTTGGTGTATGCCAGCCCATCTATTGAATTACGGCAATGGCAGTACAGAACGTTCAGATACCGGAACTATCATGGGACGTTGAGGGCTCCCACCCATATGTTGCATATGCTCTACGAATTACCATATAATATGCACGCTACGAGTGATAACAGCCACGACCCGAACATCCGGCTCCATGCGAGAGGGAAAAGATACAGCTGACTTCTTCGTCCCATTCCAAATCTCATGGTCAACGCGTAATATACGGCGCAAGAATCACTGGCGACATTGGTTGTTAAATCCTAGATAATATGTTCCTTTACCACCAGAACTCTTATAGTAGGTTATTACCTCATGGTAAATAACCTATAATCATATTATTATGAAAATAGTGTTTTCTGTCCTTTTTCAAATGCAGGTGATAATAACACTGGATTTGTAAAATACTTTACAGAAAATAATCAAAGGACATGAGCAAGTGTGAACTTGCCTTTTGTGATTGCAAGATTATGCACTCACGGTCTTCAAGACAATATAAGATCCAATAGCTGAAATCTCCATCATTGGTCCGGTAAGGACTAATGTTTAAAGAGGCAAGATGCTTTTATGCATAAGTAATGTAATGCAAGTTGATAAACTCGAATCCCGAGAATAACGTTGGTCTAGGGTTTGGGATTCTGGAATTGGTCTCCTTGGAATGTGTTGCCCTTTTAGATTAAGTTTCACATATATGCTTCTTATTAAGGTTTGTGAGTGTGTGGAAACATGTATTTATACAACAACAAAATATACAGTATGGAATGTTATATAAGGTTGCTTTACATCTTAATTGTTTATCTTCAAGTTTTACTTTACAAATAATGCACTTGTAAAGAATTTAAGTATTAACACTCTTATTATATAAGTAAATTATAAAGTAAGATGTTTACTATTAACTATCATATGTTGATGGAAGTGGCAAAATGAATAAGTTTTGAAGAAACTATTACTCAACTAAGCAAAAGCATTTAATCTTTTATGTTAAACTTATGAGGTGTTCTTTCTAGTTATAGTTTGTAAGTAAGAAAGAATTACTCTATTTGAATAATGACAACATTAGTATTTGAGACTTATCTATCTTGGTTTTTTAATTAGGTTGGTTTGGTATTAGAATGCTTTATAACTTAATTGTAACAGACCGAAGTTAACTATAAAGCATACAATAAAGTTTTTAGTATTATAATTAAAGCTTTGCAAACTAAAGGTAACTTTAAGTATGTAGATAGACTTAGGTTGTATTACTTAGGATACTTGTACCTTGTTCACTATATATTGTGTCCTTAGAGTTACTTAATAATGGCATTACTTTTATTTGAGTAGTGGTTTCTTTACATTGTATTTGTATAAAGGAATTTATTTTCCTATAAGGGTGTGGTTAAGGTTTATGAATAAGTAAACAATATTATTTACTATTTATGAACTTACTATAGTGATTTGATTTGTTTATAAACTTGTGATTTATATAAAGAATGGGTTTTATCTTATTATAATTATTCTTTAGAGATTTTATATTAAATAAGAATCCTTTTATAAAAGAATCTGCATTTATGGTTGAAGGATAACTTAATAAAATTATATTTAAAATGTGATAAACCATTTTGACTTCATAAAATTAGTATTTAAGGCAAATACTATTTATTACATTTAGTTGGTTAATTTAGGAAATATTAACAAATTTTATTTGCCATTTTATGAATTATTAACTAAAGAAATAGATTTAAATTCAAGTTATGAAAGTATTTAACTTTTTATTTAACTCAAAAGTGGAATATCACATTTTTAACATGTAGGTATTATTTTTGTGATCATTTTAGTATATTATATTTATTTTTGTGATTTATAAATAGTAAGATATGATTTTAATAAGATTTATTATTATATAAATACTTAATAAATAATAAATATTTAATAAAGAGGATTAATTATGTATAATTATAGTTTTAATCTTTAATTCTTATTTTTCTAAGATTTTTGGTATTTTATTTATATTTTTAACATTTACCATTATTAAAATATTAATTATCAAGGTATTAAAATGTTATAAAGTATTTATTAAACAATATTTATTTAAATAATTATAATAGTAATATTTAATAATAGTTTTAAGTTGTAGAATTTATTTTTCTAAACATTTTCATATATTATATGTATTTTTCTGATTTATAAATCAAAAGTATTAAATTTACAAGATTTAATCATTTTATTTTATTTCTGGAATATTTGAAATTTGAATTCATATTGTTTTAATTATTTTCTAACATGCACAGACTTTTTATACAGCAACTCTACCTAGCCACAGACACTGACCCGGACCTAGGCCACGTCATCTGCCACATGGACAAGGACCAGTCAACAAAGTGGACTTGGTTAAGGATGACGCAAGCATGACATCAGCATGACGTCACACGAACTCTCACCCTCAGATCGAAGCTTGGATTCGCGAATCGGCTATGTGCGCGAGGCTGTGCTTGGGCTAGACGGTAAGAGGGCATCGCGGGATGCATTTTAGTGGCGGCGCCGCTCGATTTAGGTCGTCGGAGCTAGGGATACGACGATGGCCGACGGCGGCGATGGCAGGTGGTCGCGGGAAGCTTGATTTAGCACGCAAGCAAGATTTCTACAGAGGCTATTCACACGAGGGGCTCACCAGAAGCACGATGAAGGGCTCGGCGAGGCCGGAGGTGCTCGGAATCGATAATTATTGACGATGACCGGCGGCGGTGGTCGTCGGGAATCGGATTGATGCGGTTGATTAAGAGCCCGCCTGCTCGATTCCTTCTTGCCGGAGATGCTACACGCCATGTCGGATCTCGTGGTACGCTCAGCTCGTCGTGGGGTGGTCTCTAGCGGCGGCGACAGGCGTCTCCGACAAGCTAGGTTTCGGTTACTGAGAGGAGACGGAAGGAAATGGATATAAGGGCGAGGGAGTGCGGCATCGGCGTGTCCTTATCCCCTCCCAATGCCGGCGGCCTCGGCACGAATCATGGCGACCACGGTGGACGGCGGAGGCGTTGCCAGCTAGCTGCTTCGCCCGCGATGCTTTCTGTCCAGAGGAAGAAGAAAGGAAAAGAAATGAAAAGGTATGTGGGCTGCCGTTGGGCCGACGTGGGCTGCAGCCAAGGGAGTGGAAGAGGAAGGGTGATGCGGCTAAGCGGTGAATAGGTGGAGAGAGAAATGGGTCGTGGGCCAGATTTGTTATTTCTTCTATTTTTTTCCTGATTCTATTTCTTTTCCATTTTCTGTTTTGATTTGCTAGCTTTGTATTTATTCATTTGTTTTAACTTTTTAGGAATTTCTTATTTAGAAAATTGTAAGTTTATGAGAATATACTTAAGATTCTGATATTAATACTATTTTTTGATAATAATGTATTTTATTGATTTACCCTTTTATATACTTCATCTTCATAATCATATGAAGGTTATTATATCAAATAGGATAAGTATAAATTAGGGCCTTAGGTTTTAGGATTTTGTTTAGGATCTTAAATTTTGATGTCTTGATTCTTATTGACTTATAATATTAAAGAAACTTTTATATATCTTGATCCTTTATTGTTATTTAATATATAAAGTTTTGAGAACTTAATATGGTTAATATTAATCTCATAGACTTAGGGAATAATAATTCTATATTTTACTACAACTAACATCTGAGTTAAAGTTTGAATTGAAAATGCTTTACCATCAATTTTTTAGAAGATTGCATATTCTCATATTTCCTTTATTGATGTGAATAAAATTAATGGCTAAGACAGATTTCCTTTATGTTGGTGAATTTAATAATATCACCATTCAAAGTAAAATAGTGGACTTGTTCTCTTGGATAATTTATGAGAAAGAATTGATGAAGATGGTTCCTAAGCACCTATGATAATGATGGTTGAAAATAATGAAGATGTGCTCAGGTGATTTTCTTTAGGAAAATATTCCTATGAACCATTGTGGATTTAAGATAATAAATCAATCAGATGAAATAGATAATATGTTTGGTTCTAGAATTAGGGTTTAGTGTTTAACAAGGATTCCTATATTCCATACTTTATAACTCTACACTTCTAATTAAGGAATTCCTACTAACATGATGAACTTTTCTTTACAGAAACTTCTTATCCACCCTTTATTATTATAAATCCAGTTAAAAATGCAATGTGCTTAACACTAAAGCTTTCATAATATTCTCATATTTATACTTGGCTATAACAACTATTCTACTCTTAATAATCTTTAACCCAACAAGTGGTTACATCTAACTTCATTCATACTCTTCCTAAATCATCCTTCACAAATACCACTCTAGTAGAGGTTTATATCAAGTTCTACTCTCCTCTAGTGTTTAGTATTTCCCCAAGAGGAGAATACTACTTATTTTAATTCAATGTTACTCTAACATTATTTTAATCATACTTCCTTCTCTCTACTTAACTCCAATATCTAACATTCTAACCTCACATTATATTAATGTGACTTGTAATGACTAATCTAGGATAATATATCTATACTATGGTTCAATCATGTTTTATCCACCAATGTCACTTATACTTGGTATAAGCATTCAATATGGATGAGTAAGGCATGATCATTATAATCCTTTAGGGTTTAGGTTTCCAATTGGCTAATCAAGGCTTCCTCAATACAACACTACAGTTGTATTGAAATTATCTTCTATCTAGCTCTATTGGATTAAGAGATATGATTCATTGACTATACCTACTTAATCCAATAGGACTACTCTTGGTAACTATCTTTAGACTTTATCCTTGTAATCTTCTTTGTTACCATATTGATTTGATTCCTTCAATCACTCCCATCCTATAGATGATATCTAAAACTAGCATTACCATTTACCTCTTATTTCTTCTTTCTCTAAAGGTTTTAGAGTGGATGCTATGATTAGGACAAGAGTTGATAAATCAAGAATTGATAGGTTAAGAATGGGTGAATCAATAGTTGATTACTCAATATTGATGAACAACAATATAAGGATAGGATTCAATAGAGATGATAAAGATTCATATGGAAAGAAAGATATATGGTGAATGATCTTAATTTTGGTTTCTTTCCTACTTAATCTCACTAAAGATTTAAAGTTAGGTATTTTCATTATACACATGGTATAAGTAGATGAGATTCAAATAGATCAAGATGTAGTTGTTACATTCTTATTATTTGTGTTATATCCTTAACTTGGTACTCATGAATGATTATAATGAGTACTATGATATGATCACCTAAGGATCAAATATAAATCATTAAGTAATGGATTAGGGTTTAGTTTTATTCCATTTGATCTACCCTTAGATCAAATCATGTTTACCCAAAATAAGGTTTTAGCAAAGGTCATATTGAAACTTATCACAGTCAACTTGATGATCTACTTCAATTCCATCAAGTTAAGACAAGCTTCAATCACTTTGACAAGTTTTTATTTAAAAGCGCGAAAATTATTCAGATTTTCTATGCATGAATGCAATACACACATCTTTGTTCAGCTTATTTCTAAGCTCTAATGCTAGGATGTTACACACGCCATCGCCAAGTCGCACGCACACCTTTCCTTCCTAGCAAGACCACCCAATCGTAGCCCTGCGATTTGGAAACCGACGGTGCTCGACCGGTCAAACTTGCTTCAGGGTAGGTAAAGACCATAGTGATGGCTGGTAAATGCAATTTACCATCCCCGTCCCTCCTCCCCTCCCCTTTTAACGAAGGGACTCCCTTCCCCGCAGCATTGCACTATGCAAAATCCCCAACGCCGTCCGCCATCACCGCCGCAGCCACCGCAAGAGCGATCAAGGCCGTCGCCACCGCACCAAACCACCGCAATAAATCTCTCCACACCACACCCTAATCCCAGCCACCTCCACCGATGCTACACCACAGATGCTAGGCCACCGCCACCATAGTAGCTATTTCCATGCACGGAGAGTACAGCATGTTCAAAGATGGGAGCGACTTCACCGAGAGGGACACCGTCAATTCCCACGGCACCACCCATCTGATGGTCGTCCACACGAATGCGTAACTGAAGGTGGCCAATGTTATCGCAATGTATGAGCGGTGGCTCCAGGAGCCGACGGACAGGTACAAGATCGTCGGCCTTGACCTGGAGTATACCAGTAATACGAAGAGGCGGCGCTCCTGCAACTGTCCATGCGCAACCACTTCCTCGTATACCATGTATGCAGGGCAAAATGGGTATGCCTAGAGCTTCGCTCGTTCCTGCGGAGCAGGGAGATCTACTTCGCCTGTGTTGACATCACGAAAGACACTCCGAAGCTTTATACGTCGAAAACGTATCTATAGTTTTTGAAGTTCCATGCTTGTTTAGTATCAATTTTGCTTTGCTTTGTCTACACTTTGAGGTATTTTTATACGTTTTCCGGAACTAACCTATTAACAAGATGCCATAGTGTCAGTCGCATGTTTTCTGCTGTTTTTGGTTTCAGAAAAGCTGGTAAAGAAATATTCTCGGAATTGGGCGGGACAAAAGCCAAAGTCAATATTTCACCGAGGAGAACACGAAGTCCAGAGGAGAGACAAGGGGGAGCCACGGGGTGGCCACCCCCCTAGGAGTGGGCCCACCCTTCGCGCCTAGGCAGGGTGTGGGCCCCCTGGCCTCCCTCCTGCCTCGCCTCTTCCCCTATAAGAAGCCCCCGATACCAAAACCCTAAGTACCCGATCACATCTCCATGAAACAGTCTGTAGCCTCCGCCACCATCGTCCCTAGATCGGGGGGTCTGAGCTCTTCCCGGCACCCTGTCGGAGGGGAGAGATCATCCCGGAGGCCTTCTTCATCACCATGCCAGCCTCCAAAATGATGCGTGAGTAGTTCCATCTTGGACTATGGGTCCATACAGTAGCTAGATGGTTGTTTCTCCTCCTTTGTGCTATCATGTTTAGATCTTGTGAGCTTCGTTCATGATCAAGATCATCTATTTGTAATCATACATGTTGTGTTTGCAGGGATCCGATGGATATTAATATTACTATGTTAGATTGATTATTGATTCTATCATGTCTTTGTGATTATTGTTTCTATCATGTCTGTGTTGTTTGAGATCTTGCATGCTCTCTGTTTTTAGTAGCTATCTTGGCCAAGTAGATGCTAGTGACTCTAAGAGGGAGTATTTATGCTCGATAGTGGGTTCATGCCTCTATTGAATCTGGGGAAGTGATAGAAATCTCTAAGGTTGTAGATGTGTTGTTGCCACTAGGGAGAAAACAACGATCTTTTGTTTATGGAACAATTGTATTGTTTACTTTACACACATTGCTTAAAGTAGTTATCCGTTGCTTGCAACTTAATATTGGAGGGGGTTTGGATGATAACCTGAAGGTGGATTACTAGTCATAGATGCAGTTGGATGGAGGTCTATGTATATTGTTGTAATTCCAAATCAAATCTCATAATATCATGAATGTCTAGTATTGCATTGTTATGCCTTGCTTAGTCCTGTAAATTGCCTCGCTATAATTTGTTTACCTAGCATGTTATGTTATCTATCTTAGGGAGAACACCTCTAGTGAACTGTGGACCCCAGTCCAATCTTTACCATTGTTAGATCATCAACTATTACTATTTACTTTTTGCAAGCAACTATTACCTTCCACACCATACGTTTAATCCTTTGTTTTTAGCAAACCAGTGAGATTGACAACCTCACTGTAAGTTGAGGCAAAGTCTTGATTTTATGTTGTGCAGGATTCTCAGTTATTAGCAACAACTTGGGAGTTGTTTCCTTTCTCCTACTGGTTCGATAATCTTAGTTTCATAACTGAGGGAAAACTTGCTTATGTGCTCATCATACCTTCCTCTTGGGATCTCCCAATGAAGCTCTACTATTGAGCCACATCAAGATGTTTTCTGGTGCCATTGCCGGGGAGTTAAGGACAACTTCACAAGGGGAGTCCTTCACAACCATTCTCTTGACTTTGTTTTTATTTTGCTTAGTTTCCTTTGCTTTGTTTTGCTTTCTTCTTTTTATCAAAATTACAAAAAAATAGTTCCTACTCTAGTTGTTGCTGCTGTTGGCTTGCTCCACCTGCTCCTATTGCTCCACCTGCTCCTGATGCTACCTTTTATGAAATTAAGCCTGCTTTACTGAATCTTGTTATGAAAGAGAAATTTTATGGTGCTAGTTCTGATGATGTTGTTGCCCACCTTAATAACTTTGTTGAACTTTGTGAGATGCAAAAATATAAGTATGTATATGGAGATATTATTAAGCTCAAACTGTTTCCTTTCTCCTTGAGAGGAAAAGCTAAAGAATGGTTACTATCCTTGCCTAGAAATAGTATTGATTCTTGTATTAAGTGCAAAGATGCTTTTATTGGAAAATACTATCCTCCTGATAAGATTATATCTGTGAGAAGTGAAATAATGAAATTTAAAAAACTTGATAATGAACATGTTGCTCAAGCTTGGGAAAGAATGAAATCTTTGGTAAAGAATTATCCCACTCATGGACTGACTGCTTGGATGATTATCCAGACTTTTTATGTAGGATTAAATTTCTCTTCAAGAAAATCTGTTTGATTCTGCTGCTAGAGGTACCTTTATGACCATTACTTTGGGTGTTGCAACAAAACTCCTTGATAATATGATGGTCAACTATTCTGAATGGCACACTGAGAGAGCTCCACATGGTAAGAAGGTAAATTCTGTTGAAGAAACCTCCTCCTTGAGTGATAAAATTGATATTATCATCTCTATGCTTGTTAATGGAAAAACTCATATTGATCCAAATAATGTTCCTTTAGCTTCTTTGGTTGCTCAAGAAGAGCAAGTTGATGTGAACTTTATTAGAAACAACAATTTCAACAACAATGCCTATAGGAATAATTTTCATAATAATAATTATAGGCCTTATCCTCCCAATAATGGTAATTCTTATGGAAATTCCTACAAGAACAATAGAAGTGTTCCCTCTTAACTGGAAGTCTTGCTTAAAGACTTTATTAATAAACAAACTACTTTCAACAAGACTATGGAGGAAAAGCTTTTGAATGTTGAGAAAAATATTTCATCTTTGTCTGAAGCACAATCCTATTTGATTAATAAAATGGCTGCTGAGAACCTGAAACCTTGGAAAGTACCTTTGATGCTACTCATGCCATACAAGTTACTATTGATGAAAATGTTAGATTGTTAGCTAAATTACATGCTAAGTGGGAAAGAGAAGAAGAAATTGCTAGAAACAATAGTGTTTGTACTATTACTACGACAAATGTTGATGCTACCAAACCACAAGAAGTACCCATTCCTCCTACAACAATTCCTAAACCCAATAAGTCTACTTCATGTGATGCTAAGTTTGATTTTGATCTTGATGGTTGCAGTATCTCTAAAGTAATTATGTTCCTACAAAATCTTGCTAGAAGTCCTAATGCTAGTGCTATGAATATGGCTTTTACAAAACACATTACAGATGCTCTCATTAAAATTAAGGAAGAAAAATTGAAACACAAAGCTTCTATTCCTAGGAAAGTAGAAGATAGTTGGGAACCTATAATTAATATGCAAGTGAATGACTTTGATCTCAAATCTTCATGTGACCTTGGTTTTAGTGTCTCTATTATGCCTAGAAAGATTTATGAAATTCTTGATTTGCCACCTTTGGAAGATTGCTATTTAGATGTCCCACTTGATGATAATGCTAAGAAGATACTTATGGGGAGTGTTAATGATGTTCTTATTATGGTTAATAATGCCTATGTCCCTATTGATTTCTATGTTTTGGATGTTGAATGCAATGCTTCTTGTCCTATTACTTTGGGAAGACCTTTTCTTAGAACTGTTGGTGCCATTATTGATATGAAAGAAGGCACTATTAAATATCAATTTCCATTCAAGAAAGGTATTAAACACTTCCCTATAAGGAGAGCGAGGTTACCTTTTTCTCCTCCTTTTAAATCAAAATTTGATGTTAATGCTTCTTCATTTGAAAATACTAGATTCTTTCTTCTTGAGCCTAACTTAAAGGCGTTAAAGAAAAGTACTTCTTGGGAGATAATCCAATAGTTTTTCTTGAGTCTTGGAAGTTAATACTTCTATAATAACATCTCCTTATCATTTTTATTTGATTTTTGTGCCAAGAATAACCTCTAATGAGAGAGAAGTAACATTTGGGGAAGTTGTTGTCCCGAAACAGATTTTTGTGCTTCACTATAAAAATTCGTCAAAAATATCTGTAAGTCAGATTGATCTGTAATTTTCTGTGTAAATCCCCCAAGTTGTTATCTAACTTTCCTTAGTTCAAAACTTCTTAATTTGAGCAACATAAGGCCTTCTAAAAAATTGGTTTTTACCCGCTGGTCTGTTTTGATAGATTTATGCCATTATTTGCATTTGCCTCTTATCGATTTCTTTTTGAGTTATTTTTGGTAAATTGAGATTTTTAAAAGGAGTTGCTTCAGTAGCTTGTGTTCTTAATGAAATTTTTTCTGTGTTCAAACTAAAACCCAAAGGTTTATTACTTTTGAATGCACTAATGTTGCTAATGAAGATTGTGTGAAGTTTTGTATGAAGGAATGTTTTAAGTTTAGGGGAAGAATTATTTAATGGGATGAAGAATGGAAAAAATCTCAAGCTTGGGGATGCCACCCCATGTCACCCCAAGAAATATTAAAGAGGTACAAGTGTCAAAGCTTGGGGATGCCCAAGGCATCCCCTTCTTCATCAATAAAAAAATCAGGTCTCTTTCTAGACACTTTGTTTTTATTGTTTCATGCACTGTTGTGTTGTTCTTGGAGCGTCTTAGTTTTCGTTTTTGATTTTCATTTGATTAGTTTTCTTGAATAAAGTAGTTGGACCCCCGTTTTCGCTGTGATGTTTCAAATAAGTTGATTGGTTTTGGAAAAGAGTAGAAAGTTTCATGCATATAGTGGTTCAAAAGTGATCTTGCTTTGACTGTGGCTTAGACTTTATCATGTCATGCTAGATGTTGTTTTGACCTTATTCTTAGTGACTATTTATGTAGCATGACTTGCTCCAAACAATTGAAATTGCTTAATGTGCCCTGGAAGAATCATGTGTTGTTTTAGCATACAAAAGCATAATATTGTGATATTCTCATTGGATGCTTTGTTTGGGTTGACTTGGCACATGCTCACACCATGTTATGACTATGAACCAGTCACCTTAGCCTCTATGATCATTTAGTTTTTGAATTGTGATACCACTTTATGCTTTGATTAATAATGTTTTGTCGCTCTGCATGATTATGACCATTATTGCTCTCTTAGTTGGTCGCTCCCAGTCTTTTGCTAGCCTACACTTGTATTGAGTAAGCTCTACTCATGCATCCAACTCCCAAGAAACCAAGTTATTCCAAAGTGTCCACTATAAATTCTTATGCATGGTGTGTTACACCATTTCAAGTAAATTCTTGTTTTATCTACCTTACAATTAAAAAGTCACTTTGTTATGTGAAAAAATAGTGATTAAAGTTCTCACAAAATTGATGGCACACTTTGTAGAAATGTGCTATCACGGAGAATGCTTTCAACACCTGTAAATATCTACCCAGTTGATATCATGCTCTTTTGTTTATGGATGTCAGCGGTTTGAAATAAAAGGGGAGCTTGTAAGTCCATGGAGTTATGTATATGTGTTAGAGAAACGCCTAGGCCGCTAGCCTAAGCCATGCCTAATCAGGGTGGAAACTTGCAGCATAACCATAGTGGGCAATCTATGAAGCATTCTTCTTATAAAAAAAGAGAGACAGAAAAGAGGAAAGAAGAGAAAAAGGCACCATTTTCCCATGGTAAATAAGAAGATTGTTGAGATGCTCATTGTCTATTGCCTTGTCATTTTGATATGGAATAGCTCCTGTGTCATGGGGAAAGGGGTATCCCGTTGCTGGTTCTCTATGATACACATATACTTACTATGACAAGAACTTACCGGTAAAAAGTTGAGTAGCATTAGGAACGACCCTCGTACTCAAGGGACATGAGATTGCCAACTTATACTTTGTCAAGCATATACTCCATATTTTGTTCACTTTAACCTTAATCACTTCAAGATGCTTATGATACGGGCAATGAGAGCTAAAAGCTAACAAGTACCATAATTTTTGGAAGCTCTTTATGAAACTTGAAATCCCTGCTTCCCTTTGAAGGGCCTTTCTTCCACTTTTATATTGAGTGTCCACCTTTTATCTTTATGCACCAATTAGGAGAGCATAGTTGCCATTCTTAGTTCTATGTGCATTGTCCCAAAACTTATTGATTGATTCATAATGTTGATATTGCTTGTTCTTGAACAATTTGTATCTAGTCACCCTTATGTACTTTGAAGGTGTCCTATGCATTTATGTTTTGCTACTCCATGAGAGACAGGCTGAATACCACTATGCTATGTTTTCTATATGTGAAACAAACAAATGTCTTTCAATGAATTGTTATGAGGCTTGATCCCATAGGCCCCCTGGCTCTCGAAAGTTGCAAAGTTTGTAAGGGTAGAATTGTCCCCACGCGTTTTCAGAGGAGGGCGCGCGAGGGTAGCCCCCGAAGCCCAAGTCCAGGCCCGTATTCCCACGTATTCGCATACGTACTATTGCCTGCCACGATGTCAACCATTGCCACGTCGCCATGCCATTAGATTTGACCATTCATTGCCACGTTGTCAACCATTGCCACGTCGCCACGACATTATTAGGTCTCTTGGTTTGATCACAAAAACTAACGCGGCGCCATTTCCCCAGACACCGCTCTAACCCTAATTTTTTGATCATCCTGCCTAGCTCCGGGAGGTGACGTGCACCGGCGAAGGTTCCGGGTTGGCGATGTGAATTCGGCGGCTAGCCTTCTAATCCTCCAACCACACGAGCCTTCCCGGCTCCGGCCATCGACCGAGATCTAATCCTCCACCTGCGAATCTGCCCGGCTCCGGTGGCGACGTACGTGTCTAACCACGCCGACGATAACCATTCCAATCCTACATCTCTAGATCAAAGGCCAGCCAGATCTTGTCATCCTCAGGCCGCATCAACCAGTCCCGTGTCCCATCTCGCCACCGGCGCCCGAAAGATGTGAGTAGCTGCCTCTCTAACCCACACTCTTTCCATCACCTTTAGCATAGCGGCTTAGGGTTCATATTTGCATCTACGAGTCCTCCACATATACATCACTGATTAGATTAGCGTTTCTGGTTTTCTTTGCTTGAACAGATGGAGGACTCTATGCCAACTGGGAGTGATAATGAGAGCATCCCTACGCACAACAGTGATTCAAGTTTGGATGATGAAGATATGTTTTTCTCTGATGATGAGCTTACTAAGAACGACCTCTTTGAAGAAAACGAATCCGAGGATGATAAGGTCAAGTGAAGTTTATTTTTTATTTTTTTATTTGCACACCTAGAGCATGCAAATTTATACACATACTTTTTAAATTGTGCAGATGGACATCGATTGTGTAAACAAGGATCGCCATCGGAAAGAATCTATCTCGGAAAGCTTTAGTGATGTATGTCTAGTGCTACATTATTTTTATAAGAATTGAATAGCCATGTTATATGACTTTGTGCTACAATGCTTCAGGTTGTACTATTCTCTCATAGTGACCATGATTATTTTGGGGATTCGGACTTAGAAAACTGTGATGAAGAGACGACGGAAGAATCACAAGAACCTGAAGGATCAAAATATGAATTCAAGAGTGATGTAAGTTGCTTATTGTTGTATGACAAGGCATATATAGGATCAACCATATGACCACCACTTACATTTCTTTTTTCTTCTAATTGTGTAGGTTACAGACAGTTCAAAAACTGAATTCAAGAGTGATGTAAGTTGCTTATTGTTGTATGACAAGGCATATATAGGATCAACCATATGACCACCACTTACATTTCTTTTTGCTTATAATTGTGTAGGTTACAGACAGTTCACAGCATGAGCACAGACAGCATCCAGTGATGCCAGAGAAGGATTTTCAGCATGCTCAGGATGAGCGTGACAGGCATCGGATTGTAAAGGAGATGACCTTCACTAACGAAGCGGCAGCATTCGCTTACTACAATGCATACGCCAGAGAACGTGGTTTTAGCATAAGGAAACAGAGGGTGAAGCGAAATTCGGAAGGAGTTATTAATTATAGGCGGTTTCTCTGTTCCAGGACAAGGGAACGCGAGGGAAGGTATGTGCACATGGAGAACCGCAAGAAGAGTCCACGAGCTCTGTCTCGATGCCACTGTCGAGCCTATCTCAGCGTGTCGTATAACAAATCGAAGGGGATTTGGAAAGTTCTGCAATTTAAGGACGAGCACAACCATGTGCTAGCTAGACCCGATGAAGTCCCGTTTCTTCGGTCCCATCGGAAGATCAAGTCTTACTAGAAAGCTGAAATCATGTCACTAGCAGCAACTGGGATGCGCAAGTTCGAGATTATGAAAACCTTTATCAACAAAAGTGGAAGGTGGAGGAAGGTTGGGTTCGTCTCGAAGGATCTTTACAACATGTGTTCCCTGGAGAAGAGGAAGCTCATTGCATCAGGTGACGCTAACACAGCCATCCGAATTATGCAGAACAGGCAGGTCCGTGATCTTGAATTCTTTTTCGATTACCAGCTAGATGATGGAGGAAATTTGAAAAGCATGTTTTGGTGTGACTTTCAGTCATGTCGGGACTATGAGGATTTCGGTGATGTGTTGGTGTTCTACAGTACGTAAAAATGAATCGGTATGGAATGCCGTTCATTCCTTTCGTGGGGCTGAACCATCACCGTAGAACTACTATTTTCGCATGTGCAATCGTCTCCGACAAGAAAACAGAAACATATGTATGACTGCTTCAAACATTTTTGAAAGCTATGTGTCAAAAGAAGCCAAAAGGGGTTATCACTGATGCAGACGGTTCAATGATGAAAGCCATTGGCATCGTTAAAATTCAAGGATGTGTGGCACCGTGTATGTACGTGGCACGTTGAAAAGAATATGAAAAAACACCTCAATCACGATTCTCTGAATGAATTCAGGTCAATGATATACTACAGCGCCTCAGAAGAGGTCTTTGAGCAGAGATGGAGCGCCTATATTAAGAAATGGCAGACGAAGGGAACCAAAGAGTGGCTGAGTAGAATGTACAAGAAGAAGAGATGGTGGGCCGTCGCGTATCTAGCAAATGGCTTTTTTCTCGGAATGAAAAGCAATCAGAGGAGCGAGAGTTTGAACTCGTGCCTACACCTTCATCTTGACTCGAAAATGACACTGGTGGATTTGATCGTGCACTACGACAATGCCATTAACCGTGTCCATCAGGAAGATGCACGACAGGACTGTGAGGACTCACAGACATTACCTTTGCCGGTTACTAAATACAAAGATATTGAGTCTGCTGCAGCGAAAGTATTCACTGTAGCAAACTTTTATATCTTGCAATCGGAGCTGAAAAGAGTTCATGGACTCAAGATTGCTGAATGTGCGCAAGGTGATTCCAGTGATAATAAGTACTCTCTGATATGGGCAGATAAACCTACTAGGCAGTTTAACGTGACCTACACGCCTGACAGTGAGGAAACTATAAAGTGCTCCTGCAGAAGAATGGCTAGGAAGGGGCTACCTTGCAAGCACATCCTCTACATGTTGGATTAGCTGTAACTAGAAAAAATAACAACTTGTTGTGTCCTTCGGCGCTTCTCAAAGAACGCAAGATTTGGATTGTCTGCGAAGCGTGAGAGCGATAAGTTTGGATACGGATGGTCAAGTGCAACCGAGAGGACAATTTTTCTGACTTGAATGTATGATCTCAAGAAGTTCTCGCAGTGTTATGCCATGATGAACAGTCTCGTCATGAATACAATGAATTCATCGATCGACTAATGCAAAGGACAAAGGGGCTCAGCAATATTCAAACAAGCTACTTCGATGCAGATGCACAGAGCAGCAAGGAAAAAGCACCTCAAGTTGGCGATCCACTAAAAGTTAAATCCAAAGGCGCGCCTAAGAAAAACAAACGAGTTGGAGCTGACGATGCTAATCCACCCATGAGTAAAAATGGCAGACCACTATCATACGATTAACAAAATAAGAAGAAGAAGACGAAGGGGAACCACCTGTGCAGCGCATGCAATACTACTGGTCATAACAGACGAAACGCTAAATTATGCAAACTACATCCACAGTAAGTCATTCCTAGAGTACAACTAAAAAGCATTATCAAAACTTTCTTTGAAATTGTCAATAGCTAACTGTGCCTTACTGTTATACATGCAGGTATGTGGAGGTAGCAGAAAACTAGACGTTGCCCTTAATTCATAAACTTTGCTCATACCAAAGACATAGTGCACCACACACACAACACAGAGAACTTTGATCAGGCCAGGACAACCCTGTGAGCACGGCATTCACGGTGGACTGCTACGTGTACTCGACTCGACTCCACTACGTACCGCTACACCTGAGGTGGCAGGCCAGGACTCGCCGGCATAAGCTCTCCATCGACACCAGCTCCTGCAGAGCACACGTCGCTGGCAGCGTCATCCTCGCGCACCGAGCTAGCCTCTCCGACACCCGAAGCTGAAGCCGCGCCACCATCACATCTGCCTCGCCGCGAGGCGCACCCGATGACCAAAAGCGTGCACCATGGACGGCATCGTGCAGCCAAACACCCGCCTCGCCTCGTCGCCAAAAGGGATATGTGAAGCAGGAGGGCATCGACGTCGTGGACGCCTTTGGGCCTGTTGCACGGCTGGAGTCCGTGCGGCTCCTGCTGGCGCTCGCCACGCAGCGCGGGTGGGTCTGCTGGCCAGGGGCGCTAGGCGATGCGCCTGCACAAGCCACTCTACGGACTCCGTCAGGCACCTACAGGCTAGAGCCTGGAACGCGCAGTTGGACGCCACGCTCGACGCGCACGGCTTCAGTTTAGGTGTTAGTCTGATAAAGTTTCAGTTTCGTCAGGTTAGCACTTCGCCGTTTTAGTTGGTTGATCTAGTCACGGTTCTAGCTCCGGTTCTGTTGTTACAAACTGGAGCGAGTCGCGCGGATGACGATCCGTTCGTGGGATGGCACGAACACAAGGATCATGGCCACGTTTTCCCACTGTAAGAAAGAATAAAAGGAGAAAAAAAATATGGAATATGCATCATTCCATGGGTCTAGATCCCAATGCTATGTTTGGATATATGAGGCACAAGTGTGCATCATGCCATGGGCATACCACTTTTATACTTAGAATCAATGTCATGATTTGGCATAGTAGTTGTATAGTTTGATGTAACAACTAGGTGAGATCACGTTGACCAAGTGTTGAGTCATACAACCACAAAGATGATGAAGGTGTTCATAGACAACTCCCATAGGTCAAGTGGGTGCGTATCTGGAATTTGTGTTTCTCGCCGTGAATACATGTTTTGGTTTTGCGTCTGGTTTTATCCAAAAACTTTCTTTATATTGGTGATCCTTCGGTGGATTCGTGTGAGCCATACACATCCTTTGCGTTGTACATACTAAAAGTTCTCCAAAGACAAGGGCAACACTCCCATCGTATGAAGTTGATATTGTGTAAATTTAATTAAAGATCGTGTTGTGCAATTTGGAACCATAAATATGGTAAGACATTAAACAGTACAATAAAAAAATTAAAAATACGTAAAGACGCATAAAAAATAGGAAAACAAGATATTAAAAAGTAATAACCCTATAGGACCAATTAACTACCCACAAAGAGGCCCAACGCCGGCAGTTAATCACGGAGGGCGTATCGGCACGTCGATCGTCCCACAACCAACGACTCAACCTAGGTAGGCCGCCAATCACCGCTGCCTCCATTACGAGCCTCCCTCGCCATCCCACATTTCTGACTCCCTTCTCCACCCCCTCTCGTGTGTCCTCCAGGGATCGACGCCGCCTCTCACCACGTCATCCTCGCAGGACTCCCTTTCGCCGTCTCTCATTGGTGCCACCCTTCGCCGACTCTACTCATCTGTCATCCAGGTACTGATTCCATGTCTCATCGATTGTTTGTCGTGCATACAATATGCTCACATAGGTTTTTGGGGAACTCGTGTAGATTTAGATGGCGAAACATTAACACATTCTCTAAATGATTCGTGCAGCATGGACGATTTAGATGGGGAGATATTTTGTGGTGTCGTGGAGAATGATGCACGCAATGATATGACTTCTACCGCGGGTAATAGTAAGTATGGTTCCCCATTATTTGAGCGACGGAAACAACCGAAACATAAATCAAAAAATATGAAAGTTATAATGTTTTATAGATTTCATTACTCCCTCCGATCCATATTAATTGACTTTGATTTGTCAAAATTTGGATGAACCTATATACTAAATAGTGTCTAGATTCATTCAAATTTAGACAAATTTGAGTCAATTATAATATGGGCTGAAGGGAGTACTTATTTTTATTAAGCAAACAAAATGGTTTAGTGTGGTAACTTGTGTGTTTTCATAAATGTTATACAGCGATATTATTTGAACATCATGATACTGGGGAATGTTACACTATGTTAACACCAGATGAAATAGAAGCTGCTGTCAAATATGTTTCAACTTTGGCGAAGATCCCCAAAGAAGCTGTAAAAAGGGCGTACAAAAACTCAGATGACGCCATCTTGTCTTCGAAAGATATTAACGATGTTCTTATAAAATAATGGCTTAGTAATGCTGTAAGTAATTCGCTAACCTATTGTTGTTATTTTACAACAAAGAAGTATGAACATGCAATCATTGTACGATTATTATTTTCAGATACTTTATGCCCACATTCTAGAGCTGGCTCCCCGTCTTGACTATGATCGGCACATATGTGGACCATTGAGGTCAGGCTATCTTATCAAAGAAGCCATTAAATTGTACACAACGAAAAAAAACTTGAAAACTTTTGACGTCGAAAAAGTGCCAAGACCAGGAGCTATAGGAAGGGTTTTGAATGAATATTTTGCGCGTGACAAGGTAAAGAGTGTTTTTTATAAAGTTGATGTTGTTGTTAACTATTTGGAATCCTACATAGTACATGCTAGTGATCTTATTTTGTAGGCATATTTCCCTCTTAATATACGCGGAGACCATTATGTGACAGTTTTAATGCATAACGTCAAGCAGGAGTTCCAAGTCCTTGATCCTAGGTATAGTTTAACCTATTCGCATGCAGTTGTGGATGACTTGGTATTATCTACTTTTCTCATCAAAACCTTGTTATCTTTTGGCGTTTCAGTAACTCTAAATCTTTTGCAGAAAGGACAAATTGCACTAGACATATATTGGACAAACAAAACTACATGTAAACAATTTCCTGACGTCGAGATTTGGCCTATTAAAAAATATGAAATTGGAAAGCAAGATGATGGGTAAGTACTTGTGAATCATATCACTTTCTCACTATTGATGTCATAAATGAATTTTGTTTCATTGTATGGCAGCAACTCATGCGGATTATGGGTTTTGCAATGTCTAGAGCACTGGGACGGAGATCGTATGACCAAGAACATTGATCAGGTTTGTACACTATTCCTTTGTATAGTCGCAAAAATCAATATGATTATAATTCAATTTATAACCTCTTCTATATGGTACTGCAGACAACAATTGAAGAATCAAGAGGACCTACCATTGCAATGATTCTTATGTCTAGAAGAAACAAGCTAGAGGTTGTGAAAAGGAAAGTCAAATCAGTGATTAATAACAGTGTACCTTGAGAATTTACTAGCCCCTCTATGGACTCCGTCAGGCACCTAGAGCTAGAGCCTGGAACGCGAAGTTGGACGCCACGCTCGACGCGCTCGGCTTCAGTTTAGGTGTTATTCTGTCAGAGTTTCAGTTTCGTCAGGTTAGCGCTTAGCCGTTTTAGTTGGTTGATTTAGCCACATTTTCCCACTTTAAGAAAGAATAAAAGGAGAGACAGTTAGCCAGAAATATGGAATATGCATCATGCCATGGGTCTAGAGCCCAATGCAATGTTTGGATATATGAGGCACAAGTCTGCATCATGCCATGGGCATACCACTTTTATACTTAGAATCAATGTCATGATTTGGCATAGTAGTTGTGCACAGTGTGCCGACACCAGCGTCGGCGAGCGGAGAGCGGGCGCAAGCTCCGAGTACTGTGCACGGACCGCGTCGGTGAGTTCACGTGTCGGCCATGTTTGCTGTGCACAGTGCGCCGACACCGGCGTCAAGCGCCACCTCACGGCGTCGTAATCACGCCAACAGAACGGGGTGATCACGCGACGCAACCAGACGGTCGTAGAGGCGGCCAGAAGCATGCTGAAGCCGAAGGGCATGCCAAATTACTTCTGGGGCGAGACCGTGCTGACAGCGGTCTATGTGCTGAACCTAAACCAGGCGTTCAGGCGCAGCGTCACCGGCATGACGCCATATGAGGCTTGGTATCTGCGGAGCTTCGGCTACGTCACGCACGTACGTGAAGAGCGCGCGTCCTCACTTGAAGAATCTGGACGACCGGAGAACGCCAATGGTCTTCATCGGCTACGAGAGCGTCACCAAGGGCTACCGTGTCTACGATCCCGTCTTTGTCGAGGACACGAGCTTGGACTGGAGCACGCATGAGGACAACCCTGTGAGCACGGCGTTCACGGTGGACTGCTACGTGCACTCGACTCGACTCTACTGCGTACCGCTACACCTGAGGTGGCAGGCCAGGACTCGCCGGCATCAGCTCTCCATCGACACCAGCTCCCGCAGAGCACACATCGCCGGCAGCATCATCCTCGCGCACCGAGCTAGCCTCTCCGACACCCAAAGCTGAAGCAGCACCGCCATCACATCTGCCTCGCCGCGAGGCGCACCCGATGACCAAAAGCGCGCACCATGGACGGCATCATCCAGCCGAACACCCGCCTCGCCTCATCGCCAAAAGGGATATGTGAAGCAGTAGGGCATCGACGTCGCGGACGCCTTTGGGCCTGTTGCACGGCTAGAGTTCGTGCGGCTCCTGCTGGCGCTCACCACGCACCGCGGGTGGGTCTGCTGGCCAGGGGCGCTAGGTGATGCGCCTGCATAAGCCACTCTACGGACTCTGTCAGGCACCTGCAGGCTAGAGCCTGGAACACGAAGTTGGACGCCACGCTCGACGCGCTCGGCTTCTATTTAGGTGTTAATCTGACTGAGTTTCAGTTTCGTCAGGTTAGCACTTCGTCGTTTTAGTTGGTTGATTTAGTCACTTAGTAGTCCTACACTTACTTAGTGCATCCACATCCATAATACTTACATCCACTCAACAGTTCCTCAGAGCAGAGCAGTTCGTCCCCTCCAATTGAGAGCAGTTCCTCAGAGGGACCATGGACATGTCAGCTTCACCACAGGGTGGAATGACTTCACATTTGTTGCTGCTGTTGGATGGGCGTCTCTACTTCTGATGAAAGTAGAGCATATGCACGAGCACCTTGGTCTCAACTTTTTTTAGGATTTTTTTACTGCAATGTGTTACTGAATATAAGTTGAACATGTTGATCATGATGTATGTTTAGGATATGTCTATCTTGAATGTTGAATTTATTGCATCTTGGATCATCTTACTATGATGTACTCACAAGTATACCAGAATATTCAATAATGCTGGAATCTGTTATAGAAGGAAGTCAAGCGACAACATAGAAGAAGAAGAGGAAACCTAATGACATAGTTCAAGATGTGGTTGCATGAGTCATCACTTGATAGCATGATCCTATCGAGTTTATAGATCATATTTTGCATACGGAATAGATCAAACAAAACATGGAAAATTAACTGAAAATACGAAATATATTACAAACTTCGAAACAACCCTAAACTACTCGGAATGCCAGTCGAAATCCGACGAGCCCAGAGTCGTCGATGACACCGGAGTGGATGTCCACTCGAAGGAGGAGGAGGAGGAGGAGGATGAGGAGGAGAGGACGATCGTCGACGGGCCGGCGCCGTTTTTCTTCTCCTTCACCTTCCTCACGGCCTTCTCCTCCCTCTCCTTCTTCCTCGCCATCGACTTCGCCCTCCGCTCCTCGCGATCCGCCTTCTTCGTCGCCTTCGCTGCCGCCTTCTTCTCCGGGAACTGCCGCGCCCACTCGAGGCGGAAGCGCTCGTCGAGCTCCGGCTTGACGAGCCGCTGCTCGAGCTCGCGCTGGCGCTGTTGCTGCTCGCGCGTGACGGCTGGAGGCGGCGGCACGAGCGATTCCGCCTGTTCCTGCATCCACACGTCGTGGAAGTTCATTGTCCGGCGGGAGCGGCCAAGGCGCCAGGCGACCGCGTCGTAGGCGCGCGCCGCCTCGTGCACTGTCTCGAATGTGCCGATCCCGATGCGCTCGGCGCTGCTGCGGATCTCGGCGTAGAACGTGCCGCTCGGGCGCGCGCGGACGCCTCGGTAGCCGGAGGTCGAGCGGCAGCGGGGCGGCATCTCGTCGGGAGGCGGAGCGAGGTGGGAGGCGGAGCGAGGCGGGGGGCGGCGAAACTTTCAGACAGCTGGGTGCGCGCGCGCGGCAGTCGACGCGGAAAGTTTGGCGCGCAGGATGGCGCAAAAGCGCGGGAGAGGCAAAAAGTTTTCGCGCGTCCGCTGGAGGTTCGCGCGGGCTCCCGCTTGCGCCAAATCGGCGGTTGTTGTGTGCACGCGGTCGATTCTTTTTCAGACGCTTCCCTTGGAATTCCTAGGCCTTCTTCAATAAATAATCGGCGGTCTGTCTCTGGAACCGCTACCTCTGCCATTCGACGGGACCGAAACCACACAAACACCATCATCCATGGCCGGCAACAAGATGCAAGATTCGCCGTGGGCTGATCTCCCTAGGGAGTCGTGTAGAAGATAGGTGACATCTTCCTGTCGACGGACGACTTCGACTACTACGCCGCCTTCCGCGCAGTCTGCAGCTCCTGGCGCGGCTTCATGGAGGAGCGCTTTATACCATCCAACTAGATTGTTCTAGAGCACCAGTTGTCGCCGGAGTATGGGGTAGACGACGCCGCCATCTCGTTGTTGAACGTGAGAACCGGCCGCTTCCTTGAGAAGAATATTAGTCGGGTTATTCGCAGGTGCTTTCTTGATATTCATCTGTATATGTGCGATCCTTTTTTTGCGTTCACCTCTTATACGATATGTTTTTCAAGTTTTGTCTCTCCATCTAGTTTTTTAACCTTGATTAAATATCTGTCTGTTTACCTTGATTGAATCTCTGCTTCTCATCTCTCTCTGTTTACCTCTCTATGTCTTTGGAAGGTACTTTTACGTCGGTAGCACAACCGGTGGCCTCCTTGTGCTTGGACAGAGGGTGCAGCCGTACAAGACACGGTTGTACAACCCCTTCTCGGGCGCTATCAAGCGCCTGAGGGTGGAGATACCGACCGAGCTGGTGGCTTCTGTCACTGTGACGATGTTCCCGTCGTTGATGCTCTTTACATCAAACCTTTGGAACAACGTCATTCGGTGAGCGGATGAGGGCACGGAGGAAGGCAGTCGCCCTGTATTCGGTGAAGGGTGGTACACGCCGAATGACTTCGCCGAACTGCGTAGCATGACTTCTTACGCCGGTGATGTTTTCGTCGCAGACAGATACGGGTATGTCTTCTCGACTATGGCTGATGCTGCCCATGGAGATGTCCAGATGCAGCGCTCCGCACGGACCCTGAAGATGCATGCCACCATCAAAGTCCCTGTTCCGGGCTACCGGTACCTGGAGAATTGTTTTTACCTCGTCGATACTGACGGGGAGCTGTTGTTCGTTGTGAGTGGACCTGTCTACGGCGGCAGGCCCGTTGTTTACCGGGTTGATACACAGAACCGTGTCCTTCAGTCGGTCAGAGGCATCGGTAGCCGTGCTCTCTTCGTTGCTAACAATCGGTGCATCTACGTCGACAGCGCCAGGGTACCCACGGTGCAGGCCGGCAGCATCTACTCTCCGGACCTAATCCAGATTAGATCTTACAACTTTGAGGCTCTTGCTTGGGAAGAGGAGCCAAGGGTTGACCATGGGTATGGAGTAGAAGGATTATGGATGAATGACCGTCCTTTCGAACTCGATCGATTGCTGGCGGAGTATTGCAGAATCGTCGAGCATTCTGAACTGCAGATGGTGCCGCCTTATGGCGAATATGGTACCACCCACTACGATTACTACAACGGCTACCCATCAGATTAGATTGATGGATCATGTTGGTCTGGTCTTGTATTCTCTATCATCTGTGAATTATATGCAAGTGTAAGTTGTATGGTCTTCCTGTAATACAATGGATGGTCTATGTTTCAAAAAGATCATGTGTTGTACCTATTTCAGTTTCGTTGTTTTCTATGTACATGTAGTAATTCTGATACGTACTCGATTTGTAAAAATCCATGCCAACAGTGCGTGTGATCTTGACCTATCTTAGCTGTCTAGTAAATTCTTGATCATCTTGTTGCTATATATATGATCCTATGATCTTGATAGATCTAACTACAATTTTGTTATGCCAAACCAAGACACAAAAGCAAGGTATTTCATGTAAAACATATTGGAAAAGATGTTTAGCAAACAAACAACAAGCTTGTATATATGAGATGGTAAGTAATTAAATTCGTCCAGACTTATTCAAAATGCCAAATGTTATTGTAGTACAGAAGGGAACGAAAAAATAGTGATACATCGGGAAGGCGCACCCCCCTCACATCCGACGCGGTGCACGTCTGACACCACCCGCAGGATTGTGTCATCATGACGCGTGCAGGGACGCGTGCACCGTTCTATCAGCGCCGAAGTGAATTGTCAATCGACTTAATGGAGCATCCAATCGGTCGCATCGTCGCAGTTCTCTGCCTACCACGTGTGAACAAAACTTCTTTGAGAAGGCAGGTCACACAGTAGGAGAGAGTACGGTGGGGTAATAAGACTGGTCTGCCAAGCCTTTTTGACTATCTACCTCCACTAGTCCAAAAGGAAGACAACTGACAGCAGTAAGTGTCATCGTTGATTTGTTAAGAGACAACTGACAGCAGTAAGTGTCATCGTTGATTTGTTAAGAGAAGCACATGCCACTAATAAATGCAGGGTATATAAGCAGGTCTAATCGTTTCTCACTCGGCGAAGTGGGACTAAATTCCAACCCGCGTGAGTCCTTCACGCTACGGTTTTCCATTGGGCCCGAAAGAGCCCATTACTTTGTGATGACCGGGATTAAGATAGGTCGCCCCAAACTGCTTCACGCCCGGACGCAGCCGTGACTCGGGCGCGGGAGTAGGAGTTGGGCTGGCTTGTTGCCTGCACGCCAAGTCTTACTTTTTTCTTTGATCCTATATTCCTTTTTCATTTCTATTTAAATATTTGAACAAAACAGCTATTTCACAATTTTTAATTTTATGAAATAAATTACATATTCTTGACAGGCACCGTTGGTATGGCATGTGCAAAAAATTTAGGATCATTTGATGAACATCGAAAAGTTGAGAAATTTACGAATAGCCCTTTTGGTCTCATCTAGGACTCTTTTTCTAGCAATGTGTTTTTTTCGACTTCCGTGAAACAACCTGGATTTTTTTACACATGCTAACATACACAAACTAAGACACATGTACAAGATTTCACACAAATTTGAATGTTTTTGAATTTTTGGTGGCCTGGTCAAAGTTAAGCCTTTGTGATGTGATACATGCTCCATGCTGAAAAATGGCATCCTCTACCTAGAAGCAATTTTAAATGTGTCCAAGCTTTCACACAATTTGGATATATTTTTGTTTGGATTTTAGGTGGCTCGGTCAAATTTTGAAACACGATCACCCACTTGTTGTTGTATGATTCATCGCTTGGACAACATGGTCCTACCCTCTTGATAGATCTAACACCATCATCAACTTAGTGGCTGTGTGAGTCACTACACCTGACCAACATGATCCCACCTACTTGATAGATCTAGATGTAAGAGTGTTATGCCATGACATGAGACACACTTGTGGCAAATGTGGGACCATGCCAACATTGCATGGGATCTAGACCTCTCTGGGATGGATAGAAACACGTTCACCAACTTGTTGTTGTATGAGTCATCACTTGGACAACATGATCCTTCCCTCTTGATATATCTAACTATACTTTTGCTATGCCAAGCCATGACACACACAACTGTGGTAGATGTTGGGCCACCATGCCAACATTGCATGGGATCTAGACCTCTCTGGGTTGGCTAAAAACACCATCATCAACTTAGTAGTTGTGTGAGTCACTACACCTGACCAACATGATCCCACCCACTTGATAGATCTAGCTATATATAAGAGTGTTATGCCAAGCCATGACACAAACTTGTGGCTGATGTGGGGCCATGCCAACATTCCATGGGATCTAGACCTTTATGGCCTGGATAGAAACACCTTCACCAACTTGTTGTACGAGTCATCACACCTGACCAACATGACCCTACCTACTTGATAGATCTAACTATACTTTTGATAACATTGCATGGGATCTATACCTCTCTAGGTTGGCTAGAAACACCATCATCAACTTATTGGCTGTGTGAATCACTACACCTGGCCAACATGATCCCACCCACCGGATAGATCTAGCTGTAAGAGTGCTATGCCAAGCCATGACACACTTGCGGTAGATGTGGGGCCATGCTAACATTGCATGGGGTCTAGACCTCTCTAGGCTGGCTAGAAACACCATCATCAACTTAGTGGTTGTTTGAGTCACTACACTTGACCAACATGATCCCTCTCACTTGATAGATCTAGCTATAAGAGTGCTATGTCAAGCCACGACAAAATTGATGATGGTGTTTCTAATCAACTCATATGGGTCTAGAGCCTAATGCAATGTTGGGATAACATGATCCCACCCACTTGATAGATTAATACTATTATGCCAAGAGATGATGAATTTTGAATTGTTTCTAAAAATTAGTTGAATTTTGAATCTAAAACAAAAAACTACTACGGAGATGTTCATCAAACAAACAACAAGCTTGTAAAGGGAATGAAAAATAATGCTACTACACATTTCGAGCTCAATGGCCTGCATACGACTAGAAGACCATTGTTGGACCAGGATGCAGGCCCATGTGTAGTCCAAAAGGAAGAAAACTGACAGTAGTACGTGTCATCGTTGATTTGGTGAGAGAAGCTCGTGCCACTAATGAATGTAGGGTATATAAGAAGGTATAATCGTTTCTCGCTTGGCTAGGAGGCGGCTTGCATGCCTAATATATGAGGTTTAAAAAAAACTACAACTCGCGTCAGTCCTTCCCGCTATGGTTTTCCGTTGGGCCTGAAAGAGCCCATTACTTTTTGATGCCCGGGATTAAGATGGGCTGCCCTAAACTACTTCACGCTCGGACACAACCGTGACGCGGGCGCGGGAGTAGGAGTTGGGCTGGCTTGTTGCCTGCACGCCAAGTCTTACTTTTTTCTTCGATCCTATATTCCTTTTTATTTCTATTTAAATATTTGAACAAAATAGCTATTTTACAATTTTGAATTTTATAAAATAAATTACATATTCTTGACAGGCACCGTTGGTATAGCATGTGCAAAAATTTTGGGATCATTTGATGAACATCGAAAAATTAAGAAATTTACGAACAGCCCTTTTGGTCTCACCTAGGCCTCTTTTCCTAGCAATGTGTTTTTTCGACTTTCGTGAAACAACCTGGATTTTTTTACACATGCTAACATACACAAACTAAGACACATGTACAAGGATTCACACAAATTTGAATGTTTTTGAATTTTTGGTGGCCCGATCAAATTTAGGCCAAAAATCAAGGTGTCTAGTAAGGATGCCTAGGGGTTAGGCCTTTGTGATGTGATACATGCTCCATGCTGAAACATGGCATCCTCTACCTAGAAGCAATTTTAAATGTCTCCAAGCTTTCACACAATTTTGATTTTTTTTTTGAATTTTAGGTGGCCCGGTCAAATTTTGAATTTTTGCATGGGCTTGAGACCTCTCTGGGTGGCTAGAAACACCTTCACCAACTTGTGGTTGTGTGACTCACCTCTCTGGGCCCATGCCAACATTGCATGGGATCTACACCTCTTCGAGTAGCTTAGAAACACCATCATCAACTTATTGGTTGTTTGAGTCACTACACTTGACCAACATGATCCCTCCCACTTGATATATCAAGCTATAAGAGTGCTATGTCAAGACAAGACAAAATTGATGATGGTGTTTCTAATCAACTCATATGGGTCTATAGCCTAATGCAATGTTGGGATAACATGATCCCACCCACTTGATAGATTAACACTACTATGCCAAGAGATGATGAATTTTGAATTGTTTCTAAAAATTAGTTGAATTTTGAATCTAAAAAAACTACTATGAAGATGTTCATCAAACAAACAACAAGCTTGTAAAGGGAATGAAAAATAATGCTACTACACATTTCGAGCTCAATGTCCTGCATACGACTAGAAGACCATTGTTGGACCAGGATGCAGGCCCATGTGTAGTCCAAAAGGAAGACAACTGATTGCAGTACGTGTCATCGTTGATTTGTTGAGAGAAGCTTGTGCCACGTATGAATGCAGGGTATATAAGCAGGTCTAATCGTTTCTCGCTCGGCTATGTGGGACTAAACTCCAACCCGCGTCAGTCCTTCGCGCTACGGTTTTCCGTTGGGCCCGAAAGAGCCCATTACTTTTTTATGCCCGGGATTAAAATGGGCCACCCCAAACTACTTCATGCCCGGACGCAGCCGTAACGCGGGTGCGGGAGTAGGAGTTGGGTTAGCTTGTTGTCTGCACGCCAAGTCTTACTTTTTTCTTCGATCCTATATTCCTTTTTATTTTCTATTTAAATATTTGAACAAAATAGCTATTTTACAATTTTGAATTTTATAAAATAAATTACATATTCTTGACAGGCACCGTTGGTATAGCATGTGCGAAAATTTTGGGATCATTTGATGAACATCAAAAAATTGAGAAATTTACGAACAACCCTTTTGGTCTCACCTAGGCCTTTTTTCCTAGCAATGTGTTTTTTGACTTCCGTGAAACAACCTGGATTTTTTTACACATGCTAACATACACAAACTAAGACACATGTACAAGGTTTCACACAAATTTGAATGTTTTTGAATTTTTGGTGGCCCGGTCAAAGTTAGGCCAAAAATCAAGGTGTCTAGTAAGGATGCCTAGGGGTTAGGACATTGTGATGTGATACATGGTCCATGCTGAAACATGGCATCCTCTACCTAGAAGCAATTTTAAATGTGTCCAAGCTTTCACACAATTTTGATATTTTTTTTTAATTTTAGGTGGCCCGGTCAAATTTTGAATTTTTGCATGGGCTTGAGACCTCTCTGGGTGGCTAGAAACACCTTCACCAACTTGTGGTTGTGTGACTCACCTCTCTGGGCCCATGCCAACATTGCATGGTATCTACACCTCTTCGAGTGGGTTAGAAACACCATCATCAACAAAGTGTTGTGTGAGTCACTACACCTGACCAACATGATCCCACTCACTTGATAGATCTAGTTGTAAGAGTGCTATGCCAAGACATGAGACACACTTGTGGAAAATGTGGGGCTATGCCAACATTGCATTGGATCTAGACCTCTCTATGCTGGATAGAAACACGTTCACCAACTTGTTGTTGTATGAGTCATCTCTTGGACAACATTGTCCTACCCTCTTGATAGATCTAACTATAATTTTGCTATGCCAAGCCATGACACACACAATTGTGGTAGATGTGGGCCCATGCCAACATTGCATGGGATCTACACCTCTCCGAGTTGGCTAGAAACACCATCATCAACTTAGTGGTTGTGTGAGTCACTACACCTGACCAACATGATCCCACCCACTTGATAGATCTAGATGTAAGAGTGCTATGCCAAGACATGAGACACACTTGTGGCAAATGTGGGGCCATGCCAACATTGCATGGGATCTAGACCTCTCTAGGATGGATAGAAACACATTCACCAACTTGTTGTTGTATGAGTCATCACGTGGACAAAATGATCCTTCCCTCTTGATAGATCTAACTATAATTTTGCTATGCCAAGCCATGACACACACAACTGTGGTAGATGTTGGGCCACCATGCCAACATTGCATGGGATCTAGACCTCTCTAGGTTGGCTAAAAACACCATCATCAACTTAGTAGTTGTGTGAGTCACTACACCTGACCTACATGATCCCACCCACTTGATGTATATAAGAGTGTTATGCCAAGCCAGGACACAAACTTGTGGCTGATGTGGGGCCATGCCAACATTGCATGGGGTCTAGACCTCTATGGGCCGGATAGAAACACCTTCACCAACTTGTTGTATGAGTCATCACACCTGACCAACATGACCCTACCTACTTGATAGATATAACTATACTTTTGCTAACATTGCATGGGATATATACCTCTCTAGGTTGGCTAGAAACACCATCATCAACTTAGTGGCTGTGTGAATCACTACACCTGGCCAACATGATCCCACCCACTTGATAGATCTAGCTGTAAGAGTGCTATGCCAAGCCATGACACACTTGTGGTAGATGTGGGGCCATGCTAACATTGCATGGGGTCTAGACCTCTCTGGGCTGGCTAGAAACACCATTATCAACTTAGTGGTTGTTTGAGTCACTACACTTGACCAACATGATCCCTCCCACTTGATAGATCTAGCTATAAGAGTGATATGTCAAGGCATGACAAACTTGATGATGGTGTTTCTAGTCAACTCATATGGGTCTAGAGCCTAATGCAATGTTGGGATAACATGATCCCACCCACTTGATAGATTAACACTACTATGCCAATAGCTGATGAATTTTGAATTGTTTCTAAAAATTAGTTGAATTTTGAATCTAAAACAAAAAACTACTACAGAGATGTTCAGCAAACAAACAACAAGCTTGTAAAGGGAATGAAAAATAATGCTACTACACATTTCGAGCTCAACAGCCTGCATACGACTAGAAGACCATTGTTGGACCAGGATGCAGACCCATGTGTAGTCCAAAAGGAAGACAACTAACAGTAGTACGTGTCATCGTTGATTTGTTGAGAGAAGCTCGTGCCACGTATGAATGCAGGGTATATAAGCAGGTCTAATCGTTTCTCGCTCGGCTTTGAGGTGGCTTGCATGCCTAATATATGAGGTTTAAAAAAACTCCAACCCGCGTCAGTCCTTCCCGCTACGGTTTTTCTTTAGGCCCGAAAGAGCCCATTACTTTTTGATGCCCGGGATTAAGATGGGCCGCCCCAAACTACTTCACGCTCGGACGCAGCCGTGACGCGAGCGTGTGAGTAGGAGTTGGGCTGGCTTGTTGCCTGCACGCCAAGTCTTACTTTTTTCTTCGATCCAATTTTCCTTTTTATTTTATATTTAAATATTTGAACAAAATAGCTATTTTACAATTTTGAATTTTATAAAATAAATTACATATTCTTGACAGGCACCGTTGGTATAGCATGTGCAAAATATTTGGGATCATTTGATGAACATCGAAAAATTGAGAAATTTACGAACAGCCCTTTTGGTTTCACCTAGGCCTCTTTTCCCAGCAATGTGTTTTTTTCGACTTTCGTGAAACAACCTGGATGTTTTTACACATGCTAACATATATAAACTAAGACACATGTACAAGGTTTCACACAAATTTGAATGTTTTTGAATTTATGGTGGCCCGGTCAAATTTAGGCCAAAAATCAAGGTATCTAGTAAGGATGCCTAGGGGTTAGGCCTTTGTGATGTGATACATGCTCCATGCTGAAACATGGCATCCTCTACCTAGAAGAAATTTTAAATGTGTCCAAGCTTTCACCAAATTTTGAATGTTTTTTGAATTTTAGGTAGCCCGGTCAAATTTTGAATTTTTGCATGGGCTTAAGACCTCTCTGGGTGGCTAAAAACACCTTCACCAACTTGTGGTTGTGTGACTCAGCTCTCTGGGCCCATGCCAACATTGCATGGGATCTACACCTCTTCGAGTAGGTTAGAAACACCATCATCAACTTAGTTGTTGTGTGAGTCACTACACCTGACCAACATGATCCCACTCACTTGATAGATCTAGTTGTAAGAGTGCTATGCCAAGACATGAGACACACTTGTGGCAAATGTGGGGCTATGCCAACATTTCATGGGATCTAGACCTCTCTCGGCTGGATATAAACACGTTCACCAACTTGTTGTTGTATGAGTCATCGCTTGGACAACATTGTCCTACTCTCTTGATAGATCTAACTATAATTTTTCAATGCCAAGCCATGCCACACACAACTGTGGTAGATGTGGGCCCATGCCAACATTGCATGGGATCTACACCTCTCCGAGTTGGCTAGAAACACCATCATCAACTTAGTGGCTGTGTGAGTCACTACACCTGACCAACATGATCCCACCCACTTGATAGATCTAGATGTAAGAGTGCTATGCCAAGACATGAGACACACTTGTGGCAAATGTGGGGCCATGCCAACATTTCATGGGATCTAGACCTCTCTGGGATGGATAGAAACACGTTCGCCAACTTGTTGTTGTATGAGTCATCGATTGGACAACATTGTCCTACCCTCTTGATAGATCTAACTATGATTTTGCTATGCCAAGCCATGACACACACAACTGTGGTAGATGTGGTCCCATGCCAACATTGCATCGGATCTACACCTCTCCGAGTTGGCTAGAAACACCATCATCAACTTAGTGGCTGTGTGAGTCACTACACCTGACCAACATGATCCCACCCACTTGATAGATCTAGATGTAAGAGTGCTATGCCAAGACATGAGACACACTTGTGGCAAATGTGGGGCCATGCCAACATTGCATGGGATCTAGACCTCTCTAGGATTGATAGAAACACGTTCACCAACTTGTTGTTGTATGCGTCATCACTTGGACAACATGATCCTTCCCTGTTGATAGATCTAACTATACTTTTGCTATGCCAAGCCATGACACACACAACTGTGGTAGATGTTGGGCCATGCCAACATTGCATGGGATCTATACCTCTCTGGGTTGGCTAAAAACACCATCATCAACTTTGTAGTTGTGTGAGTCACTACACCTGACCAACATGATCCCACCCACTTGATAGATCTAGCTACATATAAGAGTGTTATGCCAAGCCATGACACAAACTTGTGGCTGATGTGGGGCCATGCCAACATTGCATGGGGTCTAGACCTCTATGGGCTGGATAGAAACACCTTCACCAACTTGTTGTATGAGTCATCACACCTGACCAACATGACCCTACCTACTTGATAGATCTAACTATACTTTTGCTAACATTGCATGGGATCTATACCTCTCTAGGTTGTCTAGAAACACCATCATCAACTTAGTGGCTGTGTGAATCACTACACCTGGCCAACATGATCCCACCCACCTGATAGATCTAGTTGTAAGAGTGCTATGCCAAGCCATGACACACTTGTTGGCCATGCTAGATGTGGGCCATGCTAACATTGCATTAGGCTCTAGATCCCACACACTTGTGGTAGATGTGGGGCCATGCTAACATTGCATGGGGTCTAGACCTCTCTGGGCCGGCTAGAAACACCATCATCAACTTAGTTGTTGTTTGAGTCACTACACCTGGCCAACATGATCCCTCCCACTTGATAAATCTAGCTATAAGAGTGCTATGTCAAGCCACGATAAACTTGATGATGGTGTTTCTAATCAACTCATATGGTTCTAGAGCCTAATGCAATGTTGGGATAACATGATCCCACCCACTTCATAAATTAACACTACTATGCCAAGAGATGATGAATTTTGAATTGTTTCTAAAAATTAGTTGAATTTTGAATATAAAACAAAAAACTACTACAAAGATGTTCAGCAAACAAACAACAAGCTTGTAAAGGGAATGAAAAATAATGCTACTACACATTTAGAGCTCAACGGCCTGCATACGACTAGAAGACCATTATTGGACCAGGATGCAGGCCCATGTGTAGTCCAAAAGGAAGACAACTGACAGCAGTACGTGTCATCATTGATTTGTTGAGAGAAGCTCGTGCCACATATGAATGCAGGGTATATAAGCAGGTCTAATTGTTTCTCGCTTGGCTATGAGGCGGCTTGCATGCCTAATATATGAGGTTTAAAAAAAACTCCAACCCGCGTCAGTCCTTGCCGCTACGGTTTTCCGTTGGGCCCGAAAGAGCCCATTACTTTTTGATGCCCGGGATTAAGATGGGCCGCCCCAAACTACTTCACGCCCGGACGCAGCCATGACGCGGGCACGGGAGTAGGAGTTGAGCTGGCTTATTGCCTGCACGCCAAGTCTTACTTTTTTCTTCGATCCTATATTCCTTTTTATTTTCTATTTAAATATTTGAACAAAATAGCTATTTTACAATTTTGAATTTTATAAAATAAATTACATCTTCTTGATAGGCACCGTTGGTGTAGCATGTGCAAAAAATTTGGGATCATTTGATGAACATCGAAAAATTGAGAAATTTACGAACAGCCCTTTTGGTCTCACCTAGACCTCTTTTCCTAGCAATGTGTTTTGCCCTTTTGGTCTCACCTAGACCTCTTTTCCTAGCAATGTGTTTTTTTCGACTTTCGTGAAACAACCTGGATTTTTTTACACATGCTAACATACACAAACTAAGACACGTGTACAATGTTTTACACAAATTTGAATGTTTTTGAATTTTTGGTGGCCCGCTCAAATTTAGGCCAAAAATCAAGGTGTCTAGTAAGGATTCCTAGGGGTTAGGCCTTTGTGATGTGATACATGCTCCATGCTGAAACATGGAATCCTCTACCTAGAAGAATTTTTAAATGTTTCCAAGCTTTCACACAATTTTGATTTTTTTTTGAATTTTAGGTGGCCCGGTCAAATTTTGAATTTTTGCATGGGCTTGAGACCTCTCTGGGTGGCTAGATACACCTTCACCAACTTGTGGTTGTGTGTCTCAGCAGTTGGCCAACATGATCCCACCCACTTGATCATTTTGGCCAGGTGATGAGTCACACAACCACAAGTGGATTAGGGAGATTCTAGCCAACCTAAAGAGGTCTAGATCCCATGCAATGTTAGCATCGGCCCACATTTGCAGGGCACAAGTTTCTTGGTGGAGTACGTATTAGAGTATTTGCCCTCCATATAGGTCACAAGTTTCTTCTTGGTGGCCAACATGATCCTACCTACTTTCTAGCTCTACCTATAATTTTGAGTCTGCCAAGCCATGACACACACTAGCCTGTGGCAAATGTGGGGCCATGCCAACATTGCATGGGGTCTAGACCTCTCTGGGCTAGCTAGAACCACTGTCATCAACTTAGTGGTTGTGTGAGTCACTACACCTGGCCAACGTGATCCCATACTTGATAGATCTAGCTATAAGAGTGTTATGCCAAGGCATGACACACACTAGCTTGTGGAAAATGTGGGGACATGGAAACATTGCATGCATGCATGGGGTCTAGACACCTCACTGGGCTGGATAGAAACACCTTCACCAACTTGTTGTTGTATGTGCCATCACACCTGGCCAACATGATCCTACCTACTTGCTAGATCTAGCTATAATTTTGAGTTTGCCAAGCCATGACACACACTAGCTTGTGGCAAATTAATGTGGTGAATTTTTATGATGTGAAACTAGGTCGATGTTGTAACATGGCATACAACCACAAGTTGGTTAAAGTGTTTTTAGCCAGCTAAGAGAGGTCTATATCTTATGCAATGTTGGCATGGGTCCAGATCTGCCACAAGTGTGTGTCATGGCTTGGCATGGCACTCTTATGCTTAGATGTATCAACTGGGTGGGATCATGTTAGAGCTTGGTGGGACAAGGTGCAATCAAAAACATTTTTGTTAGCGCTTAGTGGGATCTTGCATAGCACACTTCAGTTTGTATCCGTTTTAGCTTCATGCAAGTTTTATGGTTCTCATGTACTCCCTCTGTTTCAAAATATAAGATGTTTTAGATTTGTGAAGCAAATGTATCTAGACTTGTTTTAGTTTGTAGATTCACTCCAAACTTGAATGAACCTACACACTAAAATAATTACAGATACATTTCCTTCACAAAGCTAAAACATCTTATATTTTGAAATAGAGGGATAGATGTTAACAGTGCCAACCGAATTGTGCCCTCAGTACAAATTTTTGGGTCCTTTATACTTCCTTTGTTTCACAATATAAACCTTTTTAGCAAGTTGTTTTAGTTTTATAAAAAGCCTTATATTTTGGAACGGAGGTATTAGTACCTTTTTTGTAGTCGAGTGCGGGGTTCAGCAGCAGTATATACGTCAGCAGCAGGTGCTGCAGAAGATCTTGGCGCTAAAGATTGTATAGGTGCAGAATATTCCTCGGCACCAGCGCTCAACGATGTGCCAATTGGATCTCCTGGCGAGGCGTCACTCCCGAATCCGTCAGAAGAACCACGGGGAAGAGCTGGGCGGGAGATCCGCGCGTACACGCATTGGTGGGGACCACGGGGAAGACGTGTCGGGCTCCCCATGGCCGCCATAGTTACGCGCAGAACGCGACGCAAAGGAGGGCCCAGACCTTGGGGATGTGGCATGAGGGGACTGGCGCAGATCGATACGCCCAGGTGACGGCGCGTCAGAGTCTCGGGGCGGATCCGAGGCAGAAGTTTAGGATGTGTTTCAAAACTTATGCAATCAAGAAGAAGTTTTATGCCAAGACTCAGTGGACTGATAAAAAGAAGTTTTATGCTAGATGTAGAGGTTTTGATGGGGGCGCCAATCCTTGCAAATGGTACATTTCTGCTAGATGCCAACCAGATGGAAGCACCATTAGAGTTAATCAAATCCATTTTGAACACACTTGCATTCCTAGTTCACAGAGAGTATCAACAATGACATCACAAATTTGGGTTGCTGAAAAGATCACTCCTATTTTAGCCAAGACACCAAACACTACTGCAAAGAGGCAAAAAAAGACTTGGAAAAGGACTACCCAATTAAGGTGAATTATAGCACTGTGTGGAAGGCAAAACAAAGGGCAAAGAAAGAATTGTATGGTGATTGGGCAAATACTTTTAGGATGTTGTATAACTTCAAAGCAGAGGTTGAGAAAAGGTCACCTCGCAGTGTTGTGGAGGTAGATACGGAGGTCAGTGATGATGGCAGGTTGTTCTTCTCTAAGTTTTTTATGGATTTAAAGCCTTGCATCGATGGCTTCAAAGCAGGATGTCGTCCATATTTAAGCATAGACTCTTCATTTTTAACTGGAAAGTGGAATGGTCAGCTAGCAGCATGCAATGCTCTGGATGGACATAATTGGATGTTCCTCGTTGCCATTGGGTTGTTTCAATCAGAGACTGAGGCCTCATGGACATGGTTTATGATGCAGTTGAAAAGATTCTTAGGGCCAGTCTCACCTTTGGCAATTCATATAGATGCATGCAAAGGCCTAGAAAATGCAGTAAAGACTGTGTTTCCCTATTCTGAGCAAAGAGAGTGCTTTGGACATATGTGGATGAATTTGATCAAAAAGTTCAGAGGAGAATAATTTGGGCGCATGTGTCCTGCAGCCAGATCTTACACTACCCAGACACATTCATATCATCTTGGTAAGATAATGGCAGCATGTACTGAGAATGAATTTGGTACATGGCTGCAAACCTATCACTCTCTCTTATGGTATCGGTCAGGATTTAATACTGCCATCAAATGTGATCATATCAACAACAACTTGGCAGAGAGTTTTAACAACAAGGTGAAGGATTTAAAGGACATGCCTGCACATGACATGGTTGACCAAATCAGGATCATGATCATGTGCTTGTGGGAATTGAGAAGAAGAATTGGTGATGTCCTGCAAGGGGACAAGCTTCCAGCAGTGCTACAACAGGTTGTCAACAGGAGTAGAAATCTTGCACATTTGAAAGTTGAGAAATCTTCTTTGTGGGGTGCTGAAGTTAGAGACACCAAAACTGTAAGGAGACATGTTGTTGACACTGAAGTGCATGAATGCACTTGCCTGGAGTGGCAACACACTGGATAGCCATGTGAGCATGCCCTACTCTTCTTGGCCTCTAAACAAAAGTTAAATATGCACCTATATTTGCATGAATATTATTCAGTAGAAAAATTCAAAGCTTCATATGCAACTCCAATTCCAGCACTTACAGACCAGTCTCAATGGCCTGAAGTAGAATTTGAATTTTCTATGTGTCCTCCACTGACCAAAAGAAAAGCTGGCCGGCCTAAGCAAAGTATATTCAAGGCATGGTTTGAGAAAGGTGGGAGTAGTAAGAAAGGGAAAAAGGATGATCAGCCAAAAAGACCTCAAAACGTTAACAAAAACATATGCAAGCTTTGCCAGGAAATTGGGCACCGAACTGGGTCTTCCAAATGCCGTTACACTCCTAAAAAGCCAAAGAAGTATGCAATATTTTTTTTGTTACTGTTACTGTTGTTTCTTCTCTTTGTTTTGTTGCAAAATGACCTGTTATGTTTTTCAGGAGAAATGTCCAGTCCAGCCTCTTGTTGTTGAAAAATGCTGGCAAACCAAAAAGGCAAGACTTGGTGGATTCAGAAAAAAGAGAAATGTGCAGATCATGTTTACTAATGATCAAACAAGGCAAAATGAGGCTATTGAGTTGCCACCTATTGTGGATGTTGCAATGGAAGAAGATCATGTCTTTGATCATATTGTGCTGCAATCTATTGAGTTGCCACCTGTTCTAGATAATTTGCAAACCGAAGAGGCAACAAAAGAGTCTATTGAGGTGCCACCTGAACATGTTCTGGAGGTTGTGCTGAACGACATCACTGATTTGGCTGTTGAATTGCCACCAAAACCAGTTCAGGAGGTTTTGCTGCAAAAGTTGTGGGAACCAACTGGTCCTGGTAAGAAAACCAGGAGCATCAACAAATTATGTCATGTTGAACCAAGCAGTGAAAAAAATAACAAGAGATCGAGCGACAAGAGGCAAGCAAAATAGAGTGGGAACCATTGAAACATTATGTTTGTTGTACTTTGATGTGAAAACCTATATTTCATTGATGTAATCTTGATTGTTGTATTGGTTTGTGTACTTTGATGTGAAAACTTATGTGATGTGAATTTGAATTTGAACCGGAATTCAAATTTGAATTTGAATTGACCTTCTAATTTGGATGAACATTCAATATTTTTTAGAGATTATTGGTTTGTTCTATGATGTTTTAATGCTTTATTTACTATTATGCATGTTAGTTCATCAATCCTGGTCCTTTTGTGAAGTACATCTCCTTGCTACCGAAAATGTGCTAGAAATGGCCTCCAATGCAAGGGGAAACAACCCCATTGCTAAGCATCTTATTTTTCGACCTTGTCCAAATCATCTAAATAAGTGTCCTTAGCATCTATTCTACCTATATAGTATTAGTACGAAATATCACTATTTTTTGAATTTTTGTATTTTTTCGTTTTTTTGGGAATTAGTTATGCACGGTCAAAGTTGTCAAAACCCCGTTGACTGAGCTCAATACCCCTCAAAACCCCATTCGTTGACCAGGCTAATCCTGATGACCAACCTGGAGCGTCGATCTAACCCTAGCGCGCTACCCGGTCCGTTCGATCTGTTCTTCTAGAAGGATTCTCTGTGACGGCAGCTAACCCTAACGACCAACCTCGACCGTTCATCTGACGATGTGCGCTAAACTCCCGCCGTGCGATATGTTCTTCTAGGAGGAATCATGAGCGATCCGCGAGAGCCCAGTTTCTTCGACGTGATTGGCTGGCGTTTTTTCTTCTTGCGAGTTGCGTCTGGTTCCGCTGGGCCGTCCACGCATCGTCCAACGGGTCTGTTTATGCCTCTGCTCGTGGCAGGCACGCCTCTGTGACCGCCGCCCGTCGATGCCTTCTTTTCTAGCGCCTTTGCCATGCATGCCCCATGGAGTGTGCCCGTCGTAGCCTGGCTATTGAACCCATCAGAGTCGCAACCGGGCTATTGCGCGCAGCGTCGCAGCATGCAGGGCATGCGCCGATGCAGCCTTACCGTCCCGCCACTTGGATAACCCGTCGATGCACACTGATGCACGCGTCGCTTGGATAACCCGTCCCGCCGCTTTGAATGCTCTGGGACGGCTTTGACTGCTCGACGGAGACCAAATGCCACCGTACACCTCTCACCCTCCTCTCTCTTCACACTTGGGTTTGCAACGGCCGCCCCGGCCTATATAATGGCACCATTTCCTCCCAATCTCCGCACACCTCTCTCACCCTCCTCTCTCTTCAGCCGCCAGCCCGCCACCGCATCTTCTTCAGCCGTCACCCGCTAGACACAACCATGCAATTCAACGGCCCCACCTTCCGTCGCCCACCCACCACACCCGAGCGGTAGTGCGGCGGTGTCATCGTCGAGAATGAACTTCGTGTGTGGGCGATCTCGAGGTGGAGGGGGCTGACAGAACTAGCACATTTCTTCCTCTCTGCCGGCTACCGCCACCTCCCTAGGGGCTCGCCACGCATGTTCAGGCTGGAGAGGTACTATGACGGCAACACCGACTAGGAGATCGGCATGTACGTGAACTTCACCAACCCATTAGACGCGTTCGCGCTCCTCGGGCAGGTTTTCTGATGTGGATGCGAATTCATCGCATTCACAACCTACAACATCTTCACCGACTTCCATGCCATCTTCCCCTCCCCGGGCAACATGCACACCCTCCCCTACCGCATGCTGGAGGACGACGACGAGTGAGGGGCGAGCCCCTACCCCGCAAGGAGGATCCAAGGAGGGAAGATGCGGCGCCCGGGAAGATGCCTCGTTGTTTTTCTGTTTTTCTAGTTGTAAGTAAGTTTTTATTATATAAGTTGTGTGCGTTTGTATCGTGTGCCCATTGGTGGATGGGTTTATGTAATGCTACTATAATATTATTTTTATCTATGTGGTTATAGTTCGTGCAAACTAACTTAGCTAGTTGATGCAATGATTGAGACAACTCATTTTATTTAACACAAGAATAACAATTTAAAAAAAGAGTGCTTGCCCGTGAATAACTACTCTACTAGGAAAATGAGGTTATTTAAGCTCAAAGTTATATGACAATGTATTTTTGTCCATTGACTTAATTATGCTTCTTGTTTCTTCAAATGGAGGTAATGTTGTACACAAAACAAAAATTAGTTGTCATATATATTTTTTAACCATAAAAGGTGCAAGTTCCTTTCGTATAAAACATCAAAAAACATAAACTTTAGCCAAATTTGAGAGGGATTCGTTTCCTTATTTTGTTTGAGCAACATGATCCTACCTACTTGATAGATCTAAGTATAACTAGGTGGGATCATGTTTGAGCAAGTGTTGGCTCATACTTCTACAAGTTGGTCAATTGTTTCTAGACAACTCAGATTGGTTAACTTTAGATCCCATGCAATGTTGTTGTGGGTCCATAATTGCCACAAGCATCATGGCTAGGTCAATTTACGAGCATCATGGCTAGAAACACCATCATCAACTTAGTTCCACTGTTTCTTGATTTTTTTTAAATTTCTGGTGCTTCTTTCAAACTAAGGCAAAAACCACGACAAGTGAGACTCTAAATCAGTAATCACAACTTGAGTTCTATGAGTAAAGCTGAAATATAGTACTTACACATAATTATGAAAGACGCCACATAGAATTCTAAAAGCTACCACACTGAATTCTAAAAGTACTAAAAATAAATACATTGCAATTTTTTACTTCGAAAAGATCTGAACACGCTAGCGATTTAGCAAATAACCTAGGCTATTAAGCCCTATATATTTCATCGGCGTCCGCTCCCATGTCCTGCAGGAGAAATTCATTGAACTCCCCCCGGATGCAATGTGCTGCCAGTATCTTGTCGAGACGGTAAGGCCTCGGTGAACGTTCCAGATCATGTTGACCAAAGCCATCTACAAGTCTTGGTACCCCATCCCAGGCCTTAAGATCATGATTGTACGCTCTGATATAAGAAAGATCCGCGTAGTAGATGCAACCGGCTAGGACTGTACTAGGGTGCACTCTAGTGTCGATGGAGATCGACCGGTTAAAATGAACGAAGAAGGCACGGTTGCCAATGTCACCTACAGCCTCGAGACAGCATTTCTCCGTGTCCACCCGGTAAAGCACCAGTTGACCTTCGGCGAAAACCCCACCCAACACAAGAAGCAGATCACCTTCTGACTCCACAAGGTAGAACTTGTAGACTCCGCGTATCTCTTCAAAGACTGGACCTAAAATTATTCTGGCCATCTTGACTGTGCTCGCGCACTGCTCCACCTAGATGTTGGTCGACATGACGTCTCCACCATACTGTACTGCATACACTTCACCACGAAACGGGGTCATGCATCGCACGTGCACATCGGACGAAGGATAAATTCCTTCTCCAAATACTCCATTGAAATCCCCTATCGGGGTGGCCTCATCGGCCCAAGCAATAGAATTCTCATAATGTGTGGAAACAAACACCATCATGGGGGACTTCGTGACGGCTACAGATGCCACAAGATTTGATGGTATCTGCGCCTGAAACTCAGTGTTGAACTGACGGGTGAGTGGGTTCAGAAGGCGAATCTTGTGCGGCTCTTCCCTCTGAGCAATAACGACGACGCCACGATAAACACCGATGAAGTAGAACCTTTTGATGAAGAGAACAGTTAGCCCTAAGATATATGTACAATGGAAAATACTCTCTTTGTTCACTAATATAAGACAGAGCTTCTAGATATTTCAAAATGTACTAGATATATATATCCTAAATGAGTGAACATATACAATTAAACTTTGCTTAATGATGGGGATATGCCTACCGTGGTATACCCAGCAGGACATTTCCTACTGGCCCAAGTCGTTAGCGAGTGGGCCTGCATGTGGCATCCCGCAAAATCACTACTAGAAAATCGCGTGGTTTTTGTGCATTGCATCATCATGACCGCATGCTCATGTCATCATGCCACATTGCATTTGAGCATCGTCATCATCTTGCATTTGCTTGCATAAAACTATTTGCAGAAAAACCTAATTTTTTTTCTAAACGCCTCGTCTTTGTTCAAACGCAAACCCCGGGTCTCCGGATTATTTTGTTTGTCTGCTATCGGTTTGCAGAAGATTTGTTTTAAACAAATAAAATGTTAAATTATTTTAGTGGGGGCAGCCGAACGGGCCGATTCGACCCGAACGACCACCCCCAGAAATTAAAACGGTCCAACCTAGACCCTTTTCTACCCTAACCTAATCTACCCACAACCCCTCCACCTCACCCCAACCTATCCTATGTCGCCACCTCACCTCTCTTCCCCCTCCCCACCACTCATATGCTGCCAACTCACCCCAAACACCCTCTCTCCTTTTTCCCTCTCTCTCTCCTAAACCACCAACACACACCCAGCCACACACGCACACCGACACACACGCCTGCCCCTCCCACTCCCCGACCCCACCTGGCCCCGCAAACGGCCCCGCCCCACGCGCCCCGTCCCATCCTCTCTTCCACCTCCCGACGCGCGCACCACCCCCTTCTCCCTCTTCCTCCCGCCCGACGGCACCGCCTCCATCCGCCTCCGGCCGGCCCCCCCTCCGCGGCGCCTCTCCCCCCAGGCCGGCGACCCCCTCCTCCCCCAGGCTCCGCCGCCTCCTGCAGCCGCCGGGCCTCGCCACCGTCCCCGCCTCCCCTCCAGTGACGGCCGCCGCCCGCGAGCCGAGGTCGCCGCCGCACCCTCGCCAGCAACCGCGGACGCTCCCTCCTCCTCTCGCCGCCGGCGCACGGCCCTGCTCCGCCTCCCCGCTGACCCTCTCTGCCACGGCCGCCCGAGCCCCCTCCCCTCCGTCGGCGCAGCCGCCTCCTCCCGCCGCGGCTCCGCGCGCCCCGCCGGCGCCGCGCGGCCCCCTCCGGCCCAAGCTCACCGTCTCCCGCGCCAGCCCGCATCCCCGCCGCCCGCGGCCGCTCCCCGTCGCCGGCATGCTCTCCGCCAACCTCGGCCGCGTCTCCCCTCCACCGCCGGTCTTCCCGAGCTTCCCCCCCCCCCCCCGTCCTCGGCCACCCCAAGCTCCGCTAGGGGCGCCCCCTCTCTGCCTCGCGTCTCGCCGCCCGAGCTTGCCCCGCCTCCGCCGTTGTCGCCGTGCTCGGCCTCCGATGCAGCGCCGGCTCGATCCCCAGTTTCTGGCCGCCTCGGTCTAGCCTCCTGCCGTGTGCCGCAACGGTTGCCCTGGGCGAGTGCATGACCCTGGCCAGGACCATGCTCTGCATAATGTCCCTGGTCCCTGGTGATGTCCCCTATGACGGTGTGACTCGACGCCCAAGACCGTCTGATGACGAGGGAATCATGATCGACGAGTGAGATAATCCTGGACACACGCGGCTCCGACCTGGAACATCAAGTTCTTCATCAAGGAATACCATGTTCTCCTTCCCGGAACCCCAGAAGGCCATACTCGAGTATCGCCTTCACGGACGCAACAAGATCTTCCTCACGGAGACGAAGACCCCGGTCTCGAGGATCCGATGCCGGAACGCCAAGACCGCCCACGTGGAAACCGAAGACCGATCCCGGAGTTCGAAGACCGACCCTGCCAAAGACTAAACCCTGGCACGCCGAGTACTTCACCCCGGGCACCGACGCAGAACACCAAGGTCTTCTACCCGGAACACCGAGTTCTCCATCGTGGACGCCGAGCTCGCCGAGAACCCGGATGCGACAAGATCGACACCGACCCGGGGAAATCCGATGTGCCCCCGACGCCAACCAAGTCATGTTCCCCGGATGCGACAAGATCTACCTCAGTTATCCGAGACCGAACCCGTCGAACCCTGAACCCTGATACCCGACCCCGAACCCCCGGAACCCCAAGTTCGTCGAGACCCCCTAATGTGTGAACCCCTTCCCGAAACCCTATTTTATAATATAATACAACTTGTTGCATATTTAATTGTTCATCTCGCATGCATATCATGTGGTTTGGGGGCCTTAGGCCGATTCACCTCATAATTAAATATGGGGCCCATATGCGGGCAAATCTAGCCTTATATTGGCCTCATTTAAATTTGTGTAGCGAACCGGTGATATATTCTGCCTTTTTAAACAACATTTAATTGCGGGGGTTCTAAACAACTTGAACCATTTAATTAATTGTCGGGATCCCGGTTCCACTTAATATGACCTAATTGCATCGCACCTTTGCCATGCCATGCATCATATCATAAGCATGCCGATCTTTTGTCGTAGTATTAAATATTGCATCCGGTGTTTATTCTAGTGTTTTGCTTCTTCGCGGATAAGGCCGTTGAGTTGATGTGAGCTTCGCCCCGATCTTCGGTTGAACCCTCGGCATGTTTTCAGGCGAGCATCTCCCCCTTTCTACCTATCTTACTTTTATAGTATTTATTCCCTCATGTTGATCTATTGCTATCTGTGTTGCGATGCTCTAGTTTCGTACCCGTGATATCCCCTGCAGCCTTATATTGCCTTGGACACTTCCTATTACCTGTTGATTGGTAGATAGCTGGACCTGCGCGTCGTAGTCGCTTGCTCAAGTGCTGTTGCGTGTCGTCAAGTACCACAGTTGTTGGAGAATTGCCGCATGTTTAATGTTGGAGATGATCATGGTTTATTTACTGCTCACTTTAATTATTGTTTAACAACTAAAATTGAAGTAGGTAAGCAGAGGCACAGGTGGGCAATAGATGTTATTTGGTTGTTAACCGTCCACTTGTGTCCCGTAGGACCCCGAGTACTTGATACCTGTTCCTTGATTTATCGCGCTATCCACATCCGGGAGGCTTATGGGACCCCCCTTAGCCAGAGCTTGATTCAGTCTTATTTCTTGGGGCCACAAACTAGTTTGGGGTTTTATTACTATCCTGTACTTATGCCATGCTTTACTGCTTTATTTACGATTGTGCGAGGAGCACACTATACTGTTTAGGATCGTGGCACGATTCCGCGGTGTCGACAAGCCCAGTTTTGGGTTCCCAGTCGTTCACAGCCGTCCCCACAACCTTGAGTCCGTCTCGGAGCCGGCCGGCTTCGTTGCGGGTCTACTTTAAGGGGTGGCCCCCTAAAATATTTCTGAATCCTGTGATTGCTTTGTCTTGAAAGCCTCGTTGGGATTTGATTTGGTTTTTCCGAGGTTGATCGAGTGTGTGTTGCTATTGGTGCACCCCGGCCGGGTTAAAACTTTCTGAAAGCCGTGTCCGCGGTTATGGACGACTTGGAGCACAGTATCTCGATCATAGACAACTATAACTAAAGTAGTGCTATAAATTTGATGTTATAATGACTAGTAATCAGCTTCACTATAATGGAATGGCTAAATAAACCTGCCAACAATTGCTTGTTTGGGTTGTCGCTTGCGACCATTGTACCTGACTAGTAAGTATTGCAACTACAGCGGAATGGCTAAATAAAAGTACCAACAACTGCTGGGTTTTTGGGATATCTCATGCTATTTGTATCTGACTAGTAAGTTCCGCAACTACAACGGAATGGTTAACTAAAATGGCCCACTGCTTATTTTATCAGGATGATTATCTATACCTGACTAGTAAATACTGCAACGATAACTGAATAAATAAAACTGCCAAAGGTGTGAGTTCCTCTGTTGACTTCCTCGTTTGGTCTCGAGGGGGAACACCAGGATGGGTTGTTTGATGTTAGATTCAGGTTGGATCCGGATAGGTCATTCTTATCCCTCTCTGATAACCGCCAGTTGTATCGAGTCTCTATAGGTTGTTTAGCGCATGCTGCCGCTGCCGCTTTAGTCCACCATACCTATGTAGGCGAGGACCGCCGAATTCTAGTCTCGCCGTGTACTGGCCTCAGTACTGACGCTCCTCTTTTTCCTTTGCCCTTTGTCGGCACCCCTTTTGTTTAAGCAGGTTTTGAGATCGACGTCGTTAACAGGGTTACCCTTCCGGCTTGGCCTGGGCAGGGTTATGGACGCCATTGGTTATTCTTCAGGGCTCTTATCCCCATTTGCATCTTGTCCGTAGCTGGACGCTCGATCGTTTTCAAGGTGATTTGGATCTTTGTATATTATATCTGTATTCTTGACTCATGGAGTCGCTGTTATATATATACCTGTTCTGTGGGTCCCATCGAGGACTGTTGTGTAATGTTGTTACTTCGTTTTCCACCCGCACGAAAGTGCCTGGTGGGCACCTTTGAATCGTTTCTATGCGGGTTTGGCGGGTTTCGCTGAAACTTGCATAGGTCCGATTCTGAGGGTGTTACACTGCAGGACGGCGACTGGATCAAGACTTGGCGTGGACTTAGGTGACTGGAAGCTGAAGGCCCAGAAGTGTAGCTAGGCCTAGTCGGACAAGGTCATAGAATCTTCGAATCTTTAACTAATTCGGTTGCGATTTGTAAACCCTAGCGAGGTGAGCCTATATAAACCTCCCTAGGGTACGCATAGAGGATATGTTCCATCATACACCCAAGAAACTCGCCGCCTATTCGTCGAGCTCGCCCCATTGTACTCTCATCATAATACAATCTAGCAGGAGTAGGTCTTTACCCTCCGGAGGGCCGAACCTGGGTAAATCCTTGTGTCTCCGCCCTCATCTCGCACCGCAGATGGCTGGCTGCCCTTGCCCCATGTTCTACTACTCGCTGCCGATTGCAGCGTTTGCCGTGGTCATTCCCACGACAGTGGCGCCCACCGTGGGGCCTGGCCGGTCAGGCCGGTGTTCTACGGCGAGAACCAATCTGCCCATCAACGAGTCGATCGCCACTGGCCGCATGATCGCGATCAGCGAGATGCTCCAGATCTTGCCAAGTAAATACGTCCCGGCGGCGCGACCCGTCACACACAGCGTCATCCTGCCGGTCGGCACGATCAGCCTCTTCGTCGGCCTCACCGATGTCATCGTCTCGGAGGACTCGGCTCGCATCCGCGAGTCGCTGCCCCGCGACTAGCTCTCTGAGAGCCAAGTCCGCACGATCCACCGCCTCGCCTCCGAGTACGACTCGGCCCATAGCAATGTGGCCGAAACCACCGCGGCTGCGGACGACGCGGCCCTCAACGACGACGATGATTCGGCGACCCCGGCGTCGGCCGCCGGATCCATTGTCGCCGCATCGCCCGCAGGCTCCATCACCCAGGTCTCCAACATCGGAGACTTCGAAGACCCCTCCATCCTTGGGATCTTGGACTTCGACTCCGGATTGGAGAACGCCGCCGACCTCCACGACGGAACCGGTCGCCATGCCGCGACCTACATGGCAACCGGCGCCGACACGCCGGATGACCCCTTCTTCATGCCGATCCCACCAAACGTGATGGCAACGGAGGTCGAGGAACTCCGCCTGAACCTGGCGGAGGCAGTCCGCAAGGAGCAAGCCGAGCGTGAAAAATTTCGCCTCGAGCAGGCGACAGCGTAGGAGCTGTCGCGATACCACCAACTTCGAATCAGGTCGCGCCTGAACCCCGCCATCCAGGGGCGTGCCCTGAACTTCGATGATGAGAATGACCCGGCTTGCATAGCCGAGCGCGTGATCAGCGACAACGCGCCGCCAGGAGGAAGCACTCGAACCCCACCAGGGGTGACGGCCAACGGCGCACCACCACCACCCAACCGTGCGCCCCCCAAGGACCAACCGAGGATCGTGGTCTCCTCACGAGAGCGAGACACGAATGACCTCCCGATGTTCTCCACCCCAATGGACAACATCGTCGCAAGCCGAGCTGCGATCGACAACATCCAAGTAACCGGCGAAGGCGCCCTGCAGATCCAGTACGCCAAGGCTCTACACGCCAAAGAAGTTGAGCAACAAAATGCGGGTGCCGACTCACAGGTTCGGATGTATTCGCGTTCATCGGGCAGTAGGGCAGCCTCGAGCGGCCGCCCCATGGTGGCGAATACCCTCAACTGCCCTCCACCCGAGCCCCTGCAGCTCTAGCACCGACAGACGAACACGGCACTCTCCACCAATGATCCGCGGCCGGGGAACAACTTCGTCGCAGCCAACGGGCAGCCCGTCGATGCATGCACCCACATCATCAACAACCAGAGTTGGCGCGCACGCCAGCCTGACGATCTGCGGCACACCCTCGCAAATCGCCGCGACGGCGAACCAAGGGGATCGCTGAGCCGAGTCGGACCCTAGTGCTTCGGACCGATGATCCGAGGCGAAAGATACCCGGCGAACTTCAAAGCACCGAAGGAAATAGAGAAGTACGACACCTCGTACGATCCCTCCGTGTGGCTGGATACTTACCTCATGGCGATGGGGATTGCCGGCCACACCGATCTACTCACCGCCCGCTACCTCCCCCTGATGATGCAGGGGGCGTGCAGGCAGTGGAGTAACACCCTCCTCGCGGATAGCGTCGACTCCTGGAAGGAGATGCACGATGCCTTCGTCAGGCACTTCGAGGGATCATACACCCGTGCCACCACCATCGAGGACCTGGAGCGCTGCGTCTAGGGACCCCGCGAGTCGACCCGTAGTTTGGTCCAACGGTGGCAAGATCTGTGGTATAACACGGCCGGAATCCACCCAAACACTGTGATCCACTGCTTCAAGACCTCGTGCTGCTACGAGCCCCTGGTCGCCAAGCTCAAACGAGTGTACCGCACACTCGACAACATACTGGACCTCCTGGAGATCGCAAAGAAGTACGCGAAGGAGGACCCAAACCAAGAAACTGACGACGAGTCGGGAGGACATCGCCGCACGAGCGGCCACGACAACGGGAGGTGGCCCGAGCTACGCTACAGCAACACTCGCCTCACCGTCAAGCGCCGCGGTGACGGGCGAGTCGACTTCGTCGCCAACGCCGGATACGCGCATCGCGAGCCCAAAAGCTTCCGCCGCGACGGAGGACAGCGTCGCGACGGCGGCAACTACAAGGCAAAGCCGAGGTTCGATCCCATGGCCCTTCTCAACCAACCCTGTGTGTTTCATAGCAGAGAAGGAAAGATCGCCACGCACACAACCACCGACTGCCACTCTCTCAAGGAGATCGAGAAGGCACGACGTGCGCGGGAAGACCCCGACAACAACCTGCCAAACGGCGGCAAATTCGGCAGCGTCGCCGGCTCGCTCCACACCTTCACAGGCTTCAACACGAAGCGCGAGAAGAAGGTCATCGCCCGCGCCGTCGCCGTCAACGCGGTGTCCCAGATAGACATCCCCTAGTTCCTCAACTGGTCCGATCAACCAATCACCTGGAGCCGAGAGGACCACTCGCCACGGATTGAATATCCGGGCCGAGTCTCCCTAGTGGTCAAGCCCAAGGTGTGAGACTACTAGATCCCTAAAACGCTGATGGACGGCGACAACTCCATCAACATCCTGTACCTGGACACTTTCAGGCGACTACGGCTCCCGCAGTCGATGATCGAGACGACCTACACCACCTTCCACGGCATCGTCCCTGGTCGGAAGGCGTACCCGATTGGCAAGGTGACGCTGCCAGTCACCTTCGGCACACCAGCAAACTTCCGCACCGAGCGGATCGTCTTCGAGCTGGTGCCCTTCGACATCCCCTACCACTGCGTTCTGGGGCGCCAGGCATTCGCCAAATTCATGGCAGCACAACATTACGCGTACAACGCGATGAAGATACCTGGGCCGTGCGGCATCATCACTATCCACGGCGACCCCAACATGGCCGCAGAATGCAAGGAGAAACGACTCGAACTCGCCGACGCCGTCATCGCGGCGGAGGCCAACCACACCGAGGAGCTCGCCAAATATGAGAGCGAGGTCAACAGTGATAACCCCACCATACTCAAGAAGCCCAATTCGGAGGGCGGCAATTCCACCGCCTTTGAGGCAACGATGCACACCCACACCGTTGAGCTGGTCCCGGGCGACTCCAGCCAGACGGTGACGATCGGGACGGGCATGAGCCCAGCATAGGAAGGCGCGCTCATCGAGTTCCTCCATGAGAACAGGGATGTCTTCGCATGGAAACCATCCGACATGCCTTGTGTCCCGAGGGAACTCGCTGAGCACAAACTCAACGCCGACCCCAAAGTGCGACCCGTCAAGCACTCGCTGCGGCCCTTCAATGAAGAGCGCCGACGAGCCATCGCCAAGGAGGTGCAGCGACTACTCGTTGAAGGCTTCATCCGGCCAATCAAGTACTCCAAGTGGCTGGCAAACCCAGTCCTGGTCGAGAAGAAAAACGGGACCTGGAGAATGTGTATCGATTACACAAACTTAAACAGTGCCTGCCCGAAGGAGCAATTCGTCCTCCCGCGGATCGACCAAATCATCGATTCCACCGCGGGCTCGAAGGCACTTTGCTTCCTCGACACTTACTCTGGGTACAACCAGATCAAAATGGCCTTCGAGGACGAAGAGAAGACGGCGTTCATCACAGCATTCAGAGCCTTCTGCTACACCGCCATGACCTTCGGCCTCAATAACGCCGGAGCAACCTACCAGCGGTGCATGCAGGAATGCCTTGCGAGCCAAATTGGCCGCAATATCCACGTCTACATCAACGACGTGGTGGTAAAATCCACTCGCCAGGGTGATCTACTCGTCGACCTGGAGGAAACCTTCGCCAACCTGCGAAGGTACAAGATAAAGCTAAACCTAGGAAAGTGCACCTTCGGTGTACCAACTGGACAGCTAATGGGATACGTCGTGTCCAAGCGCGGAATCGAGGCGAACCCCGCCAAGATCAACACGATCGCTCGACTCGGACGACCCGAGTGCCTGCGTGACGTCTAGAAGCTAGCCGGGCGATTCACTGCTCTCAGTCGCTTCATCCCCTGGCTAGGCGAGAAGGCGATGCCCCTCTATCGCCTAATGTGCAAGAACCACACCTTCTAGTGGGACAAGGAGGCAGACGACGCGCTCCACGCTCTCAAGGAGGTGCTACTCGCAGCACCGTTACTTGCCGCCCCCGTTGACAAGGAACCCATGTTGGTCTACGTCGCGGCATCCCGAGCGCGTTGTCAGTGCCGTCATGGTCTTTGAACAGCCAGAGGAAGGAAAGGAGCGCCCGGTGCAGCGACCCGTGTACTACATCAGTGAAGTCCTAACCGAGTCATGCCAGCGCTACCTGCAGTACCAGAAATTGGTATGCGCGGTCTTCAGAGCACAACGGCGATTGCCGCATTACTTCTAGGAGCATCCACTAACGGTCGTCTCCTCAGCACCGTTGCAGGACATCATCCGCAACTGTGAGGCGACCGGGCGAGTCGCCAAGTGAGCCGTCGAGATCGGCTTCCATAACATCAAGTACGAGACGAGCAAGGCAATCAAGTCGCAGGCTCTCGTCGACTTCCTCGCCGATTGGGAGGAGGCCCAAAAGCCAAAGAAGCTGCCATACCTCCATTACTGGAACCTACACTTCGACAGCTCCAAGAACGCGGACGGTGCAGGAGCGGGGATCGTGCTGACATCTCCGAAGGGCGACAAGCTACGATACGTCCTCTACCTCGACTTCACCCCCTGCACCAACAACATGGCCGAGTACGAGGCGCTACTCCACGGCATGAGGGTAGCCAAGGAGATGAACATAAATCACCAGCGCTGCTACGGAGACTCCAACCTCGTCGCCGAGAAAGTCGCCAGGACCTGCGACGCTGTCTCCCCCACCATGGCGGCGTACTGCCAAGCAGTGGACCAGCTGGGAGGACACTTCGCGGTCTACTCTGTCGAGTGGATCGACAGGCGGAAGAATAAGGAAGCCGACGCACTCTCCCGCATCAGCTCGGATCGACTCGCACCACCTGCCGGCGTCTTCCTTGACACCATCACAAAACCTTCTGTCTCTCCCCCAAGGGAGATCGACATCGGAATCCCGCTGCAACCAGAAGCAGCCTTGGTCGCATTAATCGCCGAGCCAAGCGACTGGACCGCTCCATACGTCGCCTACCTGGAGGGAGGCACCCTACCCGCAGATGAAACGGAGGCCCGGATGATAGCATGCCGCTGCAAATCCTTCGTCATCATCAACGGCGAGCTCCACAAGAGAAGCGTGACCGGCGTGTTCCAACGATGCGTTCAACCCGCTGAAGGACACAAAATCCTCCAAGACATCCATTCTGGCGACTGCGGCCACCACGCCGGCGCCCGCTCTCTGGTTGCAAAGGCTATGTGACATGGCTTCTACTGGCTCACCGCGCACGCATACGCTATCGACATTATCCAGCGGTGCGTTGGATGCCAGAAATACGCCAACCAGACTCACGTGCTGAGCTCGGCGCTCAAGACAATCCCCATCACCTGGCCGTTCGTCGTGCGGGGCATGGACATGGTAGGCCCCTTCAAGAAGGCCCCCTCTAGCTTCACCCACCTCCTAGTCGCAGTCGACAAATTCACAAAATGGGTGGAGGCCAAGCCAGTCCGCAAGTGCGACGGGAAGACCGCCACCAAGTTCCTACGCGAGCTCATCTATCGCTACAGATTCCCAAATAGCATCATCACGCACAACGGCACCAACTTCGCTAAAGGAGCCATGGCCGAGTTCTGCGAGGAGCACCACATCCGACTCGACCTCGCCTTAGTCGCCCACCCAGAGTCCAATGGTCAGGCAGAACGCGCAAACCAGAGAAACATCCACTCGAGCGCACCACCGGGTGCTGGGTCGAGGAACTCCCCTCTGTCATCTGGGGCATCCGCACCTCCGTCAATAGGTCGACAGGATTCACCCCCTTCTTCATGGTTTACGGCGCCGAGGCAGTCATGCCAACCGACCTCGAGCACGACTCACCAAGGGTGGTCAACTACACGGAGGCAGCAAACGAGCTCGCACGCCAAGACGGAGTCGACCAGCTGGACAATGCACGAGACCTAGCTCGTTCCCGCACCACCATCTATCAGCAAGGGCTCCGCCACTACCACAGTCGGCGAGTACGGACTCGCACTTTCCAGGAAGGCGACCTGGTACTGCGCCTAATCCAGGACAAGAAAGGCATGCACAAGCTCTCCCCCCCTTGGGAGGGACCATTCTCCATCGGGCGAGTCCTGGGCAACGACGCCTACTACCTCACCGACGTCCGAGGAGATGGAAAACTCGACATCAAGCGGCCATGGAATGTAAACCTCCTACGGAAGTTCTACTCCTAGAACTCCATACATGTACTCCCCACCCGCTATGAAATAAAATAGATTGGTTACCGAAAATTGTGTCTACTCTCCGTGCCTTGTGCCACTCGCACTCGTAATAATAGCGTTACGCTATTCGCGGAAGTCAACCTCTGGTAAAGCGACCGGCACGGCCAAGTAATGCGGTACGAGGGCACTGGGGAACCCCAGGCCTCGTAACGTCCACGAAAAACACTAACCCGGAGCCCCATTGGAGTCGCCTAGCTCGACTGGCTCCCCGAGCCAAGACGACTGCATTTGCTCCCCACAGCGACCAAGTCCTCCGCATCCTTGGCGCAGCAACTCGAACGGCCAAGTACCACGCTCGGGGACTGACACCTAGCCAAATACGAGCGACTAGGGAAAAACGCCAAGTATGAGAGCATGCCCAGGACTCGCCATGCGACTGATCCTCCGGGCCAGGAAGGAGTGACGCGCTTACAACAACGCGCTTAGTCCTCACCCACCCTGGGCCTGCGACTAGAACGGCCAAGTACCACGCTCGGGGACTCGGCAACCCGACCTCGTTCGTGCCCGGGAAAACGGTCAAGTAAAGAGCACCCCTGGGAGTCACCATGCGACTGGCTCTCCGAGCCACGGGGAGTTGACCTTAACTCATTAAAAGTTAACAAAACATATAAACAACAAGGTAAAGCCCATAAAAAGGGCGGACGCGCTCGGGGACTCGCACAACTAACATCCAAAATCGCAAAACGATCGCAAAATAGCACAAGCATTCCTTCATAGCAGCACAATTCGTTTCGCATACAAGGAAAGGTACATATTTATCCTGTACTAATGCCAAACGGCAAAAAAAATTATTCCGCAGGTTTCGTTGAAGACGCGCCACCGTACCTATGGGCACGGATGAAGGGCTCATACGGGTTCGACGGGTACGTCGTCAGCTCGCCCTCCATCGCCGCACGGGACAGTTGTTCAACCTTGAAGTCCCGATGCTTCGGTTTAGGATCATTGGGAGCAACAATCGTCTCCTGGTAGGGGATGAGGTCGCCCATCGCCCAAACGCGCTCGGAGTATACCGCGGCTTGGTCCGTCAGCTTCAGCACCTCGGCAATCTCCATCGAGCCCGTCGACGACGGGTAACCACTCGTGACGTCGTCGAGGTCGAAGTCCTCCGGAAAGTGGGTAAGCCCAAGGCTGAGCGCCGTCGTCGCCCCGCGACGAAAGGCCGACCGCGTCATGAACTCCACGACTGACAGAGCCTTCTCCAGGTAAAGCCATACCTCGACAAGATCGCTGGGGATCACCTCCGTAGGCGATATCTCCTGAAGATATGCACGAAGGCAAGTTGCTGATAGCGCGGCCGAGTCGACCAGGGTGGTCACGCACTACCGCGCGTCATACGACTGCGCTTCTTCCACGTTGTCAGTAATCTGGCCTGCAGCACATCAGCAAGTAGTAAGCAAAGTGTCGACATCACAATACAGTTAGTGCCATTGTAATTTGGCTGAAGGAGAGTTTACCAATTAGCGAGCGGCAGAGGTCCGTGATGAAGCTTTGAAGAGAAGAAAGGTCGTTCTGTAGCCCAGCAACGAGCGCATCAGACACTTTCCGCTCCTCAGCGGCAGAAGTAATAGCAGCTTTCGCTCGCCCCTCCGCTGAGCTCGCTTCCGCCCGCCTCCTTGAGTTCACGCTCCAGGTCAGCGACTCGCTTTTTGGCCGTGCTCAAAGCGGACTGAGCCGCCGTCAAGTCACCCACCGGGAAAAGGCCTCGGCGGGCCTCCTTCACCTCGGCCGCAATTGCTTGTAGCCCCTTGTTCATCTCCTGGACGGCAACGAGCTCCTTCTCCAAGCGACACTTCGCAGCAAGCCATTCGGCCGACTCGCGTTGCAGGCCCTGCGCACAAACTACGGCGTCAACAACAAATAGTTCATAAGTGCCCACCCACTAAAATTCAGCGACTGGGCACTCGGGGACTGGACAATGAAATTCCTCAGTGCCCACCCGCTGAGATTCAGCGACTAGGCACTCGGGGACTGGATAATGAAATTCCTCAGTGCCCACCCACTGAGATTCAGCGACTAGGCACTCGGGGACTGGATGATATAAAAACATTAAGAATCCGACCACTGAAATTCAGTGGCCCGATCCTCAGGGACTGTACATACCTGGATGGCAGCACCTAGCATGCCGTGAAGCTCCAGTGCATCCACCGATGCAAGCACGACCGGAGTATGGCCGCGACGCTGTTCAACTTCCTCCTCGGCGGCCCCAGGCATCTGGCCCGCCGGCGCCGAGGCACTCGCTGCGGCTGCCTTTGCCATAAAGCGAGGGAAGGTCGCTGCAGATACCGCTGCGCCACTTGGAGTCGGCTCGGCCACATCGAGTGAATATGTAATCACCATATGCTGCGACCCAACACCCTCCTTGGTCCTTGAGACCACTTCCGCTGTGGACGGAGGTTCGCTCGGAGCAACCGCCGGGTCATCAGAGACCGTGACGACACCGTCGCCCTTCGCCCGTTTGACGCCTTCGGCGGGAGCAACAACCTCGTCGCCCTTCCTCTTCCACGAGGAATCTGTGGGCACCTCGATGGAGACTGGCGGAACCTTGGCAACGGAAGGGTGGCCTATCTTTTTAACACCAGTCCTGTGTAATGGTCTTATCAATGAAATCGTCTGATTGAAACGCAAAGTAAGCAGACAAGTAGAAGACGAGAGGATTACTTACTTGGCGACTGGAATGAATCGCAGACCAGTACGGATGCTGGCCGGCTTATCCAGTTCAAGCCCCAACCTCCAAGTGAGGCCCATCTCGAACACATCGTGTGCCCAAGACACTGACGGCTTCTTCGAAGATGAAGCCGCGGCAGGAGCCTCCGTGGTAATTGCTGTGGGATCCCCCCTTGGTGGCGAGGCCCCTGCGGCTGGAGCGGCCCCCAAGCTAACGACTGGGGCGAATGGCGGTGGCAACGATGCCAGCGGCGCCTCGTCCCTGGGGGCGGAAGCGCCTGTTGACGCGGTCGCGTGAGCCGTTGCGTCCTCAGCCAAGTTGGTGGCGTCGGAGCTGTCCGCGGATCGGGGCGGAGATATCGGCTTTGCTGGCTTCGTCTTCTTTTTCTTCGGCGGAGCTTTCTTCTTCGAATGCATGGCCTCGCGATGTGAGGTGTGCTCGGGAAGCTCATCGTCATCGTCGTGGGGCTCGAGGCTCTTGCTGGCTTCGAGCTCGTGCTGGTGTTGCCCGCGAGTTTTGCAAACTGTGGGGGCAGCAACCTCCACGGGCTCGTCATCTTCGTCGTCGTCGTCATCGCCTCCATCGTTCTCGGCGTTACCTTTGGTGGGCGATGACTCGCTTCCGTCCTGGACGGACGAGCTCGAGTTCTCGTCATCTGCGGGTGGAAGGCACCCTTCCACCACTTGAAACAACTGCAAGAAGAACAAACAATGTTAGCACGACCGTGAATGCACAAGATGCGACTGCGAGTGTTAACGGAATGACAGCTTACCGTTGGAGTTGGGCGCCTTGCAGTATAAGGGGCGACCCCGGCCTTTGCGTCGAGGTACACGGAATGGGTAATCTTCTTCAGGGCCTGCGTATAATCGTTGAGTCTCCACTCAACGAGGCAGGACTTCGTCGGGTCGTCTTTACCCGTATACTCATACATGTAGTGGTCGCGGCTGGCCAGGGGCACGAGCCGCCGCCCGAGCCAGCAGTTGTAGTGGTTGATGGTCTGGAGGCCTTTCTTCTTTAGGTCGTGGATGGTTTGTAACATTTCATCAACAACCGTCCGCTGATCCAGCGGAAGTTTGACGACCTGGAGCCGACGCGGCTCGGTCCGGTCAGCGGAATACCTTGGAAGCACCACTTCATCGCCTGGAGTCGACTCGGTGATGTAGAATCAGTACTTCTTCCACTCGTTCGCCGCCTTGGCGGGCAGCATCAGATCGAAGAATGATGCCTTCGACTTCAGCTGGAACGTCAGGCCGCCCGCGGCTAGCATGGGGCTGCAGGTCTCTTCGTGGCTGATTCTCCCGTGGAACAGGTCTTGCCATAGGGGAAAGTAGGGCCTGCAGCCCAGATAGCACTCGCAGAACGCCACGAAAATGGCAAGCTGCTCGAAACTATGCGGACCCAGATCCGATGGTTGGATTTCGTAGTAGGCACAGAAACGCCGGAAGAAGAGGGAAGTTGGGAATCCCAGCCCCCGCTCCAGGTGGCTGGTGAAGTAGATGAACCCCCCCTCGCGCAGATCCGGAATCACTTATTCGGCCGCGGGGATGCGCCATCTACCGGCGCGGAGGATCCCTGCCTCCTCGAAAGATTCTAGCAGCGCCTTAGTGCACTTGGATCTGCCCCATGGCTCGGTGGAGGGGGCCATCGGATGGAAGTTCGTGGAGGTCAGGGCTCTTTGGAGTGTTTTGATTGCTGCGAGGAATGGGGAAACAGAGATATGCGAGATCGGAGGAAGTGGAAGAAGCGTTTTCCTGGTCGCCCTTCACTCCCCTTATATAGCGGTTGTTACCCGCCATTTTCGGGAGCCGTTACTACGCGGTAATTACGCCAAAGTTACTGTTGGATTACCTGACGGCTAGTTTGACCCTAATTGACAGTCCAACTTCATCCATTCGACTCGTCGCTCCCAGCGACTCGACGATTCGCCGACCCGATCACTATAACAGTGACTAAGTACTCGTTGACCCGTTTGCCGAGCTGCGGCACGATTGGTCGTCGTTGTTGTGACTAAATGACTAGTTATTTCCTTTGTTCAGGAGTCCGCTGCCAATTCGACTAGGCGTCTGCATTGGACCCGCATACTCCGACTGCCAGCAAACACCTGCGACGAATCAACGACGACCTTGGGGACTACTGATGGGGATATGCCTACCGGGGTATACCCAACAGGACGTTTCCTACTGGCCCAAGCCGTTAGAGAGTGGGTCTGCAGGACGGCGACTGGATCAAGACTTGGCGTGGACTCAGGCGACTGGAAGCTGAAGGCCCAGAAGTGTAGCTAGGCCCAGTCGGACTAGGTCATAGAATCTCTGAATCCTTAACTAATTCGGTTGTGATCTGTAAACCCTAGCGAGGTGAGCCTATATAAACCTCCCTAGGGTACGCATAGAGGATACGTTCCATCATACACCCAAGAGACTCACCGCCTAGTCGTCGAGCTCGCCCCATTGTACTCTCATCATAATACAATCTAGCAGGAGTAGGTCTTTACCCTTCGGGGGCCAAACCTGGGTAAATCCTTGTGTCTCCGCCCTCATCTCGCACCGCAGATGGCTGGCCGCCCTTGCCCCATGTTCTACTACTCGCTGCCGATTGCAGCGTCTTCCGTGGTCATTCGCATGACACTTAAGAATGTTCAAGAACATGCATGTTTAAGAACCTACACAATTAAACATGCATGTTTAAGAATAACGTTGTATCATAATAACAAATGAATGTTAGATTTGATGAATTGTGAACCTGCGCTGAACTTCCATTAGATTCGTCGTGAAGCAACGACCTATGGCGAGGTTGAGGAACGTGAAGTCGCCGATGTCTGGAAGTGTGTGATATACCAGGATCCAGTTGTTGAGATGGAACTCGGGTTCTTTTAACGCGCGGCACCAATCATCGCAGACTCTCCAACAAGCAGCGTAGGCATCGACGTACTCCTCGTTCTCCAGGAAGGATTCGCCGATCTTGGCAAGTGGTCCGTTGGCCGGGAGATCGGACCAGTTCACCTTCAGTCGGCTGCTCACCATGCCTTCCTATCGAGGAATAAAGAAGACCAGGAGATGACGAGGATAAGAACAAGGAGAAGAACAAGGATAGGAGGAGTTGAAGAGGGAAGCACTACGCCGGAACAAGGAGGCGAGGAGACGGCGGGAACTGCCACTATGCGGTCGAGGAACTGGCGATTTTATTTTCTTGTAATGTATAAGGACATCGGCTAACCGCGCTGACAGGTGCAGGGCCGACCCCTGGGGGGGAACGGAGGGGCAGCCGCCGCCCCGGGCCCAAAATTTTGGGGGGCCCTCCCTAGATATGTGCTGCATATATAGGCTATAATAGATCTTAGAAAAGATTAAAAAATAGCAATTTTGAGTTTTCTATTGGGATAGATTGAGTGCTCTACTTTGCTGGACATACACATACGTTTCAAATTTGGAGTCCATCACGGCATCACGTAACCTGCGATTAGATCAGTTATCCGCTTTGATTGTATCGTCTGAAGGCACGCTGCACCCCGGTTCCTGCCTCAACATCGACTCAACACTGCGCTATCGTTTGTAGGAAGGTCCGCACGGGGAAAGCAGCAAGCCGCCACCTATGGCCGATCGTCGCCTATCGCCCCCTCGCCCTCTGCCTCTGTCTATGGCCTATCTCTCTTCTCGCTTTGGCCGTTCAGCGACTATAGGTTCGAATTCTGAATTTATGATCTCAGTCTTCTACAGTCTAACGTAGCCCCTAATTTTTGTTTTAATAGTTGTTCTTCTTTATATTTTTAGTGTAGTTAATTGGTTATGGCACCTTATTCCGGTGCTAAGAAAAGTAAAATATAAAGTCTAAAGTTTTCGATGATATACATTTTATAATATATACTTGATACTAAGTTGCTCAATTTGGCGACATAGAAGTACGTGCAAGACTTGTAAACCAAAAGGGAGGTAGTAGTTTTTGCTGAGTAACATAGTAATGATCTAGAGGATGATATCGGTACAGAGGAGAACGATGACATCAACGCGGGTAATAACAATGTAAGTGATCATGATATCGCATTTGATTCATCTCCTACAAAATTTGCTAGTGTTGATGAGGAACCAATTAGTGTGGTTATTTATGATCCGGCATCGAGAAGTTATTGGACGAGATTGATATTGATTTTATTATCACCGACTTCGCTTCTAGGAATACACGGAGAATTTTTGAAGGTAATATGTAAGCATTGTCATTTTTATATGAATATTGAAAATGGGTATACTTGAAGTATTTATTCTTCATCATTTCATTCTTGTATATAAAAAAATAGGAAGGAGGCCCAAAATTTTAATTTCGCCCAGGGGCCCTGAAATCTCAGGACCAGCCCACAGGTGGGGTCCGTTCATCACGTAGATTCACTCCAATGCTATAGGCTTCTTTGGGTTGGCTAGAAACTCTGTCATCAACTTGTGGTTGTGTGACTCAACACTTGGCCAACGTGATCCTAACGAGTTGATATCTAAGAGCAAGTACAATAAATTTTAGTCAGCTGACTATAAGAGTTAAACTAGTATTGTTTGGCTTAGTTGGATGAGAGAGAAGAGGTGAGAGAAGAGAGATGGTCTCTTATGCAATAGCCAGCTCTTGCACGTGCTTTTAGGCACTTTGTGAGTATGTGAGTGGGCCATATATGTATAAAGTAGTAGATCTTTAAAGATAACTATTGTACTACTTGACTATAAGCTGACTATAAATAACCTTATAGACAGCAAGCCGGTTGTATTATTGGAATAAGAGTGCTATGACACACACTTGTAGCATATGAGTCAACACTCGGCCAACATGGTCCTACCTACTTTATAGATCTAAGTATAAGACTGCTACGCCTAGACATGATGAGACACTTCGCGCCAAATGTGGGCGCGCATGCCAACATTTCATGGGCTGGCCAGAAACTCCTTCATCAACTTGTTGTTGTAAATGAGTCAACACTTGGCCAACATAATCCTACCTAGTTAAATTTTTTTTGAGAAATGCCTACCTAGTTAATAGATTTTAGTATAACACTATATGCCAAGAAATTATGATGACCTCTCTCGGTTGGCTAGAAACACCATAATCAATTTGTGGTTTTGTGACTCGACACTTGGACAACATGATCCCACCCAGTTGATACATCTAAGTATAAGAGTGATATTGCCAAGCCAAGTATCAAAAGCAAGAACCAGCATACAGAATGTTTTTATCTACTCCCTCTGTCTCAAAATTGATGTCTCAAATATGTCAAAAATTGAATGAATCTAGACACTATTTAGTATATAAATTCATCCAAATTTTAAAAAACCTAAGACATCTATTTTGTGACAGAGGGAGTATTTTGTTACATGAACATGTGCATAAAGAGAAGCAAATGGAGAAAACTTGGGCAAATTCGTGATGCTTTTTATTCAGGGCGTGCAAAGCATGAGGAAGCTAACTGATACACTTATTACAGTGTCTACTGCTTAATGATCAGCATATAGACCAACCCAAGAGCAACTGCACAAAAATAAAATACAGCATTCATCATGTTCGCCTGCTTGTTCAGATCAATAATTTGCCTTAACTGCTTGTTGAGTTTCTTCAGTTCTTTCTTAACTTCTGCATCACCCGTTGTAGCAACGATTTCAGAGCCCAAGCTCTCGACCTTATGAGTGTAATTGAGCTCAATCGATGCGCCCCCCTTTCGATCAACTACGCCCTCTAGTTTAATCCTCTCAATGTACTCATCCATCCACTCAAAATGCCTACAATTCTTCAGATCCTGAAATCGAAATCTGGGGAAGAACCAAAATTGGCAAACGAAATCAACAAATTGACTTGAAGAACTCAGATCTAACCTTCCCCTCCTCTGGCTCATTTTCCTCGTTCTTAGTGACCAATTGTTTCAGTGGCGCGATGTGTGGGCATTCAGGGCACCTCGTCATCTGCACTGCCCCATACCGCGGCCATGAGGGCCAGAGGTTGTACTGGAGTTCGGCATCTATCGCTGGCGTTGCGGGATTGAAGAAAGGCACCCGAAGAAGAAAGAGAAAGAAATGGAAGGCAATGGCGGCTCGGGTTCCTGTTCCCCCCTTTTCTAAAGGTAATGATGAGGTGAATATGTGGTGGGTCCCACGATGTTTAGGGCTGGTGGCTGCATCAGGACGGGATGCCAGATGAGCGCGGCATACGCATCAAACACTGTACATGCTAACAAAGTTTAGTTTGCACTTACACTACAAAATTAAAGATGTTTCAGGTTTCTGAAGAAAATGAATCTAGATTCACCCCAAAGTTGAGTGAACCTACATCCTAAAACAAGTCTAGATACATTTGCTTCACAAAGCTAAAAACTCTTATATTTTGAAATTGTATAATGTAATTCCCATTCATTTATATGTCTGGTCCGTTACTATTTTGACGAGCGTTGTATTTTAAGCATACGCACTACAACTAGGCCTATAAACATTGCTCATCAAATCCACAAATTGGCAAACATAAACAACTAACCCAAACTTTACATTACAATCCTAAATTAAGAAAAACGACAACACCACGGTCATGAAACATTCTTCTGACAAAAACACAGCGTCATGCGCGAACAGTTTAGCAATCAAACAACCCAACATTGTGTAAATTGTTTAATGGTATAACAACATTCGCCAGGGAATTGGTAGTACGAATTTTTGTTTCTTGAGTTTTCAAGAATCTGCCAGCAGCTCCACGATCTCAAGAACTCTGCTTTTTACCTTTTCGAGTTTGTTTGTCTTCGACAGAATAATTTCTGCAACGGTACGTCTCCTAGAATCATTTATCCTTTCCAGTAACACAATATTAGCAGGATTAATAAGGTCACATGCTAGTGTATATAAATATGCAAATGACAAATAGAAATTTTGAATACCTGCGAGACTATATCTGTGAATTTATCTCTGTCAAAGTGCTCCATACAACGTAGCACGAACATCCCACATGAATTTCTGATAATAACGAATCTAAATTTGAATAACAGTACTAACACATCAAAAGAAATGACATTAGTTCAACCAGAAACTCACGCATCATTTTGTCGTGGTGTTTCGCAGCTTACGATCTCCCAATTGGAAACATCATCAAACTTACAATCCATAAATTTGTTAGCCATTTCTATGTATTTCGAAATTTGCTCTCTCTATGAAACAAAGAGGTTTAGTGTAATGCTTGTAGTAACCATATCGTCGCTAAATGTATAGAGAGAAAACATACCAGAGCTTCGATATTTTTATGGACCCTTTTAAATTCAAACAGCGAGTCGAGCACTTGAAATATCTTCTTTGTTCTATTCAGGACGACACAGCACCAGTGGCAATCGTTTATATTCAACGCGAAATATGCCTACCAAAAAGAGACAAGTGTTATCATATTACATAATCTGGTTTATACCCTGCATTTTCTTGTACAAACAGTACTCACCTTATCAGCACGAAAGTATTCTTCCATGCATCTTTCAAAGCATCCTGATATATCATAAGCCATTTCTGAATTTTTTTCCTAGGCTTGTTTCTTATGTTGGGATCTAGTTTTTCTTCTTGGTGGAGTACGTATTAGATCATTTGCCCTATACGCAGGGCACAATTTTTGGTCATCCCCCAGTCGAAGAGACAATTCTGCCATGTAAGCACCTATAACCTACAGAAAAATTTAATAACGTGTGACAAACACTCTTAGTTGTATAAAATAACAAAACCATGGTACTTGGACTTACATTGCCACCCAGCCATACTTTATCAAGGATCTCAATAATGTGGTTGGCAGGGACCTGAGTGTCGGCCTTGTTATCATAGACACGTAGACTGCTAAAATATTTATTATTTCTTGTTGTTTCAATGTACAACACTGCAGCATCTATTTATTGCGGTGTCAAACCGTCCAGGACTTCTGGGTCTTTGAAAAGACCTGCATACATAGAAACAAATATTTAATACGTGCATGTAACTGTTTTATGCACAACCATGCAATTCAATGATGTTGCACTACCTTTTCTAACATCATTTTTTGGTTTTTTACCCTTTTTGTCCGCCGACCTGAGCTTGCGCTTCTCGCCAACGGTATGTAGGCTATTAAACGAGTCAGGTGATCCATTCGACAGAGTGTCTCCTACCTCACCTTTTTTCCTCCCCGCCCCTTTTTCAATGCAGCTATGAATGCTTCTAATGGAATCGGCTCTGGGTCCGGCCGCGTCGGTGAAGGACCCCTACCATCAATTAGTATTGGTGACGCTTGGGTACTGCCGAGTTTCGATAGTGCGGTGTGGCAAGCATCAGTAGCATTCCTTTCCTTCTTGTCTGTGGGTGACATGAATATGTCACCTTCAACCTCTCTCTCCTTACTATTTGAATCCTTCTTTAAATTAGAGTCATGTGCAATGTTAAAGGAGTTACTTTCTGAGGTGTCTGGACGTTCCATGAAATCTTTTGGCGTATATTTGGTGTTAGTAGAGGCGATTCCTGCACCATTCTCTACCTTCTTCTCTACCTCCTTATCTATACCCTCCTCTTTATTGTCATTATCAGACATTTTTTCTTTAGAAGGTCTGTACGCAACTCCTGTCGCGTTCATCATAACAATAAGTTTCTGCAAGATTGAAAATAAATGAATCATCATGTGATGTTAAAAAAAGCATTTTTTTAACTCAGAGCAGATGACACATAGGGTGTATCACCTTAGCACAAGCATCTGTGAAGACCTCCATCTTTCTATCAAAGGTTTCTTCAATTGTTCTATCAATATGCTCTGTTAGTTTGTTCGTCATCTGTTCCAACATGACTTCTCTCATTCCTTTAGCCCTGCTGGATGTAGAACCTCCTTCCTTCTTCCTGTAGGGCCCTCTACTACGTTTCTTACCAGATGCAATTTCGGGTGTATCGAGAACCTCGTCTCGATGCTTTTGAGTTATGTCATCATCAATCTTCAAGATATGTGTATATAAACCAATTAATATTGATAACCTAGAACCGTTAGCCGAACAAAAAATAAGTCACGATATCACTTGTATTTACGTACCTTCCCCATAGCACGGCCCTATAATTCTAATGCGTCTCTCGCCGAAGCCGCATCTTCCGTCCAGTTCCTCATCAATGGCCTTCTGGACGTATACTCGGCGCCATCTGGGAGTATTTTCTCATAGTACAGATACTTCAAATATCATAACAAAATTAGATTAAAACAAAGAAAAATGTATTGTAGATAATTATATACTCCCTCGGATTCAAATTATTTAACTCAGATTTGTCTAGATTAGGATGTACTAGACATGTTTTAGTGCTAGATATATCCGAATCTAGACTAAACCAAGTCAATTAGTTTGAATCGGAGGAAGTATGTAAGTTGAGAATGAAATTTACCTGTAACAAGATGGTGCTGCCTGTCGGCCATTGCTTCGCTTCATATGCGTTGCCTATTTGTTTTAGGCTAGCAATGAGGTATGTCCGTACATACTCATTGAAATTCAGCTTTTTAATGCGACCCACATCTTCTACCAGTGCATAGTATCGTTTTGGGAAGATCTTCTGGTTCTATGGGACAAGGACTGTCCCAATCAGAACCAGAACCACCTTGCGAATAAAGTCGTCATCCGCAACTTTATCCTTGATGACGTCAGCGATTAGGTCATCAATTACAAGATTACCTGTCTTTTTGCTTAGAAAGCTATCAGGTATACGGTTCTTTGCGTCATTAGCTTCCTCATAAAGAATGTCTGATATATTCAATCCACGATTTTTTAAACCATAGATGCACTCAACGTCCACTCCCGTAAGGGATATTTCACCATCATTCTTGCGTACATTAAATTTTTCTGTCTTTGGATCAAATTTTTGTGTCATAAATTTGATCAGCAGACATCTTGACTTCACTGGGGGAATCTCAAGCATGCACTACAAGTCGGTTTCTCCAATTTGGCACGTTGTGCCGGTGTCATACTTTTCACGAAATGACATCACTTCTCAACAGCACAACACATTTCTCCGATCTCTTCCATTCTGTTGAAAAATAACTATATTTATTTAGGTGTTTTGTTGGCATCCGAAAAAATAATACTATTCATAACACACATATAGACTATAAGATGGATAACACTAAGAGTATGTTATACTACACCATGTCAGGTAAATCAATCTCTGGACGCGCCTAACTACCGATTAATTCAGAGCGGGATTTTAAAAATGTTTACACATATATACAATTACAAATAAAGAGTTTACACACATAGTTTTCTATAGTGCATGTGTTTATAGACCTTTTATTGCAAATATATATGAACAATATTACACGTAATTAGCTAAATTGAATAACAACAGGAGAATCAAACGTCTTTTTTTATCAAAAGGGACTTCTATACATCATTCGTTTTTAAACACCAAACCAGCTAAATTGCATCTCAACACCGCATGTTGGCCTGAGATGTGATGTCTAACACACAGAACCAATTAACACAAGAAAATTACTGCAGAATTAATAGGCAACATCATGCCAAACTATTTCCCGCCCTCAAACAGAGCCCAACAACTGGAATTCCTAGCGAAGATCCACTAACAATTCTTCGACATAATGGCGACTACCCTTGGACGGAAAATCTAACGACTAAACAAACAGATCCATATGGATCGAGCTCTAATCGAAGTTCTGCTGAACGTAGAACTAGTAATACTGTATGATAAATCCACAATGCGTACAAAAATACCTACAACGGTAGTGTGTGTGCCGATTATTCAGCTCCTCAAAAAGAAACGATGTGTCCTCGATGTAGCTCTCACGTAGGGCAGGAAGAAAAGAATTCAAATCTCGTCGTTGGCGGCGATGGGCGGAGTCGAGGTGGGCGGAGTCGAGGCGATCGAACAAGAAAATCCCTCTGATAAGATGTGCCTCTTTGTGCGCACGTACAACGTGGGGTGTGTGCGTGGTGGGTGGGTGGGGCCTGTGGGGTTTAGGGTTTAGGCCAGTCTGTATGCCGGTCGGCCTCCAATTGTGCAACAGTCAATCGTGTCTGTATATGCTTCTAAAGAGTATGCCTTGTTTGGATACATCGTTTGAGAGAACTCGTTTCCCTTATCCTCGTGTAACTGTGTAACAGACTAAAACTCTGTTTGGCTTCGGCCCCCAAAACGGGAATAAGTAAAAATGGTTTCCACAAAGCCAGCAGAGACTACACCGAAGTTTATCTCCAGGTTCGTCGGACGACCCTTGGCTGGAGACTTCATAGGCAGACGTACATAGCGAGCTAGCCAGGCAAGGCCGACGCGAAGACATCGCTGGACGAAGAGCTCACGCTGACGAGGAACATGGGGAGGAAGACGAGTTATGCACCAGCGCCACCGTCATCGAACGTGCCGTCGCCAGACGCAGACTCACGCTGACGCCGGGAACATGGCGTTGCTTGAGGAGGACGCACTACCACAAACCAGGAAAGTTGCATCGTGATTTTCTCCGGTGTCGCCATCCCGGTACTTCGTGATGCAATCGTGTAGGTGTGTCAACGACATATGCATTAGCGTTGTTGTCGGCATGCTGGTGTTCATGGCGGTGGCCGCCTTGAGAGTCTTTTTGCTACTCTGCGAAGCTTTGTCGCTGTTAATTCTCTCATGTCTATGTGCATCGTTGTCACCATTAATTGTCATGTCAGTCTCGCGTCTCTGCCTCCATCCAAAAACCAGTTTTACAATTTCCTGAATCAAACATGGATTTCGGTGTGCCTATTCTTAACTGAAATTTTGGCAAAACTAGTTTTCCTAAAAATCAGCTTAAACTCGTTTTACAAAACTAGGAGCTAAACTTCCGTATCCAAACAACCACTATGAGTGGCTAACCAGTGCATGAGTGGGTCTACACGTGGCTTCGTGCATCGAAAGTAGTCATTATTAGTGCATCGAAAGTTACTTACGTAATCACGACAAGGTTTGTGCTGTGAATAAATTTGGAATTACAACATTTCATAGTAACACATTAGGAATATTTGAAGAGAATATTAAAAATGTATACATTGCTAGGTTCGAAGGGATAATATTAAAGATGTATACATCGCTAGGCCAAAAATGTCAACTCGTCGGAATAATAATGTTCTTACATATGGCGGCGAAATAGATAAATAATTGTTTCAGGACAGCTACAAACGAATAAGCATCGATCTTAAGAAACAAGGAGCTAGATGATGTCGATGATAAACATAATGTTCGGGCCAACTTGTTTTCTGGTCCTAGGAGTAATGAGCAAGGCTTGTCCAACTTGTAGATCATCTTCTTTGTATGGAAATCCCTCCATGCCTTTTTGTTGAATATCAGCCGGCCATCATTGTCAATCGTGTAGGCAATGTTGCTGACTTCGAAATCTCCAACCCGCAGCCCAACCAAGCCTTCCTCGGGAATGTTAAGGCCGGCAACAAATTTTTTAGGTAGTTTCTGTGGTGCCGTCATGGATGATGAAATCAAAAGAGTAACGATGTGAGACGATTGCCACAAGTTATGCACATATAAGGAGGAATAACATAATTATAACTACCCCCTCCGTCTCAAAATAGATGTCTTAGGTTTAAATTTGGATGAATCTATATACTAAACTGTGTCTAGATTCGTCCAAATTTTGACAATTTTTGACAAAATTGACACATCTATTTTGAGACGGAGGGAGTACGAGGATAACATATCATCTTGTGTTTCGCAAGATTGGTGCATGTTAAACGGGTTACTAATGGGACCCCAAGAATAGTACTTCCTGCATGTATAATATTTAAGAGGTGCCCATGCTCATCTTCGCTCAGTTCGCATACTTGGAAGATGATGGTAGAGTCATACGGGTCTTTCTCGCCACCGCTGAAATAGAGAATACTGATACTCAGTGTTTTTCCTCCCAACGAAAACACAGTCATTTGATCTCCCCCAAACACATGGTTCTGTCTAACAAATTTTTTCCATCCATCACCACCCATGCGGGTCAAAGCCTTATATTTCACCACATCAACGTCATATGCACGCCCAAGTGCTAGAAAGCGCACACTAGTCTTCTCTTCTACATATTCATTGAACATGAACCTTGCATTGCACGGAATAATCTACGCACAATTAACAGAATATACACACGTTTAAAAAAAGGTAGAACGCTGCCAACAAAGGTTACAAGATAGCAATAGTGTAAGGAAAAATAGTGTGTTTCGTACCAATGAATCTTCAAACTCTTCATGCATAAAGACACTAAATAATAACCCCGAGGTCAAGGAGTCGCACACACTCTTGCATTTTCCGCACAATGCCATGTCTCCTAAAACAATAACATAAGCATATAAATCCATTACACACGTCATACACTAGTACACACGTCAAAAACATCAGTCATGCACATGTTCAACAAATACAAATAATGTATAGTGAAAGATCTACATAAATCAGCTACACAATTAATATATTGTTTACTATATAGTTCATCTAGACAATGAAATCAGAGCTAGCCTACAAATTTAATGTAAACGTACGAGCAATAGCGAGTCTAGGACTCACGGACAGTGGAGGATCGACGTCACGAACGGGAGCAGAGACGTCGAGAGAAGATGTACGTGGGCGGCGGCGAGAAGAGAGGATAGGCGCGGCGGTGGGACGAGTAAACCTATTTATGCGTTTTATAGAAAACTAATGTTGAGCCGGAAAGGCCGCCGCATGACGCTTCCATCGGCAGAATCATGGGCCGCCTTGTAGGCAGCTGACGAGTTGGCCCATCTTCTCTCCACTCCGCTCATCCGCTAGCGCTGTACAACGGGCCCAGATACGATTTTATTATTTTCCTTTTTTTCTTCTATTTTTAACTATTTTCTTACTTCCGTACTTCATAGTCCCTCCGTTCCATTTACATTCATATCACAAAACTAAAACGTCTTAAATTTTGGAACGAAGTATGTTGGCATGAAGAATTATTTGTATACATGGCATTTTGAACTTAATAATCGAGCATTCACGTAGATGTATGAACACATGTCGTGTAGGCTTAAAAAATTGAAACCGGTACGAAAATAGGATAACATAATTCGGGTGTCCACTAACAGAGAAGTGCAACATTCGATATGAAAAATAACTACAGGGCATCATCAGGAAAACGGGTAACAAACAAGTAAGCTCCTTTATAGGCTTGGTATATCAAGAACAACATCTTGACACCCAATCCAAGTGTAGGCTCCTTGTCCATGAAATTCTTCCAGCTACTCAAAGAGAGACGGCCATCCTTGTTTGAAATGGTGTATGACCCCTGCACCATTGTGTGAGGATAACACACAATATTCATGCCACCTTCTTTGTCCATCGAATTTGGGACAAGACGTTTTGGGATTTTCTGATTTAAAAATAAAGTAGCACGACACAAAAAGAAGTTGTCAGTTAAACTTGGAATGGAACAGAAATGATACTCCCTACATGCATTCACTAAATATAAGCCTTTCTGTTCACTAATACTCCCTCCGTTTAGAAATATAAGACGTGTTAGACCGAGCTTTGTGAATCAAATTTGTCTAGAAAACTTTTGTACTCCCTCCGTCCAAGAATATATGTCTTAGGTATTTCAAATCTTAAATGAATCCATATACTAAATAGTGTCTAGATTCATCCACATTTTGACAAATTTGATACATCTATTTTAGGACAGAGGGAGTATATAGATTCAGAGTGAACCTATACACTAAAAGAGATACATTCTTTTCACAAAGCTAAAATTTTTTATATTTCTGAATGGTGGAGTATCTTATATTAGTGAACGGAGGGAGTACCAAATAAGACCAGTTTAACATTCACAATAAACTTAAAAGGAAATAAACAGGTTGCTAATGATTACCAGGTGTTTGGTTTGGCTGCGACAGTTTAGGGTATGGACCATTGCTACAGTTGATCCTGGTACATAATAACGTGATAGCTACAGTTTCTATGATTGTCTTCATCATCCTCCAATTTATATTGGTTCCGTTGGTGGCCTTGATAGAGTCAACAATTCCACGTCTTTCAGGCGAGAGTCGTAAATATTCTGCAATTTATGATTTGAGAAAATTAGATGTAAAAATGATTACACTAAAATATGATATTATTGGTACAAGATGAATTATGTTGGAACACTACTTGGATGGGTGACTGGGAGGTTCCCAGTTGTGACACGATTCCCAGGATCTTTGGTGTTCACAGTGAAGTACATTTTCTGGCCAACTTGAATATTGTAGATTATTGCAACTTCCTTCCATGCTCTGCCACTAATGTAGGTTAGACCTGGTTGGTTTGTGACATCAACATCATATTCGAAGTCCTCCTTGGTCCTTAGAACAGCAGTGAAACTCTCTGTGTCATCCTTGCGCACAAAATATGTCATAAGGAAACATGCTCTCACGTAGCATGGGATGACCTAACAACAAATATGTGATTAAAATTAGATTACCACGTTAAAGAAGGTCTAAGAGTCATGAAATTATATATATGCCTGTAGTAAGAGTCACTTATCTTGATGTTTTTTAACAGTAAGAGATAAGAGCCATGCAGTGCAAACCATAATCATACAGTTTATTGTCTTCGAACTTTTCATAATACTAGACTTCATCAAATTTATATTGAGGTCCAAGACACTAACACGACTAAAAAGAGCAATTACTCTTAATATCAAACATGCACATAAAACTTCAAAAATTACATGCAGGCCACGCATTAATGACTCAAATAAACAACAAAATATGCCAAACACATAATAAGAAAGAAATAAACAACATGATATACTCGTTGGTAGCTGAATACCGTGGTGTCCACAAATCCATCTTGAAACGTCAAATCAAAGTTGGTCATGTAGATATCCCCACGGCCGCACAAACCATTTGTGTCAAAACAAGTGGGACACTACGATAGAATATAGATCTGATCAGTAATACTAATCGGGAGAAATTTAGTGGTAGGAAGAGACCAAACATGTATGGTACCTCTTTGGTGCCAGCCATCCTTGTTGACGACGAGTGTGGCGGGTAAATCTACTGCGAGAGAGCAGTTATCTTTCTATGGAGGCACGGACAGCGTCCGCGATAGTAGAACGATGACGGTGCTGCGCGGCGCCGTGTCACAAACATGGATAGTTTGTTCAGGGAGGAACAGAGACTAGGTATTTGCCAAAACCCGACACGCATGGCTAGGCCACTGTTGGTCCGGCCTGTTAAACGGCTGACGCGCATCCGCCATAAACGGCAAGCCCAGTTGCGTTTCATGTGCTTTTGTTTTACTATATTTAGGTGTGCGCTTGAGACATTGACAAACTACTGAGTGTGACATATCATCATTATGTTGTATTAAAATTGGTTAAGCACAAAAAAGTAATTAAATCCAAGAAGCATTGAGTCTATATTTAGTTAAGCAAACGATATTAGCTAGTTAAAACTCGAATACATCATAGAAGATTCTACAATTAAGCAAACAAAGGGAATTCAAAATTTTCCAATATTTTTTATTTTAGATTAACAATTCAACTAATTTTTAAAAACAATTCTTTAATTTTTTTGAATAGACTATATTTTACCAATATTTTTCTTAACTTTTCTAGCCAAATTGTGTACATTTTGGACACTCCACATTGTCTCAATAATTCAACACAACAAGATCGCTAGGAGCAAATTGGAACTCAAAACAAGATTAATAAACTACCTAATTTGCATATATGATCAGCTATGTAGAATAATTAGAAAGGATGACAATACCAACTAGAGATTCATATTTAATTGAAGGGTGAAGGTATTTCTATCTAGCCCAGAGAGGTCTACATGACTACATCCCATGCAATGTTGGCATGGCCCCACATCTTCCACAGGTGTGTGCCCTATCAAGTGGGTGGGATTATGTTGGTTAAGTGTAGCGACTCACACAACCACTAGATTGATGATGGTGTTTTTAGGCAACCTAGATAGGTCTATAGCCCATGCAATGTTGGCATGGCCCCACATCTACCACAACTTGTGTGTCATGGCTTGGCATAGTAGTGTTATACTATAAGATCTATCAACAGTGTGGCATCATGTTGGCTGAGGCACACAAACACTAGGTTGATGATGGTGTTTCTAGCCAACCCAGAGAGCTCTATAGCCCATACAATGTTGGCATGTTCCTACATCTGCCACAAGTGTGTGTCATGGCTTGGCATAGCAAATTTATATTTAGATCTATCAAGTAGGTAGGATCATGTTTTTATCTAGCCTAGACATTTCTATATCCCATGCAATGTTGGCATGGCCCCATATCTGCCACAATTGTATGCCATGGATTGCCATAGCACTCTTAGATCTATCAAGTGGGTGAGATCATGATGATCAGGTGTAGTGACACACAACTAGTAAGTTGATAAAAACACATTGCTAGGAAAAGCCTAGGTGAGACCAAAAGGGTAGTTCGTAAATTTTTCAGTTTTTCGATGTTCATCAAATGATCCCAAAATTTTTGCACATGCTATACCACTGGTGCCTGACAAGAATATGTAATTTATTTTAAAAAATTAAAAATTGTAAAATAGTTATTTTGTTTAAATTTTTAAATAGAAAAAATAATAAAAATATAGGATTGAAGAAAAAAAGTAAGACTCGGCGTGCAGGCGCCCAACTCCTACTCCCGCGCCCGCGTCACGGCTGCATTAATACGTGGGTACAATTAAAAGCAGGGCCTTAGAGATAAACAAAAATATAGCCATGCCTTGGACTTTTACAAAAAGGACCTTGCATAAAAATAAGAAAAAGCAATCGGATCCACCAGGTCCTTCTCCACCGGAAACAATGGCATGCTCGACGCCGTGGCCGACAGTGCTTGCGTCGGGGATGAAACCACTTGACGTAGGCGCGTCGAATCTTGCCATGGCCGAGACGCAAGAGGGCCTCCACTGGAGGTTGAAGAAGCGGCAAACAAGCCTTACTGAGAGGGATGCAAGGGCCTCTCCAGCTCGCCACCCACACCGCCTGACACCGACGGAGCTTAGCGAAGCAGAAGAAGCATAGGACACGACGAATCTGGCTGTCGGAGATCGCCGTCCTACCCTCAGACGCCATAGTGGCAAACTCCACAAGGGGAAAACCAGAAAAGCCTACTCTACTGCTGTACAAGGGAGGGACCCTCACCCGACTTGACGCCGGCCATCGCCGGAGAAGAGCGGGGAGGGGCCTGACGGCCCAAGACTTGGAGGTGGACGAGGGAAACTGGAGGGTTCAGAGAGGAAGAAAAGAAGTCTCCTGACCACCCAACGGCTATTTCAACATCAATACTAACATTAGTAAACCAAAAGAAACATCATCATACAGCCTAGCCTACTCATCGGAGTCGGAGGAGGAGTCGGAGTGGTAGCAGCAACGGCACATGGTGTGGTTGAAGACGCTGACGTCGAACTTTCCTTCGCCGTCGTACCTGAAGACGAGGATGTTGCCCGCTTCGATCTTGTGAGAGCGGGCGAAGCGCTCCCAGCCGTTGCCGAGGTACATCTGGCCGAGGTGGTCGGACTGCAGGTCGACTGGGTACCTGCCTGTCCTGAAGCCGTTTGCCCGCAGCATGGCGAGCGGGGTGGCTCGTCTTCGATCAGCGACACGAACCCGCGGGGCAAGAGCAGCCTGTCACGCGGCATGCCGAGGTGGATGGCCACGGCGAACTGGGCGCCTGGGTCGAAATCTTCGGGCGACGACGGTGGTGAGGGAGAGCATGGTGGCGCAGTGATTTGGACGCGTCCTCCACGCCTCCCTCGACGTCCACCGCCGCCGCGCCCTCCCGTCGATCCAGCGCCTCTGGCCATGGCTAGCTACAGGTAGTGGAGAACAAAAAGGAGAAGGACGAGAGGATGTGGTTCTGTGGGGAGAAAATGGCCGTGGAAGGCCAGTTAAAAAGGGCCAGCATCGGATGCCGGCGCGGAGGCCGAGGATACAGCATTGAAGTGTCTAAGCAGTCAGTGTGCAGTCTCGTCGCCATTGATGGCGCAGGCTGCCGCCGGTCAGCGGTTGCGTCTGAATCGGTGCCTCTACGCGCATCTGAATCAGCACTGCAGTGGCTCACGGGTGGGCCAGCGGCACCAACAGGCAGGACGAGCTATACGGTGGGAGATGCGTCAGCCCGGTGGAGATGCAATGATGGGATGCGTCGGCCCGGTGGACGAGTTCGCTGGGACAGGATGCGTCGGCCCGGTGGAGATTCCCTGAGGTGCTACCAGGTCCCAGCGGTAGGGCGCGTGGTTGGCCCGGCCCAGCGCTCACATTCGTCGAGATAAAACCCTAATTCCTCAGGCCGCAGGACTGCACACCATGATACCACCCTCCTCCCTTCGTACGCCATGAAGCGAGTCCGTGGTGATGAGCCGGGGCTGCAGCCAAGTGGAGGATCAGAGGATGCCCCTATGGCGGTCGTGGCTGTATGGGTCGGCGCTGCTGCTCCGGGCAGTCCGGGCTCTCCTGGCCCCGCCGTAATTGCTCCGGCTTCCGACGCAGCGGTCGTCAGTGACCACGAGGATCAGGTGAAGGACGATGTCATGGCTCCCTCTGCAGATCGGGACGAGAAGCAGGCGAAGAGCATGGAAATCTTCGATTTCAAGGAGGAGGACTACGACCCAGATGCAAACGTCGAGGAGGACTACAACCCGGATGCAAACGTCGAGGAGGACTACGAGGTGTACCCGGATGCAAACGTCGCCCACCTTCGAGGTCCCAGAGAATTCTACGAGTTCGAGGTTATGTTCACTGACGAGTACAAGATGTTTCTCTGTTAGAGTGTTAGTTGATTACTATTCGTATGTTTTTCTCTCGCTGCAGATTGATTTGATCTACCACCAAGTTGATTTAGCCATATTTTATTTTCGGTTTTGCTAGTTCTCGGGCGCCTAAGAACTTCTTAGGTCTCAGTCGCCTCTTTCACCGTTCGGTTTACCTCGTGATTCGTGCAAAGTGAAAGTTACACATGAGTTGGAACTAGGGTGTAACCGAGAATTTAATGAGTTGCAACTAGGTTGCAACTAAGTATTAGTACAAATATTATGAGTTGCAACTAGGTTGCAACTGAAATTTTAGCAGAAATATTAGGATGACATCAGGCGCCTGAGATCTAGGCATAGGGTTGGTGGTTTCATTGTATTGTATATTGATTCGATCTGCGAGTTAGTAATTTTATTCATATCTAATCAGATTACTTAATTATTAATAATGATAGAATACTAATTTTATAACAACGTGATTAAGTACCAACTGATTTTTGTAGGTCGTAACCATGAATTTGTAATCAAAGTTATTGCACTTGTTTTCATGAAGGCATATCTTTATTGTGTAGTACTAACTAAGGCAGGTCATAGTGGTAGTATCATGCTACTAGTATCATGCATGGTATCATACCAGTACTATATTAATGATTTATAGAATCTCAATACAAAATTGTGTACAAGAATTATTTATATAAGGATTTTCTAGTTTTACGTGCTATGATACGGCATCTACCTATGATACTCTAACAATCTCTTTCTTCATTAATTGTTGTGCCACATCAGATTTTTGCCAACATGGCATGCATGATACTAGCTATGATACTCCCACTAGGACCAGCCTATGTAATGCACTTGGTAGTAACCATATCAGATGTATGCAAGTTGATTAGATGCACGCTTTTCTTAATGTAGATTAATACCAATATGATGATTCCATATTTGATGCATACCCTTTATCTTATATTTTCAAAATTCTCGGATGCATTTTACATACCAATCGATGTATTGCCAAGATGAGATGCATGCCCATTTTATCTTATAATTCAAATTCTTACATATAATTTTATTCATGACGATAATAATTTCTGAAAGCTTGAATTTATATTTCATGTAAATTAATTTCCTCACTTATTCGTATTTAATAAATCCAGGAGTATGAAAACATGGGAGATGACAAGGAGGCCAGGGACAACAAAAGCATGAACATACATAAGAAGCCCAAGTATGTCAACACTGATACGGTGCCCCTCAACGCCGATCCTAAGGCCAAGATTTTATTGTGCTACCAATTATTTGGTCCCCTATAAATTTTAGTTGTTATCGTTGAAACTATTTGTCCCCTATAAATCTATATATATGCCTTACGAGTGTCTGCTACTTCGTGAGATGTAGTTTTGGTTTGTATTCATGCACACTGAATTGTTTAGATGGTTGTTTATTCATGCACACCAAAATTCTTGGAGTATTAGATAGATTGATCTGATCCAACTATTTTCTACAAATCGCAATGGAGATAAAAACTATGGTATACCTTATTATTTCAATATTCCAAATGTTATATTTTTATGGCAAATAAGACACCAATTACAAAGGCAAAATGCGAAAGGGTTTCTAGCCAACTCAGATTAGTCTAGATCCCATGCAATGTTGGGATGAGGCTATGTGAGGTACAAGTGTGCATCATAGAAGTTATTTAGTTAATTAGAATTAACAACTAGGTGGGATCATGTTTGAGCAAGTGTTGGCTCATACTACTACAAGTTGGTCAGTTGTTTCTAGACAACTCAGATTGGTTAATTTTAGATCCCATGCAATGTTGTTGTGGGTAATTATTTGCCTATAAACACCTTCATGAACTTGTGGTTGCATGAGTCATCACTTGGATAACATGATCCTTCCCGGTTGATAGATCTTATTATAACACTTATAGAAACACCTTCACCAACTTGTTGTTGTATGAGTCATCACACCTGATAGATCTAACTATAATTTTGCTATGCCAAGCCATGACACACACAACTATGGGAGATGTGGGCCCATGCCAACATTGCATGTGATCTAGACCTCTCTGGGTTGGCTAGAAACTGCCGTCATCAACTTAGTGGTTGTGTGAGTCACTACACCTAACCACATGATCTATCCCACACACTTGATAGATCTAGCTATAAGAGTGTTATGCCAAGCCATGACACACTAGCTTGTGGCAGATGTGGGGCCATGCCAACATTGCATTGCGTCTCTAGTCCTCTGTGGGCTGGATAGAAACACCTTCCCCAACTTGTTGTATGAGTCATCACACCTGACCAACATGATCCTACCTACTTGCTATATCTAGCTATAATTTTGCTATGCCAAGCCATGACACACACAACTGTGGTAGATGTGTGCCCATGCCAACATTGCATGGGATCTAGACCTCTCTGGGTTGGCTAGAAACACCATCATCAATTAGTAGCTGTGTGAGTCACTACACCTGACCAACATGATCCCACCCACTTGATAGATCTAGCTATAAGAGTGCTATGCTAGGACATGACACACACTTGTGGCAAATGTACGGCCATGCCAACATTACATGGGGTCTAGACCTCTCTAGGCTGGATAGAAACACCTTCACCAACTTGTTGTTGTATGAGTCATCACACCTGACCAACATGATCCTACCTACTTGCTAGATCTAGCTATAAATTTTCTATGCCAAGCCATGGCACACACAACTATGGTAGATGTGGCCCATGCCAACATTGCATGGGATCTAGACCTCTCTGGATTGGCTAGAAACACCATCATCAACTTAGTGGCTGTGTGAGTCACTACACCTGACCAACATGATCCCACCCACTTGATACATGTAGCTATAAGAGTGCTATGTCAGGACATGACACACACTTGTGGGAAATGTGCGGCCATGCCAACATTACATGGGGTCTAGACCTCTCTGGGATGGATAGAAACACCTGCACCAACTTGTTGTATGAGTCATCACACCTGACCAACATGATCCTACCTACTTGCTAGATCTAACTATACTTTTGCTATGCCAAGCCATGACACACACACAACTATGGTAGATGTGGGCCCATGCCAACATTGCATGGGGTCTAGACACCTCTCTGGGCTAGATAGATCCTACCTAGTTGATAGATCTAAGTATAGCACTGCTATGCCAAAACATGATGAGACACTTTGTGGCAAATGTGGTTTGCATGGGCTATAGACATCTCTTGGTTGGCTAGAAACTCCTTCATCAACTTGTGGTTGTGTGGCTCGGCACTTGGCCAGCATGATCCCACCCAGTTGATACATCTAAGAATGAGAATGCTATGCCAAGACATGACACAAACTTGTGGCAGATGTGGGCCCATGCCAACATTGCATGGGATGTAGACCTATCTAAGTTGTCTAGAAACACATTCACTAACTTGTGGTTGTGTGACTCAGCAGTTGGCCAACATGATCTTACCCAGATGATATATCTTACTATAACACTTATATGCCAAGACATGATGAGACACTTTGTGGCAAATGTGGGCCCATGCCAACATTGCATTGTCTATAGACCTCTCTGGGTTAACTAGAAACAATACCATCAACTTGTGGTTGTGTGGCTCGGCAGTTGGCCAACATGATCCCACCCAGTTGATACATCTAAGTATGAGAGTTCTATGCCAATCCATGACACACACTTGTGGCAGATGTGGGCCAAGCCAATATTGCATGGGATCTATACGTATCTGGGTTGTCTAGAAACACCTTCATCAACTTGTGGTTGTATGAGACATCACTTGGATAGCATGATCCTACCTAGTTTATAGATCTAAGTATAACACTGCTATGCCAAGACATGATGAGACACTTTGTGGCAAATGTGATCCCATGTCAACATTGCATGGGCTATAGATCTCTCTGGGTTGGCTAGAAAATCCTTCATCAACCTTTGGTTGTTGTGACTCACCACTTGGCCAACATGATCCTACCTAGTTGATACATCTAATTATGAGAGTGCTATGCCAAGACATGATGAGACACTTGTGGCAGGTGTGGGCCCATGCAAACTTTTCATGGGCTATAGACCTCTATTGGTTGGCTAGAAACTCATACAACCACATGTGGATGGTGTTTCTAACCAACTCAGATAGGTCTAGAGCCCATGCAATGTTCGCATTCTTTGCATAAATCTGAAAGCTACCATACATCATTCTAAAAGTGCTATGAGTAAAGGTGGAAGGTGTGAAATGAATTCATTAAAAAATTGCACTTTTTTTAACTCATATATTAAGCATGCAAGCCGCCTTATTAAAACCTTCCAGTCCCCTTAGGTACCCTGGTAAGGAAAAAGAGTGGGTCTGAAACTTGCAGCCCATCAAATCAATGTTGCATCGTTTTCAAGGGATTGCAGGATAAAACTAGGGGGTTCATTGACCCAATTACAAGAGCTCTTATTAAGAAAACTATCCCTAGCTAGCTCGTGAGCAGGACCATTTGCTTCCCTTGGACAGTGCATAAATCTCACATTGCCGTTTCATCCCACCAGGATTGGTCGCCCGTACATGCATGGATAACATCAGTAGAATCCGACTCCGCAATGATATGGTTGCATCCCAGCGAGTTAGCAAGCGCCAGGCTAGCTTGCATTGCCATAGATTCTCCCATCGTTGAAGATGAAACATGAGGAAAAAATTTAGTTAATGCCGCAACAAATGTACCTTTGTAGTCGCGGATCAAAGCACCAACAGAGCCCGCCATGGAGTCAACATGGAATGACGCGTCAACATTTAACTTCAATTGTCTAGGTTCTGGTTTTCTCCACTTTGCTTTTACACCTGCCTTGGGTAGCCCATGCCTTTGCGGCATTCATGGTGATTCCCAAAAAATTGCACTTCGAATAAACCTGAGCATGGTGTGGAAACCTTTTAGGGCATGAAAACCATACCGTACCCATGTTTATTACTCCCTCCATTCTATAATATATGTCTTAAGTTTTAAAAAATTTGGATGAATCTATATACTAAATAGTGTCTAGATTCATCCAAATTTTGACAAATTTGAGACATCTATTTTTGGACGGAGGGAGTACTTATTATACTATTATATAATGATGATGTTTGAGTAAGTACACCGACTCTAGCACATCATAGTGGTACGAGCGATGATAGCCTGTGGTTTTATGCCCGAGATCGCGCATTTGTGATATACCCCGTGCAAACTATTTTATATGCACAAATTATGGTGTAGGTCAGGTTTTGGGCCACTAATGGACCGGCCTTCACGTTGTATACTCTATGACCCCTGATTCGTTGATACCTTCTCTGGCGACGGCAAAGATGGTGGGCGGTTCATCGTGGAGGCTGCGACGATCGACACGACGCGACGACTCAAGGTAAACGAAGGTTACATTCTTGACCCCCCCCTCCTCTTCTACACAACGTAGTTGCGCAAGTACTGATACGGTTTGCCGCTACGATTGTTGGGAGTGGTTTTGGTAACGGAAAGGGGTGGATTTTTTCTGATTTTGCTGATTTTTGTGTTGAATTTAACTATGATCTCCTAAATTATATCGCATTGTACTTTTATTTCAGCTAATTCATGGACCCTAGGGAAATTTTGTTGGTGAGATTTCATTTCGGAGGGGAGTTCATCACAGTGGGGCCAAATCTGGACTACGTTGGAGGAGATGATGTGCTTTCAGAGATAGAGAGGAAAAAACTTTCGCTGCAGGAAGTCAAAGGATTTGTTAAAGATCACATGGCATCGAAGGAAACAATAAAATTATATTTTCTTATTCCAGGGAAAGATCTTGTGGATGGGTTGGTGTTGCTCTATGATGACACTGGCTGTGTTGAGATGGCTCATTATGTTCGCCCTGGGAGAGTGGCTGATGTGTACGTTGAGTACCACGGTGAGGAAGACAGTAAGCATAGTAGCATCAGGTGTGCTTTCAAGGATGAAGTGTGGAAATTGAGTGATGGAGAGGAAGAACCAGATGTCGTTGTCATAACTGCAGTTAAACCTACTGAGTATGAAACCAGATGTTTCCCACTGAGGCAGAAGAAATCATTCAATAAAAGACCAGTGCAAATAGAAAGTGATGAAGATGATGTGATAATGACAGAACTAGTATTATCTCAGGTCGTGAATCGTACACAAGGTGCAGCTTTTTCATATTTAGGTCAAGATCATCATCCCATGCCAGCAGCTTCGGGCCATGACGAGCAACCAAATCCAGCAGCTCCAGGAGACGGTGAAGTGAAATATATTATACTGTCAGATTCAGAGAGTGACGTGGAATACGTTGCACATAATAATAACAAAGGGGAAGATTCAAAGGTTGTGGAGATAAGAAGGCAAGGTAGAAAGTTTAATAAATGTATGATAGACTCCAAGAGCTAGACTGGTATAGATGCAACTGCCACTACCCCTCCATCTTCCCATGCGTCACATGGAACTACAGCTGCCCCCTCAACTGCAAGGTCTCAACCAGCTGTAAGAACTGCAGCTACTGCAGGTGCAAGATCTCTAGCTACTCCTGGGGGAGCATCTGGTAGCAGAGGAAGACAAGCAGGAAGAGCCAAAAGGGGAAAAAGAGTGCCAGCATCTCGCGTTCCCATATACTCTTATTTCACTTGCTGTGGCAACTACTGAATGTCATTTTCTTGTGTTAATGTAATGTTGCATACAGTGCGGAAACCTTCTAAGGGACATGTTATGACCTTACCTGAATCTCTATGATTTTTGCTGAATTTATATGATTTTTGCGGAATTTATATGATTTTTGTTAAATTTATTCTGGTAATTTGACCAAAATATACACTATTTCTGCTGTCTTGGGAGTACAAGATAGAAGAGGGAGACATCATCCTCTTCGACTTTAATCCAGATAGTGATGGTGGACTGCATCTGATCATGGTGGGGCTGACAACAACTGAAGACCCTGCTGAAAGTACTTATTAGTAGAACCTGCTGGAACCTGTTATGTTAAATTGTTGTGCCTTGTGTACGATTGGAACCAGTTATGCAAACTAGTGACAGTGCTGGAACATAGAGAATATACCATCGGGTTCCAATCGCATCAGTTCTACCATTAGCATGTACTGTGATTCATCATGAGCCGGTGCAACCAGAAACCAGAGATGCATCTAATTCCATCTAATAACACCATGTTGTAGCCTCATATGTGATGCCCACACGAAAACCAGGGATAAGAATCTGTACAACCAAGAACAGTGCATGCTTTCGTGCAACCAATTGTGATCTTGGACACAGAATGCGAATTAATCATCGGCTGGGCAGAGAACCTCCCACCATCACCTTGTAGGACTGACAAAAAATATACTCCCTCTGGTTTATATTAATGGCCTCAACTTTGCCTAGATACGATTGCATCTAGTCTAAATACTTAACTAGATACATACGATTTTAGATAAAGTTGAGTCCATTAATATGGACCAGAGGGAGTACACAATTTCAGCACATCACATTCTGCTAAGCACATATTGCCTCACATATGCCAAAGGTATTCTCCCAGGACCAACACAAATGAACACACAAATATTCTGTAGAGCTGGTGAGCCCCGAAATTATATTGTACAGATCTAGGGTGCTAGAACATAATGATAGAGGTTTGAAATCTTCCGCGGCCATAAACAAACATAATAGATAAGTTCTTAAACTAAAACATCTTGATAACATGAAAATGATCCTTGTTATTCAGTTCGAGGTATGGATGGGTTTGAAAGAGTCATCGGGATGATTCCTGTAATGCACCTTGTTTGTCTTTGCCTTGTCAAAGTACTTGCTACACTTCGTAACACTGTTGACAAGATAAAACTTGATCATGAATCTATCAACAAAGTAATTCCTCTGTGCCATTGCTTCAGCATTGACAGGGTCGACAAATTTCGTGTACAGGCTCCCATCTTGATCAACAGCATGTTTGAACCTAAAGTCTGATGGAACAACGCTGAGTGGATAGCAAATAGTACTAGTACGGAACATGCACTTCACAACAACTCTAGTTAGGCCTGCTGGAGTACCCTCAGACACACCAAGAATGTTCATGGTTGTTTCTGACATATGAGGATTCTTCCATTTCTCAATTGGGTCTCCCTGGCATGAAAATCCAGTAGGGTAACTTACTTGACGCAAGCGATCAACTGACAGGTGGTCATATTCCTGTGGATATGTACACAGCAGCATGTTCAATAGCTTGTCCTCCTTCCTTGGCACAAGATTGATCTCAACAATCTTGTAAATCTTGACAACCGCGTTAGCTAAACTAAATGCTTTCTCCTTTGCAAACGAACTCTCAAGAACATCATTATCAGCAGTGAAAGTGGCCCTCACAAACACTTGTGCTTCATAGGCATCGTTCAGCACAAACTCAAACTCTCTTCTGAGAAGAGTCTTTGCTATATGCAGAACTGTGAAAACTCCTTCTGTGCCCGTACTTCCCAATAACCTGAAAAGGAATAAGCCATTGACTGGACCTTTTCTCCTAGACGGGCCAGAATTGGCAATGCAGTTATATCATAATGAAAACAAGTTCAATTATCCCTATATGTTTATCAGGTTTAAATCTACACAATCATGTAATTAAAATAAAATTCAGTTCTTCTAATATTAACACATCAGACAGAATACAAACGGTTGTAAAACACTTTCGAGAAGATAATGAACCCCAAAGAGGGGAGCAATCATCACAGATATTACATACTACTGTCACATATATATACTGATGATAAGGTATCTTTGATTTGCATATTCTCTGTTGCAAAAAAAAGGCAAAACAAAGGGCCCTATCCTCTTGCAATTGCAACACCAACTTTCCGTCTAAATGAGACCCACTTAGGTGGTACATTCACATTAAATTAATATTTGATAAATTCCAGTGCCTTATTCACAAAAAATACCAATGTTTGAAAAATTACAAATAAAAGTTGGGCAATAAATGGAAAATAAAAGGTTGACATGTATAATTGCTGGCAAGATTCTACTTAGATTAGGACCTCTTTCAGTCTATACATCTGTCAGAAAACTTACCCACTCGTCTCTGTCGGAGGAGTACCCAAGGTGCACCTTCCTCTTCTGCTCACCTTCTGTTAGCTCCCCTTCCTGTTTGAATAAATAAACAACACTTCAGCTGACATGATCAAGTTTGAAAAGAGGTAATTATGGAAATAAAAAAATTGGTAGGTTATAATAGAAATATTAATGGGAAGTAAAACTTCTAAGTTCAAATACTATCTGAAATTATGGATTAAGGCAGTGGAAGGAAATGAAATCCTTTATGATGGATATCTAAACACTACTCATCTCTGAATGCATTGTCAGGTTCCACTAGTCCAGCAACAATTCAATTTAAATCCCTGATCTAAAAGTATTTCACAGATTTCATAGCACATGAAAATACGTTCTGATGTTATGATTAAGATTCTACCGGATAATAGGGTATTGTAAAACAAAATTAAGTTTTTTAATTGTCTCTGTATGCTTATCTAGTTTAAACCTACACAACCTTGTAATTCAAATAGAACTCAGTTTTATAATTTTAACACATCAGACAGATTACCAAAGGTTGTAAAACACTTTCAAGAACATAAAGAACCCCAAAAGAGGGGAGCAATCTTCACAGATTATATACTACTGTCCCATCTATGTATTGATGAAAAGGTGTATTTGATTTGCATATTGTCTATTGCAAAAACAAGCAAAACAAAGGGCCATATCCTCCTACAAATGGAACACCAACTTTCCATCTAAATGAGACACCATTTAATATTTGATAAATTGCAGTGTGTTCTTCAGAATAGATTCCAGTGTTTGAATAAATGACAAATAAAAGCTGGGCAATAAATGAAAAATAAAAGCTTGACATGTATAACTGCTAGCAAGATTCTACTTATATCAGGGCCTCTTTTAGTCTATACATCTATCAGAAAACTTACCCACTCGTCTCTGTCGGAGGAGTACCCAAAGTGCACCTTCCTTTTGTACCCACCTTCTGCTGGCTCCCCTTCCTGTTTGAATAAATAAACAACTCTTTAGCTCATAGGAGCAAGAGTACAATAAGTTTGAAAAGAGGTACTCCCTCCATCCAGAAATAACTGATTATGGATTAAGGCAATGGAAGGAAATGAAATCATCTACTATGATGAAAATGAACTGTCAATTTATAACTGTCATGTATATCTAAACACTACTCATCTCTGTATGCTTATCAATTTTCGACCTACACAATATTGTAATTCAAATAAAACTCAGTTTTGTAATGTTAACACATCAGACATATTATAAAAGGTTGTAAAAGACTTTCAAGAACATAAAGAACCGCAAAAGAGGGGAGCAATCTTCACATATTATTATTGTCACATCTATGTACTGATGACAAGGTGTCTCTTATTTGCATATTGTCTATTGCAAAAACAAGAAAAACAAAGGGCATATCCTATTGCAAATGGAACACCAGCTTTCCATCTAAATGAGACACACCTAGTAGATAACCATTCAATTAATTTGGTAAAATCCAGTGCCTTCTTCACAAAAGATGCCAGTGTTTGAATAAATGACTATGTAAATCTGGGCAATAAATGAAAAATAAAAGCTTGGCATGCATAATTGCTAGCAAGATTATACTTTGATCAAGGCCTCTTTCAGTCTATACATCTGTCATAAAACTCACCGACTCATCTCTGTCAGAGGAGTACCCAAGGTGCAACTTCCTCTTCTGCGCATCTTCTGCTGGGCCCCCTTCCTGTTTGAATAAATAAACAACACTTCAGCTCACATGATCTAATTTGAAAAGAGGTAATTATGGAAAGAAAAATAATTGGCAGGTTATAATATAAAGAATAATGAGAAAAAAACTTCTAAGTTCAAATACTATCTAAAATTATGGATTAAGGCAATGGAAGGAAATGAAATCCTCATCTCTCAATGCATTGTCAAGTTCCACTAGACCAGCAACAATTCAATTTAAAGCCCTGTTTTGAAAGTATTGGAATTTGACTTCAGATTCCATAGCACATGACAATAGGTTCTGATGTTATCACTAGGATTCTACTGGATAATAGGGTATTGTAAAACAAAACTAAGTTTTCTAATTGTCTCCATATGATTATCAAGTTTAAACCTACACAACCTTGTAATTCAAATAAAACGCAGTAGTGCAATTTTAACACGTCAGACAGATTACAAAAGGTTGTAAAACACTTTCAAGAACATAAAGAACCCCAAAAGAGGGGAGCCATCGTCTATGTACTGATTACAAGGTGTCTTAGATTTGCATATGTCTATTGCAAAAACAAGCAAAAAAAGGGCCCTATCCTTCTGCAAATGCAACACCAACTTTCCATCTAAATGAGACACACTTAGATGATACATAACCATTCAATTAGTATTCATGCACAGTTTAAGGTACACAGAAACTAAAATAGAACTCACTATGGTCCACTTGGCAAATGACCAAGAGAGAAAAAGATATATGACAACATATAAGATGCAACTGCCAACCTATTCCATGATGCCAAAGTTCAAACTCAATACTATAAATAATGGGAGCAATTTGATAAAATCCAGTGCATAGTTCACAACAGATACCAGTGTTTCAATAAATGACAAATAAAAGCTTGGCATGTATAATTGTTGGCAAGAATCATTATATAGGTGATCAGCCAAAAGATTATAAAAAATAAGTCTATTTGTTTGTGGCCAGGGTCTCTTACAGTCTATTTATTGGTGATCATAGGTAATAATTATATAGTAGATCAGCAACTAGAATATAAACAATGCATGAACAAAACTACACCCTGGAGCACATGCTCCCTCGGCAAATAGTACAAGACTGAAAATAATAATTCCATACATATAAAAGTTGTCAAAAAACACACATACTTAATTTCATACACATAAATTTGCAGTATCATTTCATGCAAAATCAAACGTTTAAGCTCTGGGTAAAAGGAACAAATTTAAAGCTCCTACCATATATAATTTTGTGTGGTGCACTTATACTGTGTAAACATGATGCATTTATATACATCTTTAGTAATGTCCAGAGATGAATAATTTATTAACATGTGTACACTTTTTCTGAATGATTAGATATCATAAATTATATTTCTTATATCGCACATAAATATTATAACTTATCAGTTGCCGAAGATGTATATTGTCATTATGCACTAATGAATTCCAGCATTTAATCCAGAGAAATTTTATCATACACATAATTCTTCAAACTATAAACATTCAATATCTATGATCCTCTCTGCAAAGTTCTATCAACGATGCACAGAGTGTGTCCATCTACTCTTCAATGCCCCCAAAAGGTGTTGACCACTGAACGAAGTACTACACCAACCTCGTACTAACATTTAAATCCTAAGAATCAACCCTAAAAATCAAACACTAGTTATAAGTACTAAAAAAATGAGAAGTGGAGGTTAAAGAAAACACATAGATGCACCACCGCAAGCTGCTGGGCCTTCACCACCAGATTCTCGTCATAGCCGTGCTTCGTTCCCAGATCCAGCACGTCCGCCTCAACGACCACCACATTCTCCTTCTTGTCCTGATCCGGCGCCGCCGCGACAAAACTGGCCAACTTGGCCGTACCACCAACCGCACTTCCGTGGGAACCGCCAACCTCCTTCACCGCATCTATGCCGGTGATGGCGCACTTCTTGTCCACAGTAGCAGCGGCCGCGTCGGCTGCGCTGCTCCCCGCCTTCATCGCTGGCGGAGTCAGCGAATGTGCGGGGAGAGGGAGAAGAATCGAGTGGGAGGGGCAGGAGTCGATGGAGTGATACGAGGGTTTTCTTCTTCCCGATTTTCGGGTAAATGGGTAGGGAAAAGTAGACGAATCAGCCTACGAACCCTTTTATACGTGTTGCCATTTCGGTTTTGCCCACGTCACTCCTCCACCGCCACGTACGACATAAACGTCGCGTACGCATACGGTGCGTGAAATAGCATGACCAGAGCAGCAGAGTTACTAGGTCGGCCTGTTATCTAGCGCCCGCTTCCAATTTCTATTACACAATTTTTCATGTATGGGATTGAACATACTTCAAATACAAATTACCTAAAATCTTCAGCAGAAGTATATTAGTTTACTACAATAAGTTGACCATTTAGGTCTCATTTGCTTTAATTCAAATTCAAACAATAGGAGTGGCATATGGAATATGCATCACGGGTTTTTCATACTTCCAATTATCGATGCATCTTACATTGTAAATTAATGAAATTAAAATTGAGCACCGAAAACACATTAACAACTATGCATAGGCATACACACATATATAAGTGTAGCATCAAGTGTGCATCATACCATGGCATAGCAAGTTTTTACTCATACTACAACAAGTTGATGATGGTGTTTCTAGTCAACTCACATGGGTCTGGAGCCCAATGCAATGTTGGGATATATGAGCCTATATGAGGCACAAGTTTGCATCATGCCATGGGCATACCACTTTTATACTTAGAATCAATGTCATGATTTGGCATAGTAGTTGTATAGTTTGATGTAACAACTAGGTGGGATCATGTTCAACAAGTGTTGACTCATACAACCACAAAGATGATGAAGGTGTTCACAGACAACTCCCATAGGTCAAGAACCCATGCAATGTTGGCATGGTGCTATACGTACTACAAGGGTGCATCATCCAAAGGCATAGCACAGTTGTGACAGATCTAAACCTATCTCAGCTGTCTAGAAATATCTTCATCAACTTGTGGTTGTATGAGTCATCACTTTGGACAACATGATCCTACCTAGTTGATAGATATAAATATAACACTGCTATGCCAATACATGATGAGCCCATTTGTGGTAGATGTGGGCCCATGCCAACATTGCATTGGCTATAGACCTCTCTGGGTTGGCTAGAAACACTAGCATCAAATTGTGGTTGTGTGACTCTGCAGTTGGCTAACATGATCCCACCCAGTTGATACATCTAAGTATGAGAGTGTTATGCCAAGCCATGACACAAACTTGTGGCAGATGTGGGCCCATGCCAACATTGCATGGGATCTATACCTACCTAGGCTGCCTAGAAACACCTTCATCAACTTGTGGTTGTATAAGTCATCACTTGGATATCATGATCCTACCTATTTGATAGATCTAAGTACAACATTGTTATGCCAATAAATGATGAGATACTTTGTGGCAAATATGGGCACATACAAACATTGCATGGATATAGACCAATCTGGTTCGCTAGAGACCCCATCATCTTGTGGTTGTGTTGCTCAGAACTTTGACAACATGATCCCACACAGTTGATACATATAAGTATGAGAGTGTTATGCCAAGCCATGACACACACTTGTGGCATATGTGTGCCCATGCCAACATTGCATGGGATCTAAACCTATGTGAGCTATCTAGAAACACCTTCATGAACTTGTGGTTGTATGAGACATCACTTGGATAGCATGATCCTTCCCAGTTGATATATCTTAGAAATTATGAGACACTTTGTGGCAAATGTGGACTCATGCAAAATTTGCATGGGCTATAAACCTATCTTGGTTGGCTCCTTCATCAACTTGTGGTTGTGTGGCTCGACACTTGGCCAACATGATCCCACCAAGTTGATACATCTAAGTATCTGAATGGTATTCCAAGCCATGGCACACACTTGTGGAAAATATGGTCCCATGCCATCATTACATGGGATATAAACCTATCTGAGATGTCTAGAAACACCTTCATCAACTTATGGTTGTTTGAGTAATCACTTGGACAACATGATCCTACCTAGTTGATATATCTAAGTAAAAGACTGTTATGCCAAGACATGATGAGAGACTTTGCGGTAAATGTGGTCCCATGCCAATATTGCATGGGACATCACTTGGATAGCATGATCCTTACAGTTGATATATCTTAGAAATGATGAGACAAACATTGCATGGGCTATAGAACTCTCTTGGTTGGCTAGAAACTCCTTAATCAACTTGTGATTGTGTAGCTCAGCACTTGGCCAACATGATCCCACCTAGTTGATACATGTAAGTATGAGAGTGCTATGTCAAGCCCTAACAAAACTTTATGACATATGTGGTCCCATGGCAACATTGCATGGGATATAGACCTATCTAATATGTCTAGAAACACCTTCATCAACTTGTGGTTGCATGACTCATCACTTTGACAGCATGATCCTACCCAGTTGATACATATAACTATAAGAGTGTTATACCAAGACATGATGAGACACTTTGTCGCAAATGTGGTCCCATGGAAATATTGCATGGGCTATAGACCTCTCTGGGTTGGGTTGAATGTAATCAACTTGTAGTTGTGTGGTTCAGCACTTGGCAACCTAGTTGATACATCTAGGTATGAGAGTGTTATGCCAAACCATGACACACACTTGTCTTGTGGCAGGTGTGGGCACATGCCAACATTGCATGGGATGTAGACCTATCTAAGATATCTAGAAACTCCTTCATCAACTTGTGGTTGCATGAGTCATCAATTGGATAACATGATCCTTCTTAGTTGAAAGATCTTATTATAACACTTATATGCCAAGACATGATGAGACACTTTGTGGCAAAGGTGGGCCCATGCAAACATTGCATGGTCTATAGAACTCTCTTGGTTGGCTAGAAACTCCTTCATCAAATTGTGGTTGTGTGGATCAGCACTCTGGCCAACATGATCCCACACAGTTCATACATCTAAGTATGAAAATGCTATGCCAAGCCATGACACACACTTGTGGAAGATGTGGGCCCATGCCAACATTGCATGGGATCTAGGCCTATCTTAGCTGTCTAGAAACACCTTCATCAACTTGTCATTGCATGAGTAATCACTTGGATAACATGATCCTTCCTAGTTGAAAGATCTTATTATAACACTTATATGCCAAGACATGATGATACACTTTGGATGGAAGCTTGGTTCTGTAGATTCCTGGTGTAGATTTTTTTTAGGGATTTATATATTTCAACGAAAGTTATTTGTTGCAGCATATATCTAGCCCTAGGAAATAGTTCAGTGCATCGGATTATTCGGGATGATTAACTATGAAATTACACAATGTTGCGTGCATATTTTTGTTGTAGTTTTTTTCCTGAACTTGTATGACCATATCTTAGACTAGTTCTATTAAATGAATGCTTAGCTGCGAGGGATGTCCCTAAGATATGATATTCAGTGTAGTCTAAGTAGTTAGTATAGTGCAATATCAGTTTATCACTTTTCCTTGATTTTTGCATGGTGATCAAATGGTAAATGGATGCATGCTCTAAACTGTATTAGCATACTGAGTAGACCTTGGCGGCTGTTTTTGGACACTTGAACTGGAGAGTTGTCCTGAAAGTTCAGTCAGATCGTCTTCATGATTTGTTATTGAACACCCTGGTGGTTTGTGTTGTTTATACCTCTACTCTATGACAATTAATATAATAATATTATCCTTTTAGGTTACCTTGTTTCTGTGGCTGCAATACTTGTAGACTTATGTCAGCTGCCTCTTCAATTTTGCAAGTTTTAAACATTGGTTCCTGACTATCTAAGGCAATAACATGTATGGGCATGATATTTAGTTGATGCAGGCAATGCTATATCCTGAAAAGGTCTATAGAGTTTTAAATGTTCTAATCCTTAAACATGTTGCAGCAGTTAAATGTTTCTTTATTAAATGATGTCTCCTGTTTTGGAATATTTCTTTCATGGATCATGTAGTAGTGATTTTTCCATGGTGTGATGTTGGGATTGTTGATGTGTTGTTGCCATGTTTAAGTAATAGAAGATTGGGTCATATATTTGATAGAAGAAAGTTTGCATTTGTTGTATTTTATTTTTATGTAACATAAGTGCATAATCCTTGTTATTTATTGTCATCTAGCATAAATATATTTGATATATTAGTTAATCATATTGAATGATGTTGCCCTTTGTGAAATCTTTCTTTTATGGATCAACTAGTAGTGATGTTGCCATAGTGAGATGGTCGAATTGCAGCAGTTATGTTGGCAAGTTGTAGTAATAGGAAAATTTGATTATATGTATGATAGAACAAAGGTTGCATAATTATGGTGCAATTATGTACATGTAACATAATTGCATAATCCTTGTAATTTAATGGCATGCAGCATAAATAGCATTGATGTACTACTTAACCACTGTTAGTTTAATTACCAGATTTGTGAACCTTTAATTGTTATGCTATAAATTTTTGCTAGTGTTGTTCATTTACTTATATTGAATTCTTTTAATAATTGTTGTTTTAAATATTTCTGGCAGGCACCAAACCCATGTGCTGTCTATGATGTACTATCCCCGTGGCCCGATGGGAAGGTTTTTTCTTCAAAGCTGTTCTAGTGCATTTAGACATGCACAAAATGTTGTATTAACTAGCAAGTACTAACTATTTTGTTGTTTTCTTGATTGTGTAGTACTTTTCTGGTTCAGATGTTGATGTGGAGCAATGGACCTACAAGTACTTTGTGAAGAAAGAAGAGAAGAAGCTGAGGCATCAGGGAATTTCTATCTACCTTCCATTCACCACAGAGTACTATAGGTGCCCATTCCACCACTTCAAGCCACATAGGGGCCTGAGGGTGGGGCTTGTCCAGCATGTCCGTGAGATGGCCACTCGAAGACGTCTGGGTGAAGACTTTCAGGGTGACCTGCGTGATCGTGGCAGGCATGAAGCTCTCCTGAGGGTCCTCGAGCCTGATGAGTTTGATTTCAGCGAGTCGGAGGATGAAGAGGAGTGAATGGAAGTTGGTAGTTTGTATGTTACATCATCATTATAGTGATGATGTTTATGTAGGGTAAATATGTTGAACTGCTTAAGTAAGTCTCCGGGTCGAGAACTTGGTTATTTTGGTTGTGTGATGTGCACCGGTAACCTTCTGTTGGTGATGTTCCCGTAGGACTACTGTGTTATCATTCTACTAGTAATGTATATATGGTTATGGTAATATGTTGTCATTTTCTTTTTTATTATTTCCCTATCTGTGATGTGGCATCATAGCAGTGTTGTCACTTAGTAATCTATTTTTCATTGTGTCATTTCTAAATTGGATGGTTTTGATAGTTGCCGCACATTCTAGTATTGTTTGAAATTTGAAATGGTTTGAGTAATTAGAATTATCTAGATTTTGCAATGCGGTATTATCTTCTGTAACATCAAAACGAATAGAAGTGTAGAGAAAGTGCTCTATATCCATTATGTCAGCCATACTTGTATACATAACGTCTAAGTTTATGTTTAAATATAGGGGAAAAAGGTAAAGAAAAAGAAGAAAAAAAGCCCGCCCACTAGCAGGATATTTCTCAAGATAAGCACGGCCTGCATACGACTAGAAACAGAACGAACGGCAATGATACAGGCCCATGCGACGGGATTGGTAAAATATAGTCTATTCAAAAAATATTAGAGAATTGTTTGTAAAAATTTAGTTGAATTTTGAATATAGAATAAAAAGCTACTACGGAATTAATTAGTAAGTTTTTTCATGTAGATGTTCAGCAAACAAACAGGCTTGTATATATAGGATGGTAAGTAATAAAATTCGTGCATACTTATTCAAAATGCAAAATATTATTGTATTTCAGAAGGGGATTAAAAAAATATGCCTGCCTACACTAGAAGACAATAGTTGGCCCAGGATGCAAGCTCGTCCAACAGGCAGATAAATGGCAGCTGTATGTGCTAGGTTGACTAGTTAAGAGAAGCTCATGCCAATGTCATGAATATAGGGTATATAAGATGGTAGAATCATTTCTCGCTGGGCGACGTGGGACTAAACTCCCACCCACGTCAGTCCTTCCCGCTATGGTTTTCCGTTGGGCCCGAAAGAGCCCAATTATTGTTTGATGCCCGGGATTAAGATGGCCCGCCCCAATCTACTTGACGCCGGACAGAGCCGTGACGCGGGCGCGGGAGTAGGAGTTGGGCTGGCTTGTTGCCTGCACGCCGAGTCTTACTTTTTTCTTCTATCCTATTATTTTATATTTAAAATTTTGAACAAAATAGTTATTTTACAATTTTGAATTTTTTTCAAATAAATTACATATTCTTGACACGCACCATTGGTATAGAAAGTGCAAAAATTTTGGGTTCATTTGATGAACATCGAAAAATTGACAAATTTACGAACAGCCCTTTTGGTCTTACCTAGGCCTCTTTTCCTAGCAATGTGTTTTTTTCGACTTTCGTGAAACAACCTGGATTTTTTTACACATGCTAACATACACAAACTAAGACACATGTACAAGGTTTCACACTAATTTGAGTGTTTTTGAATTTTTTGTGGCCCGGTCAAATTTAGGCCAAAAATCAAGGTGTTTAGTAAGGATGCCTAGGGGTTAGACCTTTGTGATGTGAGATATGCTCCATGCTGAAACATGGCATCCTCTACCTAGAAGCAATTTTAAAGGTGTCCAAGGTTTCAGACAATTTTGATTTTTTTTTTGAATTTTTGCATGGGCTTTAGACCTCTCTGGGTGGCTAGAAACACCTTCACCAACTTGTGGTTGTGTGACTAAGCAGTTGGCCAACATGATCCTACCTAGTTGATAGATCTAACTATAAATTTGCTATGACAGCCATGGGACACACAACTGTCGTAGATGTGGGCCCATGCCAACATTAGATGGTATCTAGACCTCTCTGGGTTGTCTAGAAACACCATCATTAACTTAGTGGCTGTATGAGTCACTACACCTGACCAACATGATCCCACCCACTTGAAAGATCTAGCTATAAGAGTGCTATGCCAGGCCATGACAAACACTTGTGGCAAATGTGTGGCCATACCAACATTGCATGGGGCCTAGACCTCTATGGGCTGGATAGAAACACCTTCACCAACTTGTTGTTGTATGAGTCATCACACCTGAAGAACATGACCCTACCTACTTGATAGATCTAACTCTACTTTCGCTATGCCAAGCCATGACACACACAACTGTGGTAGATGTGGGCCCATTTCAACATTGCATGGGGTCTACACACACTTGTGGGCTGGATAGAAACACCTTCACCAACTTGTTGTTGTATGTGTCATCACACTTGGCCAACATGATCCTGCCTACTTGCTAGATCTAGCTATAATTTTTCTATGCCAAGCCATGACACACACTATGTGGGCCCATGCCAACATTGCATGGGATATAGACCTCTCTGGGTTGGCTAGAAACACCATCATCAACTTAGTGGCTGTGTGAGTCACTACACCTGACCAACATGATCCCACCCACTTGATAGATCTAGCTATTAGAGTGTTATGCCAACCCATGACACACACTAGCTTGTGGAAGATGTGGGCCCATGCCAACATTGCATGGGATCTAGACCTCTTTGGGTTGGCTAGAAACACCATCATCAACTTAGTGGCTGTGTGAGTCACTACACCTGGCCAACATGATCCTACCTACTTGCTAAATCAAGCTATAATTTTTCTATGCCAAGCCATGACACACACTAGCTTCTGGCAAATGTGGGGCCATGCCAACATTGCATGGGTCTAGACCTCTCTGGGCTGGCAAGAACCACCATCATCAACTCAGTGGTTGTGTGAGTCACTACACCTGGCAACATGATCCCACCCACTTGATAGATCTAGCTATAAGAGTGTTATGCCAAGGCATGACACACACTAGCTTGTGGAAAATGTGGGGCCATGCCAACATTGCATGCATGGGACACCTCTCTGGGCTGGATAGGAACACCTTCACGAACTTGTTGTTGTATATGTCATCACACCTAGCCAACATGATCCTACCTACTTGCTAGATTTAGCTATAATTTTAAGTTTGCCAAGCCATGACACACACTAACTTGTGGCAAATGTGGGCACATGCAAACATTGCATGGTATCTAGACCTCTCTGGGTTGGCTAGAAAGACCATCATCAACTTAGTGGCTATGTGAGTCACTACACCTGACCAACATGATCCCACCCACTTGATAGATCTAGCTATAATAGTGCTATGCCAGGCCATGACACACACTAGCTTGTGGAAGATGTGGGTCCATTCTAACATTGCATGGTATCTGGACCTCTTTGGGTTGGCTAGAAACACCATCATCAACTTAGTGGCTGTGTGAGTAACTACACCTGGCCAACATGATCCTACCTACTTACTAGATCTAGCTATAATTTTTCTATGCCAAGCCATGACACACACTAGCTTGTGGCAAATGTGGGGCCATGCCAACAGTGCATGGGGTCTAGACCTATCTGGGCTGGCTAGAACCACCATCATCGACTTAGTGGTTGTGTGAGTCACTACACCTAGCAAAATGATCCCACGCACTTGATAGATCTAGCTATAAGAGTGTTATGCCAAGGCATGACACACACTAGCTTGTGGAAAATGTGGGGCCATGCCAACATTCCATGCATGGGGTCTAGACACCTCTCTGGGCTAGATAGAAACACCTTCACCATCTTGTTGTTGTATGTGTCATCACATCTGGCCAACATGATCTTACCTACTTGCTAGATCTAGCTATAATTTTGAGTCTGCCAAGCCATGACACACACTAGCCTGTGGCAAAGGGGGCCATACCAAAATTTCATGGGGTCTAGACCTCTATGGGCTGGCTAGAACCACCGTCATCAACTTAGTGGTTGTGTGAGTCACTACACTTCGCCAACATGATTCCACCTGCTTGATAGATCTAGCTATAAGAGTGCAATGATATAGTTACATCTAACAACTAGTTGGGATCACACGTTGACCAATCATTGACTCATTCAACCAAAAGGTGATCAAGGTGTCTCTAACTAATTCAGATATATATAGGTCTATAATTTCACCCTAGACTAGGAAGTTTTAGCAGCACAAAGTACTTGTCTCTGTTCGTTCTCTCACAATCACACTCGCTCTGAATTTGCCAGTGAAGCCTTTCTCTGCAACGAGGAGCGTGTGCCTTGGCGAAGCCTGCGCTTGATGTCGATCTGGACTATGCAACATATTATGCAATATAGACCTATTTGAGCTGTCTGGAAACACCTTCATCAACTTTGATCTACTCCCTCCATCCCATATTATGTTGCGCATAATTTTGCGTGCAAGTCAAACTTTGCAAAGTTTGACCAAGAATATACAAAATAATATAAATATGTGTGATATAAAATGTATATATTATGAAAATATAATTCAAGACAATTCTAATAATATTATTTTTGCACCATATTAGTTTATAGTTGTATCAAACTATTTGGTCAAACATTATACAGTTTGACTTTGATAAAATCTTATATGCAACCTAAATTGGGACTGAGAGAGTAACAAATACTAGGTGGGATCATGTTGACCAAGTGTTCACACATACAACCACAAGTTGATGAAAGTGAACACTTGGTCTAGAGTCCATGCAATGTTGGTAGTATGAGGTGGACGTCACGTGCGCCGGTGACGTCAGCGGAAACGAATCGATGGGACGTATAAGAGCCCTCTCGTCCGCTCCGCGTCACCAGATCCCCAGCATTTTCCCCCTCCTTCCTTTTGTCTCACCTGATACTGAAAGGAGTGAGGAGTGAGAAACCCTACCTCACGTCATCGTCTCCTCTACTTCCGGCCTGGGTGTCGTCCTCCTCCGTGCGATTTCGACTCCGGCGATGGCGGGAGTGGGCTCCGGAGCTGATGCGGGCGGTTCTGATAGGGTGGGGATGGGAGCCGTGACCCGCCCAGATGCAGTTGACGAGGTCGAGCGCCATGGCGGTGGCGGTGGTGGTACGGCCGCTTTGGCCTATGCGGCTCTGGGAGAGGAGGAGATGCTGGATGCGGAGGTCGGCGAGGCGGAGCGGCTAGATCTAAACGTGGTGCTCGGCACCGGGGAGGATCTATCGCCGGTGCAGCCTCAGGAGGTTGCTGCGATGCAGGTAAGAGGTTTTTTCTCCTAACTTCCGTTTTCCCTCTTTAGATTGTTTGGATGGAATCTCGGTTTTGTAGATTTAGCTATATCAGTATTAGGGATTGACATATGTTAGAGATTCTTTGGATGGAAGCTTGGTTCTGTAGATTCCTGGTGTAGATTTTTTTTAGGGATTTATATATTTCAACGAAAGTTATTTGTTGCAGCATATATCTAGCCCTAGAAAATAGTTCAGTGCATCGGATTATTCGGGATGATTAACTATGAAATTACACAATGTTGCATGCATATTTTTGTTGTAGTTTTTTTCATGAACTTGTATGACCATATCTTAGACTAGTTCTATTAAATGAATGCTTAGCTGCGAGGGATGTCCCTAAGATATGATATTCAGTGTAGTTTAACTAGTTAGTATAGTGCAATATCAGTTTATCATTTTTCCTTGATTTTTGCACAGTGATCAAATGGTAAATGGCTGCATGCTCTAAACTGTATTATCATACTGAGTAGACCTTGGCGGCTGTTTTTGGACACTTGAACTGGAGAGTTGTCCTAAAAGTTCAATCAGATCGTCTTCATGATCTGTTATTGAACACCCTGGTGGTTTGTGTTGTTTATACCTCTACCCTATGACAATTTATAGAATAATCTTAGCCTTTTAGGTTACCTTGTTTCTGTGGCTGCAATACTTATAGACTTATGTGAGATGCATCTTTAATTTTGCAAGTTTTAAACATTGGTTCCTGACTATCTAAGGCAATAACATGTATGGGCATCAGATTTAGTTGATGCAGGCAATGCTATATCCTGAAAAGGTCTGTAGAGTTTTAAATGTTCTAATCCTTAAACATGTTGCAGCAGTTAAATGTTTCTTTATTAAATGATGTCTCCTATTTTGGAATATTTCTTTCATGGATCATGTAGTAGTGATTTTTCCATGGTGTGATGTTGGGATTGTTGATGTGTTGTTGCCATGTTTAAGTAATAGAAGATTGGGTCATATATTTGATAGAAGAAAGTTTGCATTTGTTGTATTTTATATTTATGTAACATAAGTGCATAATCCTTGTTATTTATTGTCATCTAGCATAAATATATTTGATATATTAGTTAATCATATTGAATGATGTTGCCCTTTGTGAAATCTTTCATTTATGGATCAACTAGTAGTGATGTTGCCATAGTGAGATGGTCGAATTGCAGCAGTTATGTTGGCAAGTTGTAGTAATAGGAAAATTTGATTATATGTATGATAGAACAAAGGTTGCATAATTATGGTGCAATTATGTACATGTAACATAATTGCATAATCCTTGTAATTTAATGGCATGCAGCATAAATAGCATTGATATACTACTTAACCACTGTTAGTTTAATTACCAGTGTTGAGTCAAGGTTGAGGCAGGAACCGGGGTGCAGCGTGCCTTCATACGATACAATCAAAGAGGATAGCTGATCTAATCGCAGGTTAAGTACGTGATGCCGTGATGGACTCCAAATTTGAAATGTATGTGTATGTCCAGCAAAGTAGAGCGCTCAATCTAGCCCAATAGAAAACTTAAAATTGCTATTTTTTTATCTTTTCTAATATCTATTATAGCCTATATATGCAGCACATATCTGGGGAGGTCCCCCCAAAATTTTGGGCCCGGGGCGGCTGCCCCTCCGGTCCCCCCAAGGGCCGGCCCTGCACCTGTCAGCGCGGTTAGCCGACGTCCTTATACATTACAAGAAAAGAAAATCACCAGTTTCTCAACCGCATAGTGGCAGTTCCTGTCGTCTCCTCGCCTCCTTGTTCCGGCGTAGTGCTTCCCTCTTCGACTCCTCCTATCCTTGTTCTTCTCCTTGTTCTTCTCCTCGTCATCTCCTGGTCTTCTTTATTCCACGATAGGAAGGCATGGCGAGCAGCCGACTGAAGGTGAACTGGTCCGATCTCCTGGCCGACGGACCACTTGCCAAGATCGGTGAATCCTTCCTGGAGAACGAGGAGTACGTCGATGCCTACGCTGCTTATCGGAGAGTCTGCGGCGATTGGTGTCGCACGTTAAAAGAACTCGAGTTCCATCTCAACAACTGGATCCTGGTATATCACACACTTCCAGACGTCGGCGACTTCACGTTCCTCAACCTCGCCACAGGTCGTTGCTTCACGACGAATCTAATGGAAGTTCAGCGCAGGTTCACAATTCATCCGATCTAACATTCATTTGTTATTATGATACAAAGTTATTCTTAAACATGCATGTTTAATTGTGTAGGTTCTTAAACATGCATGTTCTTGAAAATTCTTAAGAAAGTTTAATTGTATAGGTTCACTCATTTAGGATATATATATCTAGTACATTTTGAAATATCTAGAAGCTCTGTCTTATATTAGTGAACAAAGAGAGTATTTTCCATTGTACATATATCTTAGGGCTAATTGTTCTCTTCATCAAAAGGTTCTACTTCATCGGTGTTTATCGTGGCGTCGTCGTTATTGCTCAGAGGGAAGAGCCACACAAGATTCGCCTTCTGAACCCACTCACCCGTAAGTACAACACTGAGTTTCAGGCGCAGATACCATCAAATCTTGTGGCATCTGTAGCCGTCACGAAGTCCCCCATGATGGTGTTTGTTTCCACACATTATGAGAATTCTATTGCTTGGGCCGATGAGGCCACCCCGATAGGGGATTTCAATGGAGTATTTGGAGAAGGAATTTATCCGTCGTCCGATGTGCACGTGCGATGCATGACCCCGTTCCGTGGTGAAGTGTATGCAGTACAGGATGGTGGAGACATCGTGTTGACCAACATCCAGGTGGAGCAGCGCGCGAGCACAGTCAAGATGGCTAGAATAATTTCAGGTCCAGTCTTTGAAGAGATACGCGGAGTCTACAAGTTCTACCTTGTGGAGTCAGAAGGTGATCTGCTTCTTGTGTTGGGTGGGGTTTTCGCCGAAGGTCAACCGGTGCTTTACTGGGTGGACACGGAGAAACGTTGTCTCGAGGATGTAGGTGACATGGCAGTCGTGCCTTCTTCGTTCATTTTAACCAGTCGATCTCCGTCGACACTAGAGTGCACCCTAGTACAGTCCTAGCCGGTTGCATCTACTACGCGGATCTTTCTTATATCAGAGCGTACAATCATGATCTTAAGGCCTGGGATGGGGTACCAAGACTTGTAGATGGCTTTGGTCAACATGATCTGGAACGTTCACCGAGGCCTTACCATCTCGACAAGATACTGGCAGCACATTGCAGACGGGGGAGTTCAATGAATTTCTCCTGCAGGACACGGGAGCGGACGTCGATGAAATATATATGGTTGAATAGCCTAGGTTATTTGCTCAATCGCTAGCGTGTTTAGATCTTTTCAAAGTAAAAAATTGCAATGTATTTATTTTTAGTACTTTCAGAATTCAGTGTGGTAGCTTTCAGAATTCTGTGTGGCGGCTTTCATAATTATGTGTAAGTACTATCTTTCAGCTTTACTCATAGAACTCAAGTTGTGATTACTGATTCAGAGTCTCACCTATCGTGGTTTTTGCCTTAGTTTGAAAGAAGCACCAGAAATTAAAAAAAATCAAGAAATAGTGGAACCAAGTTAATGATGGTGTTTCTAGCCATGATGTTCGTAAATTTGACCTAGCCATGATTTAGTGACAGTTCTAACTTATAAATTACAGTACTATTCTATCATCACATAAGCACTAAGTTGATGAAGGACTTTCTACCCAACCTATAGAGATCTATAGCCTTGGCTAGAAACTCCTTCGAAGGACTTTGAATTCATCAAATTAGTGATTACTAAGTTGGCTAGAAACACTTTGTGGCAATTGTGGACACATGACAACATTGCATGGTCTACATGTTGATTTCACACATGATTAATAAGGAGCTTGAGGCCAGCCGAGCTACCACGGAACCAAAACACAAAGATGTCACCAGCTCTCATATCAAACTTGTTCACAGCCTCCATCCACTTTGATGTTATCATGGCACCTCCACATTTCAGTTTTCCTCTAGTGTTTGACTTGGCCATCACCATTTTAACTTTTGCAACTTCCATATTGTTCCAAAATACTTGAATGTTTGCTGGTAGTTCAATATATGGAACAATATGCTCCATGGTGAAGCTCTCCTCGAAAAGTACTGCATATATATTACACCAATATATACATACAAATATCAGTACATAATAGTAGTAATGTAACATTTTTAAAAATTGTTACTAGTTCAAAAGTTTTACCATTTTTGCATTGCCTTTCAAGGTGTTTGATTTATTTATGGTGCATACATAAAATGGTCTTTTTGGGAGGTTCTTATCAACTCCATACTTTAGTACATTAATTTTGGCATCATCCATTGCTACACGGTTGCCATAATAGCAGAAACATTCAAATTCTTTCTCGAACTTTATTCCGGGACCTGCATGTAACAAATACATACATAAGCAGCAATATTATAACTGCATTGATTTTTTAATTTTACATTACATACCTCTTATATGCAGAGGTTTATGCAACTTAAGAGCGGCACGAATATGATGAGTGCGAGCATACTCCTCCACCTAACCAGAAAGTGCAATGTACACAAACTTTTTAGAATAAAATAATCTATATTCTACCACCTCTTATTTTAGATACTTGAACACGGTTTGCATGTTCATAAACACGCGTGATATTCCAAAGCACCGAGTAGTGTCCATTAGATAATACTCCCTCCGTTTTAAAATATAAGATGTTTTAGTTTTGTAAAGCAAATGTATGTAGACTTCTTTTAGTATGTAGGTTCACTCAAGTTTGAAGTGAATCTACACACTAAATTAAATCTAGATACATTTTGTTCACAAAACTAAAACATCTTATATTTTGAAACAGAGGAAGTACAATTTTCTTAATAGTACATATAGATCTGACACGACATGCTTTCAGTGCTAACATATAATAGATTGTTATTGTACTAGTTCATATGTGGATCAGATCTACACAATTATGATCGTCATGCATTTTTAAAATTTGATCGTATTTCCTCTAGATCTGACAAAATTTCTGTACATCACTCGTTCTAGATTTTCATATAGGAGTTGGCGAAAACATACCTCATCCTTGAATCTCTGATCCATGAACCTGTGTCGTCGTAGGCGTTGAATACTGGAGGCGGTCCTCGATGGAATTTTTGAGGTTGTTGTCATGTGGAGGCGCTCGTGTGAGGAGGGATAGGAGGCGAGTCGTGGACGGAGGCCCGTAGAGTGACTAAATAGTAAATACCTAACGCGTCTACGCCATCATACCCGCGCGCGTTTGCTGGGCGCGGTTGGGCCGGCCCAAATAAGAAAGCAGACGCTGCAGCGATAACACGGGCACAGGAACAGGAGCTGGGCTGGGCTAAGTCTGCGTATATTAGAATGTGTAAAAAAATTTGAGGTTATTTCGTGAAGGAAAGAGGGTCAGGTGAGACAAAACAGGCTTTTTGTAGATTTGTCATTTTTTGGAAAAAGAGGTTCAGGTGAGACAAAATAGGCTTGTTTGTAAATCAACAACTATATGAAAAAGGAAAGAAGAGCAAAATAAGGCTACAATAGGGCAACGCAACCAGCCAGCCCAATTTGGCAACAAATCAAAGAACCCTCCCTCTCCCCCTCCCTCCTTTCTTCCTTTGTCTACCTCTGCCAGGCTCACCTCATTCATTCCTTTTTGCCCAATTTGGTAGAAAATCTATACCAGCATCTATTTCTCAATTCCTTAACTATTTCCCTTAAACCTTTCCGAAATAGGAAATCCCGCCACACACCAGCATGTACAAAAACAAATGTAGATAGTAAGCATCTAGAATGTAGAAACATAACAAGTAACTAATTAAGCAAGGTTCAACACAAACTAATTAAGCATCTAAAATGTAGAAACATAACAAGCAACTAATTAAGCAAGGTTCAACACAAACTTAACAAGGCAGAGGTTCAACACAAACGCTGCTAAGCAGCCAACATAAACACAGTTCAAACAAAAGCATGCTGCTTAAACCAGCAGCAGCACACAACAGGCACATCATTACATCACTGCCTCCTCGCCGCCTGATCCCGGTCCCGCTCCTTCCTGTCCCGCTTCCTCTCCTTTCTGTTTCCCATACCCGGAACCTTCGGTGGCTTGGGCTTGGGAGCAGGCACACGACCGGCCTCGATATCTCGGTTCAGTTTCTTCCTGAGGAAGATGCCATAGGCCATGTGATTGGCCGTGAAGCCGTGGACATTGACAGTTTCCCCAACTTTGACACGGCCAGATCCACAGCCTTCAGCATGCTGCAGGATGCTTTGGAAGTCCATCTTTATGCTCCTTTTGCAGAAGGGGCAGCTGGTCATGCCATTAGTCCAGGGTTCACTCCAGAACCGGTCAAACCTCCCCGCTTTAAGCTTTTTGAGAGTGGCCCTGGTCTTCCTTTGACACGAGTCGACATTGCTGTCAACATCATCATTAGCCTGCTGAAATATACAAAATACACATGTGAAGCAAATATGTAGAAACTGGAACTAAAATTGAATGCTTAACAAAGGAAGCATAACAGTCTCCATCTAGCAATAACAGAAAGTAATCAAGGGATCAAGCAGATAAACCACTTTCGTCGGTCAATAAGCTAGCATTAATCCATAGAAATGAAAACAACAATCCATAGATCCACAAATATTAATCGATTCTGTCCATAATCGAACCGTAGCTAGCAATAATCCACATATCCACAAATATTAATCGATTCTATCCATAATCGAAGCCTAGCTAGCAATAATCTATAGATACATTAATTACACATCAATCGTAACAGATAACAAACGAATCTGACGCTAAGTGAAAACTCTAGGCCCCAATCTTAACAGATAATAAACGAATCTGACGCTAACCGAAAACCCTAGGCCCCAAGCAGACAATCCATTAATTGGAACTTACATCCTCCTCGTCATCAATGATGTTCTCATCAAAGGCCGGCGGCGGCATGATGAGCTCTACCTCCTCGTCGTCATCATGCGGCTGCTTCCCAAGATTGTACGCACAAGTACTGATAGCGGCGGGAGCCGATGAGGGACCGATCGGCCGGCCTTCAGCAATGGCCTCTGCTTCATCTTTCGCATCCGTTGCGGCTGTGATTAAAACCCTTGCGTGCCTCCTCCGCGGCTCTGGCCACCTCCTCCACGGCTAACGCCAGCGTCGCGGCCTTCTCCTTCGCTGCGGCGACCGCGTCGGATGGGTGCTCCATCGCCGGAATGGGAAGTGCAGCAGAAGCGGAAGGGGAGAGGGTTTTTTCTTGGTCGGCAGAGAGAGGAGTGGGGAAGGGTAGTGGGTAGGGGCCTAGGGGGAGTTGGGAAGAGGTGGCGTGATAGAGTGAATGAGGGGAGGCGGAGACAGACAGAGGGATGGGCTGTATATGGTGAGACGTCGATGTTTCGTGCTCCCGCAGTTCACACGTGTACGGTTTAGCAGCATACGCATGCGCACCTGCTCGCACAGTGCACCGCAGACATGCGGTAGTACGGTACTACACAGTTCACACGCGCACGGTGCGCCTCGGACATTGCCTATGGTACATGCACAGTTCTCACGCGCCCGGTGGCCCCATTCGCCAACAATCTCTCTCTCTTTTGTGTCAAAAAAAATCTCTCTCTCTTTTTTTACGAAACTCACTCTCTCTCTCTACGGACCCCCGCCAGTGGCCCACCCACTCTTTTCCGATCGTGGCTACCTCCTTTTGCAACTATTTGAAGTTGAGTTTGGAATACCTAATTTGAATTTTAATGCACGGTTGAGTGTGTATAATATCTAAGTTTAAGTTTTTCTTACAACAAAACTGACACTTGTCCAACATGGCGGCGACAGTAGATAGAAACAACAGGAAAGCAGATAGTTTTCGGACTGCGAAAAAGGTGTCTCCCATTGCAACTCATTGTTCGGATAGTTCAGTTTACAGTTGCAAAATAGAAACACATAGTTCAATTCAGCAGAGCAGCACCGAGGAAAGTCTGCTACATTACAGTCGTAGCCTGGCGAGGAGTTGTTGGTTTTCGTCCTCAATCTCTTCAAGTTGTAGGCGACGTACGAGCATGTCCCGCCTGATCTTGACCTGCTCACTGAGCGAAGCCTGGAGCTTCCGAAGCAGGTTCATGTTCTCGACACGGAGATTGACATTATCATCTTTTAGCCTCGCATTATCCTTCGAGAGCCCCTCATTCATGGATGTATTCAGTCGGTTCGAGGCTTGGATCTTCTTATGCAGTTTCTTCCAGGCAGCGTTGTCCCTTTTCAGCTCGTCGCGCTCCTTAGTAAGGATATTCACAGCTAATTTGAGTTGTTCTAATTCCAGCTCTTGTGTTTGCATTTTCTCCATGTGGCTGCTTATTCGTGCATTAAGCCAAGCATCCACATTATTGATGAGTTTTGGCTTCTTTTCCTGGGACAAAGAATACGTGGTTTCAGTCCTATTACGGAACGGGAACAACAGTAACATGTCATTATAGCACACGAGCTTTATGCAGAAATGGGCGGTGTGGAAAAGATCCAGGAGAAAAAACCCCAAATCCTAGTCGCAAAAACCCCAGTGTATATTATTTACCTCGCTGTTCCGGGGATCTGGGGGGGACATGTCTTCCGGTGAACCGACGGCTCTGAAGAAAGATAAGTAGGTGATGATTCAGGAGAAGAAGAATGCTGGATAACACTATTAAGGAGAAGAAGTACATGACCTACCCGGAGGAACCCTCGCATGCGGGCATGATCATATGTTGTGACTCTTCAGTGCATAAAGCGGCGCGGTGAGCTCTCTCTTTTCTCTCCTCGCGCATTGTCGCCGCGGCACGCTTCCGAGAGGGATCCATGGATGCGCAGAGGGAGGGAGCAGGAGCGGGATGAGCAAGATGAAGAAGAAAGGGAGGAGGTCGCTAGTGACTAGTGGAGGTAGATAGTCAAAAAGGCTAGGCAGACCAGTCTTATGCACCCCACCGTACTATCCCCTACTGTGCGATCTTCCTTCTCAAAGAAGTTTTGTGCACACGTGGTAGGCAGAGAACTGCAACGATGCGACCGATTGGATGATCCATTAAGTCGATTGACAATTCACTTTGGCGCTGATAGAATGGTGCACGCGTCCCTGCACGCGTCATGATGACACAGTCGCATGGGTGGTGTCAGACGTGCACCGCGTCGGAGGTGAGGGGGTGCGCCTTCCCGATGTATCGCTATTTTTTTCATTTCCTTCTGTATCGCGAGCCCCCGCTCTTATCCGCGCGTGCAACACAAACGGACCACCGGCGGGAACAGAAATGCGGCCCAGTAAACCATGTAGAGGTGTTTTTTTGTGTAGAGGTGTTGCCACGTCAGATAGCTGAGTTGGACGACGTAAATCCACGTCGCGTCACAGAATACGCGCGTACTAATCCGCTTCGGGCCTGTACAGGCTTTGGCGGGCTCTACGCGCGCAATCTAACCTTTCTATATGCCAATCCTACCCCCAGGCGCGAAGGGGTATCCGCCCATCCCAGCCCTCGATCGTGCCTGAACTTTTTTTCATTTCCTTCAGGGGCCTATTGAATCAGACGCCTGAACTTGTACTGAGTAAGCTCTACTCATGCATCCAACTCCCAAGAAACCAAGTTATTCCAAAGTGTCCACTATAAATTCTTATGCATGGTGTGTTACACCATTTCAAGTAAATTCTTGTTTTATCTATCTTCCAATTAAAAAGTCACTTTGTTATGTGAAAAAATAGTGATTAAAGTTCTCACAAACTTGATGGCACACTTTATAGAACCGTGCTATCACGGAGAACGCTTTCAACACCTGTAAATATCTACCCAGTTGATATCATGCTCTTTTGTTTATGGATGTCGGCGGTGTGAAATAAAAGGGGAGCTTGTAAGTCCATGGAGTTATGTATATGTGTTAGAGAAACGCCTAGGCCGCTAGCCTAAGCCATGCCTAATCAGGGTGGAAACTTGCAGCATAACCATAGTGGGCAATCTATGAAGCATTCTTATAAAAAAGAGAGACAGAAAAGGAGGAAAGAAGAGAAAAAAGCACCATTTTCCCATGGTAAATAAGAAGATTGTTGAGATGCTCATTGTCTATTTCCTTGTCATTTTGATATGGAATAGCTTCTGTGTCATGGGTCAAGGGGTATCCTGTTGGCGGTTCTCTATGATACACATATACTTACTATGACAAGAACTTACCGGTAAAAAGTTGAGTAGCATTAGGAACGACCCTCGTACTCAAGGGACATGAGATTGCCAACTTATACTTTGTCAATCATATACTCCATATTTTTTTCACTTTAACCTTAATCACTTCAAGATGCTTATGATAGGGGCAATGAGAGATGAAAGCTAACAAGTACCCTAATTTTTGGAAGCTCTTTATGAAACTTGAAATCCCTGCTTCCCTTTGAAGGGCCTTTCTTCCACTTTTATATTGAGTCTCCACCTTTTATCTTTATACACCAATTAGGAGAGCATAGTTTCCATTCTTAGTTCTGTGTGCATTGTCCCAAAACTTATTGATTGATTCATAATGTTGATATTGCTTGTTCTTGAACTATTTGTATCTAGTCACCCTTATGAACTTTGAAGGTGTCCTATGCATTTATGTTTTGCTACTCCATGAGGGGCAGGTTGAATACCATTATGCTATGTTTTCTATATGTGAAACAAACAAATGTCTTTCAATGAATTGTTATTCATAATCTTTGTTTGTAGCCTTCATGTTGCAGCATAGTTACTTTGTCCTATTGTTAGAACTTCATCTTCCATGCTCATGTGTAGAGTACTTTGATCCCGGCTTTCAATTATTGCAAATAGATTAATCATGATTGTGATGGTGCATGTCACCTCAAAAATTATTCTTTTTATCACTTACCTACTCGAGGACGAGCAGGAATTAAGCTTAGGGATGTTTGATACGTCGAAAACGTATCTATAATTTTTTATGTTCCATGCTTGTTTAGTATCAACTTTGCTTTGCTTTATCTACACTTTAAGGTATTTTTATACGTTTTCCGGAACTAACCTATTAACAAGATGCCACGGTGTCAGTTGCCTGTTTTTCTACTATTTTTGGTTTTAGAAAAGCTAGTAAAGAAATATTCTCGAAATTGTACGGGACGAAAGCCAAAGTCAATATTTCACCGAGGAGAATACGGAGTCCAGAGGAGAGACGGAGGGGAGCCATGGGGTGGCCACCCCCTCCCCCTGCCAGGCGCGGGCCTACCATAGGCCGCGCCTGGGCAGGGTATGGGCCCCTGGCCGCCCTCCTGTCTCGCCTCTTTGCCTATAAGAATCCCCCGATACCAAAACCCTAAGTACCCGATCACATCTCCATGAAACAGTCTATAGCTGCCGCCACCATCGTCCCTAGATCGGGGGATCTGAAGCTCTTCCCGGCACCCTACCGATAGGGAGAGATCATCCCGGAGGCCTTCTTCATCACCATGCCAGCCTCCGATATCATGCGTGAGTAGTTCCATCTTGGACTATGGGTCCATACAGTAGCTAGATGGTTGTTTCTCCTCCTTTGTGCTATCATACATGTTGTGTTTGCGGGGATCCGATGGATACTAAGATTACTATGTCAGATTAATTATTGATTCTATCATGTCTTTGTGATTATTGATTCTATCATGTTTGTGTTGTTTGAGATCTTGCATGCTCTCCGTTTCTAGTAGCTATCTTGGCCAAGTAGATGCTAGTGACTCCAAGAGGGATTATTTATGCTCGATAGTGGGTTCATGTATCTATTGAATCTGGAGAAGTGACGAAAATCTCTAAGGTTGTAGATGTGCTGTTGCCACTAGGGAGAAAACAACGATCTTTTGTTCATGGAACAATTGTATTATTTACTTTACACACATTTCTTAAAGCAGTTATCCGTTGCTTGCAACTTAATAGTGGAGGGGGTTTGGATGATAACCTGAAGGTGGATTACTAGTCATATATGCAGTTGGATGGTGGTCTATGTATATTGTTGTAATTTCCAATCAAATCTCATAGGATCATGAATGTCTAGTATTGCATTGGTATGCCTTGCTCAGTCCTATCAATTGCCCCGCTGTAATTTGTTTACCTAGCAATGTTATGTTATCTATCTTAGGGAGAACACCTCTAGTGAACTATGGACCCCGGTCCAATCTTTACCATTGTTACATCATCTACTTTTACTTTTTACTTTCTGCAAGCAACTATTACCTTCCACACCATACATTTAATCCTTTGTTTTCAGCAAACCAGTGAAATTGATAACCTCACTGTAAGTTGGGGCAAAGTATTGAGTTTGTGTTGTGCAGGATTCTCAGTTGTTAGCAACAACTTGGGAGTTGTTTCCTTGCTCCTACTGGTTCGATAACCTTGGTTTCATAACTGAGGGAAAACTTGCTTTTGTTCTCATCATACCTTCCTCTTGGGGTCTCCCAACGAAGCTCTACTATTGAGCCGCATCAAAGCTAGAGCGGGATCTGCAGGTGCATGTCGCCAATCACGTCGATCTCTAGACTGTGTGGAGGTACCTGGAGGACGATACAGGGAAGGCGGGGCTAGACTAGCTGACGACATCATCGACCGCGAGTACGCCTGGATGAAGGCCGACTTCCTGAAGCACCTACACGGTCGATGGGAGTGGAGGTACCTGGATCACGTTGTCATCCAGTACGCAGAAAGGGACGTGTTTGTCTGATACGAGATGCTCAACAGGATCTGGCGGATAAACGAGTGTGTTGTTGATTCGTACTACTAGCTTTTCTCGTCTGTATTTTGTAAGCATTCTGTGTGAGAATGGCTCTGGTTTGTTCCTTGTGCTACCATATGAAACAGTATGAATTACATTTCCCCTTTTTGTATGCTCAACAGTCGTACTTATAAATTCTGTCTGTGCCCTTTGCATGTTGTAGCATCTAGAACTGTCATGCATTGCTTGAGTTTATTACTAAATATAGCTATCTGAGATTATGGTGGGATACAAGTTCAGATGTTGTTGTCCACAAACGGGCACAATCTAAGGATGCATTTATAATATAAGATGTTAGCAAACTCGACACATCGTGCTTGGCTGTAGTGGCACAAACATAATTGTTGTTATAATGAAGGATACAGTCATAAACAATGTCTGTTATAATAAAGGATACAGTCATAAACAAACCTAGATTATAGTTCGAAAAGTTAATACACAACAGTTCGGAAGTGCTCACACATAGCTATCACACATTGTACTTGTGAAAGAACATGTTTTCGTAAACATAACAAGCCCCATACAAACACAACAATCATGCACTAATACCAGTCATCCCAGTATGTTGGAATGATTGGTGGAAAAGGTGACCGATTTCAAGATGTCTTAGGGCACTTGCTCCAGCTGTTAGATTCCTCTCCATTATGACATCTGGGGCAAACCACTTGCCGTGGTGGTGGTTCAAGGGTATGGTGTTTGGAACGAAATAATTGGATCTGGTGGTACAGCTCATAGCTGACATACCCGTAAATTGCAGTGTACTTCATGTTAGGTTCAGAAAGCGGCTTATCCTTCCAAAAACCGTGCCCTAAATGCCTCTACCAACATTTCGGTAATTTTTCTTCATGTCAGCGTACCACAGGATCGATGAGTTCGGAGGTAAGATCGTCCATCCCAGTCATGCTGCCCTTCGTCTCTGGGATCCAGTAAATATCCTGGATGTCCACTCTGTACTGCATACCCCACCCCAAGAATTTGCACGGCGCGCCTCCACAACCTGAGCTCCCGCTTGCCCCGTCGCTGGTGTCGCGCTCCTCTTGGGTACGCGCTTCCCCACCGGAGCTCACCTCCACCCAAGCCATCGCCCGACACGCGCGGCCCTCGGTTTGCAGCCAACGACGCGGCTGCCCTCGCAAGAACGGCGCATGACTTGAAACTCCCGCGGCAACGCCAGCCGGCGCGTGTGACCTTGCCCGGCAACATCCAACGCGGCTTGGATGTAGTGGCCAACACCCTCCTGCGCGGCTCCTCCCAACGGCGGCCCCTTGGCCGGTGTTCCCGACAACGCTCGATACAAGGAATTCCTCCGATCTAGGCCGACTTCTTTTCAGCTTCTAGAACAGATTTGAGGTCTAGAATAGCAGAAGTCCAAAAAAGGTCTAGATTTTGTCCCGCTTATTTCTACCGTGAATCGCAGTTTGTACATAGAAGCAGAATCTGCCGACCAACTTTTAGACAGATCCCCGAGCTTCTCTATCTAAACCTGTCTCTTTGCTTGCTCATATTTATAGGAGAATGCGACCGAAAAGGAAAAAAAGAAAAACGTTTCGGTAAATCACATCCCGCACGCACCTGCTGCCCTCATGGATGAACCCCCGCTAGGGTAGAAAATTCCTAGATTTTGCTTACACTTTAGTATTTGCTTATGATAGAAAAATGCCCAGATTTTGCTAGCAAATACTACAGTTTAGTATGTTCTTATGGTAGCAAATGCTACAGCTTAATATTTGCTTATGGTAGACAATGCCCAGATTTTGCTTACACTTTATTATTTTGCTTATGGTTTACTCAAATCACTAAAAGACTTTTCTTTTATTTGGGGCATGCAATGAATTATAAAACTAATGGTATCCTATGACTATTTTATAATTTTTTTTAGCTCATTTTGTACTAAAAACCTGCTAAAAACTAGTATACATATGAAATTTATGAGCGTTACAGATATTTCATAATTCAACATATCAAACAAACCAAATGTCTAAAAGCCAAAAAGAATGAAAGGAACTAGATTTTGTGAACTTCTCTCCACCATAATTTCTCCCTGCAATCGTTCAGCGTACCTTACCCATTTGGCCATTTTGCATAAAGATGCCTAGATTCACATGCATTTGAAAATGAGGCAAACAAATGGCCTCTTTTGTCCGTTTAGATATGCTGCCGCCTCCGCCACGTGAACTGAGGCTGATGGCAACCTTGATCCTGGCCGGCCTGATTCTTGCTAAGCATCTACCAGGAGCATTCCTACTCGTTGGGCGTTCTTAGACCGAAATCCGGATCATTTTTTGGCCGGACAAAACTAGATTTCGGTCTGGGAACGCAGAGTTTCCTACTCGCGTTCCTAGGCCGTGTTCCCAGGCGAAGAGAAAACGGTGAAATATTCGAATTTTTATCGTTCCCACCGGCGAGAGCTCGGCCAAAAGGTGTTTGACAGAATTATGCCCAACAAGTCCGGTGACAAATTATTACAAAACAAGGTAAAAAGGCTCGGCCATCAGTCGTCGATGGGGATGGCCTCCTCCGGCGTGGTCGGGCGTCTCGCCGGTGGACGCCGACTGGTTGGAGGAGGTGAAAGAGGAGCTCGGCATAGCAGTGGCGTTCGGCGCAGGGGCATTCGGCGTAGTGGCAGGCGTGATCTCGGCGTTGTCCTCCTGGACTTGACTCCGTGTTCGGCATCGGCCCGGTACTGTTCTTGAGTAAAGAAGGAGGGGTTGACGGCGGGCGCCGAGCCTTGGACGATCATGTCCTGCATGTATGTCGGGATGACATTCCGCCGAACAGGTTATGGGCGTCGACCTCACCGTAGGTTGTATGCGACGAGCTTCCGCCGAACGGGAGTGGGCCGCGACGCATCGCCGACGAAGGACCTGCGTATGCCGGAGATGTGGAGTAGGGGATGTTGATGTCGACGTTGAAGGCCGGAGGAGGGCGAGGCGCGGGGCAGGGGAAGACCACGTTCAGGTTGAACCCGCCGTCAAAATCAGGGGACGAGGAGTACCTCTGCCGAGCGTTCGCCTGGCTCTCCTGGAAGCCGGCCAGCGAGATCGGCGAGAATCCGGCCGGCGAGCCGACGCTTGCCTCGCTTCCCTGATGGGGCGGATACGGCGTTGGAACGACCTGCTTCGCCATCATAGCCGTGCGCGACGCTGCCGCCTGCTTCGCCTGATTCGCCCTCATCGCCGCCTGTTCGTCGGCGTGCTCTTCTTGCCTAAGCTTCGCCATCTCCTTTCTCTCCCTCCGTTCGTCCGACGAGATCTTCCTCTTCTGCACAGTGGCCAGCCACTCGGCGTTGGACACGCCCTCCGGCCTCACCGTCGGCGCTCTCGGTTTCCTCGCCTTCTTCTCCCCCGATTCCTCGCCGAGTTTCGATTTGGGTTTGACGAAACCCTTGGGCGGCATGGCGGGCAGGCGGGAGCTCGGCGAAGTGGCGGGAGTGGGGGGAATGGGAAAGAAAGGCGGGAGGGGAGCAAGAAAAGGATGGGAGTTTGGCCTTCTCTCGCCGACAGAGCTGGCTCACGTCCGTTTTCGCTTCATCCAGCGTTCCCGGGATCCTGGGAATGGCCTGGGAAGTACGGACCAAAGTTGGCCCAAATCCGGACAAAAAGAAGTTTCTGAAAACGCGACTGGATCTAATTTCGGCGTCTGAACCTAATTTTCGCCGTGGGAATGGCGTCCAACGTGAGTGGAGATGCTCTAAATTCATTTCAAATATTCATGCTGCTACGCATGAGGTGACTACCGCTTGGTTTGTTCTAATAAAGTTGTTGGATGCGCAAGCAAGTAGTGTGGCAAGAAAGCACGGTGGCTAAAAAATAGTAGAGGAAGAGGCTGAGGAGGAAGTGTTATGTGGTGGAGAATAATCTACTTTTTTTCATGAAGGGAATTCAGCTATACCATAGAATTAGGTTACCACTAACACCAACTTAACAACGAATGTCGGTCAACAACACCAGACAGGTGTACCCCCAACACCGCACGGTTGAGCTTGTTACCACTAACACCAACTTAACAACGAATGGCGGTCAACTACACCAGACAGGTGTACCCCCAACACCGCACGGCTTAGCTTGCGGGTTAACCTGTAATAAGGCAAGGGCGCTTCTGCTAATAAAGCTTAAATTCATCCAGAAGACAATTTTAGCCAAGCTCTTTTACAATCTTCTCACAATCCAGATTTTCAGTATCCAAATATTCTTCAAACAGAGTGGCACACTAAAGTTAAGTGTGAATACAAGTTAAGCTGAAAATATCTGCTTCATGAGTTTGATTTCTCAGCGAAGTTTGGGTTTCTGATGCAACCCTGCAGACCCTTTCTTAAACTTTCATAGCAAGGTAATCTCACCCAATGAACATGCTTCGAATATAATGTTTTACATACCAAGAAAAATATACTCGCTCCGTTCTGAAATAACCGACGCGGGGGAGAGAAATTTTGAACTGTACACTATTTTACATTAAAGACCTTTACATTTTGATTTTAATCTACTCCCATCCCTCAATATGCCCGCGATCTGCTCGTGATCTGCTAGGATCAGCTCGCGTTCCGCCCGCGTTCTTCCCGCAATCAGCTTGCGATACCTTGCCAGCGCACCTGCACGGGTTCCTGATCGCCGGCGCCCTAGACGAGCTCCAGCTCGCTGCATGGTCCCTGCGCACCCGCCGGCGCCCCTGCACCACACCTACGCGCCGCCGTCCGTGCTTGCCGGCGCCCTGCACCGTCCTTGCGCGCCGCCGTCCGTGCTTGCCGGCGCCCCTGCACCATCCCTACGCGCCGACACCCCTGCATCGCACCTACGCGCCGGTGTATCCCTGCACGCCGGCGTCCGTGCTTTCCGGCGCATCTGCATCGTCCATGCTCGTCGGCGCCCCTGCACCGCGCCTATGCGCCGCCGTCCGTGCTTGCCAGTGCCCATGCACTGTCCCTGCACACCGGCGTCCATGCTCGCCGGCGCCCCTGCACCGCACCTGCCCGCCGGCGTCCATGCTCGCCGGCGCCCCTGCCCTAGGCGAGCTCCAGACCTACCTGTGCTCCAAGGGACCTCCTCCTCGTCGACGCCCCTGCACGAGTTCCTGATCGCTGGCCCCGCAGTTTACGTCTCCAAGCTCAATCGCGGAGCACGCTGCTCCTGGCCAGTCTTACTGCTGCTCCGGGACCCAGCTTACCCGTTACCTGGGACACCACCAGGCACAAACCAAGAAGGAAGATCATGGTGAAGTACCTATAGATCATGGTGAAGTATCTGTAATCATCTATGTTGCATGTTTTTGTGGAATGTAGTCGTTCTCCACCCAGTCTTCTGGCTGCAACAATTAGCACACATCATTTTTTCCCCGAAAGAATCATCACAAATCATTTTAATCAACTCTGTCACAAAAAACATCTACGATGGCTGCTCAGAACCTGCAAAATTCAGGGTAGTTAGTCACCAGGCAGCAGGCATACTTTCTGGCCCGCTGCAATATGAACATACAGATATTTGCACAGCTATGAAACCGTGTTTTCTTATCAGAGTTCATGATGCAGATCACAAACACATAGGTCACTATAATATGGCTTATTATAGTTCATGATTCAGTCCAACAAGTTCAATCTACTATCATTAACACAATCTACCTTGACAGTGATATTCTTCTGGAATTAACAATTAACCAGCAAATACTCTTCTGGAATTATCTACAAGTTCAGTATACTGTCAAATAACAATTAACAAGCAGATACTCTTCTGGAATTAAGAGTTAACAAGCAGATACTCTTCTGGAATTAACTACTGTCGATTAACTACAAGTTCAGTCAACTGTCAATTAACAAGCAGAGACTCTTCTGGAATTTACCCAAACAGTATATTTCCTTCAAGTAACCTACGAAACATAAGTGAAGTGCCTATGTTCAGCTTTGCTTCCTTGATCAACTATGACCCGAGAGAAGTTCCACAAAAATAGAGAACACAAGCTTCATCTGAAGCTCTATCAGCTGCAGCCCAGGAAGGCTGAGCTTGCATGAGGCCAAATACTTCTGGAATTTACACAGCCAATATATTTCCTTGAAGTGACCTACGGAATATGAATGAAAACATTAAACATGAGTCTAAATGTGATTGGAACAGTGAACTGCAAGTACAAATAAGCTAAAGTGTAAATTATTTGACTGAAAGTAGCGATGCAAGTGGGATGGGCTTGCCGCCAAACCCGCCTCCCATCCCGCGAGCTGAGCCCATCTAATTCCGTTTCCAATATCCTGCTTTGTCCCGGCGGGATTACCGCTAACTGCCCGCTAGTCCCACCTATAACCTGCAGCGTATCGAAATACTCCGGAAACAACTCGTCCATGCGCAGAGGGGTTAACCGTGCAGCTCCTAGACTCTAGGCCGTTCAGCCGAAGTTGTACTGACGCGGTAGTTTGCCGGGTCCCGCTGGATCCAATTGTTTCATTCCCTAAGATCCCGCTAATCCCACTGTGTCCCGGCGGGCTGATTATGCGGGAGGCGGGCTGTCCCAAATCCATCCCACCTGCATCGCTAACTGAAAGCCTATAGTTTAAGCCCAAACTGAAAAACTTAACAATATGAGTATCAAAGCTAGTGCAGTTCCGAATATTCTCTGGAACTGTTCCTGATTGAATTTGATGCAGATAGTTTCTGTATCATTTGAGAATTCCAAATTGAATTGATGTGTCGAAGGAATACATTCCAGTTTCAGGAGCATATGCATTTTTATCCTAGTTTTGTACTTCTAAACATACTGACTTAAATCAGGACATACTATTAGCAGTGTTGAACGTTGTACTTCTGGGTTCTGAATCAAAGCCCTAAATTCAGTTTGGTGAATTTTCACTAATTCAATGTATCAATCCAAACAGTACGGACTAGAACGAATGGAGCATGCATGCAGGGAACAAATGGGAGAAGAACACAAGTACCTGTTGGTTTCCGTCCCTGGCGGCCTAACAGGTGACCGTCCTCTCGGAGGCGTCGCCGATGTCCACCACGGAAGGTGCGAGGTGAGCGATGCGCAGGAGATAGGCGGCAGTGACGAGCTCCAGATCCTGAGGACGCCAACGTTGGTGAGGGCCCCAGCGCAACCATGGATGGCAAAGATTGAAGCTTGCCAGATAACTAGGAACACTACGGCGTCATTAATGCCTCAGGCCCACAACCGACGCCGCCGTGGATCCCAAAAATCAAACCTTGCCGCTGCTTGGGTTAGGGTTTGTGGTGGGGGATGCGAGTCGAAGGTTCCACACCGTGGAATCGATGTAGGGGTAGGAAGGGGTGCGAGGGGACGGAGGCAACGGTGAGGCGAGGTGATGGAGGTGGCGGCAAAAGACGGACAGGAGGGGAACAGAAGGAGTCAAGGGAACACGAGGTTGGAGATGGATCGCGGGTTTCAGGTGAAAAAGTTTAGGGATGTTTTTGTAAAAACAGCACCACGTCAGTTAATTCGGACGGAGGGAGTAAAACAATTCATCCATCATTATTTAGCAAGATATTGTTCTCTTTACAAAGAGCAAAGTTACTAGAATGAGCGAGAAACCATCTGATACAAGGAACGAACACACAAACCCTTAATTACGAACATAGACCAACCATGGAAATAGATGGCCACATACCAATGAGGCAGACAGAGCTCCAAAGGAAGATTATTCAATGAGAGCACCCACTGGATGGTCACTCCTGAAAACAAAATGTGCACACTTGTGCTTTACCATGTCAAGCTTATTGCCATCACCAACACCAGCAATCATCTCTATGCCAGTGAACGCTGCAAACTGCTCCAGTCTCTTCTGCTTCAAAGGACTTGGCAATGAGATTATTACCACCGCCCAGGTGGACAAGCTTGGGATGTATTGGATTCCACACCTCTCCCTCAGGAGGGTTCAGATCTTGAAAGACTTGTCAGCGAAGGTTTCTGATGCAACCCCGCAGACCCTTTCCTAACCTTTCATAGCAAGGTAATCTCACCCAATGAACATTCTTCGAATATAATGTTTTACAAACCAAGAAAAATATAAAACAATCCATCCATCATTATTTAGCAAGATAGTGTTCTCTTTACAAAGAGCAAAGTTACTAGAATGAGCAAGAAACCATCTGATACAAGGAACGAACACACGGAACCCTTAATCACGAAACTAGACCTACCATGGAAATAGATGGCCACATACCAATGAGGTGGACAGAGCTCCAATGGAAGATTATTCAATCAGAGCACCCACTGGATGGTGTCACTGCTAAATACAAAACGTGCACACTTGTGCTTTACCATGTCAAGCTTATTGCCATCACCAACACCAGCAATCATCTCTATGCCAGTGAACACTGCAAACTGCTCACCAGTCTCTTCTGCTTCAAAGGACTTGGCAATGAGAAATTTCCCACCGCCCAGGTGGACAAGCTTGCGATGTATTGGATTCCACACCTCTCCCTCGGGAGGGTTCAGATCTTGAAAGACTTGCCGCTCAGTGGATGGTCCTTCATTGTCCATAGCAGAGAGGTCAACAGCGCACAAGTGGTTAGGACTGAAGGGTAAGAAGCCAAACCATAGCTTAAATTCAGGTATGTACTGAGCTCTCCCATTAAATGGTAGCTTCCATTCCCCAACGTGACTCCAATCCACCGAGGGACTCCATCCAAGATAGCGACTAGAGTGAGGATGTGCTGTCTGGAAACTGTAGGTGCCAATGCCATGATCGCATGATATATAGATGGTGGAACAGCCGTTGTCATCGACCATGGTGGTGAAGGAGGTAATTGAGGAGGGTTTGTACCCAGGTTGGTGGATGAAGGGAGGTGGTGGAAGAAGTCGCCAGTGCCAGGGCGGCATCGAATTGCTCAATTCTCTGCCGCGCATGGGCATGGACTCAAGGACCTCAAAGCATCGACCATCGACTTTCCCAGGGTACCTGTCCAAGATGTACATGCTGTCTTCATCGACGCCAGGGTGGGCAATGGACAGACACATGGGTCTTAGCCCCTTAGGAGCTTCAAGGCGGCCCAGGCTGATCTGGGCATTATTGTCGGCGTCGTACAGATCGGCCTCGCCGGTCGGACTGGTGTAGACAATTTTACCTTCGCTGGTGGAGCGGGGGCTGAAGAGCGCGAACATATCCAAGGCAGATGAACGGAAGTTCATGATTGGGCTCGGCAACTGCAGGATGTCCATCGCTGGGAAAGGTTCCTTCTTCTCCGCTGCTTCAGCAGCGGCTTCGGTTGCTGCTTTTGCTGACCCGTAGAAGAAATTATTATAAGGATCGACGCGGCACAGCGAATAAACTTTTTGTGTCCATCTCCGCGTCACCAGATTCACAAACCGCCTGTTCATCTTCGTCTCTATACAACCCAAACAAACAACTGGACCTTCAGTCTCTCTGATAAAAGGAGAAAATAAGCCAATTGGGCAGAACGCTAAGATGAGACCGTTGACGAATAATACCTTAAACCTTGGAACACCAAGCCTTCACGCTAGATCTCTGGTATTGGAACAGACAGGTGGGAGGGGAGGGGGTGTGGGTGGACGGGGAGGAGGGGAGGTTGCGCGTCGATTGGGGCTGGCGGGGGAGGCTGGGATGGAAGTTAGGTTTCGTCGATTTGCTCTTCGTTTATATAGGGAGATTTCCACCGGCTTGGGCCACGGGCGTAACAATAATTCACTCGAATCGGCCCAGCTGTACGGGTCCACTAGCCACAAATTGATCTGACCTAATATCGAAAATCGTCTGCATTTACCTATGTGTATTATTATGATATAATATTAGTACGTATCTATTTGCCTAAAACTATTTTGCTAACACCCGCTTTTATTTTCTAAACATATTTCTTATTTCAAATCCTAAAACCCTAGGACGCATGAATACTTTTTTTGTCTAAACAATATTTATAAAAGACTAGCAAAAATGCCCGTGCGAAGTTAGTCATTCTTGGGTTGGTGTAAGTTTGCAGCAAACAAAAAAAAGAACGGGACCTTGGACCCCGCTCGCTTCCCTGCTACAGTTGGAGAGGCGACTTTTTCCCCTTCCCGTTTGATCCAGCTCGTCGGCATCGATCTGCCGGTTTCCCCTCCCTCCGCCGGCCGCTCCGATGGCGGGAGGGTGGGGAAACCCCGGAACTCGTCTGTATATAGTCTAGGGTTGAGTGGGTGGCCTGCCGGCGGCGTCGTGGAGAGGATGGCGCGGTTGGTCCGACATTTTGTGGAGGCGGAGATCCTCTCCGGTGGTGGTGCTCCACGGAGCGCGGCCATGGATCTGCCTCCTCCTTCGCGCTTTCTTCCCCGCGCCAGAGAGCGGCAACTTTGGCATGAAGGGTTCGATGGCGAAGGTGATGGTGACCAGATCGAGGGCGACGACGACGTTGTGACGTGGAGGATCTGTCGATCCGAGTTCTGTCGACTTCCCGTCCGCCTGGGGACTCCTTCCGATCCAAGGTTGTAGAGGAGGAGCAGCGGCGGCGCGCCGCAATACGTCTTCTTCGACGACGGCGTCCTCGTGGTCTTGCAGGACTTGTTTGCTTTTTTCTTTAATCTTTGGGTTGTTCTGTAAGTCTCTAGTTGTTATTACTGGAACTATCTTGCAAAATAAAGTAGCATGTCGCGGCATATACAGTTTTTACTTGCTCGGTCACATCTGCTCCTCGATCAATTGATTCCAATTCGCAAGCAGAATATTTTCTTTCTCCAAACCCCTCTTCCTCATCTTTAGCGTGCTTCCCTTTCATCTCCTCGTGAAATGTGCGCTGTTGTCGGCTCTGGCTGACACCATCCCGTTTAATTAGAACACACATTAATTTATTATCAGCCCACACAATCCTTCACAATCAGTCCCGTTCAATTAGACAGCCCATAGCTTCCTTTAAATCAGGCCACAATCCCTCCTCTTAGTTGTTCCTTTTGATTTTATTTCCTTTAATCTTGCTGATAACAGGCAGAAACAATTATAATATAAACTGGTGTTGATCTTTGTAATGCAGCAGGTTGAAACTAAACACGAGGATACCAAGTTTAATTACACGGTCAAAGCACCCACTCTCCACCGCTGCTGGTCCTGCTGCACCTGCCTCCTCATTGATGGTCAACTCTGACACTGTACCACTCCATAGGCATTCACATTTTTAGTCCATGAAAAAACATCTACAAAAGTATCAACATAATTGAGGTTACAAGGCTTAGAAGCAATCAGGCAATATGATACCTCAAAAATATATGAAAATGCATCGGATACTTAACATTCTATGTGCACATGCGTTGTAACGAAAGAGAAAAATTTACATCATTTTAGCTACATCTTAATATTCTATGTGCTCACAAAGTCGTTTTATAAAAAACTGATATTTGTATCGTGTGTAAAAAGAAAAAAATTGGCACTTAAAAAATTCAGCATCCAAGATCAAAAGTGGATTTCCGATACATTCATGAGTAGCAAGGTTGGTCCTATAACTCAATATATCAAGGCTAGCTAGAGGATTTATCTATGGCTCGGACCTAAAGTCTCAAGTCCATGTATGCATGTTGCTTGTGTCTAACTGCCATCTTTTTTAGGGGCGTCTAATTGCCATCTTTGTTATGCTAGCACAGAGTGGCCGTCGTCTCATTTAATTATGCACCATGCATGTACAAGGCAGACCATATTAGTTTCCTCATCTTTAAATTTGGCCCATACACAATCTGGTTATCTCACCGTCTATTCCCTCATCCCTCGCTTTTATTAAGTATCCAGTCGATTCATTCACTTTACGCAAGTGTTGTTGTTCGTTATTTCTCGGATCAGCTTGCTGATATCCAGATAATTTTCACCGTATATAACTTGATGATGTTCGGTCTATAGGGACAGGGTGGGACTAAAGTTGATTAAGCCCTCTCTTCTTTTCGTTTTGTTTATTATTTTTCTTGGGCTTTTTCTTTCACTCACCTAATTCCATGTCCTTTGGCCCATTCGGCTACTAACTAAGGCCACGAGCTAGAGCGTTGCCTTCCAGAGGTCAGCTGCTAACGATCCAAATGATCAAATTCTGATTTTTTTACTTAACGATCCCTAGTCTGAACCGTACGTGTTAAACTACCTTTTTTCTCTTGCCGGTGGCGGTGGGTATTTTCTACATTGGTTGGAAGGCAAAATAGTCTAAAAAAATGCTGAACCGGGAGAAACACTTCGTGTTTTATTATTAGGTTTATAGATATAGATATAAATATAAATATTAAAATAAACTTGTTTTCTCGGAATAGGCAACTGGACAGGCTAAAGGCCCAGCCAACCGGACTACTACCCTAAACCCTAATTTTCCTATCCTAAACCCTAGCCTATTCCCAACACCCCTCAAACCCCTTGCCGGCGCCAGGCACCCTCCCTGCTGCCGCCTACACCACCAGACCCACTCACACCAACACGCACGCACACCACACACCACGCACGCTGCGGCGCAGCAACACACACTCCCCACCCGGCCCCGCCTGGCCCACCCACCGATCCCGACGCAGTCAACCTCTCCCGTTCTTGATTTCCCTTCCCTCGCTCGCTCCTAGACCCACCCCCATCAAATGCACGCCCCGCGACTCGCATCTCTCGCCACCAACTCCCTTCTCGTCTCCAACCTTCTATGCTCCTTTGACGCACGCCGCCGCCAGCTCAAGCCGCCGCTCGAGCCCCCTCCCAACGCCGCCTGGTCCCTGCCGGCCCGTCGTCGTCCACCGGCTCAACCTCCTCCGACCATCCTCAACCCCGTCGCCAAGCTCCGCTGCCACCCTGTGCGCCATCGCGGCCGCGCGACGCCTTCGCATCGGCCGCGCCCTCCCCGGTGCTCCACCCCGCCTCTACCGCTGGAACCCTCTGTCACCTCATCGCCCTGCAGCGCTCGGACCGCCTCCGGCCCCTCGTCTCGCGCAGGCCCCACCCTCGCCGCCCTCTGCCTCGTTCGGGTGAGCCCGCGCCCCGGCCACAAACCCAGCACCCCGTCCTTGTTTTCCTCTCTGCTCGCTGGCCGCCATCGGCCACAGCAGCCGTCGACCGGCCTCCCTAGCGCGGCTGCCTCCGCCTTCCTTTCGTACGCGCCTCCCGGAGCTCTCCCGGGCTATCGACTTGTCTTCGAACCGTGTTGCTCAGCTTGTGGTGTTCTTTTTCGTAATGGTCGTGTGAGTGCTACCGCACCTTGTCGCTGGCTCTCATGGTCATCAGGTTCTGCAAGCTTAGGATGCCTATGCCGAGATGAAGAGCCTCAACAGCTTCTCAAGTGGGGTGTTGTTCCACTACGTTCTTATCTTCCAAGCTTCGTGTGTTGTATTGATAACACTCCCTCGTGCTCCCGGGTGGTGATGATGTTCTGAGACATCCCGACGAACAAGGACGAAAAGTTGTAGACTGTACATCAGTTACTCATACACCGATGCCACAAGGAGCTGGAACTACAAGATCTACGAGAAGGTATCTGAAGAACACCGACATTGAATCCAAGTCCGGCACCAAGCCTTGCACTCGGAACATCGAATTCGATGGAGCCGCACTCCAAGATCACCTACACGGACATCGAGACCCTCAAGCCCCGGTCCGAAGACCGACCCGTCGAGCCCGAACCTCACCGAACCCAAGACCGTCGGAACCACGTGTGACCCTCTTTCGAGACCCCTATTTTCTTATAATATATGTGAATAGTGTTGCATATAATCATTCATGCTCGCATACATATAGTGGGTTTGGGGCTATTTTGTTGAATCATCTCAAAAATAAATATGGAGATCATATGCGGCTGAATCTAGTCAAATATTAACTCCATTTAAATTTATGTAGTGAATCGATGCCATGTTTTGCCATGTTAACAACATCTAAATTATGGGGTATCTAAACAACATGAACTACCTAACTAATTGTCGGGACCACGGTTCCGCTTAATTTTGCCTAATTGCATCGCACCTCTGCCATGTCATGTATCATGCCCGATCTTCTGTCGTAGTATTAAATAGTGCATCCGGAGTTTCTTTTAGTGTTTTGCTTCTTCACGGATTAGGCCGATGAGTTGATGCGAGTGTCGATCCGATCTTCGGATGAATCTTCGGCAGTTTTCCCAGGCAAGCATTCCCTCCCCTTTCTACCTATCTTATATTTATAGTCTTTACTTCCTCATGATGATTATATTGCTATCTTAGTTGCGATGCTTTAGTTTTCATGCACCATTTGTATTCCTTACAACTCTATATTGCCTTGGACACCTCCTATTGCCTGTTGATTGATATACAGTCGGCCTTGCGAGTCGTAGTTGCTTTCTTAGGTGCTGCTTCACGTCGTCGATGTTCCACTGTTGTTGGGTGGTTGACTCATTCTTAATGGTAGAGACGATCATGGCTTTAATTACAGTTTAATAACTAATATTAAAAGTAGGTAAATAATTTAGAGGCATCGGTGGGTAATAGACAATATTTAGTTTTTAACCGCCCACTTGTGTCCACCTAGGACCCGAGTTCTTGACACCTATTCCGAGATCGAGCGCGCTAACCACATGTGGGTTGTGTGAGCACCCCCATCAATTTAGGACCTGATTCAAAAGTACTGTTCTTGGGGCCACAAACTAGTTTACAGCGTTATTACTATCTTGTATGTATGCCATGCTTTATTGCTTTATTTACTATTGCACGTGGAGCGCATGTACTGTTTAGGAACCCTGTGATACGTTTTCGCTTTATCGACAAGCCCGGTCACACTTTCGGGTTCCTAGTCGTTTACAGTCGTCGATACAAACCCTGGGTCCGCCTCGGAGACCGGCCGACTTCGTTACGGGTAGCTTAGTGGGGTGGCCCCCATGTGCTTGCTTTGGGTCTCGGAAATGTCGTGTCTGAAACCCCGTCGACATACCGTTGGGTGTATGTTTTGTGATCTTGTACCTACCTGATCTGACAACAAGGGTGTAGGTGCATGTGAAAACTTTGGTGCATCCCTGCAGGGTTTAATCTTTTCGAAAAGCCATGTTCGCGGTTATGGACGACTTGGAACACAGTTCTCGATCATAGAAAACTATAACTAAAGTTTATTGTTATAATTTGACTTGTATCTTATATGACTAGTAAGTTGGATAATCACCACAGAAAGAATGAATAAAACTGCCAATCGTGTGAGTTTCCTCGTCATGACTTCTTCGTTTGGTCTCGAGGGGGAAATACCGGGATGGGTATGATTGGTGGTAGTATCAGGTTGGTTCCAAATAGGTCTTTTTCATCTCTCTCTGATAGCCTACAATTGCCTCGAGCCTCTATAGGTTGTTTAGTGCATGTTTCGCTGCCGCTTCAGTCCACTATACCTATGTAGGCGAGTGATACGTCATAAATGTATCTGTAATTTTTGATGGTCCATGCTTGTTTAGTATCTACTTTGCTATGCTTTGTCTACACTTTGAGGTATTTTATACATTTTTCAGAACTAACCTATTAACAAGATGCCACAGTATCAGTTGCATGTTTTCTGCTATTTTTGGTTTCAGAAAAGCTAGTAAGGAAATATTCTCGGAATTGGACGGGACAAAATCCAAAATTAATATTTCACCGGAGAGAACACGGAGTCTAGAGGAGAGACGGAGGGGCGCCATAGGGCAGGGTGTAGGCCCCCTAGCCGCCCTCCTTGCCTCGCCTCTTCGCCTATAAAAGCCCCCCGATGCCAAAACCCTAAGTACCCGATCACATCTCCACGAAATGGTTCGTAGCCACCTCCACCATCGTCCCTAGATCGAGGGGATATGAAGCTCTTCCGGGCACCTTGCCGGAGGGGAGAGATCATCTCGGAGGCTTTCTTCATCACCATGCCAACCTCCGGTATGATGCGTGAGTAGTTCACTCTTGGACTATGGGTCCATACAGTAGCTAGATGGTTGTTTCTCCTCCTTTGTGCTATCATGTTTAGATCTTGTGAGCTTCGTTCATGATCAAGATTGTCAACACCCGGATTTTTAATCCCAGATGCATGTTATGCCATACCTCACAATCCCAGGACTATCATTTTTGTGAGACATAACAGAATTGGTACCACAGTACATCATCCATTACAAACCATAATAAAGGTCTTACAAATATAGGATCTCATGATCCAGTCTTAATACAATCAACGCAGCGGAAATTAAACATAGCGCGGCTTCATCTTCAGGGTCACAGACAATGCTGGCGATGGGAGATGATCCTAGTTATCATAGACTTCCTGCTGTCCATCATTGTAACACCCTCAGAATCGGCCCTATGCAAGTTTTAGCGAAACCCGCCAAACCCGCATAGAAACGATTCAAAGGTGCCCACCAGGCACTTTCGTGCGGGTGGAAAACGAAGTAATAACATTACACAACAGTCCTCGATGGGACCCACAGAACAGATATATATAACAGCGACTCAATGAGTCAAGAATACAGATATAATATACAAAGATCCAAATCACCTTGAAAATGATAGAGCGTCCGACTACGGACAAGATGCAAATGGGGCTAAGAGCCCTGAAGAATAACCAATGGCGTCCATAACCCTGCCCAGGCCAAGCCGGAAGGGTAACCCTGCTAACGACGTCGATCTCAAACCTGCTTAAACAAAAGGGGTGCCGACAAAGGGCAAAGGAAAAAGAGGAGCGTCAGTACTGAGGCCAGTACACGGCGAGACTAGAATTCGGCGCTCCTCGCCTACATAGGTATGGTGGACTGAGCGGCAGCGGCAGCATGCACTAAACAACCTATAGAGACTCGATACAACTGGCGGCAATCAGAGAGGGGTAAGAAAGACCTATTCGGAACCAACCTGATACTACCATCAAACAAACCTATCCTGGCGTTTCCCCCTCGACACCGATCGAGGAAGTCAACCGAGGAACTCACATAGTTGGCATTTTTATTTATTCGGTTATCGTTGCAGTAATTACTAGTCAAGTATAGATAATCATCCTGATAAAATAAGCAGTGGGCCACTTTTATTTAACCATTCCGTGATAGTTGCAACACTTACTATCAGATACAATGGTCGCAAGCGACACCCAAACAAACAATTGTGGGCAGTATTATTTAGCCATTCCATTATAGTGAAGCTGATTACTAGTCATTATAAAGTCAAATTTACAGCAGTAAACTTTAGTTATGCTTATCTATGGTCGAGATACTGTGCTCCAAGTCGTCCATAACCGCGGACACGGCTTTCAGAAAGTTTTACCCGGCCGGGGTGCACCAATAGCAACACACACTCGATCAACCTCGGAAAAACCAAATCAAAACCCAATGAGGCCTTCACGACAAAGCAATCACAGGATTCAGAATTATTTCAGGGGGCCACCCCTTGGAGTACACCCGCAACGAAGTAAGCAAGCTCCGAGACGGACTCAAGGTTTGCGACAATGGCTGTAAGCGTCAGCAGATCCCCAAACGGGGACTGTCGATACCGCGAAAACACTCCGCTTCCAAAACAGTACAGCGTGCTCCTCACACAATCGTAAATAAAGCAGTAAAGCATGGCATAGGTACAGGATAGTAAATAAAACCTCAAACTAGTTGTGGCCCCAAGAAATAAGACTAAATCAAGCTCTGGCTCAGGGGGGTCCCATATACCTCCCGGATATGGATAGCGCGATAAATCAAGGAACAGGTATCAAGTACTCGGGGTCTTACGGGACACAAGTGGGCGTTCGGAAACCAAATATTATCTATCACCCACCGATGCCTCTGCTTACTTCAAATTTTAGTTGTTTAAACAGGAATTAAAGTGAACGGTAAGTAAAGCTATGATCATCTCCAACATCAACATGCGGCAATTCTCCAACAACTGTGGTACATGGCTACACGCAACAGCATTTGAGCAAGCGACTACGACGCGCAAGTCCAACTATCTACCAAACAACAGGTAATAGGATGTGTCCAAGGCAATATAAGGCTGCAAGGGATATCACGGGTACGGAAACTAGAGCATCGTAACACAGATAGCAATAGATCAACATGAGGGAATAAATACTATAAAAGTAAGATAGGTAGAAAGGGGGAGATGCTCGCCTGAAAACATTGTCGAAGGTTCGACCGAAGATCGGGTCGACACTCGCATCAACTCAACGGCCTTATCCGCGAAGAACCAAAACACTAGAAGAAACACCGGATGCAGTATTTAATACAACGGCAGAAGATCGGCATGATGCATGTATGATGTATGGCATGGCAAGGTGCGATGCAATTAGGTCAATATTAAGTGGAACCGGGGTCCCGCCAATTAATTAAACGGTTCAAGTTATTTACCTACCCCGCAAATTAAATGTTGATTAACATGGCAGAAGATAGCACCGGGTTCGCTACACCAATTTAAATGAGACCAATATAAGGCTAGATTTGCCCGCATATGGGCCCCATATTTAATTATTAGGTGAATCGGCATAAGGCCCCCAAACCACATGAATGTATGCATGCAAGACAATTATTATGCGACAAGTTGTATTATATTATAAGATAGGGTTTCGGGAAGGGGTCCACACATTGAGGGGTCTCGACGAACTTGGGGTTCCGGGGTTCGGGGTCCGGTCTCGGGGCTCAGGGTTCGACGGAACGTTCTCGGTCAACGGGAGGTCGATCTTGTCGCACGGCGCCCGCGTAGTAGATCTTGTTGTTTTGTGTCGGCGACCTTGGCGTCCGGGTTCTTGGGCATCGCATTCGGGAAGAAGTGCTTGTCGCATCTGTGGTCTTCGGGGTTGCTTCGATCGGATCCCTGACGAAGTACTTGTCGTCCCACGTAGGAGTCCTTGTCGATCCGCGGCGACGATCTTCGGGTCATCGGAAGATCTCGGCGATGTCTCTACTTTGCAGTCTCGACCATCAGGTTCGAGTCGAAGGTCTTGGCGTTTCCCTGTTCACGCGGCAGATGACGATCTCGGGGTCTCGGAGCAGTTCTGGGTTCGGTGTCGGACGATCTTGGCGCGGCACCGGGTACGGGATCGGCCTTCGGGTTTGACACCGGAAGATCTTGCAGAGAGGTTGAACCGAGGAAGTGGCCACGACTCCACCATCTTATCAGTCTCGAAGCATCCATCCACACGTATACCCCGCATGTGCAACACCATCATCACAACATTGCTTACCAACAGCTAGCCACCAATCATCAGTGTTCATCATGGCAGCTACACAGGGACGAACGGCCCAGCACACGACAAAAACATGGACTGCAGGTTACGGGGTCGTCGCGACCATGGCGCTGCAGAAGTGGCGGACCTGACCAGCGGAGGGTGCTGTGGCGGCGACATTTCGCGGAGGGGAGGAGGGCGACGAGGAGGCTGCGGGCCAGCGAGGCGGAGCGCGGACGGACAGACGCTGGAGGAGAAGCCGGGAAGGGCACGCCAGCGGCGAGGCCACGCGAGGCGGCGCAGGGGGCTCGGGGAAGGCGTGGCCGGAGGCGGCCTCCTGGCCGGTGGCGTGAGGGCCGGCGAGGGGAGAGGACTGCGGCCGCGGGCGGCGCTGCTGCCGGAGGGGAGGCGGGACGCGCGCGGTGGGGGGGCGCCGGCGATGAGGGCGGCTCCGGAGGCGGTGGAGCGAGGCGAGATCGAGGGGGGCCACGGCGGATTCGGGCGGCGCCAGGGAGGACGCGGGACGGCGGAGGCCGGAGGACGCGCCGGAGAGGGGCCGCGGCCGGCGGGGCTGCTGGCGCGGGCGGGGAGGGCGCTGGGCCGGTGGAGCGAGCAGCCGGCGGGAGCGGAGGCACTGGCGGCGGGCGCGCGGCCTCCGGTGAGCGGGAGGGTCCGGCGAGGGCGAGAGGCGGCGCAGGGAGATGGAGTGGCGAGTGGCGGAGCGACGGTTGCGGGTCGGGCCGACGCGGCCGATGGCGCCTGGAGCGGGCGGACCAGGGGAGAGGGGTTCGAGGGAGGCGCGCCTGGGGATCGGGGGCGTGGGCGCAGGTGGGGGCTGACCAGGTGGCGGTGAAACCGAGGGCGGGACGTGGGGCTGGTGGTGGGACCAGCAGGGGCCGGCTGCGCGCGTGTGTGGTGTGGTGTTGTGTGGCCAAGGGTGTGGGTTGGGTGTGTGGAGGGAAGGTGAGGATGAGGTGGAGGCTTCTGATTGGAGGGGAGAGGGAGAGAGGTGAGGTGGCAGCAGGTTATTGGTGGGGGTGAGGTGGAGGGTTGGGCTGGGTAGGTAGTTTGGTAGGTTTAGGAATTAGGTGGACCGTTTTAATATCTGGGGTGGTCGTTCGGGTCAATCGGCCCGTTCGACTGCCCCACTAAAATAATATAATTAAATTATTTAGTTCAACCAGCGCTTTTGCAATCCGACAGCGGACAAAACAAAATAATCCGGGAACCCGGTTTTGATGTTTGAATAAAGATGGGGCGTTTTAGAAAACAAAACGGGCTTTGCGAAAATAGTTTTATGCGAACAATGCATGATGATGACGATGCAATGCACAAATTCAACGCGATTTTCTAGTAGTGGTTTTGCGGGATGCCACAATCATCCTGGTAGTCCTCTTCATAGTCTGGCCATAGGAATAGCCAGGGACAAGGCCATGAGTACTCTTTAAGTACTCGCAAACTATCACAAACAAGTAAGTACTTCGAGTAGGAAACCTAAGCTCTAGGTTTATTTGCAAAAAGCCAGGTTTACCTTAAACTGAGTTTAGAAGTAAAGAAAACTAGTTTAATGTTCTACAACACCTAAGTGGAAACTTAGTTTTCATATTCACAACCTTGTTGTGGTCAAGTCCAAGTCATAGTTCATTTCACAAGTCATTTTGAAAACATCTGACGACGGAACAATATGGCCACTCCAACTGTCCATGACCGCGGATGCGGCTATTCGAATAGTTTGACACTCTGCAGAGGTGGTACACTTTCACCACAACATTTGATACATCCGTCAGGGATAACCCTGAATCATCATACTTAGTATGCGGATAATCAATTCTAACCTTTCAATTACACACCCTAGTATAGTCACCTCCCCTATGAGTTTGGCCTCCCAACCATGACCATCTGTTATCTTGGGAACTGCACAGGTGGACATTCATCATGAGGTAGCCTCAGCTCAAACCTCTTCCGCAAGGGAACCCATACTAAGATATATAAACTTCCAGTTAAGCCCTGCCCAAATTCGGGTATTATGGTTGTACAGTAAACTTGGAATGGTATCGCATCCGAACCCAACCATCAGTTTTTATAAAGGGCTCAGGCTCATGTCTCAACATTTTCATCATCAAATCATCTTGTGTTCACAACACATGTCAAAACATTTCAATCGAATGAATCTTCATTCCAAGGTTTTCATAATCATTTTCACCAAGTGTTCCCATCTAAAGTGATCAATTTTTATACTTAGCACTAGCCACTAAGATTGAGGGTATTCACTAATGAGGGGTGCTAATCAAGTGTCACTATCTAAATCTAGTCTCATGCCTTAGTATGACATCTAGTTCTAACTACTTAGGCCTAGTTTTATGCTCTTTATGCAATCTATACTATTTTTCAAAAACTCACAAAGCACTAACTCAAGTAATAAAGAACTTTGGTAAACATAAAAGAATAAAGCTCGCAGGTAAAACTGGGATTTGGTATGATCAAGGTTGCATAACCAAAGCATGCCTAATGCATCTTGCATAGGTTACTTGCATAAGTAACATGCAAAGTTCTAGCTTGCAAGGGTTAGCTTACATAGGATGGCTTGCCTTGATTGGTGCAGTGGTTGAAGTTTTCTTCTTCGTAGTACTCCTCCTCCTCGTAGCCTTGATCGGTACTAGCGTCTATAAATGAATACGAGGTACATAATCACCAAATAATACTTAACTACTTCTATTTGGCACATAAAGTTTCACACTAGATGATCTAGCATCATCACATGAAATAAAGACCTAGTCTTATTTATTTTATTTTAGAAAAGTAATTTCTACTCATAGAAAACTACTTAAGATTTAATATTCTCCAATTAAAATATGGGATCATGTTGACACATGTCATCACCACATATTTTAATACATGGGAATGTGATTTAAAGTGGTGGTCATATTTTATAAAGTTTAAAATTACTATTTTAAATAATTAAAGTGACTAGAAATGCCTATGTAGCATTCTTTTAATACTATTCCAAGATCACTGCATGTAAACCTAAATATTTTTACATATTCAGAAAGATCTTGTCAAATGTGATTTTTGAGAGTTGGAATCAACTCAAAAGCCTTTATGGGTGATTTTTGAAAAATGTTTGAATGTGTAAAAGTCTATGTCTTGTTATTTTACTATAGGTGATCTATAGTTTCAAATGATTTGAATCCAACGGGGGCTTGGATTGATAATTTCAATACCTTTCTAACAAAATTGGAATCATGCAATTTGGTTTAGTACATCTCCTTGAATTGAATTTCAAAGTTACTGACTGAACTAGGGTTTGAATAAAATGGAAAATATCTGTTTGAATTACTGGGCTATGTGCTGGAATGTTACCGGGCCGGCCCAGCTGCACAGCGCGCGCAGCGAGCTGCTGACAGGGGGGTCCCATGTGTCAGCGACTCAGTTAACCCGTAGAGGTACGTTTCAATCTAAGCCCTACGATTAGAACAAGATCTAAGGTTGTGGTTCGTCGTCTCCGTCGCACAGCTCCGATGAGAACGAACCCTAACAGCGACAGTGGGGGTACGCGGTGGCTTACCAAGGCTCCAGCTAGGGTCGGCGATGGGGGCGAACGACATTGTCGATGACGGCGGTTCAAACGGTGGTCGCGGCGGCTCCTGGGATGGCTCCAATCAACGACTCCTCTCCTCCTCTGCAGCGGTGGACTCCGGTGAAATTCTGGCAGCCTGGTGATCGCCTTGCTCCGGAGAAGGGTCAGGGGTGGTTCTGAGAGAGAGGGGAGTGAGATGGTGTGGAGAATGAGGGTTATGGTGGCCTCTATTTATACACCGGCGAGAGGGGCAGTGCGGCATGGCCAGGGCTCGTCGGTGACGATGATACAGCGAGCTACGGGCATGGCGAAGGGCGTAGGACGGTGCAGTGTCTCCTGGCGATCGTTACTGGCTTAATGGTGCGGCAAGGGGCGGTCGAAAACGGTCGGCCGTGGTCCATGCTCTGCACGGGAACGACGGTGTTCAAGACGGCGTACATGGGCTTCGTGTCGCGCGGCGGCAAACGATCATGTCTGGTAGGTAGCTAGGGTCATGGCGCGTGCAGTTGCACGCGGTGAGGGTGAGGCGCGGAGTGTGCGAGTGTGTCGGCTGCGGCGCTCTGGCGCGCTCTCGGCATGGTTGCAGAGAAATGGGAACGGTGTTTTCTCGGTGGTCCAGGGCTTGGCTGAGCTCGAGGGGTGGACATGGAGTGGCGGTGGATGGTGGCTTGTCTCCTAGATATCGTGGGCGGGCGCGGCGCTTCCTCCTGTGAGCTTTCCATGGTCGGCCAGCAATGGTGGCTCGGGTGGCATGACAATGGTGCAAGCAGTGAAGGGTGAGCTTGTTCAATGCGATGTTGGGAACTAGGAGAGACAAGGGCTAGTAGTGGCGACAAGTAGTGGACAAGGAATTGATCAAGAACAGTAGAAGTTAGGCAATTTTGATCTGTGCTCACCAGGTGTTTGATAAAATGGACGCATGAATTCAAAGTTTGAATTTTTTGGATGAATTTTGGTGAGTGCTCTGGTCATAAGCTTGGTAGTCTGAGGTTGCTTGGGCTTGCCAAGGTGAAGTGGTTTGGTTAGTTTTTGAGAAATGGGGATCTTAGTACCTACACTTGATTCAATTTTGAATTATCCTTTAAATATATTTGGAATTTGTTTTTGTTGGTTTGTAAGGTGCGCTTGGGTTCACCTTTACTTGGTCTAGCAAGGGGTGAAAAGAATTGGATTTGTTTCTATTAGAAATCTTTGACTAGGAACACCCAAAGTAGTCTAGTGAACAAGTTTGGCCAAAATGACCATTTGCTCATATTTCTTATTTTTGATTTTCTCTTCATTTGATTCTGCTCGGAAATGATCTAGATGATATTGTTTTTATCTTTAAACCAATCCTTGTCATTCATAGCAATTAAACATGGCAATTTCACTCATTCATGCATTAATCACACACACACATGCATTCATATTTATTTTAATAATAAAAGTTTTTGTTAACCCTAAACTTGGGTGATTAGAACTGGATAATCTTGTTTAATATTTTTGGGATGTTACAAACCTTCCCTCCTTAAACAAAACCTCATCCCGAGATTTGAGAAAAGAAAACTAGGAACTAAAGAGATCTGGAAACTCAGTCCTAATGTAATCTTCTCGCTCCCAAGTAGCTTCTTCTTTGGTATGGTTACTCCACTGGATCTTGAGAAACTTGATACTCCGAGTTCTGGTGGTTCTGAAGGATTCTTCGAGAATACGAATGGGTACTTCACGATAAGTTAGGCCCTTTGTTAAGCTCTATGGTTCGGTGATTAATATTCTTGAAAACTTCGGTCTTCTCTAGGACTTCTAGGCATTTTTGAAGTAACGGGATATGGAACACATCATGCACGGCTGACATCTTCCGGCAGTTCCAGTTGATATGATACTTCTCCTCGGCGATTCAAAATCTTGAAGGGTCCAATATATCTGGGGGCAAGCTTCCCTTTAAGTTGGAAACGTTGCATTCCTTTCAATTGTGATACTTTCAAATACACAAAATCTCCGATAGTGAAGGCTAGATCTCGACGTCTCTTGTCGGCATAACTCTTTTGTCTGGATTGGGTGGTCTTAAGGTGCTCAAGGATCTTGTGAACTTTCTCTTTGGCTTCTCCTAGGATGTCGGGTCCGAAAATCTGACTCTCTCCTACTTCCGACCAATTCAACGGGGTATGGCACTTCCTTCCATACATAAATTCAAATGGGGCCATTTGCGAACTGGCTTGGTAACTATTGTTATATGAGAATTCTGCGAAAGGTAGACAGTCTTCCCATTTAGATCCATATTCTAGCACACAAGCTCTCAACATATCTTCGAGTATCTTGTTCACTCGTTTCCTTTGTCCATCAGTCTGCGGGTGATAAGCTATACTGAAATCCAGTCTGGTTCCCAATCCTTCTTGGAATTTCTTCCAAAATCTCGAGGTAAACTGGGTTCCTTGATCCGACACAATGTTCTTGGGGAATCCATGCAAACTGACTATCCTAGCAATGTACAACTCTGCTAGCTTCGAGCTCTGATAAGTGGTCTTGATCGATAAGAAATGATCTACTTTAGAAAGTCTATCCACTATGACCCAAATAGGGTCATTTCCCCTACTAGATGTAGGCAAACCGGTGATGAAATCCATTCCAACTGAATCCCATTTCCTTTCCGGAATCTACAAAGGTTGCAAAATTCCTGCAGGTCTCTGATGTCCCGCTTTGACTCTCTGACAGATATCACATCTGGCTATGTAGCTTCCGATTTCTCTCTTCATCTTATGCCACCAAAATTGCTCCTTCAAATCCTTATACATCTTCGTTCCTCCAGGGTGGATAGAATAAATAATATCATGGGCTTCTTACAAAATAGTTTGTTTCAATTATGAATCCGCTGGTACACATATACGTCCTTTGTACCACAAAACTCCTTCTTCATCTTCGGCGAATCCGGGTACCTTCCATGTACTGATACGACGTTTGATTTCGTCGATACTAGCATATCCTTTCTGCGCCTCCTTGATCTAACTGATCAAAGTGGGTTGAAGTTCTATGCTAGCCAAAAATCCTACACTCACTAGCTCCATTCTGAAATTTTCCATCTCCTCATGCAAACTTGGTTGGGCTTCTTTTATCATGGTATTCAATCGACACGACAATTTGCTAAGAGCGTCTGCTACCACATTGGATTTTCCGGGGTGATAGTGAATGTCAAGATCATAGTCCTTGATTAACTCTATCCATCTCCTTTGCCTAATATTTAGCTCCTTCTGGGTGAAAATATACTTCAGACTCTTGTGATCCGAATAAATCTCACAACGGTTACCCATGAGTAATGCCGCCATGTCTTCAAGGCTAAAACTACAGCTGCTAGTTAAAGGTCATGGGTAGAGTAATTATGTTCATGTTGCTTCAGTTGTTGGGATAGATAGGATATGACTTTGCCTTCTTGCATTAACACACATCCGAGACCAACCTTGGATGCGTCACAATACACATCAAAATGCTTCTTGATATCCATTATAATCAAGATTGGGGCTGAAATAAATCTCTTCTTGAGCTCTTGAAAACTTGCTTCACATTTGTCCGTCTATTCAAACTTCTTATCTTTCTTCAACAACTGGGTCATGGGTCTTGCGATGCTCGAGAATCCTTCTACGTACTTGCGGTAATATCCCGCTAATCCGAGAAATGCGCGAACTTGGGTTTGAGTGGTTGGGGCTTGCCACTCTTCAACATCCTTAACCTTGGATGGATCGACAGCAATTCCTCCTACCAACATGATATGTCATAGGAATCCTACTTCCTTTAACCAGAACTCACATTTGCTAAACTTGGTATACAACTGATGCTCTCTAAGGGTTTCAAGTATGGTCCTTAGGTGTAGCTCATGGTCTTCTTCTGATTTGGAATATATCAGAATATCATCGATAAAAACAACAGCAAACTTATCCAGGAAGTTCATAAAAATCTTATTCATGAGGTTCATGAAATAAGCGGGGGCATTGGTTAGTCCAAAATACATGACAGTGTACTCATACAATCCATATCTGGTGGTGAAGGCAGTCTTTGGAATATCCGTTGCGTGAATCTTGAGTTGATGATAACCAGTTCTAAGATCAATCTTAGAAAACACTTTGGCACAAGTCAACTGGTCAAACAGATCTTCTATCTTCGGTAGTGGGTACTTTTTCTTAATGGTGACATCATTCAGCTTTCGATAATCCGTGCACAAACGGTTACCTCCATCTTTTTTATCTACAAACAAAACAGGCAATCTCCATGGCAACGCACTTGGTTGAATCAGACCTATCTCCATCATAGCATCCAATTGCTTCTTTAGCTCCCCTAATTCTGATGGGTTCATATTATAAGGTCTCTGAGCTATGGGTCCAGTTCCAGGGATTAGTTCAATGATAAACTCGATATCCCGGTATGGGGGCATACCGGGCAATTCATTTGGGAATACGTCGGGTATTCACAGACTACTCTGACTGGGTCAATGGTTGGTTGGGCTAGACTCTTGTTGCACTTGAATTGACGGGGCAAATCTCAGATACATGCTCTACTGATACTCCATCGGTACTAGTCATGGTTATGGCTTTCTTGGCACAGTCGATTAATTCTTTATGTTTCGACATCCAATCCATTCCTAGTACTACTTCCAAACCTTTGGTTCCAAGTACTATTAGATTAGCATAAAAATCTATTCCATGGATTCTGATAGGTACGGCCTTGCAAATTTGTCTAGCCTTGGTGGTTGAACCAGGTATTTGAACTATCATAACATGCTTCAATTTTGTTGGTTAAATCTTACTAGTGCATGCAAATTCTTCTGTAACAAACGAGTGCGATGCTCCAGAATCAAACAACACTCTTGCAAGTACCGAGTTAATAGAAAGCATACCCAACACGACATCTGGCACTTCCTGAGCTTCTTCAGCATTCATGTGAAACAGATGGCCGTTGCGGTTGAGCGAGTTCCCTGGGGCAAATCTCCTTCCAGGCTGAACACAGCGCTGCTGCTGAGCTGGTGCATTCACATTGGTGGCTGCTACAAGCTTCTTGGGGCACTCGTTGGAGTAGTGACCCTTGACTCCGCATTCAAAACAAGTAATCATAGACTTGTCTTTTCCTGCAACAGGCACGACATTGATTCCAGTCCTTGGGGTAGTATTGGCGTTGTTGGTGTTGTTGTTGTTGAACTTGGGCGGTGGACGATTGAAATTGTTGGAGTTGTCGGGGTTGTTGTTGTGGTTTCCTCCGGTCCTTGGGTTTCCTCCTCCACTGTTGGGATAGTTCGGACGGGACATAGGGGGTCTATTGTTTCTCAGGGCATATCCTGCAGACGGGTTGGGGCGATACTTCAGGGTATGGTGGGATTCTGGTTGATGCATCATTTGATGCTTGCGATTCTCATTGGATTGGTTGATCTTGCCTTCCATCTGGATTGCATAATCCACTCAAGCTTCAAGGTCAACAAATGGAATGTTGACCAGCATTGTCTGCATTTCATCATGCAGACCATTCAAGAATCTCTCCTTCTTCTTGGCTTCAGTGTCAATCTCATCTGGTGCATACCTAGCTAATGACAGAAATTTATCACGGTACTCAACTACTGTCATCCTCCGTTGCTTCAATTCTCTGAACTCATCTCTCATCCTCTTGATTAAACCTGGTGGCACATGGGTTCGGCTGAACTTGAGTTTGAATTCATCCCAAGTCATCATTTGTCCTGCATTGATGGTACGGATGCTATTCCACCAAGCTATTGCATCACCTGCTAGATAATGGGTGGAAAATAGTACTTTCTCATTAGCCTCCACTCCTGCGACCTCTAAGTTATTCTCCATGGTCTGCAGCCAGTCATTAGCATCTAATGGCTCTTCAGACTTACTAAATATGGGTGGATTGGTGTTCTGATAGTTCTTGAGCTTGGATCCATGGTTATCCTGGTTTCCATGGCCTTGATTATTATGGGACATCTGAGCTATCTGTTGAAGTGTGGCTAAATTATCTTGACGTTCAGCCATTCCAGCTTCACGGTCAGCAACCAACATTTGCAAGATTTGCAGCATTGGGTCCTGAGATGAACTGCTCCCTTCGCGAGGCATCTGAAGATTGAGATAGATCATGAGACAAGAGGGAAATTTCTAAGGTTCATGGATTTGTTTTTGAAAAAGCTTTTAAACTTTGAGTTTGACTTTGGTTTTGTCAACTAGCAACTTGCTTTTCATTCATTCATTCATTCATTCATTCATTCATTCATTCATTCATTCATTCATAGCACCCAATACAAACACACACCACACTAGGGTAATAGATGGTTTTAGGAACCATTCTGTGAAACTAAGATACAGAGGAACCGGATACAACTCACACCTACGATAGTGCTCAAGTACTACTACTCATTAGAACTGGTGGCTTCTTCATCATCAATGAAGGCGGAATCATCATCATCAGTGTGGAAGTCCATGTCGAGGTCCTCCAGGTAGTCATCATCATCACTGAGGTAGGAGTAGGGATCTCCACGGATATCTTCCCCTTCGTTCTCCCTCTCCTCAAGTTGCATATCCCTCTCATGGATGGTCTCCTCTAAGTCTGACACTTGCTCCTTTACTAGGATGGCGATGGTCTGGTCCTTCTCGACTGCAATGGCATAGTTGTGGTTGGCATAGGTGCGAGCATTGTCCAACTCCTTCTGCCTATCATACATCATGAAGTCAAGATGATCCACCTGATGCTTCAGCTTCGGATGGCCTGGTACCTCCAATGGTTGTCCCATAGCATCATGTCTTGCATAGTAAGCGAAGCGAGTGCCATTGATCTGGTTGATGCTTTGCCCACACAAACGGGCAGGAGCCTCCTCCATAGCCCTGGCGAGTCTGTCTAGCCAGTTGTTCTCCCTCAAGCTAAATTGGATCCCCTCTGAGGTGGGTGCCTCCATCTTGCCTCTGAGATTTGCAACTATCAGCCATTGTAGTTCTCCTCCTTGTTGATCATTGAGCTGTGCTCCGAAGAACTCGGGGTGCAGGCGCTCAAGAAGTTCCGAGAGTTGGCTTAAATCTCGCTCGAAGATTAACTCTCCGCCATTGCCCAACTGGTAGAACTTGCTATACTTGACTTCCATCTATAAGAATGTAGGATGAGTAAGTTAGTGAGGTGATCAAGTGTGTCAAATTTTATGTAGGATTGCAAGAATTTTTGAGGAACATGAATTTTCTTGAAAGAATCTCAGTGATAAGTATGTGAATAGGTTTTCATAAATGCTCACTTCTTTTGTTTTGAAACGAAGTTTTTGATTCAAGCGTCCATTCTAACTAAGGTCTCCTATGGTCAGGATGGCTCTGATACCACTTGTCAACACCTGGATTTTTAATCCCAGATGCCTGTTATGCCATACCTCGCAATCCCAGACATAATAGAATTGGTACCACAGTACATCATCCATTACAAACCATAATAAAGGTCTTACAAATATAGGATATCATGATCCAGTCTTAATACAATCAACGCAGCGGAAATTAAACGTAGCGGGGATTCATCTTCAGGGTCACAGGCAATGCTGACGATGGGAGATGATCCTAGTTATCATAGACTTCCTGCTGTCCATCATCCTGGTAGTCCTCTTCATAGTCTTGCCATAGGAATAGCCAGGGATAAAGCCATGAGTACTCTTTAAGTACTCGCAAACTATCACTAACAAGTAGTTTGAGTAGGAATCCTAAGATCTAGGTTTATTTGCAAAAAGGCAGGTTTACCTTAATCTGAGTTTAGAAGTAAATAAAACTAGTTTAATGTTCTACAACACCTAAGTGGAAACTTAGTTTTCATATTCACAACCCTGATGTGGTCAAGTCCAAGTCATAGTTCATTTCACAAGTCATTTTGAAAACATCTGACGACAGAACAATATGGCCACTCCAACTGTCCATGATCGCGTACGCGGCTATTCAAATAGTTTGACACTCTGTAGAGGTGGTACACTTTCAACACAACATTCGATACATCTGTCAGGGATAACCCTGAATCATCATACTTAGTATGCGGATAATGAATCCTAGACTTTCAATTACACACCCTGTTGGGCCATGCAGAGATAAAACAAAAATTTCCCTCTAACGTGGTGATCTCAAGATCTAGCTGAGGTAGAAAGCCACGAGGTTTACCACTAGACGCGTAGTTGCGGATTACTGATGAAGCGCGTCAGTTGATGTGGTGCAGTCCTTTGCGATCCGATCGTCCTAGTGCTGATCGTACAACACCTCTACTGGTATCCACACGTACAAGGAGGAGCACCGGCGGCAAACTGCTAGGTTCGAAACGTCGGCAGGACTGCTGTGGAGCTAGGGTTTCCAACACATGGAATGACCTAACCGAACAACGATTAACCCTTCTGGGCTACGGTGCTCCACTCTCGTGGTACCGAACAACGAACAACGATTAACCGGATTAGGAATGAGCTATAGGGAGTGAACGTGGGCTCCACTCTCGTGGCCCATTCACTAAAGCCCATATAACACTAGTCACCGTGAGTCCGACTCATTGACTCAGTCCTAATCCGGCTCGGGTCCAACCCAACCAGATATCCGGTTCCGATCCAATCCAAACTTGCTCCCACTCTTAAGTGTGTGACCCCACAGGCTCATGGCTACTTGGACACGATTAGAGTCCGACTCTCAATCGATCAGTCGGTAGCGGCTCCTAGCAGAACGTGTCGACTCCCAAGTACCAAAGAGTCATGACGACTTGCCTTTCCAATGCGACTTGCATTCGAGTCCCTTTTGCCTCACGATATACCTTGTCATACTATAGGCGAATATTTGTCATCCCTTAAATAGTCCAACTCTCTTCTCGATCTGAGATAAGTGATTCACCCGACTAACTCTTAGTCGATCGCCTTGGTTAACACTTAATCGAGTCGTGCATGGCCATGCTTTCTGAATCATATCTCACGAGAGGGCCTAGAGAATATCTCTCCGAGTGGAGGGGCAAAATTCCATCTTGGTTATTCACATCACGCAGCTTGATTCTTAGTCTACCCGAACTCTGCCTTTATAACTGCCCAGTTACGAATCAGCGTTTGACAGAACCTAAGTCGGTGATACTCAACTCGGACTATGAAATAACCTCAGGTCTAAGGATTACATTGATTGAGATATACAAATGACAACTTGTTCGTTGTACCTCAATATGGGTCAATCCGAATCGCTAAACTCTTTAGCCGAATCTGTGTAAGTTGGAATAGCATCTCCATGCCCATGACAAGTGGAACCGAGTCATCAAGCCAACTTTCACATTGGTCTAAGTTGTGTGTCTAGCACAACCTTGACGACCAAGGATATTTAGTACAAACAACATGAATGTATAGTTCCACAACCGAATCACCTATTCAATGATACACATCAGATGTTTATACAAGGACAACTTTATATCTTTATGAATACAATGGGAAAACATCATCATACATGATTGCCTCTAGGGCATATTCCCAACAGTCTCCCACTTGCACTAGAGTCAATCTTCCGACATCACATGTCTAAGAATCTAATGCCCATGGCTCTCAGGTGCGCCTCATGCTTTGGCTGTGGTAACGGCTTTGTCAACGGATCCGCAATATTTGCATCCATGTGTACCTTGCATAAATTGATATCACCCTGATCCACGAACTGGCGAATCAGATGGTACCGCATGAGTATGTGCTTGTTCTTCTGGTGTTGTCTAGGTTCCTTGGCTTGTGCAATAGAACCATTGTTGTCACAATACACGTCTAACGGATTGGACGAGCCCTGAACCACACCAAGATCCATGAGGAAATTCCTCATACAAACAGCTTCCTTTGCTGCCTCTGAGGCAGCAATATACTCAGCCTCTGTTGTAGATGCAGACACAGTCTCTTGCTTGGAACTCTTCCAGCTCACAGCACCTCCGTTTATAATAAACACGAATACGGATTGCGAATGAGAATCATCAGAGTCGGTAAGATAACTCGCATCTGTGTAACCCTTTACACTGAGTTCATCTTCACCACCATAAACCAAGAACATATCCTTAGTCCTTCTCAAGTACTTTAGGATATTTTTAGCCGTTGTTCAGTGGATTTCTCCAGGATCAGCCTGGTATCTGCTCACAACACTTAGAACATAGGAAACATCTGGCCTGGTACAAATCATGGCATACATGATGGATCCGACTGTAGAAGCATACGGAATCACACTCATACGACTTCGTTCATCATTTGTCGAAGGACACTGAGTCTTGCTAAGTTTTACACCATGGGACATCGGTAAGAACCCCTTCTTAGATGATTCCATGTTGAACTTCTTCCACACTTTGTCCAAATAAGTACTCTGACTCAATCCAATGAGCCTTCTTGATCTATCTCTATAGATCCGGATTCCGAGGATGTATGTTGCCTCACCCAAGTCTTTCATTGCGAAACTCCTTTCCGATGATTCCTTAGTTTCTTGCAACATCTGGACATCATTTCCAATCAGTAATATGTCATCCACATATAAGATTAGAAAGTTTACTTTGTTCCCACTAAACTTCTTGTACAAACAAGAATCATGGTCACTCTTGATGAAGCCAAACGATTTGACTACCTCATCAAAGCGAATATTCCAACTCCGAGATGCTTGCTTCAACCCATAAATGGATTTCTGAAGTTTACATACCTTGTCAGCATTAGCCAGATCGACAAATCCCTTCGGCTGTATAATATACGCGTCCTCGGTTAAATTTTCGTTAAGGCAAGCCGTTTTGACATCCATCTGCCATATCTTATAGTCGAAATAGGCTGCTATTGCTAACATCATCCGAACTGATTTAAGCATCGCTACGGGCGAGAAAGTCTCGTCGTAATCAACTCCTTGAACTTGTCGGAACCCCTTCGCGACAAGGCGTGCTTTATAGACGGCAACATTTCCATTCATATCAGTTTTCTTCTTAAAGACCCATTTGCACTCGACGGGTCTTGCACCGTCTGGCAGATCAACCAAGTTCCAAACTTGATTTTAATCCATGGACTTTAACTCGGATCTCATGGATCCAAGCCATGACTCGGAATCAGATCCCACCATCGCTTCCAAATAATTTGCCGGCTCATCACTCTCTAATAGTAACACATCATGAATATTTCGTAATCTCGCCGATCTTCGTAGTACAGGTGCTACTGCCGGCTTAGCTACCATGACCGGCTCAACCTCCAAGGTTTTTGCCAACTCTCTACTAGCCGGTTGCTCTCGAATTTCTTGGAGCTGCACCGTGCTCCCACTTACTCCCCGACTGAGAAACTCTTTCTCAAGGAAGACACCGTTCCGAGCGACAAACACTTTGCCCTCTTTTCGGTTGTAGAAGTAGTAACCCAAGGTTTCCCTCGGATACCCCACGAAAATACACTTATCCGACTTAGCTGTAAGCTTGTCCGACTGAAGTCGCTTGACAAAAGCTTCACAACCCCAAATCTTAAGAAAAGACAAACTCGGCTTTTTGCCTGTCCACATATCATGCGGTGTCTTCTCTACCGACTTTGATAGTACTCTGTTTAGTGTGAACGCCGCTGTTTCTAGACAATAACCCCAAAATGATAAAGGCAGATATGTCTGACTCATCATTGATCGTACCATGTCCAAAAAGGTCCGATTCCGCCTTTCCGAAACACCATTCCTTTGCGGTGTTCCTGGTGGAGTAAGTTGAGGAACTATTCCACAACTTTTCAGATGGTCATCAAACTCATGGCTCATGTACTCGCCTCCTCGGTCCGACCAAAGAAACTTTATTTTCTTGCCGAGTTGATTATGTGCTTCATTCTGGAATTCTTTGAACTTTTCAAAGGCTTCTGACTTATGTTTCATCAAGTAGATATATCCATACCTACTCAAATCATCAGTGAAGGTAATGAAGTACTCATAACCACCCCTGACTGTCGTGCTCATTGGTCCACATACATCACTATGTACTAGTCCCAACAAGTCGGACGCTCTTTCGCAACTCTTTGCAATAGGTGTCTTGGTCATCTTGCCGAGTAGGCAAGATTCGCATGTCTCGAACGACTCCAAGTCAAACAAAGTCAGGAGTCCATCATCATGGAGCTTCTTCATGCGTTTCCAACTTATATGACCAAGCCGACAGTGCCAAAAGTAAGTCATATTCAGATCATTTGGTTTCAACCGTTTAACATTTATGTTATAAACCGACTCACCATCCAGATTCAAAATAAATAACCCGTCCTAGACGGGTGCAAAGCCGTGAAACATATCATTCAAATATAAAGAACAACCATTATTCTTGATATTCGACACATAGCCTTGCCTCATCAAACATGAAGCAGAAATAATGTTTCGACTGAGCACTGGAACATAATAACAATTATTCAGTTCCATAATGAATCCGGAAGGTAAATGAAGTTGCATCATGCTGACTTCCAACGCAACAACTCTTACTTTGTTGCCGACTCGAATATCAACCTCGCCTCTTGCTATGCTCCTAGTTTGTAACACCCTCAGAATCGGCCCTATGCAAGTTTTAGCGCTTCCCGCCAAACCCGCATAGAAACGATTCAAAGGTGCCCACCAGGCACTTTCGTGCGGGTGGAAAACGAAGTAATATCATTACACAATGGTCCTCGATGGAACCCACAAAACATATATACAACAACGACTCAAAGAGTCAAGAATACAGATGTACAATACAAAGATCCAAATCACCTTTTAAACGATATAGCGTCCGAGTACGGACAAGATGCAAATTGAGCTAAGAGCCCTGAAGAATAACCAATGGCGTCCATAACCCTGCCCAGGCCAAGCCGGAAGGGTAACCCTGCTAACGACGTCGATCTCAAAACCTGCGTAAACAAAAGGGGTGCCGACAAAGGGCAAAGGAAAAAGAGAGAGCGGTCAGTACTGAGGCCAGTACACGGCGAGGCTAGAATTCGGCGGTCCTCGCCTACATAGGTATGGTGGACTGAAGCGGCAGCGCAGCATGCACTAACAACCTATAGAGACTCGATATAACTGGCGGCTATCAGAGAGGGATAAGAAAGACCTATTCGGAACCATCCTGATACTACCACCAAACATACCCATCCTCGTATTTCCCCCTCGAGACCAAACAAGGAAGTCAACCGAGGAACTCACACAGTTGACAATTTTTATTTATTCAGTTATCGTTGCAGCAATTACTAGTCAGGTATAGATAGTCATCCTGATATAATAAGCAGTGGGCACTTTTAGTTAACCATTCCGTTGTAGTTGCGACACTTACTAGTCAGATTCAATTAGCATGAGATATCCCAAACCCAGCAGTTGTTGGTAGTTTTATTTAGCCATTCCGTTGCAGTGAAGCTGATTACTAGTCATATCGGATGCAAATCAAATTATAACAGTAAACTTTAGTTATAGTTGTCTATGATCGAGAATTGTGCTCCAAGTCGTCCATAACCGCGGACACGGCTTCTCGAAAAGATTTAACCCTGCAGGGGTGCACAAAAGTTTCCACACGCACCTACACCCTTGTTGTCGGATCAGGTAGGTACAAGATCACAAAACATACACCCAACGGTATGTCGACGGGGTTTCGGACACGACGTTTCCCAGACCCAAAGCAAGCACGGGGGGCCACCTCACTAAGCTACCCGCAACAAAGTTGGCCGGCTCCGGAACGGACCCAGGGTTTGCGTCAGTGGCTGTAAACGACTGGGAACCCGAAAATGTGACTGGGCTTGTCGATACCGCGAAAACACTCCGCTTACCTAAATAGTACAGGTGCTCCTCGCACAATCTTAAATTAAGCAGTAAAGCATGGTATAAGTACAGGATAGTAATAAAGCTCCAAACTACCTTGTGGCCCCAGTACAGTACTTGGAATCAGGTACTAAATCGATGGGGGTGCCCACACACCCCACCTGTGGTTAGCGCGCTCGATCTCGGAACAGGTGTCAAGAACTCGGGGTCCTACGGGACACCAGTGAGCGGTTAACATCCAAATATTGTCTATTACCCACCGGTGCCTCTGCATTTACCTAATTTCAATTTTAGTTATTAAACAGTAATTAAAGTCTTGATCACCTCCAACATTAAACATGCGGCATAACTTCAACAACTGTGGTACTTGGCGACACGCAACAACACTTGAGCAAGCGACTACAACGCGCAGGTCCAACTATCTACCAAACAACAGGTAATAGGATGTGTCCAAGGCAATATAAGGCCGCAAGGGATATCACGGGTACGGAAACTAGAGCATCGCAACACAGATAGCAATAGATCAACAGGAGGAAATAAAGACTATAAATGCAAAATAGGTAGAAGGGGAAGGGATGCTCGCCTGAAAACATTGTTGAAGGTTCATCCGAAGATCGGGGCGAAGCTCACATCAACTCATCGATCTTATCCGCGAAGAAGGAAAACACTAGAAGAAACACCGGATGCACTATTTAATACGACGGCGGAAGATCCGGCATGCTTATGATATGATGCATGGCATGGCAAAGATGTGATGCAACTAGGCAATATTAAGAGGAACCGGGGTTCCGACAATTACTTAGGTTTCATGTTGTTTAGATACCCTGCAATTTAAATGTTATCTTATCAAGGCAAAACATGACATCGGTCCGCTACACAAATTTACATGGGGCCAATATTAGACTAGATTTGCCTGCATATGGTCTCCATATTTAATTATAAGGTGAATCGGCATAATGCCCCCAACCCACATACAAGTATGCATGCATGAACAAATTAATATGCGACAGTTTTATATCTAGCATTTATAAAATAGGGGCTCGGGAAAGGTTCACACATCTGGGCTCGGAAGATCTTGGTTCGATGTGGTTCGGGGTCGGGGCTTCGGATCCGTGAAGGGGGCCTCGACGTTCCATGAAGGAATTGAGGTTTCCGGGCAGGAGATATTGGGATAGGGCATCGTCGCCTCCGTGTTCCGGACTTCGGTGGTCGATGGAGAACTTGGGTTACCCGTTGGTGCGGTCTTCGAGTGGCACCGATGATAGACGAACTTGACGAATCATGAAGGTCTTGTCGTCAACAAAGATCTTGTCGACGGGAACAAATACATAGTGGCATACTTGGCAGCAGCGACAACATAGAACGGGCAGCAGGACACAATACATCAATTTTGCAAGGCCATGTCTCATTCAGACATACATCAATCACCCACCATCGTGGAATCTGCTGACCCAAAACAACAGGGACACATCATGGAGGAAACCGAAACCGACGTGCAGGGACAGCGAGGAAGATGGCGTTGGGTGAGGCGAGGCTCGAACGACGGCGAGCTGGAGAGGCAGCGGGGCCGCGGTGATGCGAGCAAGGGCGGCTGCCGGTTGGTAGAGAGGAAGGAGAGGTGGCGGTGCCTAGGAGGAGGCGGGGTCGATGGTGATGGGGAGCTCGCAGGAGGAGATGATGGAGAGCTCGCGGGAGGAGAGGGCAGGGCCACGACGAGGTGCTGCGAGGAAGGCGCGGAGACGAGCGGCGCACGCACGGGAAGGGGGCCGGCGGCGGAAGCTCTGCAAGGGAAGATGAAGATGGCGGCGAGGTCGCGGGATGGTGGGGTCGAGGAGGGCGTGGCCGGCCGGAAGGCGAGGCACTGCGGGGAGGCAAGGAGGACGCCGGAGCCCGAGAAGAGACGCTGGCGTCGCGGCCAAGCTCGAGCGGCCGATGGGCGCGGTGAATAAGGGCGACGACGCTCGGCCAGAGAGAGAACAAGGCGGGACATGGGGGCGAGGAGGAGAGTGGCACGGGACGTGCGGCGGCTGCGGACGGGCACTTGCGGCGGCGGGAGCGAGCGATGGGAGGGGAGGAAGGCGACCGAGGCAATGAGAGAGGAGCGGGGGAAATCGGGGTGGGTCCAGGGAACATGCGAGAGAGGGCACGGTACGAGAGCAGAAGAGACGCGTCGCTCGCGACGTGGGGAGTGCGGGTGGAAGCGTGCGTGGTAGGTGTGTGTGTCCACCGGGGTGGTCCGGTGTGGGTCGGGTGTGTTGGGTTTGACTGGGGCGTGTTGGGTGTGTGCGTGTAGAGCCAGGGGTGGCGGCGGGAGTTGGGGTTGGAGTGGGGGTAGGTGGCGCGATGTGAGTGGGTGGAGTGGAGGAAGTGGTGAGGTGGCGCGAGGGGATAGGGTGGGGTGAGGTGGCTGGGGATGGGTAGATAGGCTGGGTAGGTTATTTGGTAGCTTAGGTTTTGGGTGTTCTGTGGTAGGTAGGGTTATTGTCTGGAGGTGGCCGGCTGGGCTTTCAGGCCTGGCTGGCTGCCTCCCAAAATAATTTAAATATTTTATTTATTAAAAACGAGGCGTTTGTAAACCGTTGGCAGACAAAACAAAACATTCCGGAGACCCGGGTTTTGGTTTTGAATTAAAGACGGGGCGTTTAGGAAACAAAACCAGGCTTTTCAAAATAGTTTTATGCAAACAAATGCAAGATGACATGACGATGCCCAAATGCAATGTGGCATGATGACATGAGCATGCGGTCATGATGATGCAATGCACAAAAATAACGCGATTTTCTAGTAGTGGTTTTTGCGGGGCGCCACAATTCGACACCACTAACAATGGATCTCGCCCTCGAGATCCGCCTCATGGTACCGGAAGGAAGGGCGGCGATCTGAATCTTCTCGCATCGTGTAGATCCTCACGACACCACTAACAAGAGGTCGTTGTCCGTGATCGTCGAGAGAACACTCCGGGAACAAAAGGTCGAAGGTAGAGGTATCAACAAATAAAGCCACCTCTAGCTTCGATGGAAAGAGGGAACCGATGCATTATCATCCACTTCAATGTACAAAAGCGAATAGAAGGGGTAGTCGGCATGGGGGCCAATCCATCACGCACCCAAACTATTACTCTGCACAATCAGTAGAAAAGCGTGCAACCATTCTCGGAATTTGTCGTGGGAATGGCCACGGTAGATGCTGCAATCGGCAGCGAGTAGTAGAACGAAGGGCAAGGGCGGCCAGCCATCTGCGGTGCGAGATGAGGGCAAAGACACAGGGTTTTACCCAGGTTCGGCCCCCCGGAGGGTAAAGACCTACTCCTGCTAGATTGTATTATGGAAGTGTTTACAATGGGCGTACTCGGCGACCAGGCGGCGAGTAGCTTGGGTGTATGAGGGAACGTGTTTCTACTCACCCCTTAGGGAGGTTTATATAGGCTCACCTCCCCTAGGGTTTACATATCTCAACCGATTCGGTTACAACTTCGGCAATCATTCAAACCTAGACCGACTGGGCCTATCCACTCGCCCGGGCCTTCAGCTTCCAGTCGCCTGGTATCTTGCTGGGCTTCGATCCACTCGCCGTTCTGCAGGCCCACTCGCCAGCCTTTGGGCCAGTCGGAAACGTCCTGGTGAGTATACCCCAGTAGGCGTATCCCCATCAGTAGTCCCCGAGGCCGTCGTCGATTGGCATGGGTGGCTGCTGGCAGTCGGAGTATATGACTTCAAGTTGGCATCCAGTCGAATCGTCGGCGGGCTCCTGTATTGAAAGAATAAATCTGGCAAACCAAGTCGTGTCTTGGGCGAGTCGAGCCAACGAGACACGGACTCAGCGAGTGACTTTAGCGAGCCGAGTGGCAGGAGACGGACCGTCGGGTGTGGTCAAACTAGCCGTTAAGGTAACTCAACGGTAACTTTCGGCGTAATCATCGCGCAGTAACGGCCCCCTAATTTGGCGGGCAACCTCCGCTATATAAGAGGAATGGCAGGCTACCGCAAAGCCAACCGTCCACCGTTTCCTCCGAGCGCACACATCTCCTTTCCTTCGATTCCGCGACCCAATCGACCCGCAATCCTCCGACCTCCGAACAAATCCTCAGCCATGGCCCTCTCCACTGAACCTTGGGGTAGATCCAAGTGTACCAGGGCGCAGGTGGCCTCCTTCGAGGAAGCCGGAATCTTGCGGGCCGGCTGCTGGCGTATCCCCGCAGCCGGAGAGACGATCCCGAACCCGCGAGAGAGAGAGTTCATCTGTTTCTCTAGTCACCTCGAGCGGGGTTTAGGGTTTCCTACATCTTTGTTCTTCCGGCGCTTCTGCGCCTACTACGGGATCCAACCCTCAGACTTGGGTCCCCATAGCATCGAGCAGCTCGCCATCTTCGTGGCGTTCTGCGAGTGCTACTTGGGCTGCCGGCCCTACTTCCCCTTGTGGCAAGATCTGTTCCACGGACGGATCAGCCGCGAGGAGGCGGGCGGCCCAATGCTAGCCGCGGGCGGCTTAACCTTCCAGCTCAAATCCAAAGCTTCCTTCTTCGACCTGATGCTGCCAGCCAAAGCAGCGAGCGACTGGAAGAAGTCGTGGTTCTATGTGACCGAGGCGGCCCCAGAAGACGAAGCGGCGATCCCGTGGTACTCGGCCAACCGTTCCGAGCCACGCAATCTCCAGGTCGGCAAGCTCCCAGACGACCAGCGGATGGTCGTCGACGAGATGCTCCAGACCATCCGCGGTCTGAAGAAGAAGGGGCTTCAGACGGTGAACTTGTACAACTGTTGGCTTGGGCGGCGGCTCGTTCCGCTCGCCCAACGCGAGCATTATATGTACCAGTACTCGGGCCGAGAAGACTCGACGAAAGCCAGCCTCGCCGAGTGGAAGTTGGAGGACTACCTCTCGGCGCTGAAGAAGATCACCCAGGCGGCATACACGGATGCGCAGGCCGGGGTCCCTCCCTACACCGCGAAGCGTCCAGCTCCAACGGTAATCCTTTTATCTTGTTCGCAGTCGCAGTACGTGCAGTCGCGGTAATTATAACTTTGTTTGGTGTTTAACGCAGCTGTTCCAAGTGGTGGAAGGGTGGCTACCACCCGCCGACGACGAGAGCCCTGGGCCATCCGCCCAGGACACAAGCGAGTCGTCACCCGCCAAGGGTAACGAGGACGACGAGGGCGAGTCCGAAGAGGAGATTGCCCCACTGGTCCGTAAGACCCGCGGGCAACATAAGCGCGAAGTCGAAGCGAGCAGGAGCCTGGAGCGTCATGACGACGACGAGGAGCTCCCGGAGGCCACCTCACGCCGCCAAGCCACCCCCGCAAAGAAGAAGAAGAAGGAGAAAGAAGCGAGGGCCCCCCTACGGAGGAAGACGAAGCCGCCGAAGGTGGCCTCACCACCGCATTCAGCGAGCAGCCCCGACGCTCATAGCTCGTCCAGTGACGGCGCGGCCCCGGTGACGACCGCACTCGATGCGCCATCCACGGAGGCGCCGTTGGCTTCAATGCCTCCACCCTTTGCACCGGTCTCCGGGTTAGGGAAGGCTCCGGCTATGGCGACCTCGCCCCGCAAAGAGGTCCCGAGCGTGGCGGTCTCGCCTCGCAAGGAGGCTTCGGCCGCAGCAGCCCCACTTCGCGAGGAGGCCTCCGCCGAAGGTGTTCTGGAGGCGCCAACCGCTACCTCGACGTCAAGGAGGCCGTCCGTATCCTGGGCCCCTGGCGTCCTGGAACTGGGGCTTAGTCGCCGATTGGGCCCCGAGCTGGAGAAACCCGCCAGCCTTTGCACAGGGCTGCGTTTCATTCCAGTCGCCAAGTAAGTGTACTCGGTCACCTCTATTTTCCTTTATTACATCGATTGCCTCTTGTTGATTCCACTCGACGTGCAGGACCGGAGTGAAGAAGATGGGCCACCCGACGGTGGCCAAGGTACCCTCCACCGCTAGCGAGGAGGATCCCTCCCGTAAGAGGAAGGTGGACGAGGTCGCCACCTCCACGGAAGGCAGCAAGAAGGCCAAGGGCGACGACATCGTCGCTATCTCTGATGACGCGGCGGCCGCGCCAGCTGGGCCCGCAGTGGAGGCGACCGCGTCCACGAAGGAGGGCACCTTGACTAGGCCGGAGGAAGCGAGCTCCTTTGGGGCGGGTGCCTCGATTGCAACCTTCCCCCGCTTCATGACCAAGGCGACCACGGCGAGTGAAGCTGCGGGCCCTAGCCCCGCTCCGGGGATCGCCGATGCTGAAACCGACCAACGTCGCGGGCACACACCAGCGCTGCTTGCGTCAGTGGACGCTGTGCAACTTCACGGCATGCTTGGCGCGGCCATCCAGGTACCTCCAGTCCCCGAGGATCAGGTCGGTGCGTAGTAACGGCTTGATTCTTATAGTTTCTTGTACGTTCGAGTCCAGTCCCCGAGTGCGTGTACGCTAAATTTTAGCGGGTACGCACTGATTAATTTTTGCGGTCGCCAGTCCCCGAGTGCGCACTCGCTAGATTGTAGCGGGTGGGCACTTAGTAAATTTCGTGTGTGCTGACGTTTGAAGTTATACAGGGTCTGCAACTGGAGTCGGTGGAGCGACTGGCTGCGAAGCAGCGAGCTGAGAAGGAACTGGCCACTCTCCAAGAAGTGAACAGGGAACTTCAAGCGGTTGCTGCACAGGCGGAGGTAGCTCGCCAAGAGCTTGTCCCTGCTGGCGAGCTGATGGCGGCGAGATCTGCGTTAGGTGCTGCTGAGCAGAGGGTCGCCGTCCTCGAACGCGAGTTGCGGGAGGCGAAAGAAGAAGCGAATTCGGCGAATGGGCGAGCTAAGGCCGCCGTTGCGGCCGCGGAAAAAGACCGCAAGGTGTCGGAGGCCCTTATTGTTGGGCTTCAGGACGATCATTCGTCACTTCAAAGCTTCATCACGGGACTCGCTCGCCCGTTACTTGGTGAGTGCGTCGTCCCTGTCTTTCAGTTGTTTTGTTTGTGTTTCCTGTGGTACTCATTCGCTGTCTCCTGCTTAACAGGTCGTGTACTTGGTAGCCACGAAGAAGCGAGCTCGCTTGGCGCGAAGGAGTGCGTAAGCATGCTCGTTGACTCGGCAACGCTGTCGGCGACGTGCATCCGCGCCTACCTTCAGGAGATGTCGCCCACGGAGGTTATTCCCAGTGACCTCGTTGAGGTGTGGGAGTACTTGGAGAAGGCGCCCGCGGTCATGGAGTTCATGACGCGGTCGGCGTTTCGACGCGGGGCGTCGACCGCGCTGAGCCTGGGACTCGCTCACTTCCCCGAGGATTTCGACCTCGACGATGTGACGAGTGGGTATCCCTCGTCTACAGGCTCGGTGGATCTGTCCGAGGTTCTTAAGCTGCAGGAACGTGCCGCCGCTTACTCGGAGCGTGTCTGGGCGATGGGCGATCTTCTTCCCTACCAGGAAACGGTCGTCGCGCCAAACGACCCCGAGCCGCCACATCGGGACTTCAAGGTTGAACAACCGTTCCGCGCGGCGATGGCGGGTGAGCTGACGACGTATCCGTCGAACCCGTACACCGCGTTCATCCGGAAGCGCCGGGACTCTGGTGCATCATCATCGAAGCCTGCGGAATAGTGTAGTATGTCTAGATAAGTTAGTAGCAGTTCTGCCGAACAGGCATAGTTTGTAAATGTAAGACAATGCGATTTGCGATTGAATTGGATGTTGTATCCATTTTGCTAATGATTGTTGTGTTTTGATTTTGGATGAGTCCCCGAGCGCGTCCGCCCTTTGTGGGGTTCACCTTATATATGATGTTTTAGTTATGTCGTGTGTTTTGTTAGTTTAGTCGACTCGCCTGAGCTCGAAGAGCCAGTCGCAAGGCGACTCCCTTGAGCGCTCTGTACTTTACCGTTTTCCCGAACGCGAACGGGGTCGGGTGGCCGAGTCCCCGAGCGTGGTACTTGGTATTTCAAGGCGCGACTCGAGGGTGGTTGAGGACGTAGCGCGTTTGTGTAGGCGCGTCACTCCTGCCTGACCCGGGGGGTCAGTCGTGTGGCGAGTCCAGGGCGTGCTCTCTTACTTGACGTTTTCCCTGACCGATCGCGACGAACTGGTATTCAGTCCCCGAGCGTGGTACTTAGTCGTTCGAGTCGCTACGCCGAGGATGCGGAGGACCAAGGCCGCTGTGAGAAGCGAGGGCAGTTGTCTTGGTTTGCAAAACCAGTCGAGCTAGGCGACTCCAATGGGGCTCCGGATTGGCGTTTTTCGTGGACGATACAGGGCCTGAGATGACTCAGTGCTCCTATATCGCACTACTTGGCCGTGCCGGTCGCTAAACCAAAGGTTGACTTCTGCATGTTAGCATGATGCTGTTATTACGAGTGCGAGTGGCACAAGGCATGGAGAGTAGACGCAATTTGCGATGACTTGTTTCTTTTATTTCATAGCGACTGGAGATTACATATGTGGGGTTCTAGGAGTAGAACTTCCGGAGGAGGTTTACATTCCACGGCCGCTTGACGTCGAGTTCGCCGTCTCCGCGGACGTCGACGAGGTAGTAGGCGTCGTTGCCGAGGACGCGCCCGATGGCGAACGGGCCTTCCCACGGAGGGGAGAGCTTGTGCGTGCCCTTCTTGTCCTGGATGAGGCGTAACACTAGGTCGCCTTCCTGGAAGGTGCGGGTTTTCACCCGTCGGCTGTGGTAGCGGCGGAGCCCTTGCTGATAAATGGCTGTGCGCGATCGGGCGAGGTCGCGTGCTTCGTCGAGTTGGTCGAGCCCATCTTGGCGGGCCAGCTCGTTTGCGGCCTCCATATAGTGGACGACCCGTGGTGAATCGTGTTCGAGGTCGGTGGGCATGACTGCTTCGGCGCCGTAGACCATGAAGAAGGGGGTGAATCCCGTCGACCTGTTGACCGAGGTGCGGATTCCCCAGATGACGGAGGGTAGCTCTTCGACCCAACATCCAGCGGTGCGCTCCAGTGGTACTTGGAGTCGCGGCTTCAGACCGTGGAGGATGCTTTGGGTGGCTCGTTCCGCCTGGCCGTTGGACTCCGGGTGTGCGACTGACGCGAGGTCGAGCCGGATGTGGTGCTCTTCGCAGAATTCCGCCATTGCTCCCTTGGCAAAGTTTGTGCCGTTGTCCGTGATGATGCTGTTGGGGAACCCGTAGCGATATATGAGCTCGCGTAGGAACTTAGTGGCAGTTTTCCCGTCGCATTTCCGGACCGGCTTGGCCTCGACCCACTTCGTGAATTTGTCGACGGCGACCAGCAGGTGGGTGTAACCGGAGGGTGCCTTCTTGAAGGGGCCTACCATGTCCATGCCCCACACAGCGAATGGCCAGGTGACGGGGATTGTCTTGAGCGCCGAGCTTGGTACGTGCGTCTGGTTGGCGTACTTCTGGCACCCAGCGCATCGCTGGACGATATCGACAGCGTCGGCGTGTGCGGTAGGCCAGTAGAAGCCGTGTCGCATAGCCTTGGCGACCAGGGAGCGCGCGGCGGCGTGGTGGCCGCAGTCGCCTGAGTGGATGTCGTGTAGGATTTTACGTCCTTCAGCCGGTTGGACGCAACGCTGGAACACGCCGGTGACGCTGCGCTTGTGTAGCTCGCCGTCGATGATGGTGAAGGACTTGCATCGGCGAGCGATCATTCGAGCGCTTGTCTCGTCTGCGGGTAGGGTGCCGGCCTCCAGGTAAGCAATGTAGGGCTTGGTCCAGTCGTCTGGCTCGGTGATGAGTGCGACCAAGGCCGCCTCGGGTTGGAGGGGTACGCCGATATCGATCTCCCTCGGGGGAGAGACTGATGGTTTGGAGATCGTGTCGAGGAAGACGCCGGCGGGTGGTGCGAGTCGAGCCGACCCGATGCGAGAGAGGGCGTCAGCCTCTTCGTTTTTCCGCCTGTCGATCCACTCGACGGAGTAGCCGGTGAAGTGGCCGCCCAACTTGTCCACCTCTTGGCGATAAGCCGCCATGGTAGGGGAGACGGCGTCGCAGGTGCCTGCGACCTGTCCCGCAACGAGGTCGGAGTCTCCGTAGCATCGAAGGCGATTGACGCTCATCTCCTTTGCGGCTCGCATGCCGTGGAGTAGGGCCTCGTATTCGGCCATGTTGTTGGTGCAGGGCGTGAATTCGAGGCGGAGGATGTAGCGGAGCTTGTCGCCCTTTGGTGAAGTCAGCACTATCCCCGCTCCTGCGCCGTCCGCGTTTTTGGACCCGTCGAAGTGCAGGTTCCAGTAGTGTAGGTACGGCGGCTTTTCGGGCTGCTGGGCCTCCTCCCAGTCGGCGATGAAGTCTGCCAGTGCCTGGGACTTGATCGCCCTCCGTGGCTCGTATTTAATGTTGTGGACGCCGATTTCGACGGCCCACTTGGCGACCCGCCCGGTCGCCTCGCGATTGCGAATGATGTCTTGTAATGGTGCTGAGGAGACGACCATGATCGGATGCTCCTGAAAGTAGTGCGGCAGGCGCCGCTGAGCCCTGAAGACCGCATATACTAACTTCTGGTACTACGGGTATCGCTGGCGCGACTCGGTGAGGACCTCGCTGATGTAATACACCGGCTGCTGGACCGGGCACTCCTTTCCTTCCTCTGGTCGTTCGACGACCATTACGGCGCTGACGACGCGCTCGGACGCCGCGACGTAGACCAGCATGGGCTCTTTGTCTGCGGGTGCGGCGAGTAGTGGTGCGGCGAGTAGCACCTTTTTGAGGTCGCGGAGCGCGTCGTCCGCCTCCTTGTCCCACTGAAAGGTGGGATTCTTGCGCATCAGGCGGTATAGGGGCATCGCCTTTTCGCCCAGGCGGGGGATGAAGCGACTGAGGGCCGCTACACGCCCGGCCAGTCTCTGGACGTCGCGCAAGCACTCGGGTTTGCCGAGCCGGGCGATCGTGTCGATCTTCGTTGGGTTTGCCTCGATCCCTCGTTTGGAGACGACGTACCCCAGTAGTTGCCCGGCGGGTACACCGAAGGTGCACTTGCCTGGGTTAAGCTTTATCTTGTACTTCCGCAGGTTGGCGAAGGTCTCCGCGAGGTCGGCGAGTAGGTCTCCTTGGCGAGCGGATTTCACGACCACGTCGTCGATGTAGACATGGATGTTGCGGCCAATTTGGCTCGCGAGGTATTCTTGCATGCACCACTGGTAGGTCGCCCCGGCGTTCTTGAGGCCGAAGGTCATGGCGGTGTAGCAGAATGCTCCGAATGGCGTGATGAACGCCGTCTTTTCCTTGTCCTCGACGGCCATTTTGATCTGATTGTACCCGGAGTAGGCGTCGAGGAAACACAGTGACTCCGAGCCCGCGGTTGAATCGATTATCTGATCGATCCGCGGGAGGACGAACTGCTCCTTTGGGCAGGCGCTGTTCAGGTTTGTGTAGTCGATACACATTCTCCAGGTCCCGTTTTTCTTCTCGACCAGGACTGGGTTTGCTAGCCACTTGGAGTATTTGATTGGCCGGATGAAGCCGGCAGCGAGCAGGCGCTGCACTTCCTCGGCGATTGCTCGACGGCGCTCTTCATTGAAGGGCCGTAGCGACTGCTTGACGGGTCGCACTTTGGGGTCGGCGTTTAGTTTGTGCTCAGCGAGCTCCCTAGGGACACCAGGCATGTCGGAGGGTTTCCATGCGAAGATGTCCCTATTCTCACGAAGGAACTCGATGAGCGCGCCTTCCTATGCTGGGCTCATGCCTGTCCCGATCGTCACCGTCTGGCTGGGGTCGCCTGGGACTAGCTCAACGGTGCGAATGTGCGTCGTGGCCTCAAAGGTTGAGGTGTTTGTGCCCTCTGAGTTGGGCTTCTTGAGGATTGTGGGGTCGTCATTGTTGACCCCGCTCGCGTATTTGGCGAGCTCGTCGGCATGGTTAGCCTCTGCCGCGATGACGGCGTCGGCGAGTTCGGCTCCTTTGGCCTCGCACTCGGCGGCCATGTCAGGGTCGCCGTTGATGGTGATGACGCCGCACGGCCCTGGGAGCTTCATCGCGTTGTACGCGTAGTGGGGTGCCGCCATGAATTTGGCGAACGCCTGGCGCCCCAAGACGCAGTGGTAAGGGCTGTCAAAGGGCACCAGCTCGAAGACGATCCGCTCGGTGCGGAAGTTTGCCGGAGTGCCAAACGTGACTGGCAGCGTGACTTTACCGATCGGATACGCCTTCCGACCAGGGACGATGCCGTGGAACGTGGTGTGGGTTGTCTCGATCATCGACTGCGGGAGCCGCAGCCGTCGGAAGGTGTCGAGATAGATTATGTTGATGGAGCTGCCACCGTCCATCAGTGTCTTGGGGAGCCAGTAATCGCCGACCTTGGGCTTGACCACAAGGGCGACTCGGCCTGGGTACTCGACACGTGGCGAGTGGTCTTGCCGGCTCCAGGTGATGGGTTGTTCCGACCAGTTTAGGAACTGGGGGACGTCTGTTTGGGCCACCGCGTTGACGGCGACAGCTCGGGCGATGACCTTCTTCTCACGCTTCGTGTTGAAGCCCGTGAAGGTGTGGAGCGAGCCGGCTACGTTTCCGAATCTTCCGCCATTCGGCGGGTTGTTGTCGGTGTCCTCCCGCGCGTGCCTTGCCTTCTCGATTTCCCTGAGGGTGTGGCAATCGGCGGTGGTGTGCGTTGCGGGCTTTCCTTCCCTGCTGTGGAACGCACATGGTTGGTTGAGGAGCGCCGCGGGATCGAATCTTGGCTTGTTCTTATAACTGCCGCCGTCGCGCCGTTGCCCTCCGTCGCGGCGGTAACTTTTGGGCTCGCGTTGCGCGTGCCCAGCGTTGGCGACGAAGTCGACTCGCCCGTCATTGCGGCGCTTGCCTGTGAGGCGGGTGCCGCTGTAGCGCAGGTCGGTTCGTCGTCCGCCGTCGTTGCCGCCCGTGCGGCGTTGCCCTCCTGACTCGTCGTCGATTTCTTGGTTGGGGTCCTCCTCGGCATACCGTTTGGCGATCTCAAGGAGGTCGGGGATGTTGTTGAGTGTGCGGGCTTGTCGCTTGAGCTTGGCGACTAGAGGCTCGTAGCGGCACGAAGTCTTGAAGCAATGGATCGCGGTGTCCGGGTGGATGCCGGCCGCGTTGTACCAGAGCTCTTGCCACCGCTGGACCCAGTTGCGGGTCGACTCGCGGGGTCCCTGGACGCATCGTTCCAGGTCCTCGATGGTGGTGGCGCGGGTGTAGGAGCACTCGAAGTGCCTGACGAAGGCGTCTCGCATTTCCTCCCAGGAGTCGATACTGTCCTGGGGGAGCGTATTGATCCATTGCCTGCACGTCCCCTCCATCATCAGTGGGAGGTAACGGGCGGCGAGTAGGTCGGTGTGACCCGCGATCCCCATTGCCATGAGGTATGTATCAAGCCAGACCGCGGGGTCGTACGAGGAGTCGTACTTTTCTATCTCCTTTGGCGCCTTGAAGTTTGGCGGGTACTTTTCACCTCGGATCATAGGTCCGAAGCACTTAGGCCCTAGTCGACTGAGCGACCCCATCGGCTCGCCATCGCGGCGATTAGCTAGGGTGTGCCGCAAGTCGTCGGGCTGGCGCGCACGCCAGTTTTGGTTGTTGATGATGTGAGTGCGGGCGTCGACGGGTTCTCCGTTAGCGGCGACGAAGTTGGTCGCCGGCCTTGGATCGTTGGTGGAGAGTGCCGCGTTCGTGGGTCGGCGCTGGAGCTGCAGTGGCTCTGGTGGCGGGCAATTTAGAGTGTTTGCCCCCGCTGGGCGGCCGCTTGAGGCCGCCCTGCTTCCTGAGGAGCGCGAGTATACTCGCCCTTGCGAGTCGGCGCCCGCTTTTTGTTGCTCCACGGCCTTTGCGAGCAGGGCCCTGACATACTGGATTTGCAAGGTGCCGTCGCCGGTGGCCGTGAAGCTATCGGCTGCTGCTCGACCTGCCACGAGGTTGTCCATCGTGGTGGAGAACAACGGGAGGCCGTTCGCGTCTCGCTCCCGTGAGGAGACGACTATCCGCGGCTGGTCCCTGGGAGGGGTGTGGTTGGGCGGTGGTGGGGCGCCCATTGCCGTTGACCCTGGCGGGGGGCGAGCGCTTCCTCCTGGTGGCGCGTTCTCGCAGATCGCGCGCTCGGCTATGCGAGCCGGGTCGTTCTCGTCGTCGAAGTTCAGGGCGCGCCCCTGAACGGTGGGATTCAGGCGTGACCTGATCCGCTGCTGGTGGTAGCGTGACAGTTCCTGCGCTGTCACTTGCTCGAGGCGAAATTTCTCGCGCTCGGCCTGCTCTTTGCGTACTGCCTCCGCCAATTTCAGGCGGAGTTCCTCAACCTCCGTTGCCGTGGCGTTGGGAGGGATTGGGGTGGAGAAAGGATCCTCCGGCGGATCGGTGCCGGTGGCCATGTAGGTCGCGGCATGGCGACCAGCTCCGTCATGGAGGTCGGCGGAATTTTCCGACCTGGAGTCGAAGTCGAAGATCCCGAGGATGGAAGGGTCCTCGAAATCTCCCGCGTTGGAGACCTGAGCGATGGAGCCCGCGGATGAGGCCGCGGTGATGGATCCGGCGAGTGACGCCGGGGTCGCCGAGTCGGCGTCGTCGGTGAGGGCCGCATCTTCTGCGGCCGTCGAATTTTCGGCCACGTTGCTGTGGGCCGAGTTGTACTCGGAGGCGAGGCGGTGGATCGTGCGGACCTGGCTCTCGGAGAGCCGATCGCGTGGTGGCGACTCGCGGATGCGAGCCGAATCCTCCGAGGTGGTGACGTCGGTGAAGCCGACGAAGAGGCTGATCGTGCCGATCGGCAGGATCACGCTGTGCGTGACGGGCCGTGCCGCCGGGACGTAGCTGCTCGGCAAGATCTGGAGCATCTCGCCGATCGATATCATGCGGCCGGTGGCGACCGTCTTGTTGATGGGCAGATTGGATCTCGCCGCAGAACACCGGCCAGACCGGCCAGGCCCCAAGGTGGGCGCCACTGTCGTGGGAATGGCCACGGCAGATGCTGCAATCGGCAGCGAGTAGTAGAACGAAGGGCAAGGGCGGCCAGCCATCTGCGGTGCGAGATGAGGGCAAAGACACAGGGTTTTACCCAGGTTCGGCCCCCCGGAGGGTAAAGACCTACTCCTGCTAGATTGTATTATGGAAGTGTTTACAATGGGCGTACTCGGCGACCAGGCGGCGAGTAGCTTGGGTGTATGAGGGAACGTGTTTCTACTCACCCCTTAGGGAGGTTTATATAGGCTCACCTCCCCTAGGGTTTACATATCTCAACCGATTCGGTTACAACTTCGGCAATCATTCAAACCTAGACCGACTGGGCCTATCCACTCGCCCGGGCCTTCAGCTTCCAGTCGCCTGGTATCTTGCTGGGCTTCGATCCACTCGCCGTTCTGCAGGCCCACTCGCCAGCCTTTGGGCCAGTCGGAAACGTCCTGGTGAGTATACCCCAGTAGGCGTATCCCCATCAGAATCAGACTGAAGATCTCGACAATCGAGGTTCAGGAACAAAGGAGTGATGTAGACTCTGCATCGGATCTAGCGTAGATGATGTCGTCGCGTCGGAAAACACCGGAAGGCACGAGAAGGAACAAAGAGAAGTCCACCAGACGAAGGGTTCCTCGGATAGCATGAAGACCAGATGTAGCAACACCGTTACCAAAGGAGGAAGCGAAACCCTGAAGGTACGTTGGAACCCAACCACGAGAAATCCTGGACTCGAAGAGAGAGAAGAGAGCGGATTCAAAACATGCAGAGGTGAGAGGAGAGCAGCAGATGGGTAAGGAGTAAAATCAGACCTAATCAGAACTATCCAACCGATTTTTCAAAAATAGTTTTGACACTCTACTTCGGCCGTTAGCTAGGTTATCCTACAGGCTGGACTTGTGGGGTATCGCAACTGCTGAGCTCTGATACCACTCTGTAACACCCTCAGAATCGGCCCTATGCAAGTTTTAGCGCTTCCCGCCAAACCCGCATAGAAACGATTCAAAGGTGCCCACCAGGCACTTTCGTGCGGGTGGAAAACGAAGTAATATCATTACACAATAGTCCTCGATGGAACCCACAAAACATATATACAACAACGACTCAAAGAGTCAAGAATATAGATGTACAATACAAAGATCCAAATCACCTTTTAAACGATATAGCGTCCGAGTACGGACAAGATGCAAATTGAGCTAAGAGCCCTGAAGAATAACCAATGGCGTCCATAACCCTGCCCAGGCCAAGCCGGAAGGGTAACCCTGCTAACGACGTCGATCTCAAAACCTGCTTAAACAAAAGGGGTGCCGACAAAGGGCAAAGGAAAAAGAGAGAGCGGTCAGTACTGAGGCCAGTACACGGCGAGTCTAGAATTCGGCGGTCCTCGCCTACATAGGTATGGTGGACTGAAGCGGCAGCGCAGCATGCACTAACAACCTATAGAGACTCGATATAACTGGCGGCTATCAGAGAGGGATAAGAAAGACCTATTCGGAACCATCCTGATACTACCACCAAACATACCCATCCTCGTATTTCCCCCTCGAGACCAAACGAGGAAGTCAACCGAGGAACTCACACAGTTGACAATTTTTATTTATTCAGTTATCGTTGCAGCAATTACTAGTCAGGTATAGATAGTCATCCTGATATAATAAGCAGTGGGCACTTTTAGTTAACCATTCCGTTGTAGTTGCGACACTTACTAGTCAGATTCAATTAGCATGAGATATCCCAAACCCAGCAGTTGTTGGTACTTTTATTTAGCCATTCCGTTGCAGTGAAGCTGATTACTAGTCATATCGGATGCAAATCAAATTATAACAGTAAACTTTAGTTATAGTTGTCTATGATCGAGAACTGTGCTCCAAGTCGTCCATAACCGCGGACACGGCTTCTCGAAAAGATTTAACCCTGCAGGGGTGCACCAAAGTTTCCACACGCACCTACACCCTTGTTGTCGGATCAGGTAGGTACAAGATCACAAAACATACACCCAACGGTATGTCGACGGGGTTTCAGACACGACGTTTCCCAGACCCAAAGCAAGCACGGGGTGCCACCCCACTAAGCTACCCGCAACGAAGTTGGCCGGCTCCGGAACGGACCTAGGGTTTGCGTCAGTGGCTGTAAACGACTGGGAACCCGAAAATGTGACTGGGCTTGTCGATACCGCGAAAACACTCCGCTTACCTAAACAGTACAGGTGCTCCTCGCACAATCTTAAATTAAGCAGTAAAGCATGGCATAAGTACAGGATAGTAATAAAGCTCCAAACTACCTTGTGGCCCCAGTACAGTACTTGGAATCAGGTACTAAATCGATGGGGGTGCCCACACACCCCACCTGTGGTTAGTGCGCTCGATCTCGGAACAGGTGTCAAGAACTCGGGGTCCTACGGGACACCAGTGAGCGGTTAACATCCAAATATTGTCTATTACCCACCGGTGCCTCTGCATTTACCTACTTTCAATTTTAGTTATTAAACAGTAATTAAAGTCTTGATCACCTCCAACATTAAACATGCGGCATAACTTCAACAACTGTGGTACTTGGCGACACGCAACAGCATTGAGCAAGCGACTACGATGCGCAGGTCCAACTATCTACCAAACAACAGGTAATAGGATGTGTCCAAGGCAATATAAGGCCGCAAGGGATATCACGGGTACAGAAACTAGAGCATCGCAACACAGATAGCAATAGATCAACAGGAGGAAATAAAGACTATAAATGCAAAATAGGTAGAAGGGGAAGGGATGCTCGCCTGAAAACATTGTTGAAGGTTCATCCGAAGATCGGGGCGAAGCTCACATCAACTCATCGATCTTATCCGCGAAGAAGCAAAACACTAGAAGAAACACCGGATGCACTATTTAATAGGACGGCGGAAGATCCGGCATGATTATGATATGATGCATGGAATGGCAAAGATGTGATGCAACTAGGCAATATTAAGCGGAACCGGGGTTCCGACAATTACTTAGGTTTCATGTTGTTTAGATACCCTGCAATTTAAATGTTATCTTATCAAGGCAAAACATGACATTGGTTCGCTACACAAATTTACATGGGGCCAATATTAGACTAGATTTGCCCGCATATGGTCTCCATATTTAATTATAAGGTGAATCGGCATAATGCCGCCAACCCACATACAGGTATGCATGCATGAACAAATTAATATGCAACAGTTTTATATCTAGCATTTATAAAATAGGGGCTCGGGAAAGGTGCACACATCTGGGCTCGGAAGATCTTGGTTCGATGTGGTTCGGGGTCGGGGCTTCGGATCCGTGAAGGGGGCCTCGACGTTCCATGAAGGACTTGAGGTTTCCGGGCAGGAGATATTGGGATAGGGCATCATCGCCTCCGTGTTCCGGACTTCGGTGGTCGATGGAGAACTTGGGTTACCCGTTGGTGCGGTCTTCGAGTGGCACTGATGATAGACGAACTTGACGAATCATGAAGGTCTTGTCGTCAACGAAGATCTTGTCGACGGGAACAAATACATAGTGGCATACTTGGCAGCAGCGACAACATAGAACGGGCAGCAGGACACAATACATCAATTTTGCAAGGCCATGTCTCATTCAGACATACATCAATCACCCACCATCGTGGCATCTGCTGACCCAAAACAACATGGACACATCATGGAGGAAACCGAAACCGACGTGCAGGGACAGCGAGGAAGATGGCGTTGGGTGAGGCGAGGCTTGAACGACGGCGAGCTGGAGAGGCAGCGGGGCCGCGGTGATGCGAGCAAGGGCGGCTGCCGGCTGGTAGAGAGGAAGGAGAGGTGGCGGTGCCTAGGAGGAGGCGGGGTCGATGGTGATGGGGAGCTCGCAGGAGGAGATGATGGAGAGCTCGCGGGAGGAGAGGGCAGGGCCACGGCGATGTGCTGCGAGGAAGGCGCGGAGACGAGCGGCGCACGCACGGGAAGGGGGCCGGCGGCGGAAGCTCTGCAAGGGAAGATGAAGACGGCGGCGAGGTCACGGGATGGTGGGGTCGAGGAGGGCGTGGCCGGCCGGAAGGCGAGGCACTGCGGGGAGGCAAGGAGGACGCCGGAGCCCGAGAAGAGACGCTGGCGTCGCGGCCAAGCTCGAGCAGCCGATGGGCGCGGTGAATAAGGGCGACGGCGCTCGGCCAGAGAGAGAACGAGGCGGGACATGGGGGCGAGGAGTAGAGTGGCACGGGACGTGCGGCGGCTGCGGACGGGCACTTGCGGCGGCGGGAGCGAGCGATGGGAGGAGAGGAAGGCGACCGAGGCGATGAGAGAGGAGCGGGGGAAATCGGGGTGGGTCCAGGGAACATGTGAGAGAGGGCACGGTACGAGAGCAGAAGAGACCCGTCGCTCGCGACGTGGGGAGTGCGGGTGGAAGCGTGCGTGGTAGGTGTGTGTGTCCACCGGGGTGGTCCGGTGTGGGTCAGGTGTGTTGGGTTTGACTGGGGCGTGTTGGGTGTGTGCGTGTAGAGCCAGGGGTGGTGGCGGGAGTTGGGGTTGGAGTGGGGGTAGGTGGCGCGATGTGAGTGGGTGGAGTGGAGGAAGTGGTGAGGTGGCGCGAGGGGATAGGGTGGGGTGAGGTGGCTGGGGATGGGTAGATAGGCCGGGTAGGTTATTTGGTAGCTTAGGTTTTGGGTGTTCTGGGTAGGTAGGGTTTTTGTCTGGAGGTGGCCGGCTGGGCTTTCGGGCCTGGCTGGCTGCCTCCCAAAATAATTTAAATATTTTATTTATTAAAAACGAGGTGTTTGTAAACCGTTGGCAGACAAAACAAAACATTCCGGAGACCCGGGTTTTGGTTTTGAATTAAAGACGGGGCGTTTAGGAAACAAAACCAGGCTTTTCAAAATAGTTTTATGCAAACAAATGCAAGATGACATGACGATGCCCAAATGCAATGTGGCATGATGACATGAGCATGCGGTCATGATGATGCAATGCACAAAAATAACGCGATTTTCTAGTAGTGGTTTTTGCGGGGCGCCACATAGTTCTTACCAGTCCCTACAACGAGTTGCAGATGTGAATAACGTATCCGGTATCATATACCCAAGAACTATTAGGTGCATCAGCAAGATATATGTATATAACATTGCAAACAAGTGTACCTGAGTCGGAAGTCATACCTCCACTCTTGGCTTTATTAGCCAAATACTTGCTGCAGTCCCTCTTCCAGTGTCCATCCGCCTTGCAGTAGAAGCAAGTGGATCCGGCTAAAGGAGATGGCTTAGTCCTTGAGGAAGCGATTGGGACCAGGTCCTGAGCCTGCTTTCCTCCTTACTTAGCCTTCTTCTTAGTCTATGTTGGGGAGGTGACCCCGGATAGGGTCAAGACAGGGGAAGATAAAAGGAATTTCCCCTGTCTTATGCCGAGTTACTGTCTATATCGGCTGAATCATGTAAAGCTCGGCCGAGATAAGCACGACCATGGCACCTATGGGAGTAGATTATTCGGACCTTTACTCGGGCGGCTAGCATTGGCCAAATTCATGAGCAAATGCCACATAACTTACTTGAAAATGAAGCTACCCGGACCACAAGGGGTGATAACAGTAGCAGGAGATTACAGGAAGTCAATGGAATGTGCTTCGGCCGGATCAAACCTGGCCGAGTCATTGGTGATCGCAAGAGAGAAAAGAAGGATTCATGAGGTAGCGTCTCTCGCTCAGTCCGCACAACTGAATATGCCAGCATTGGCCAACCCGCATGGAAGCGTCTCTTTCCAGCCGACTAAAGAAACGAAAAAGGTCCAGATAGATGAGCAGTTCCCAGAACGCACCATCACCATTGGTGCCGGCCTAGATGCCAAATAGGAAGGCGAGCTCACCAACTTCCTCCGTGAGAATCGGGACATCTTTGCATGGTCAACTCAAGACCTGTAAGGGGTGCCGAGGGAGTTGGCTGAGCACTCTCTGCATGTAAGGCCAGGAGCAAGGCCGGTGAAGCAACCTCTCCACCGCTTCGCCGAAGACAGGAGAAAAATAATAGGGGATGAGATAGCTCGGCTCCTTGCGTCCGGGTTCATCATGGAAGTGCTTTATCCGGATTGGCTATCAAACCCGGTGTTAGTAGAAAAGAAAAAGGATGATCCAAATGTAGCCGTCGTATGGTGAATGTGTATTGATTACACGAACATGAACAAGGCGTGTCCCAAAGATCCTTTTCCTTTACCTAGAATATACCAAGTCATTGATTCGACCGATGGTTATGAGATGTTATCATTTGTAGACGCGTATTCTGGTTTCCACCAGATACTGTTAAATCCGGCTGATCAAATAAAGACTGCGTTCATTACCCCGTACGGGGCTTATTTCTATCGCACCATGCCATTCGGCCTGCGTAACGCAGGGGCAACGTATTAGAGATGTATGCGAAAATGTCTACATGACCAAATAGGGAAAAATGTACAAGTATATGTAGACGATGTGGTTATCAAAACCAAAGAGAGAAAAACGCGACTGGATGATATTCGGCAGACATTCGCGAACTTGAGAAGGTTCCGAATGAAGCTTAACTCGGAGAAATGCACCTTCGGTGTACCAGCTGGGAAACTACTAGGTTTCCTCGTATCCAGCCGAGGTATAGAGGCCAATCCAACTAAGATAAGAGCGGTAGAAAGGATGGAATTGCCGAGATGTCTAAATGACATACAGAAATTCACGGGTTGCCTGGCCTCGCTTAGCCGATTTGTATGTTGGCTGGGAGAGAAAGCATTACCACTATATCAACTTATGAAAAAATCCGATAAGTTCATTTGGACACCACAGGCAGATAATGCATTTCATGAATTGAAAAAGATGTTGGTCACAGCACCGATCCTGGCTTCTCCATTGTCAAAAGAGCCTATGTTACTTTACATAGCCGCCACAAACAGAGTGGTAAGTGCCATGATCGTTGTGGAACGAATTGAAGATGATAAATCAGTACAAAGGCCGGTATATTACCTAAGCGAGGTACTATCAGCCTCGAAACAAAACTACCCACATTACCAGAAGATGGCATATGGAGTATACATGTCGGCAAAGAAACTTAAACATTACTTCGAAGAACATCCGATCAAGGTGATCTGTGAAGCGCCCGTAGCCGACATATTGAGCAACAAAGACGCAAGCGGCCGAATAGCAAAATGGGCAATTGAATTGTCACCTTATGCTCCGCAATTCGATAGGCGAGATGCAATCAAATCTCAAGCGGTGGTCGACTTCTTCGTGGATTGGGTCGAGGTACAATATGAGCCACCATTACCAGATCCGAATTATTGGACAATGCACTTTGACGGCTCCAAGCTGAGGAATGCCTTGGGGGCAGGGATAGTGTTAACCTCGCCAAAAAGAGATCAGCTGAAATATGTGCTGCAAATACATTTTGCCGCGTCAAACAATGTATCCGAGTACGAAGCACTCGTCCATGGGTTAAAAGTGGCAAAAGAGATTGACATACGCCGGATCCTATGCTACGGGGATTCAGATCTAGTAGTACAGCAAGTATTAGGCAATTGGGACGCGCTAGATGCAAATATGGCCTTATATAGATTCCATGTGCAAAAACTCAGTGGATACTTCGATGGATGTGAATTTCATCATATACCCCGGGCATAAAATGACGCTGCAGACACGTTGTCAAAACTCGGATCAACCAGGCAATCAATTCCCCCGGGTATCGCCCTAGAACACCTGAGAAAACCATCAATAGCACCATCACCAGAGTCCGAATCCATCTTTATCCCGGCAGAATCAAGAGAAGATAGTATGCCGATGGAAATTGACAAAAAATGCAACCCGGAGTTTCCAAAAATGAACCCGGAGAAATCCGAGGTTGTTATGGACAAATCCGAGGTTGTTATGTCGGCAGAAAATATGGAAATAGATAGTGGAATTATCCCAGAGAAAATCATGCCAACATGGGCGCAACCCATATTTTCCTTCCTTAAGGATGCGACTTTGCTGAGTAATGAGGTACTGGCTAGACAGACAGTGAGAAGAGAAAAAGCTTATACAATCATAAACAATGAGCTGTATAAAAAAGCATCACAAGCGTGCTGCAAAGATGTGTTGACTCGGCGGAAGGCCAGGAAATCCTCCTAGATATACATCAGGGAGAATGCGGGCATCACACCTCGTCCAGAGCTTTAGTGGCCAAAGCATTTAGGCATGGATTTTATTGGCCAACGGCGTTGAAAGAGGCCAAATAATTGGTAGAAAAATGTAATGGTTGCCAAAGATATTCCAGCAAGATACATATGCCATCGTCCGAGTTAAAGACAATACCAATTACTTGGCCATTTTCTGTATGGTGCTTGGATATGGTGGGACCATTCAAGCCGGCCCGGGGCGGGATGAGCCACATTTTAGTCATGGTCGACAAGTTCACAAAGTGGATTAAAGTGAAACCAATAAAAAAATGTGATGGACCAACAGCAGTAAAATTCCTCAAAGATATTATCTTGAGATATGGTTACCCACATAGCGTTATTATTGACAATGGCACAAACTTTGCTGAAGGGGCTTTTGCTAGATTCTGCCAAGAAAAACACATAAGACTAGATGTCGCCTCGGTGGCTCACCCAACATCTAATGGGCAAGTAGAAAGATCTAATGGACTAGTATTGTCCGGAATAAAACCCCGACTCGTCGAACCACTGCAAAGGTCGGCATGGTGCTGGATCGAGGAACTACCAGCAGTACTATGGAGCCTCAGAACTACCCCAAACAGTTCAACAGGGTATACCCCATTTTTTCTGGTATATGGAGCAGAAGCCGTACTTCCAGCCGACATAATACATGACTTGCCAAGAGTTACCCAATATACAACCGCTGAGGTAAATGAGGTAGCTCGGCAAGACGATGTCGATTTGCTAGAAGAAGCCAGGGAGTTGGCACTTTCAAGATCAGCTATCTACCAGCAAGACTTACGATGATATCACAGCAAGAAAGTCAATCCAAGAGTGTTTAAAGAAGGAGATTTGGTTCTTCGGCTAGTGCAACGCACAGTCGGCATGCACAAACTATCACCCCCATGGGAGGGACCATTCGTCGTGAGCAAAGCAATGCACAATGATTCATATTAGCTAATCGATGCTCAATCACCAGAAAAGAACAAGCCAAACAAAGCCGGGGAAGAATCGAAAAGACCATGGAACATAGCTTTAATTCGTCCATTTTACTCGTAGGAGTCGTCTATGATACGTTGTAATATGACGCTTCAAGTTGAAGTATCGATTATGTATTAAACCTCGGCACCTTGAGCAGTGACTCGGGGACTGCCCTATGTTATTTCTCATTTAGGGTTATGTATTAAACCTTGGCACCTTGAGCAGTGCCTCGGGGACTACCCTATGTTATTTCACATTTTGAGTTATGTACTAAACCTCAGCACTTTGAGATTTAAACTTTGAGCAGTGATACGGGGACTGCCCAACGTTATTTCTTATTCCTGAATTATGTGTTAAATTTCAGGACCTCGAGCAGGAAACTCGGGGACTATGCTATATTATCCCTTATCTCAGACCAGGCATTAAAACCTCGATTTCTAGAGCACTGACTAGGGAATTGCCCCATGATTGTCTCCTGTTACAAAAATGGGTATTAAACTTAGGCACCCTCAACGATAGGTCAGAAGCTACCTTGAAAGATATTATTTCGCTTTCCTCAAATATGGGCTTCAGGATTTATAGCTCGATAGAGATCGAGAACACAATGGTTGAGCCGTCGAATTTATAAAGTCCAGGAAATATTAAACGCCGAACTAAGGTCAATCAAATGAAAACACACGGTCTGAACTTATGAGATTGAAGGCCACCAAAGCAAGTGAAAGGATTGTATGGACACCTAGAGGGGGGGGGTGAATAGGTGCTACTTCAAATTTTACTCTATTTCAAAGAAAGGTAAATTCTCTAGAATATGCAACTATGGTGAATTTACCCATGTGTCAATCAAGCACAAACTAACACAACACTAAGCAAGAACAAGTAAGTAAAGTGCGGTAAAGGATAGAAGTAACCAAGGGAGTGGACGCGGAGACACAAGTATTTGTTTCCCGTAGTTCCTTCCTTTTGAGGGGAAGTACGTCTACGTTTGGAGAGGGGGTGGTTTCAAACCACCAACGCCACCGAAAGGCCTCCCTTGTTCTCCGATGAACCTCACCCCAACGGGCTCGATTCACCTTCCACTATATCGGCAACCTTCGAGGTGGGAGCCGGCACCTTTACAACAAGTTCGGGGCACACATCGACAACTGAATTAGAGGCTCCCAAATACAAGCAAGATGTCAAGACAAATCAAAGACAAGCTTGTAAGAATCAAATCAAAGTTAGGGTTTCCAAAGAAACACTAGAGCTTGGGGGTCCTCAAGTGAATGAGGGGGAAATGAAGATCTCTCTTGGTGAAGATGTAAATCAAGGCCTCCTCCTTCGATTCTCCAAAGATCAATGACTTTGGATGGTTGGATGAAGAGATCTTGTAGATTTGGTGGCTCTAATGGGGTTGGTGTTCTTGAGCAGCTCGAGCAGCTGGAGGAAGAAGATAAGGGTCCGTTTTTATAGGCAGCCCCCTCCACGAACCGTTTTCTGACCGTTGTATAAAAGTCAGACCGGAGACTCCGGTCTACACCGGAGACTCCGGCCAATCTCCGGACCAGTCTCCGGACTGCCCTTCTGACTGACCCAGACCAATTCTGCACCAGCAACACCGGAGACTCCGGCCTTCGAACACTGGAGACTCCGGACTGACCAAAGTCCGGAGACTCCGGAGTAACCTCCGGTGCAGCCTCCGGACCCCTAGTCAGAATGTCCCAGCCAGGTCCTGGGAAGCACCACCGGAGCCAGAACCGGAAACTCCGGACCACACCGGAGACTCCGGTCTTGGCAGACCGGAGACTCTGGTCTGGAGTTTCCAGATCAGTGGCAAATGAATGTTGTCTTTTCCCAAGATTGTGTGTGCAGTTTATCAATGATAATACCAACCTGTGGACAATAACAAACAGTAAAATGATCCACTTGTTGTTAACGAACACCAAAAGTGATTATGACAATAAATGCCCTTTCAATCTCCCCCTTTTTGGTGTTCGATGACAGCAAGTGATTTGCATGGAATATCATATAACTGTGGCTCCCCCTGACTATGTGCAGCAAGATAATGAAGTAAATCATGTAAGGAAGATAATATCAACGATAGCACACATAGATCTCACATGAGTTACAATAGGTGTTGCACACAAGCACATAGTCATAGACACACATAAGAACAGCAGATAACACACATAAAGTTCAAGTTCGAATATCCAAATAAAAGGCAAATAAAGGAAGATAGTCACAAATCCCAAATTCCATGCAAAGCGATGAGAATGTCTTCTCCCCCTTTGGCATCGAAACGCCGAAAAAGGGAAAAGACCTATACTAGCGCCCCAATAACCCAGTAGTCATCGTCATCCTCGGCATCCTCATCCTCCTCCTGGTCACCATCATCCTGATCATAGTCATCATCATCATCATCCTCAGGGACAGCAGGCCCTTTGCCATGAGGGCGAGAAGAAGAAGTACCCTGATACCCAAACCCTGAGGTGACATCAGCAAACGTCTTCCAATCCACCAGACTTTCCCGTTGAGCATTCCATGCCCCAAATGAGAGTGTATGATCAGACTCTGTGGACTGCTGAGCCCCATGCTCATCATTGTATTCATCTTCACCTTCCTCATTATCCTCAGCACCCTGTTCCTTGATCTCTTTGAGAAGCTTCTCAATGCGGCGGTTTCTTTGGTAGGATGCATGCTGCTGCTTGCGAATGTCGATGTTCATGCAACAAAGGGTCCTTTCCCAAAAACTGGCCTTCTTAACCCTCTCATGCACATAGTCTCGAGTCATAGTAGGCATAGGGGCATTGGAGGCATTCTTCCTCCAAACTCTAGGTGGAGAGGGAGCCCTCTCTGTCTCAATCTCCTCATCATCATCATTCCCATAGCGACGCCTTGGAGCAGGCCCCATGTGCCCCTTCTGCTGCAGAGAGACCAGAGTGTGCACAGTGAGGTGTGGTGGTATGCCATGTGGAGAATCATGCTCCTGGGAGTTGATGAGCCTCATAACCAAGGGAGCATATGGAGGAGATTTCTTGTAAAGAATGGCATGGAACATCTCCTTGAAAATGAAGTCCATCACATCAATGGGTGCAGCATCAGCCTCAAGTCCAGCATTGAAGGTCCGGTGAGTATGGTATAGGAGGTTGACAAGCCCACCCCTGATAGCATCATCATTTCCAGCACTTGGAGCAATAGTGTGACGGAAAATCCTCGGCATAAGGTTGTAGAGGGTCTTGAGTCCCTTGGACCCCCCCACAACACCATCATCATACAGAGGTGCCAGCTTCAACTTGTTCTCACCCAAAGCTGCCGAGTGCATGCGCATCCCCACAGGAGTGGATACACCATGGAAGGTCTCAAAGATGGCATTGGCAAAGTCGTGAAATGTAGCCGTGTAGCGGGTGGTGCCAGTCATCCACACCATGGTCCTATCAAGGTCAGTCCCAAACACAACTATGGCATAGAACTGCTGGACAAGATGGACACTGTAGTCTTCACGCAGCTCCATCAAGTTGTAGAGACCCAGCTTCTCACAGATCCACAGGGCATCATTGAAGTAAGGGCTCTGGTGCATTTTCTCAATATTCATGAACTTTTGAGGGTAGACAGGTGATCTGGTGAGTACACCATACACATCCTTCATGAACACAGTCCGTTCTTTCCTCCAGAAACGAGGGTCATCACTGGTACGAGGCAGCGCATAGAAATCTGTCTTTCTCATCTCACGGTACTCCTCTTTAGACATCTTGGCTAGGGACTGGAGGTTGTCATACTTGGCTCTCTTTGCACGTTCCTCCCGTTCATCCCTCTCCTGATCCCTCCTCATGTAAGCTGCATCACGTGCCCGCTATTTCCGGTTGGACGGAGGCACGATAAACTGACGCTGAGCTTCATCATAGCGAGGATTGCCCCTTTGGGACTTGGCCTTGGTACAACGAGGACAGCCAGAACCATCACCTGTGAACAGCAGTTAGGGAGATAGCATGGAGATGAGTATATATATCCCAAAGATGCAGTACAAGAGCTTTGATGCATTTCTGGACTACTTTGGTTCACCCAACACCGGAGTCTCCGCACTAGATACCAGAGTCTCCGGCTCAGACCGGAGTCTCCGGCTCAGACCGGAGTCTCCGGTCCTGGGGACCGGAGTCTCCGGCCTGGACCGGAGTCGCCGGACCTAAGTCCGGAGTCTCCGGTCAGGAGGCTCGGGTATGAGATGGGAAGACGCTGGTGAGGGTGAATCTATTAGATCGGGCAATGCAACAAGGCTAAAGTACAAGAGTGCACGCAAACAAGTGATTCCAATGGACAAATCAGCAACAATCCTCAAAAACACATCTAGGGATGAACCCTAGGAGAAAAAGGAGAGGAGAGGTACCAGATCTGTCCATGGGATCAATTCCTCCGGTGGGAATGACCCAATGGAGGAGAGGGGAAGGCTGGCCGGCGGCACGGCGGATCCCGGGGGATTCTTGACCTCCGGGGAGGATTTTTGGAGGAGGAGGCAACGGGTTTGGAGGTAGGGGACGGGGTGAAGAATGAGGAAATACTGTACCAGTTCACCCCGTGCCCCCTTCTTTAAGTGACAAAAACCGTCCAGACCGGAGACTCCGGCCTACACAGGAGACTCCGGTCCTCCTCGACCAAAAGTTCCAGGAAAGGTGTTTGGGGACATATATGAGAGATAGATGGTTTTTAAGATAGGCAAAGGGCTTGTGTTGAGACATCAAACTGTGAAGAACCAACAAGAGCCATAGGGATTCAAAAAAATGTTCAAAAAAGCTCCAAGAGACTAGAATCAAGCAAATGACAAACATGAGTAAATGCCAACCTCTCAAATGAGAGAGGGCGGTGGCCTAGGCCACCATATTTGAGTATACTTGGCTTGGCACCACGAAGATATATCTTGGGTCCATTACCAAAACTCATCATTAAGCTCACATATCACTAAATGATATTAAGAGGAATGATTTTGATTGCTTTGGGCATAATGGGGGGAGGGATGGTCCAATCAATTAGGACCGCACTCCCCTATATCCATTCTTACACCTAAACCAAATATGAGATGAAACATAGGTGAGGGTGCAAGAATATCAAGTCAAGCTCCTTGAATCTACGATATTTAGTTCATTCCTCAAGTAGCAAAACCTTGCTTCATCAAGTGGCTTCGTGAAGATATTGGCAAGTTGGTCCTTGGTTGATACATATGATAGATCAATATCACCTCGAGCAACATGATATCTAATAAAGTGATGGCGAATTTCAATATGCTTTGTCCTTGTATGATCCACCGGGTTGTAGGCAATCTTGATGGCACTTTCATTGTCACATAGACGAGGCACTTTGTCACAATGGACACCGTATTACTTTAAAGTTTGCCTCATCCATAGCAATTGAGTGCAAGCACTAGCAGCTGCCACATACTCGGCTTCGGCAGTGGAGAGAGATATACAATTTTTCTTCTTGGAAGACCAACATACCAAGGACCTACCAAGGAATTGGCAAGCCCCGGATGTTGATTTTCGATCATCCTTGTCACCCGCCCAATCCGAATCCGTGTATCCACAAAGAGAAAATGTTGAGCCTTGAGGATACCAAAGACCATAAAATGGGGTATGAACCAAATATCGAAAGATTCTCTTGACCGCCATTAAATGGCTTTCTTTAGGAGCCGCTTGATATCTTGCACACACACCTACACTCAACACAATATCGGGTCTAGATGCACAAAGGTAAAGCAAATAACCAATCATAGACCGGTATACCTTTTGATCCACATCTTTACCATTTGGATTTTGTTCTAGATGAGTCTTTGTAGCCATGGGAGTAGGAGCTCCATTTAAATCTTGCATTTTGAATCTCTTGAGCATATCTTGAGTATAATTGGCTTGATTGAAGAATGTCCCTCCTCTCACTTGCTTGATCTCAAAGCCAAGAAATACTCTCAACTCCCCCATCAAGGACATCCGGAACCTACTAGTCATAAGCTTTGAGAATTCATCATTAAAAGCTTTGTTAGATGAGCCAAAGATAATATCATCAACATATATTTGGCATACAAAAAGCTCCCCATTGACCCTCTTAGTAAAAAGAGTGGGATCGATTTTCCTAACCTCAAAGCCACGGTCAAACAATAACTCTCTAAGGTGCTCATACCACATGCGTGGGGCTTGCTTGAGCCCATAGAGCACCTTATCAAGTTTGTAGACATGGTTTGGAAAGTTGGGGTCCTCAAATCCCGGGTGTTGCTTAACATATACCAATTCATTCAATGGACCATAAAGAAATGCACTTTCTACATCCATTTGTTGCAACTTAAAGTTATGATGTGCCGCATAAGCAAGAAGGATACGGATGGACTCAAGGTGAGCCACGGGTGCATAAGTCTCTCCATAATCAATGCCTTCAATTTGAGAATATCCTTGTGCAAACCAATCTAGCCTTGTTCCTTACTATAATTCCATGCTCATCTTGCTTGTTCTTGAATATCCACTTTGTACCAATAACATTGCGGCAATCCTTTGGCTTCTCAACTAACTTGCATACTTTGCTTCTCTCAAAGTTGTTGAGATCTTTATGCATAGCCTCTAACCAATCCGAATCTTCAAGAGCTTCCCACAATTTCTTTGGTTCAATCATGGAGATGTGAGCTTGGTGTTCACTGAACCTCTTCAATTATGCTCTTGTGGAAATACCTTTCCTTAGATCACCAACGACATTTTGTAGAGTGTGATCTCTTATTTCCAACATTCTTTCCTTTCTAGCTTCGCGACGAGCGTGGATCTCCGTGTTGTTTCTTGGAGGACCCTCTTCATCATTCTGATCCTCGTCTTGACCATCATCTTGACCTTGATCATCATTGGAGTCATCCTCTACATTGGGAGGCAAAGATTGACCTTGGTCTTGATCAAGTGCACTTCTAGCGTCAATTTGAGTTTGTCTCAAAGCAGCTTGTACGGATCTTCCTTGAAAAATTGACTTGGCACCACTTGACAATCCGTCGAATGGACCAAGCCCCCCTTGACTGGAGTTGACACTTTGATCACCATGTTGAGGGTCCACATCTTGTCTTTGGCTTGAGTCAATGTCCTCTTCGGTGGATGGAGCATGTTGAGGTTGTGAAGATGAGGGCTCCACTTGAGTGGAGCATAGTTCTTCTCGATCTGCCGCAAGGGGTTCCTCAACAGGGCGGATATATCCCACACCCATTCTTCCTATGGCATCCTGAGGCATTTCATCATCTGCATCACAAGCATCAACACGCCCCCCTTCGGGACCATCATATTCTTCGAAGGTCACACTACAAGATTCTATGATGGCTCCGGAGAGCTTATCATAGATTCTATAAGTGTGAGATTCGAGACCATAGCCAACAAAAATACCCTCTAATGCTTTAGACTCGAATTTAGACAAACGAACACCTTTTATGAGATATAAACACTTACAACCGAACACCCAGAAGTAAGATATGTTGGGCTTGTTACCGGTAAGAATTTCATATGGAGTCTTGTTGATTTCTTTGCGGAGGTAGAGCCGGTTTGAAGCATGGCAAGAAGTGGAAATGGCTTCGGCCCAAAAGTTGTATGGAGATTTAAACTCTGCCAACATGGTCCTAGCCATCTCAATAAGAGTCCGGTTCTTCCTTTAGGCCACACCATTTTGTTGAGGGGTGTATGCAGCGGAATATTGATGTTTAATCCCCTCATCACTAAGGAAATCATTCAAGGTGTAGTTCTTGAACTCGGTGCCGTTGTCACTTCTAATTATCAACGCGGGAACATTGTATTGCCTTTGGACCAAATTGATGAAGTCGATGAAGGTCTTTTGAGTCTCACTCTTCAATTTGAAGAAATAAACCCAAGAGTATCTTGAAAAGTCATCAACAATCACCAAGCAATATTTCTTCCCACCAAGACTTGCATGAGATGGAGGACCAAAGAGGTCCACATGGAGGAGCTCCAAGATCTTGGTGGGCTTGATGCGGTTCTTAGGCTTGTGAGGAGCATCATGCATCTTCCCTAGAACACATGCCCTGCAAACACGATCTTTGGCAAAGGAAACATTTTCTTTTAGTCCAACAATATGGCCCTCCTTGTGGAGACTTTGCAAAGTTCTCATATTGACATGGGCCAGTCGGCGATGCCATAACCAACCCACATCGGCCTTTCCGAATAAGCACATCGCACTTGTAGTGGCTTGCCCCGAAAAGTCCACCACATACAAGTCATGTTCGACATACCCAACGAAAGCAACCTTGAGAGACTTGCTCCACACGAGTACCACAAGATCATTATGTATAAAGACGGAAAAAACCCATCTTTCCAAGAGCACAGACTGAAAGTAAATTATACCCAAGGGTCTCAACAAGCATGATGTTCACGAGTGTAATGTCGTGAGCAACCACAACTTTGGCAAAACCCATTACCTTAGACTTTGACTTGTCGGCATATGTCACGGTGATTAGATCATCATTTGGCTTTAAGTCCTTGACAATAGACGAGCTTCGGTCATATGACTTGTGCAACCACTATCAAGCACCCACTTTGACCCTCCGGAAGCATATGTCTACAAAAGATCAAGCTAATTTTTAGGTACCCATTTTTCAATGGGTCCTCTTTTGTTAGCAACAAGGGTCTTGGGAACCCAAATAGACCAAGCAATATAACCATCATATGGGCCAACATATTCTGCATACACATCACCATAATAATCACGCATTAGAACATAGTGAGGGTTAGCACTACCCGCAAAGTCATAATGAGACATAGTTTTACCACTCGTGGTCTTACTACCCACAATGGCCTTGTTAGTTTCTTGTGTGGGCTTGGCCTTCTTCTTCTTGTTGTTCATCTTCTTCTTAGAATTGGAGACAAATCCAATGCCCCCTTTATCACCACTAGGCCTTTGCTTACTCAAAAGATCATCAATAGACTTGTTGCCTTGTGGAAATGTGGCCCTAGCAAGCTCCCCCTTCAACCTAGCATTCTCTTCAAGAATAGTTGTACTACTAGATGGAATGAAGTTACTAGGTGAAGGAATATTGGCCAATTGAGTTTGAAGCGTTTCATGGGACTTTGTGAGTGACAAGAGTTCACTCTCCAAAGCCTTGTGGGCCTTGTTAAGCAACCTAAAGTCCTCGGCAAGTTTTTCATGAACCACACCAAACTCAATCTTGTACTTTTTAGCACTTTTGTATTTAGCAATAGCATGATCACGCTCTATGATGAATTTGTTAACAATATTGTCATTTACCTCATCAAGCCCTTAAAGTTTTAACTCAAGTGATAACCTAGTTTCTTGTTCTTCTTCTAGAGCATTATTTAAAGCCTCTAGCTCAATCATGTGTTCATGCCCAAGTTTACATCTTACATCTAGAAGCTCTTGAGTATGTGAAAGTTGATCTAGGATGTTTTCAAAGTGTAACTTAGCATCTACTTTTAGGTTAGTCATAAACTCATCAAAGGCAATTAATTCCTTTTTAACATCAAGAGACATCTCATCATCAAGTTCATCATTATCTAAGGGAGTAGAGTGGGATGATGAGGATACCTCCGTTCCTCTTGCCATAAGGCAAGTGACGTTCTTGGTGGGAGAGTTCTAATTTGGAGAATCAAAGAGTGAGAATGTCGGAGTAGAGGGTGGTGGCTAGAGCAGCCACACCATGTGAAGTTTCCTCTTCCTCATCTTCATCATCTTCATTGTCGGAGGAGTATTCTTGATGAGTGATCCAGACAATTTCTCCCGACTTCTTGTTGATGGGATTCTTCTTGATGAAAGGTTTCTTGTAAGGTGCCTTGAGAGTCTTCTTCAACACAAGCTTACCCCATGATCTTCTCTCTTTTCATAGGGACAACTTGCTACAAAGTGATAGCGGTCACCACAATTGAAGCAAGTTCTCAATCTCGTTGTATTTTCTCTTTTCCCATCTGGGTTGCTTTTTCTTTGCATTTCCAACTTGGCCTTGGCGGGGTTCTTCCAAAAGTTCTTTGCATAGAAGTCCATATATTGGCTATGAGCAATCTTGACTTCATCGGGGTGGTCCATGGAAGGCCCTTCATCACTATCATCTTCATCCCCATGGTCCACAACTTTGGCCTTTAACGCAACATTGACAACATTGCTCATACCAAGGGCACGAGCACGGGCATCTTTGGTATTCTTGGCGGCAACCTTGAAAGCGGCCATCTCTTGCATAACTTCATTGAGGTCATGAGATGGTAGTTGTGTCTTCCTTGTAGACTCTTCAAGTCGGTGGGCTCAAAATGCATGAGTGCACTCACATATTTCCTTTTTATCCATGCATCATCCACATGTGAGGCACCCACATTTCTAAAAGCGGTGGCGGTGGTCTTGAGCCTTCGGTACATGTCTTCATGATCTTCACCTTCTTTCATGTAGAAGCCTTCGGATTCATTGCTTAGAGAATCATATCGGTTCCTCCTCATACTCTCATTTCCAACAAACAACACAGTGAGAGCATCCCAAGCTTCCTTGGCAATGCTAAAGTGCTCAATGTGTGGATAATCCTTTGTCCCCAAACCTTGTTGAATCATATGCAAAGCAGTGGCATTGAGTTGAATATTGACAATCTCTCTTCTTGTCAAGTTGTTTGGATCCCCAATAAAGAGTCCATGCTCGATGATGTTCCATAGTTCAATGCAAGAGCTGCGCACATGAGTTCTCATTAGTGATTGCCATTGAGCAAAAGTAGTAGACTCTTCTAGCTTAGGTGGGTCACCTCTATTGTACACATGAGGGTGAGGGACGGGAGGATCGGGAGAGTACCAAGAATCACGGTGCTCACCCTTCCCCCATCAAGTTGCATGGAGGAATTAGCGTTGTCTAGTTTGCCCCCTACCACCATACCCTCAGGGGATACCGAAGTATTCCCTTTAGGTACAACGGATGGTAGATCCTCTTGAGGAGATGGGGGTGATGAGCCATCTTTGTCTTTAAGAAGTTGCTCAAGCATCTTCTTGACTTCGTTGACCAAGGAAGAGCTCAATCTTGTTTCCAAGTTTCTGAGATCTTCCATGGTCACCGGGGTCAGATCACTACCACCATCCCCTTCTTGGCTACCCATATTCTCTTTGGCGGTAAAGCCCAAATAAAGAGCCGAGGCTCTGATACCAATTGAAAGGATCGTATGCGCACCTAGAGGGGGGGTGGTGAATAGGTGCTACTTCAAATTTTACTCTATTTAAAATTAGGGTTTGACAAGAAAGGTAAATTCTCTAGAATATGCAACTATGGTGAATTTACCTATGTGTCAATCAAGCACAAACTAACACAACACTAAGCAAGAACAAGTAAGTAAAGTGCGGTAAAGGATAGAAGTAACCAAGGGAGTGGACGCGGAGACATAAGGATTTGTTTCCCGTAGTTCCTTCCTTTTGAGGGGAAGTACGTCTACGTTTGGAGAGGGGGTGGTTTCAAACCACCAACGCCACGAAAGGCCTCCCTTGTTCTCCGATGAACCTCACCCCAACGGGCTCGATTCACCTTCCACTATATCGGCAACCTTCGAGGTGGGAGCCGGCACCTTTACAACAAGTTCGGGGCACACATCCACAACTGAATTGGAGGCTCCCAAATACAAGCAAGCTGTCAAGACAAATCAAAGACAAGCTTGTAAGAACCAAATCAAAGTTAGGGTTTCCAAAGAAACACTAGAGCTTGGGGGCCCTCAAGTGAATGAGGGGGAAATGAAGATATCTCTTGGTGAAGATGTCAATCAAGGCCTCCTCCTTTGATTCTCCAAAGATCAATGACTTTGGATGGTTGGATGAAGAGATCTTGTAGATTTGGTGGCTCTAATGGGGTTGGTGTTCTTGAGCAGCTCGAGCGGCTGGAGGAAAGAAGATAAGGGTCCCTTTTTATAGGCAGCCCCCTCCACGAACCATTTTCTGACCGTTGTAGAAAAGTCAGACCGGAGACTCCGGTCTGAAGACCGGAGACTTCGGTCTACACCGGAGACTCCGGCCAATCTCCGGACCAGTCTCCGGACTGCCCTTCTGACTGACCCAGACCAATTCTGCACCAGCAGCACCGGAGACTCCGGCCTTCCAACACTGGAGACTCCGGACTGACCAAAGTCCGGAGACTCCGGAGTAACCTCCGGTGCAGCCTCCGGACCCCTAGTCAGAATGTCCCAGCCAGGTCCTGGGAAGCACCACCGGAGCCAGAACCGGAAACTCCAGACCACACCGGAGACTCCGGTCTTGGCAGACCGGAGACTCCAGTCTGGAGTTTCAAGATCAGTGGCAAATGAATGTGGTCTTTTCCCAATATTGTGTGTGCAGTTTATCAATGATAATACCAACCTGTGGACAATAACAAACAGTAAAATGATCCACTTGTTGTTAACAAACACCAAAAGTGATTAAGACAATAAATGCCCTTTCAGCAAGGATTTAAACCAACAAGATCTGTTTAGACAGACTAATAACAATCACCATCATATGTGCCTCAACGACAAAAGGCAAAAAGGGTTCATACCACACAGAAAGTCGGACAATTGTTTCACGCACACCATACGCCCGACATACCGGGGATAAGTTTTTTGAACCTAAGGGGTAGCGGCTTGGTCAGGCACTGGGTGCTCTGAGGTAGACGACACCTCGGCCGAAGTTACTTCACCCTCCACAGAAGCAATAGTAACTCCGGGGGAAACCCTGGGCTGTTGAGAGACATTAGTTTGGGCTTGAGAGTGCCCAGTCCCTTTGGAAGATGATCGCGCATCGCCGTCCCCATCCGAGCTTGCGTTGGAGTCACCAGAAGTGTCCGAGTCGCCCTCACCCTCGTCCTGGTTGGCCGAACTATTATCAGAGGCATCTTCGACTTCGACGTCATCCGCTGGGTTGGGAAGAAAACTTGGTCCTTCAATCCAGTTATGCACATCAGCATACTCAACGAGCTGGAATGCACGAGCTTGACGGCGACCGACGAACTCTGGATCCTCAACCCAACGGGAGCCAGTGCGCAAGTTTATCAAAGGTATCGAGCGAAATGTCCTCGTACCAAGACATAATGACTGTGAGCGCCATAGTAGCACCAGCCCGTCCAGCGGATTCCCTCCAAAGATTTAACTAGTTCTGGGATGCCATTAATCTTTCCACCAGTATCTTGATCTCGTCAATATCAGGAGTCCTAGAAGTATTTGGCCAGAGAACATGGTAGGACCGAATGGCTGCTTGCACCAAATCCCTGCCCATAATCTTCATCGGACCAACGATAACCAAGAAATCTTCCATTGAGTATTCTGGGCTCGCATCTGCGGGGACACCTCGGCGCACGCGAGCATTAATCACCGCTCTAGAGCTCACGGGCCTAGCTTCCGGAAAATGATCTATGCAAAATAAAAGTATACCAGTCAAAAGTAAGAAAGAGGAGAAGATAACTCGGCCACGATCAAAAACTTATGATGAATATAGCTTAGCATTTTCTGAAGATCTTGAGCCCAATCAACCTTGGTCTTCTCAAAGCGAGTTATTTCCTCGCTCATCGTCCGAGTCTTAAGTTCGGCAGCCTCGAGGAGTTCCTTATCCTTCTGCAATTGCAGACTTAGCCGGTTCTTTTCTTCGGAGAAATCCTGATCAACTTTCTCTAACTCAGATTTCTGAGAAAGCTTGAGGGATTCCACCTCGGCGCGCAACCGGGTTATCTCGTCATCTTTCTCTTTCAATTGCGTCGAATGAGTGGTGGCTTGCTCTACAAAATGCAGCATCATATCAGGCATGGGTATGCATTCTTGATGCGACGCTGCAAGAGTTTGTAACTCGGCTATACCAAAGCCAGAAGGTTATAAGAAACTCAGGATAAGCTTTGAACGAAAATTGATAGAGGAAAAGAATAACTAACGTTCCAGAGCTTTAACTTTCTTCTCAAGACGGATATTAAGATTATTAATATTACCTGATTACAAGCAAAATGAGTTAGCACCTCAAATCGAAAATATTAATAGCTTAAGGGACAACGCGGATATTTGTTACCAGCTTTCTTCACCACGGGAAGAACTTTTTCATACTTTTCTTGCAACTTCTTATGCGCAAAAAGCAGCCTTTGAAATTCAGTTGTCCGACGATCATGAACAACCTAAGCGATAAATAAAATTACACAATCAGATACCTGCGGTTAACGTAGATCCGAATCAAGCAAAGCGTATCTCGGATCTAGGTGGTTGGATATTCAAAGCTAAGACAGGTCCGAATTAAGTAAAGCTTAACTCGGATCTAAGCGGCTGGATATTTGAAGCTCACACAGATCCGAGTCAAGCAAAGCTTAACTCGGATCTAGGTGGCTGGATACTCAAAGCTAAGACAAATCCGAATTAAATAAAACTTAACTCGGATCTAGGCGGCTGGATATTTGAAGCTAAGACAGATCTGAGTCAAGCAGAGCTTCACTCGGATCTAGGTGGTAACATGTACAAAGCTAAGACAATGAGTCAAAATCATACTGGAAACTTACTAGGAAAAATAATGCACTTAAAGCTTAATAAAGCTTCCAAACGAATAACAAGTTATTCGGTTGCAAGCTTCGGGGACTAGAGTATATATAATATCATTCGAATAACTAATCAAATGTCAATAAAAACAATTACCTCGTTCATCTTATCGATGTCAAGCACAATCTTGGCAGCCATATGCAAGCGACTGCTGATGTCGGAGAGTTGAAATGGCTGACTGCTTGGATTGCCCTCGAGCTGATCAGCAGCGTTCCAATTATTGGCATACTCAACCAAGGAGCCGAGGCTGTTCCCACTCTCAGTACGAGTCAGGAATTTACCTCGGACGCGTTGTGTAACCACCGCTGCCGCGGGACTCTTGTGGAGAGTGAGCTGAGTATCAGCGGCCGGGGTGACAACGGTCTTAGCAGAGGAAACCCCCTTGCGGAGCACATCAACAATCTTAGGTTGAGAAGAGCTGGCAAGTCCTTTCTGAGATGAGGGAGGTTTGGTGAAGACGACCTTCTTAGCCTTAGAAGAGGTGTCGGCAGGAGCTGTTACCTCGGCACTAGGGGTGGCGTCCTTGGAAACAAGAGGAACTATAATTTCTGAGGGCGCCGAGATGGTGATATCCTCGGCTGGAGTTGGAGTTGCGGTTGAAACTGTGGGAGCCAAAGGAGTCTTGGGGGAAACTCTGGGGTTCACGACGGGGGCAGCGGCTTCGGTAGGAGGATCTACTGTACGAGTTACGTTGGCATCATCAACGGAAACCACGGGTGCATCTTGATGAGGTGATGTTTGATTCGGAGCAGGAGGAGAGTCTATGCGAGCAGAACTAGGAACTCTGGTATCTTCAGGAGGCGGAGGAGAGGGCAGCCGAGTTGTATGACTCTTCATGCTTGGACCACTGGGCTTAACAGAAAGAGGAGAGCTGCAAAAGCACAGAGTCAAATCAAAAGACAGAAAAAGAGAAACAAGAAATACAAATGAAAATGAGCGTACCCAGTAACTCCGGGCATAGTTTTACGCTTCAGAAAGTGCTGGGATGACTTTTTAGTTCGCTTCTTGGGAGCGGCTTCAGAGGCACCTGTTGGAGCGGCACGCTTCCTTGAGGTAGCAGGAGGTTGGGAGGCGAGAGGCTCGGCGTCGTGCACCTGACCGGCCTGATTAGCTGGGGAAGTAGAAGCCGGAAATGCATAAGAGATAGGCATTGCGGCGACTACCTCAAGAATTTGGACGTCGTCCGAATCACCTTCCTCCCCGTGAGACGAGCTCTTGCCACGGGCACGAGCCGGAGCGAGGTCTGACTTGGGAACAAACTCCTCCGAGTCAGGCTCCCCGCTATCCAGTGTGTTCCGATCTGTGGTCCACGGGAGGGCCAGAACCTCGGCATCTTCAATATTCTGCTCCGCAAATCTCTGCAAGAAAAGAGACAAAGAGGAATTAGAAAAAGGAATCACAAACGCAATTAGGGGGCAAAACGTAAGTGCGTGAACTTACCTCGGGAGGGGGATTCCCGCGGGTGAACGGCTTCAGTCCCCAGGTCCAGTCCTCCGGCATCTCCGTCTTAAATATAGCTCGGACACGCTTGAAAATAAGATAATTATCGAGCTCGACCGTTGAGACTCGGTTGGGATCGAGGGGACCGCTCATGTAGCAAAGCTTGTGCGTGCGATGCTGGAAAGGGCAGATTCGGCTGCTGACGAAGGTGGTCATCAGATCCTTGCCACGTAGCCCGGCTCGGATCAACTCCTTCAGCCGAATTTCAAAGGCCTCGGCCAGAGCATGGCTCTTCCTGGGGTTGTAGGTCCAGTTCCTCTTGGAAGGGGGGGCGATGGAGAAAGCAGGGAGCCGAATCTTGTCTTCCTTTCCAGTATTCTTGACATAGAAAAATGGTCTATGCCACTTCTTGCAAGATTCGAGACCGGCAACACAAGGAAAATCGGATTTTCTCCGAGGAGTGATGGACGCGGCCCCACACTGAGTAAGTAACTTCTCAGAGGGATGGAGGGATTTGTCTAGGACGATGTTAGAACGGATCTGGAAGAATTTGGACCATACGTGCACAGACGGACAGAGGCCAAAGTATCCTTCCGAGGCCGAGATAAAAGCAGATAGGGAAGCAATGGCATTAGCCGGAAGATGATGCGGCTGAAGGCCGAAGTAATCGAGAAATTCCCTAGCAAAATCGCTAAGGGGAAGACCAAACCCACGAGCGAAATGGGACATGAAGACAACATATTCGCCTTCGTTGAGTACGGGAGAAGATTCGCTGTCGGGTAAGCGACAGCTTACCTCGGCAGGAATCCGGCGAGTCCTAATCAGCCACTCGATCTCACGACGAGTGACGGAGGAACCCTGCCAGGAGCCCCGCTCTGGACTAGACGCTACATCGTCGTCCTCCACTAGCGCGCCGCTAATGGAACTCGACATAGGGTCGCCGGAGGAATCCACAGAAGAGGAACTAACGGCGGAGCAAGGCTTAGAGGTGCAGGGCCCCGTCGTGGCTCTAAGCGAGGACGGCGGCGGAACAGAAAAGGAACCACCGTGGGAAGGCTAAAAAGTAGCAGATGCGTCTAGAGAGAAATCTAGGCAAGGATACCGCATAAAAACTCACCGGCGATGGCGCCGGAGCAAGCGCACGGGGACGAGGTCGATGGAGCAGAGAAGCTGTGGCCTCGCTGTCGGAGATTTCGACGGTGGCGCATCCGCTGGAGCACGAGCAGACGCACGGGTGCGAGGATAAGGGCAACGGTGAGCTAAAGAGGAAAGTAAACCCTCTAGCCCCGTGCTCCTCTTTATAACCGCGCGGCCCTGGCGGTAGTGGGATCGTGCGTGAGGGTGCTAACCATGTAGATCGTGCATGCGGCGGAACCGCTCATGGCTGAGTGGAGCCACACCAATGACCACACGACGCATGAGACGATCAGGACCCCTGACCGATGCGATGCGTGAGGCGCCGCAGTGCCGACGCGACAGGCATAGTAATTACTGTGGCTTGTCAGTGGGCACTGTAAAGGAACAAAAAACTAGAGAAACAATGATGAGTGTTACACATAGGATGAGGCTTACACAAGAAGCTACACAGATACCTCGAACGGGAAAAAGTAACTCGGAGATGAGGAGAAATGAATATTGGGAAACTGATGTGGCCTGGCCGAGGTTACGAGCAGGACCACACCAGCTTCGGGGACTAATGTTGGGGAGGTGACCCCAGATAGGGTCAAGACAAGGGAAGATAAAAGGAATTTCCCATGTCTTATGCTGAGTTACTGTCTATATCGGCCGAATCATGTAAAGCTCGGCCGAGATAAGCACGACCATGGCACCTATGGGAGGAGATGTACACTACCCGACCAACATACGAGTTAGGTCGGACGAGTAAGTCCGAATAATCTAAATGCAGGAGAAGGCCAAGTCGAGTTAAGCGAGACAGGGCCGAATGACATGAAGCTTGCAGGAGAAGGAGGTGCCTATAGTCAAACCCTAGCCACGGGCTAGGAGGAATCTGAACAGAGCCAAGCACAAAGGACAAGGCGCAGAGCAGTAGAAGGGCAGAAGGAGGTCACGGAGGTGACAGTCCTGGAGCCCGAGGCGTGCAGGTGGGGTTCTCTGGAACTTTGCCGTCATTAGAAGGGCGACACGGAAAGGAGGTCGCCGAGTTACTATATTAGGACAAGCATAATCTAGAGGAGCCAAGGCTCCCCTTTATAAGGAGAGGCTGTGGCATCCCGCAAAAACCACTACTAGAAAATCGCGTTGAATTTGTGCATTGCATCGTCATCATCATGCATTGTTTGCATAAAACCATGTTTGCAAAGCCCGTGTTGTTTTCTAAACGCCCCTCTTTATTCAAACATCAAAACCGGGTCCCCGGAATATTTTGTTTTGGCCGCTATCGGTTTGCCAATGGCCCGTTTAAATCAAATAAAAATTATATTATTTTTAGTGGGGACAGTCGAACGGGCCAACCCGACCCGAACGACCACCCCCTGTTTTCAAATCGGTCCACCTATCTGCCCCATCTAATTCCTAAAGCCACCCACCTATCTACCCACACCCAACCCTCCACCTCACCCTGCCCAATCCCCACACGCCACCTCAGCACACCTCTCTCCCTCCACCAATCCCTCCCTGCCACTTCACCACTCCAACCCCCCTCCTCTCTCAACCCCCACCAACCCAAGCAGCACACACACGCGCACGCATGCGGCTGCCAGCGGGGTCCCACCCTGCCCGCGGGTCCCGCCTGGCCCACCTGCAGCCAACCTGCCCCCCACCTGCCCCAGCACGCGGGACCCACCCTGTCCCCCCACCTACCACGACTGCCCCGCTCGTCCCCAACCTCCCGCCGCGCGTCTCCCTCCCCTGTGCTTCTTCCTCCTACCGCGCCCAGGTCCCCCGCTCAACCACCGCCTTCTCCGGCCGCTGCTATTCCCCGCCTCGCCCCTGCGCCGGCCGCACCCCCCCCCCCCCCCCGCGACGCCGCCAGGCCCGCAGCCCACCTCCCTCCTCTGCAACCCAGCACCTCTCCCCTCACCGCCCCAGTCGCCCGCTCCGCCCCAATCTCCGCCGCCCTCACCACCTTCAACCGCCGGACCCCGCTCCGACCAGCCCCCCCCACCCGGAAGCCGCCGTCGCCACCTAGCCCCGACGCGGCCGCCGGCGCTCGCCTCCGCTTCGAGCCGCCCCACCTCCCTGCCTCGCCCCGCCTCCGGCACCCTGCGCACGCCGCGGCCAGCAGCCTCCGCAGCCGCCGCTCGCCCAGGTGCCCTCCGCGCGCGTCGCCTGCTCGCTCTGTGTCCCCACCTCGCCAGCAAGCCCGCGCCGCTGCAGGGCCCCTCCGCCGCGCCCCGGCCCGCCTCGAGCCCGTGCTCGCCGGCGCGCCTCTGGCCGTCGCCCGACCCCGCCCGGAGCCACCTCGCCGGACCGCCCCCGAACCGCCGCAGGCTAGGCGCCGCCCGGGCCTGCTCCTCGCCGCGCCCGCGTGGTCTCCTCGTCGAGCCGCTCAAGCCCGCGCGCCGCCCCGTGTCCCGCCTCCGCGCGCCGTTTCGGCAGGCCCCGCACCGTCCGCCCCGACCCGTCCGCTGTGCTGATGCGACGCCCATGTCCTCCTCTCGGTACCGGGCCTCAAGGCAAACTCTCGTGTTGGAGGTATGGTTGTGTGCTGCTGAAGATCCTCGGACCCGATGGTCGACGACACGGAACGCTGAAGCCTCCATCTCGGATCCACAAGTTCGGCCACGCGAAGCCAAAGACCGCAGAACGCCAAGTTCTCCCTCCCGAACCCCGAAGACCGAACCCCGGTACCGGACAAGTTCTTCACCCGAGGGCGACAAGGACTTCTTCACGGATTTCGGTTCCCCGACACCGATACGACAAGATCATCGACAGAGAACCCGAAGAACACATGTGCGACAAGTACTCCCTCGAGGACGACAAGTATTTCACCCCGGACACCGAGCCCGCTGAGAACCCCGATGCGACAAGTGCCTCGACCCGAACGCCATGATCGTCGACATGACCCGAAGACCGCGAATGCGACAAGAACGGCACCGACGCAGAACGCCTAGTACTTCTTCCCGGAACGCAAGATCTGCCCCGTTACCGAGAGCGAGAGAACGATACCGTCGAACCCTGGACCCTGTCGAACCCCGAACCCCCCGGAACCCCAAGATCGTCGAGAACCCTGATGTGTGACCCTTTTCCTCGAACCCTATTTTATAACATAACAACTTGTTGCATGTTTAATTGTCATCTCGCATGCACATCTGTGGTTTGGGGGCCTTAGGCCGATTCACCTGAAAATTAAACATGGGGCCCATATGCGGGCAAATCTAGTCTCATATTGGCCTCATTTAAACTTGTGTAGGAACCGGTATCTTATCTTGCCTTGTTATAACAACATTTAATTGCGGGGTAATTAAATAACTTGAACAATTTAATTAATTGTCGGGACCCCGGTCCCACTTAATATGGCCTAATTGCATCGCACTTTGCCATGCCATGCATCATACATGCATCATGCCGATCTTCTGCCGTTGTATTAAATATTGCATCCGGTGTTTCTTCTAGTGTTTTGGTTCTTCGCGGATAAGGCCGTTGAGTTGATGTGAGCTTCGCCCGATCTTCGGTTGAACCTTCGGCAATGTTTTCAGGCGAGCATCTCCCTCTTTCTACCTATCTTACTTTTATAGTATTTACTTCCCTCCTGTTGATCTTTGCTATCTGTGTTGCGATGCTCTAGTTTCGTACCCGTGATATCCCTTGCAGCCATATATATAGCCTTGGACACATCCTATTACCTGTTGTTTGGTAGATAGTTGGACCCGCGTGTCGTAGTCGCTTGCTCAAGTGTTTTGCTTGTCGTCAAGTACCACCATTGTTGGAGAATTGCCGCATGATGACGTTGGAGATGATCATGGTTTTAATTATTGTTCACTTTAATTCCTGTTTAACAACTAAAATTGAACTAAGCAGAGGCATCGGTGGGTGATAGGTAAGATTTGGTTTCCGATCGCCCACTTGTGTCCCGTAGGACCCCGAGTTCTTGACACCTGTTCCGAGATCGAGCGCGCTAACCACAGGTGGGGAGATATGGGCCCCCCATTGATTATTACCTGATTTCAAAGTATTGTACTGGGGGCCACAAGTAGTTTGGGGCTTTATTACTATCCTGTACTTATGCCATGCTTTACCGCTTTATTTACGATTGTGCGAGGTACTGCACACTGTACTGTTTTGGATGCGGAATGTTTACGCGGTATGGACAGTCCCTGTTTGGGGACCTGCTGTCGCATACTGCCATTGCCGCAAACCCTGAGTCCGTCTCGGAGACCGGCCGACTCCGTTGCGGGTGTCGACTCGGTGGGGTGGCCCCCCGTGCTTGCTTTGGGTCTGGGAACGTCGTGACTTAGGCCCCGCCGACATACCGATGGGTGTATGTTAACTGATCTGGCAAAAAGGGTCGAAGTGCCTGTGGATACTTTGGTGCACCCCTGCAGGGTTAAATCTTTTCGAGAAGCCGTGTCCGCGGTTATGGACGACTTGGAGCACAGTGCTTGATCATAGACAACTATAACTAAAGTTTACTGTTTTAAATTGACTTGTATCCGATATGATTAGTAATCAGCTTCACTACAACGGCATGGCTAAGTAAAAGTACCAACAACTGCTGGGTTTTGGGTTATCTAATGCTAATTGAATCTGACTAGTAAGTGATGCCACAACTATAACGGAATGACTAACTAAAAGTGCCCACTGCTTACTTTATCAGGACGATTATCTAAATCTGACTAGTAAAGTGCCACAACTATAACGGAATAATTAAAACTGCCAACTGTGTGAGTTCCTCGGTTGACTTCCTCGTTTGGTCTCGAGGGGGAAACGCCAGGATGGGTTTGTTTGATGCTAGTATCAGGTTGGTTCCGGATAGGTCATTCTTACCCCTCTCTGTTTGACGCCAGATGTTTCGAGTCTCTATAGGTTGTTTAGTGCATGCTGCCGCTGCCGCTTCAGTCCACCATACCTATGTAGGCGAGGACCGCCGAATTCTAGCCTCGCCGTGTACTGGCCTCAGTACTGACGCTCCTTCTTTTTCCTTTGCCTTTTGTCGGCACCCCCTTTTGTTTGAGCAGGTTTTGAGATCGACGCCGTTAGCAGGGTTACCCTTCCGGCTTGGCCTGGGCAGGGTTATGGACGCCATTGGTTATTCTTCAGGGCTCTTAGCCCCATTTGCATCTTGTCCGTAGCTGGACGCTATATCGTTTTCAAGGTGATTTGGATCTTTGTATATTATATCTGTATTCTTGACTCTTCGAGTCGCTGTTATATATATCTGTTCTGTGGGTCCCATCGAGGACTGTTGTGTAATGTTATTACTTTGCTTTCCACCCGCACGAAAGTGCCTGGTGGGCACCTTCGAATCGTTTTCTATGCGGGTTTGGCGAGTTTTGCTCAAACTTGCATAGGGCCGATTTCGAGGGTGTTACAGAGGCTTGGATCCCTAAGAGGGGCATCGGCTCATTCTATACCGTTAGGCTGGCAAAAGTTCATCTTCTCTTCCTGAATACAGCTCAAGGAGCACTTGTAGCCCGAGAGAGGAGAAATAAAGATCTGTGTGTTAGTCATCTGTGTGTAGAATTAACTACATCTTCCCTCCCCAGATCCCTCTAGCATCCATTGGCCCCATACTTTAGCCTACCCATGGCATCTACCGTGCCACCACCACGACAGTCTAAAAACTCTTCTTGAACTTAGCCTTATTCTGCACCATCAACACTTGACTGGCGCCCTTTTTGAGATCCACCTCTGCCTGCTTGAGCATGCCATGCAATTCAGTGAGCTTCTTATCCATACCATGCATGTGGTAGTTCGAAATGAACTACCCATATGCACTAGAAAGAGAGTTCAGAATTATATCCGTAGCGAACTCTTCGCTTATGGGGTAGCCAAGCCTCTCTAGAGACTACACGTAACCAACCATTTTGATCACATGCGGACTCAGTGGATCACCATCCTTAAGCTTGCAACTCAACAAAGCCTGAGAGACTTGATACCTCTCAGTCTTCGCTTGATCCTGGAACATACTTTTGAGGCTTTCGATCATATCGTAGGCCTCAACATGCTCGAACTGCTTTTGCAAGTCCGGTTCCATGTGAGCAAGCATAAGACAGCTAATATCCGTGGATTCATCCTTAGCCCGATGGTAGGCATTGGTGGCAGCGACAGTCTCATTCTCATTCGGCTCATCTGGAAGTGGGTTGTCTAGTACATGGTCCTTCTTTTCTTGTTTGAGAACAATTCTCAGATTGTGATACCAGTTGGTAAAATTAGTGTCGTTTAGTTTATCTTTCTCAAGAATGGTTCTCAACGCAAAACCGGATATCTGAGAGTGACTGCTACTTGGTGCCATCATCTACAACAGAAAATATGCAAAACACTTAAGACATGTATTCATAAAAGAGCAAGCATATTAAACACTTTAATATTTTATGCTCCCACTACAACCAACACCCCTCCGATGGTTGCTTAGTGACTCAGGTCCTAAATAAGCAAGTCGGCTAGTGAGCTTTAGCATCACCGCTAGCCGCCAAGTGATCTAGGTAGACAACTCCTTGTCAACCGCATCTCATACGACTCCTGTTGGACGGGTGGCATCACATGCCCCGGCTCCCATCCGACTTTTCCCCGAGTCCCACAACCGTTGTGATAGACCCGTCTAGATTACCGAGTGTTTCCGCAGTAAGAGTTCGACTCGAACCCACCTAGTCGGAAAGAATTGGCAGCACCTCAATTTTATGAACCCACTACCAAAAATGTCCGACTTGTGATGGTGCAAACACTGGCGGGGAAACCGACTAGACCTTCTTTGAGGGATTAAATTTTACCGACTATCTAATAGAGGTAAAACAGAGACATAACAATAACACAGAATAAAGCAATTATAATGTGAAATGGTATGGCTCTCTTCATGGCGATCTCCATCTCCACAAAGCCTGTAATCCGACTCGTGCCAACTCTTATCACTTCTCGCCTTACTCCATGTCGCCGAAATGTACATCGCCTTGCTTGCCATCCGGGTTCTCCAAACAGCTACACTAGCTTAGTAAGTAAATTCCATGGAGAATCCAACACGCGGGTCGTTATACAATAATATGACAGCACCTAGGCTCCAGCCGGCTCACAAAACCGTGATTCGTAGATCACGTATGAATTACACACATACATCACATGCACATGAACCATACCATTCACAACTTCCTGCAAAAACAAGTTATGCATAGATATGCTATCTACCGATGTTGTGAAACTCGCAACAACGTCTAACGCGCTACGATAGGGCGAAGCCGGCGGTCCAGACATGGATTCCGACCATTGTTCCAATTAGATCAAACTTTTGATCTTCGATCACCGCCTGTGGATTTACGTGTCACGGTATACCCCGATGGCGGAAGCCGACCGGTAGGGGTATGTCGTTCCACGACCTCAACAGTATGATCACAGAAATCAGATCTACCATTCCCTGAGTACAGTTGATCCAATCAACCTCGTACAAAACCGATCTATCTCATAGATTGACCACCAAACAGCATATAGATCTCATCTACAACCAAAACGCATATCACATATGCGAGATCTCGAGCCTAAAACCAGAAGCTATTGCTCTGATACCACTGTTGGGCCACGTAGAGATAAAACAAAATTTTCCCTCTAACATGGTGATCCCAAGATCTAGCTGAGGTAGAAAGCCACAAGGTTTACCACTAGACATGCAGTTCCGGATTATTGATGAAGCGCGTCAGTTGATGCGGTGCAGTTCTTTGTTATCCGATCGTCCTGGTGCTGATCGTACATCACCTCTGCTGGTATCCACACGTACAAGAAGGAGCACCGGCGGCGAACTGCTAGGTTCGAAACGTCGGCAGGACTGCTGTGGAGCAAGGGTTTCCAACACATGGAATGACCTAACCAAACAACGATTAACCCTTCTGGGCTACGGTGCTCCACTATATATAGGGAGTGAACGTGGGCTCCACTCTCGTGGCCCATTCACTAAAGCCCATATAAAACTAGTCACCGTGAGTCCGACTCACTGACTCAGTCCTAATCCGGCTCGGGTCCAACCCAACCAGATATCCGGTTCAGATCCAATCCGAACTTGCTCCCGCTCTTAAGTGTGTGACCCCATAGGCTCATGGCTACTTGGACACGATTAGAGTCCGACTCTCAATCGATCAGTCGGTAGCGGCTCCTAGCAGAACATGCCAACTCCCAAGTACCAAAGAGTCATGACGACTTGCCTTTCCAATGCAACTTGCATCCGAGTCCCTTTTGCCTCACGATATACCTTGTCAGACTATAGGCGAATATTTGTCATCCCTTAAATAGTACAACTCTCTTCTCGATCTGAGATAAGTGATTCACCCAACTAACTCTTAGTCGATCGCCTTGGTTAACACTTAACCGAGTCGTGCATGTCCATGCTTTCCGAATCATATCTCATGAGAGGGCCCAGGAATATCTCTCCGAGTGGAGGGGCAAAATTCCATCTTGGTTATTCACATCACGCAGCTTGATTCTTAGTCGACCCGAACTCTGCCTTTATAACTGCCCAGTTACGGATCAGCATTTGACAGAACCTTAGTCGGTGATCCTCAACCCGGACTATGCAATAACCTTAGGTATAAGGATTACATTGATTGAGACATACAAATGACAACTTGTTCGTTGTACCTCAATATGGGTCAATCCGAATCGCTAAACTCTTTAGCCGAATCTGTGTAAGTTGGAATAGCATCTCCATGCCCATGACAAGTGGAACCGAGTCATCAAGCAAACTTTCACATTGTTCTAAGTTGTGTGTCCAGCACAACCTCGACGACCAAGGATATTTAGTACAAACAACATGAATGTATAGTTCCACAACCGAATCACATATTTAATGACACACATCAGATGTTTATACAAGGACAACTTTATATCTTTATGAATACAATGGTAAAACATCATCATACATGATCGCCTCTAGGGATATTCCCAACACACCCTAGTATAGGCACCTCCCCTATGAGTTTGTCCTCCCAACCATGACCATATGTCATCTTGGGAACTGCACAGGTGGACATTCATCATGAGGTAGCCTCAGCTCAAACCTCTTCCGCAAGGGAACCCATACTAAGATATATAAACTTCTAGTTAAGCCCTACCCAAATTCAAGTATTGTGGTTGTACGGTAAACTTGGAATGGTATCGCATCCGAACCCAACCATCAGTTTTTATAAAGGGCTCATGCTCATGCCTCAACATTTTCATCATCAAATCATCTTGTGTTCACAACACATGTCAAAACATTTCAATCGAATGAATCTTCATTCCAAGGTTTTCATAATCATTTTCACCAAGTGTTCCCATCTAAAGTGATCAATTTTATGCTTAGCACTAGCCACTAAGATTGAGGGTATTCACTAATGAGGGGTGCTAATCAAGTGTGACTATCCAAATCTAGTCTCATGCCTTAGTATGACATCTAGTTCTAACTACTTAGGCCTAGTTTTATGCTCTTTATGCAATCTATACCATTTTTTCAAAACTCACAAAGCACTAACTCAAGTAATAAAGAACTTTGGTAAACATAAAAGAATAAAGCTTGCAGGTTGATACGTCGGAAACATGTCTATAATTTTTGATGTTCCATGCTTGTTTAGTATCTACTTTGCTTTGCTTTGTCCACACTTTGAGGTGATTTTCATATGTTTTCTGGTACTAACATGTTAACAAGTTGCCACAGTTCTAGTTCCATGTTTTCTGCTATTTTTGGTTCCAGAAAATCTAGTAAGGAAATATTCTCAGAATTGGACGGGACAAAATCCAAAGTCAATATTTCACCGAGGAGAACACGGGGTCCAGAGGAGAGACGGAGGGGTGCCATAGGGCGGCTGCACCCCCAGGCATGGGCCCACCCTAGGCCACGCCTGGGCAGGGTGTGGACCCCTGGCCGCCTCCCAGTCTCGCCTCTTCGCCTATAAGAAGCCCCCTATGCCTAAACCCTAAGCACCCGATCAATATTCCACGAAACCGTCTGTAGCCGCCGCCACCATCGTCCCTAGATTGGGGGGATCTGAAGCTCTTCCCGGCACCCTGCCGGAGGGGAGATCATCCCAGAGGCCTTCTTCATCATGCCAGCCTCCGGTATGAAGCGTGAGTAGTTGCACCTTGGACTACGGGTCAATGTAGTAGCTAGATGGTTGTATCTCCTCCTTGTGCTTTCATGTCTAGATCTTGCGAGCTCCGTTCATGATCAAGATCTCATCTATTTGTAATCATGCATGTTGTGTTTGTGGGGATCCGATGGATATTGAGATTACTATGTCAGATTGATTAATGGTTTTGTCTTATTGACTCTATCATGTCTGTGTTGTTTGTGATCTTGCATGCTCTCCGTCGTTAGTAGCTATCTTGTCCAAGTAGTTGCTAGTGACTCCAAGAGGGGGTATTTATGCTCGATAGTGGGTTCATGCCTCTATTTAATCAAGGGAAGTGACAGAAATCTCTAAGGTTGTAGATGTGCTATTGCCACTAGGGAGAAAACAACGGTCTCTTGTTCATGGAACAAGTGGATTGTTTACCTTACACAATTTGCTTAAAGCAGCTGTCTATTTCTTGCAACATAATACTGGAGGGGGTTCGGATGATAACCCAAAGGTGGATTTCTAGTCATAGATGCAGTTGGATGGCGGTCTATGTATTTTATTGTATTGCCCAATCGAATCTCATAGGATCTATATGTCTAGTATTGCAATGTTATGCCTTGCTCAGTCCTGTCAATTGCCCTGCTGTAATTTGTTTACATAGCATGCCATGTTTGTTTATCTAAGGAGAACACCTCTAGTGAACTATGGACCTCGGTCCAATCTTTACCATTGATACATCTTCCATTGTTACTATTTACTTGCTGGAAACCATCATCACCTTCCACACTATACAGTTAATCCTTTGTTACAGCAACCGGTGGGATTGACAACCTCACTGTTAGTTGGGGCAAAGTCTTGAGTTTGTGTTGTGTAGGTTTCCACATTGTTTGCATCACCTTTTAGATGTTTCCTTCCTCCTACTGGTTCGGTAACCTCGGTTTCTTACTGAGGGGAGACTTGTTGCTGTGCTGCATCATACCTTGCTCTTGGGGTTTCCCGACGAAGCGCTCCACGTTGACGTAGTGCCATCAAGATTTTCTGGCGCTGTTGCCGGGGAGGCTAAGGACGTCTTCACAAGGGGAGTCCTTATCAACCTTTCTCTTTACTTTGTTTTTGGTTTGCTTAGTTTCTTTTGCTTGGTTTTGTTTGCCTCTTTTTATTAAAAACTCCAAATTTTTTAGTTTAGTTTAGTTTGCTTTCTCTTATAAAAAACACACAAAAAATAGTTTCCACTCTAGTTGCCACCTTGCTCTAGCTCACCATGTTGTTCCCCAAGTTCACCCTGAAGGACCTTTCGATAGGTAGTGGCTCTATAATTGGGAAAGAAAATATTGAAAAATTCTTTAATCATGTTAGCAAGCATGAGGATATTGAGGATAGATCTATAGCAGAACTTGCTCCTAATTATGAAATTGCTGCAGCTTCTTTAGTTCATATGTTGGAGGATAGGTTTGTTAGCCTTAACCCCATGATGCAATTTTTGTTCCTAAAACTAAAAGAAGAAAAGAATGCTGAAAAGAGAGAAATTATTCTTAAAACTTTACTAAAAGAGTTCCATGATGTTCCTAAGGAAGCCAAAAAGGTATTTGAGCGTTTTAATATGCTAGGCTAATGTGTAGATGTTCTAGGTACTTCGGATAAAACCAAACCTAGAGAGGAATTTAAGATACCCATACCCTTTAAGCTTGTTGGGATGGATGAAGCCTTTGAAAAGAATTTTGATTGGATTGTTCCTGAAAATCCTTTTGATAAAAGTAGTGAACCAAAGAGAGATGAGAAGGGATCCTCCAAAACTCCTTTGGATGAGATACCTTTCATAGTTGAAGACTTTGCAAGTATTGATGTTAATGCTTCTTCATTTGAAAATACTTGATTTCTTGCTTCTTGTGCCTAACTTAAAGGCATTAAAGAAAAGTACTTGTTGGGAGATAACCCAAGAGTTTCCTTGAGTCTTGGAAGTTATTACTTCAGTAATGACCTCTACTTATCCTTTTTGTTTGCTTTTTGTGCCAAGAATGATCTCTAATGAGAGGAAAGTAAGATTCGGGGAGTTGCTGTCCCGAAACAGATTTATGTCCTCCACCATAAAAAATCGTGAGGAGTTCTGTAAGTCGGATTGAGCTGAACATTTGCGAATAAATCCCCCAATATGTTAGATAACTTTCGTTAGTTCAACACTTTTTTATTTGAGCAACAGAAGTTCTTCGAAAAAATCGGTTTCTACCTGCCGGTCTGTTTTGACAGATTTCTGCCATTATTTGCATTTGCTTCTTATTGAATCCTTTTTGGGTTATTTTTGGGAAATTGAGCTTTTTTAAGGAGTTTCTACAGTATCTTGTGTTTTAGTGAAAGTTTTGCTGTTCTAAAGCTAAACCCAAGGGACTATTATCTTTTGAATACACTAATGTTGCTAATGAAGATTGTGTGAAGTTTTGTATGAAGGAAAATTTCAGGTGTAGAGAGAGAATGATGTAATGAGATGAAGAATGGACAAAAGCTCAAGCTTGGGGGTGCCACCCCGGTGTCACCCCAAGAAATATCCAAGAGGTACAAGCGTCAAAGCTTGGGGATGCCCAAGGAATTCGCTTCTTCATCAATAAAAAGCTCAGGTCTCTTTCTAGACACTTCATTTTTATTGTTTTAATGCACTGTTGTGTTGTTCTTGGAGCGTATTAGTTTTCGTTTGCTTTGATTAGTTTGTTTAGTTTGCTTGAATAAATTAGTTTGGACCCCCGTTCTCGTTGTGTTGTTTCAAATAAGTTGATTGGTGTTGGAAAGGAGTAGAAAGTTCTTGTTTGAAAGTGCAAGAGGAGCTTGCATTGACTATGACTTAGACTTTAGCATGTCATGATAGGTGTTGTTTTAACCTTATGCTTAGTGATTATTGCTGTAGCATGACTTGTTCCAAACAATTGGGATTGCTTAGTGTGCCTTGAAGGAATCATGCGTTGTTTTAGCATGCAAAAGCATAATATTGTGGTATTCTCCTTTGATGTTTTGTTTGGGTTGACTTGGCACATGCCCACACCATGTTATGACTATGAACAAGTCACCATAGCCTCTATGATCATTTATTCCTTGACTTGTAGTACCACTCTATGCTTTGATTAGTAATGTTATGTCGCTCTGCATGATTATGGCCATTATTGCTCTCTTAGTTGGTTGCTCCTAGTCTTTTGCTAGCCTCCACTGAAGGGAATATGCCCTGAGAGGCAATAATAAAGAGGTTATTATGTATATTCCAAGTATATGATAGATGTGTATTTTTCATGCTATAATTGTATTAATATGGAAACGTCAATACATGTGTGTTTAATAAACAAACAGAAAGTTCCTAGTTATGCCCCTCTCATAAACTTGCTCGTTGGTTAACAATATGATCAAGGTTTCCTGATCATGGACATTGGATGTTGTTAATAATGAGATCACAACATTATTGGAATGGTGTGATGAACATTTATTCGAAGTATAGCATTACAATCAAAGTCATTGAGTTTATATTTCTATAACATCATACGAAGTGATCCTAATCCTTAGACCATGAGATCATGTTAATCACTAACACCGAAAGAGTATCTTGATAACATCAAACGTCACACCGTAATAGGGTGATTATAAAGATGTGTTCAATACTACTAAAGTGTTATGTTGAGGCCCATGGATCGAGAGTGGAATTTGTTCATCCCGATGACAGATAGATATGCTCTGGGCCCTCTCGGTGATATCACATTGATTAGCTTGCAAGCAAGTGATTTGATCACTAGAATGTTATATCACGGGAACGAGAAAAGAGTACATGTTAGTAACGAGATCAAACTAGGTATGGAGATACCGATTATCGAATCTCGGACATGTAATATATCGCGAAACAAAAGTATTAAGATACTAGCGTAAAAGGTTCTCACGATCACAAGAAAGTCATCGTTGAATGTGTGGGAGTCAGTATGGATATCTGGGTACCGCTTCTGATTATTGATCTGAGAGGGGTATCGATCATGTCCTCATTATTTGCGAACCGTAGGGTGACACACTTAAGAGACACCGACACCATTTGGAGCAAAAGTTTCATGCTGAAAAGAATAACAAGCGCAGGAATTTATTTCACTAGATACCGAAACTGGTTTTTGGGTGAAAGTGTAGAAAGTGTTTTTGCATGTGAAATGAAATACTAGCAAGGGTTTATATGTGAATGTTTGTCATTAAAGTAATTGACAAAATTCTGAATAAATAAAAGGAGTTTTATTTAATGAGAGTTTGCATTAAATTTGGTGGAAATTTAATGGGAATTTGAGTGGGTTTTTGAGTGGAGAAAATTGAAAGGGATTTTTGTGAGTGGAGCGTCCACCCACATGAATGAAGGAGGGGAGGGGGCAGCCCCCATGTCCGGCGGCCACCCCCTTGGGTGCCCCCCTCCTCCTATAAAAGGATCCCCCTCCCTCTCTCTCTCACTCACACCTCCTCGTGAAGGATCTCTCTCCCCCTCTAGTATTTATCCCCCATGGTCTCGGACTAGCGAGATACATGTTCCTGGTGGCTATTCGGCAAGAAAGAGTTGTGCTTCCACTGCATCGCTGGAGCGAGGAGGCAGAGGTTGCTCGGTGCCTCGGACGTGTGTGCGAGCACAGATGCACCACTGATTTGCGGCGCTAAGACTTCCTCTCGATCTTGAGATCGGCAAGAGATCGTCTACATCAACCACGAGTTAAACCTCGTTAAGCTTTGTCGATCTTCAAGGGTATGTTCTCTATGGATGTATATCCGCCCGTTGCTTGTATTTAGTAGATAGATCTTGGTACATAGTTTTTCCCATTGTAGGAATTTTTTTGTTTTCTATGCTGCGAACCCTACAGTGGTATTAGAGCCGGATCTATGCGTAGATGCTTTGCATGGGTAGTACACATATGAGTATGTGGGCGATGATGATCATGTTATTGCTCTTAGTTGTAATTTGGATATTGGTGGCATAGTGGGATGAAGCGGCCCGGAAAAACTTTGCATGTCCTCGCACATGAGACCTGTTCCACGCTTGACATGTAACTAGTTTTGCATAAGTGGCTAGAGGGTGTTTGTCTCTCCTACTATAGTCAATATCTAATTTGCAACGAGTTGTCAACAATTTGGTTATCCTCGTTGTGGTTCATGTTCGTAGGTAAGAACGGTGCTATCTTCGAAAGCCCTAAGCCACGTAAAACTTGCAATGGATAAATTAGAGGCGTCTAGTTTAGATTGTTGTTGGGATAGTGTCATGATATGGTGATATTGTAAGTAGAAGTATAAGTCGATACTCTTACAACACACATAACGTGTAAGTTCCATAGACCTTGTCCTTACAAATAGAGGTATGATAGTGATCATACCACGATGCACATGATGGAGATCAAGTGCAAGAACCGTATCATTCCACTTATTAACATGTGATGTTTATTGCATCTTATATTGCTTGTTTGGCGTTTTACTAGCATAATAATATGATCCCTCATTTATATATCATGATAAAAATGTGTTCTCCCTTAAGTATGCATCTATTATGTTTCGTCGCTCCAAGACATAACGTGATGACCTGGTGTTCTTGGATCCACGATCATATTTCGGGTGTAAGACAGTTACACATGCGAATACTAAGGTTCTTACTTGGCGATCCTAGCATGTACATACATGGCCTCGGAACACAGACCGAAAGCTTAAGCATGAGTCATATGGAAGATATGATGCCCATTTGATGCTCTCCTTTGAAGCTACACCGACTCACGTGATGATCGGACTTGGTGTAGTGGATTTGGTTCATGTAGTCACCAAAAAGGCACGAGGGATGTCGTTTTTGAGTGGGAGTTCGTTCTTAATTTGGATTAGTTGAAATCAATCTATCATAAACTTAGTCTAAACTTTACAAATTTGGTTGTAGATGGCACCACCTGCTTTTTATTCAATGTGTTCATGGAGAAAGAGAAACTTGCAATGAACGGTAGCAACTTTACCGACTGGGCCATGAATTTGAGGATTATCCTCACTGCTGCACAAAAGCAATATGTGCTAGAAGCGCCGCTAGGCCCCCACCACTCGATGATGCCCCTGACGAGGAAAAGAATGTCTATCAGACTCGTCAGGAGGACCACAACTTAGTTCATTGTGGCATATTGTATAGGCTAGATCCTGAACTTCAAAAGCATTTCGAAAACGGCAATGCATTTGATACAATGGGTGAGTTGAAAATGATTTTCAACACACATGCTGCTGTAGAGAGTTACAATGCTTCAGAAAAGTTCTTTAGCTGCATGATGGGAGAGAAGAGCTCCGTAAGTGAGCATGTACTCAAGATGTCGGGTTACGCTGATAAGCTTGTGTCCTTGGGAATAACGATTCCCATTGACTTAGGCATCCATCGTGTTCTCCAGTCTCTGCCACCTAGCTATAAGAGCTTTGTGATGAACTATAATATGCAAGGCATGAAGAAGTCTCTCCCCGAGCTTATGTCAATGCTTAAAACTGTAGAAGTGGAGATCAAGAAAGAACATCAAGTGTTGATGATCAATAAGACCACTGGTTTCAAGAAATACAAGAAGGGTAAACAGAAGGGAAAGTAGGGCGATAAGCCAGTTGCCGTGCCTGAAAAGAAACCCCGAGTTGGCCCTAAGTATGATATCGAGTGCTATTATTGCAAGGAGACTGGCCACTTGAAGCGCAATTGCCCCAAGTATTTGGCAGACAAGAAGGCCGGCAAGGCAAATAAAGGTATATATGATATACATGTTATTGATGTGTACTTGACTAGTACTCGCAGTAACACCTAGGTATTTGATACCGGTTCAGTTGCTAATATTTGTAACTCGAATCAGGGGCTGTGGAACAAGCGACCGCTAGCAAGGGGTGAGGTCAAGATGCGTGTCGGCAATGGATCAAGCGTTGATGCGATCGCCGTCGGAACGCTACCTCTCCACTTACCATCGGGATTAGTTATAAACTTGAATAATTGTTATCTGGTGCCAGCACTGAGCATGAAACATTGTATCTGGATCATGTTTGATGCATAGTGGTTATTCATTTAAATCCAAGAACAATGGTTGTTCTATTTATATGAATGAAATCTTTTATGGTCATGCACCGATAATGAATAGTTTATTTCTGTTGGATCTCGATAATTATGTTAGACATATTCATAATGTTGATGCTAAAAGGATTAAACTTAATTATGATATATCCGCATATATGTGGCACTGCCGTCTAGGTCATATTGGCGTTAAAATCATGAAGAAGCTCCATTCGGATGGACTTTTGGAATCACTTGATTTTGAATCATTTGATACATGTGAGCCATGCCTTATGGGAAAGATGATTAGAACGCTGTTTTCTGTTTCAATGAAACGGGCGACAGATTTATTGGAAATTATACATTCTGATGTGTGTGGTCCAATGAGTGTGTCTCCGCGAGGTGGATATCGTTATTTTGTAACTTTCACGGATGATTTGAGTAGATACGGTTATATCTACTTAATGAAACACAAGTCTGAAACCTTAAAGAAATTCAAGGAGTTTCAGAGTGAAGTGGAAAATCATCGTAATAGAAAGATCAAATTTATATGGTCCGACCGTGGAGGTGAGTATCTAAGTTACGAGTTTAGCAATCATATGAAAGAGTGTGGAATAGTTTCACAACTCACACCTGTCAGAACACCATAGCGAAATGGTGTGTCGGAATGTCATAATCATACTTTATTAGATATGGTTCGATCTATGATGTCTCTAACGGACTTACCACTATCATTTTGGGGTTATGCACTAGAAACCGCTGCATTCACTTTAAATCGGCCACCATATAAATCCGTTGAAAAGACACCGTATGAATTGTGGTTTGGAAACAAACCTAAGCTGTCATTTCTTAAAGTTTGGGGATGCGATGTTTATGTGAAGAAACTTCAATCGGATAAACTCGAACCCAAAACGGAAAAATGCGTCTTCATAGGATACCCTAAGGAAACTATTGGGTATTCCTTCTATCACAGATCCGAGGGCAAGGTTTTTGTTGCCAAGAATGGATCATTTCTAGAGAAAGATTTTCTCGCTAAAGGCATGAGTAGTTGGAAGGTAGAACTCGAAGAGGTTGTAGAACCTTCTCTTCATAGTATGGTGAGAAACGCAGCGCCGGAAGTCATTCCGGAGTTGGCTTCACCAATTGAAGAGGGAACTAATGATAATGATCATGAAGCTCCGAAAGAGAATACTACCGAACCTCGCAGGTCTAGCAGGACGCATGCAGCTCCCGAGATGTACGAAAATCCTGTTATGAATTTCATGGTTGATGAAATTGATGACCCTGCGACGTATGAAGAAGCGATGATGAGCCTGGATTCCAACAAATGGTTAGAAGCCATGAAATCCGAGATGGAATCCATGTACGAAAACCAGGTTTGGACCTTGGTGGACTTACCTCACGACCGAAAGGCCGTGGAGAATAAATGGATTTTCAAAAGGAAAACTAATGTTGATGGTAATGTGACCGTCTATAAAGCTTGACTTGTTGCAAAGGGGTTTCGACAAATTCAAGGAGTTGACTACAATGAGACATTCTATCCCGTAGTGATGCTAAAGTCAGTTAGGATTATGTTAGCAATTGCTTCATATTTCGAATATGAGACATGGCAAATGGATGTCAAAACTGTGTTCCTCAATGGAAATATTGCAGAAGAGTTGTATATGATACAACCAAAGGGTTTTGTCGATCCTAAGGATGCTGACAAGGTATGCAAGGTTCATCGATCCATCTATGGACTAAAGCAAGCATCCCGGAGTTGGAATCTCCGCTTTGATGCGGTGATCAAAGAGTTTGGATTTTTCCAAACTTATGGAGAGGCTTGTATTTTACAAGAAAGTGAGTGGGAGCAATGTGGCATTTCTGATATTATATGTGGATGAAATATTATTGATCGGAAATGATATAGATCTTTTAAACAGTGTTAAAAGTTATCTAAATAGCAAATTTTCAATGAAGGACCTAGGTGAAGCGTCATACATATTAGGCATAAAGATCTATAGGGATAGATCTAGGCGCCTAATAGGGCTATCACAAAGTACATACCTTGATAAGATTTTAAAGAAGTTTAAAATGGATGGAAGTAAGAAGGGGTTCTTACCTATGTTGCAAGGCAAGACATTGAGTGAGACTCAAAGTCCAGCTACGGCGGAAGAAAGAGAGATAATGGACAAAGTCCCCTATGCTTCAGCCATAGGCTCTATAATGTACGCCATGCTATGTACACGACCGGATGTGGCACATGCTAATAGTTTGACTAGTAGGTACCAATCTGATCCATGATCGGAACACCGGATAGCGGTCAAGAATATCCTTAAGTACTTGCAAAGAACTAAGGATATGTTTCTTGTGTACTGAGGTGAAGAAGAGCTTGTCGCTAAGTGTTATGTCGAAGCTAGCTTTGACACCGATCTGGATGACTCTAAGTCTCAATCCAGATACGTATTTCTCATGAATAGTGGAGCGGTTAGTTGGAGGAGTTCCAAACAACCCGTGGTGGCGGGATCAACAACGGAGGCCTAATATGTTGATGCTTCGGAAGCGGCTCAGGAAGCAGTTTGGATGAAGGAGTTCATATCCGAACTAGGTGTGGTTGCGAGCGCGTTGGACCCAATGGTGATATATTGGGACAACAATGGTGCCATAGCCAATGCCAAAGAACCAAGGTCTCACAAGATTCCAAGCATATTAAGCGCCGGTTTCACTCCATCCGCGAGCATGTCAAGGATGGAGATGTAAAGATTTGTAAAGTACACACGAATATCAATGTAGCAGATCCGTTGACTAAAACTCTCCCTAGAGCAAAACTTGATCAACACTAGAACTCCATGGGTATTAGATTTATCACTATATAACTAGATTATTGTCTCTAGTACAAGTGGGATACTGAAGGGCATATGCCCTGAGAGGCAATAATAAAGTGATTATTATGTTTATTCCAAGTATATGATAGATGTTTATTTTGCATGCTATAATTGTATTAATATGGAAACGTTAATACATGTGTGTTTAATAAACAAACAAAAAGTTCCTAGTTATGCCTCTCTCATAAACTAGCTTGTTGATTAACAATATGATCAAGGTTTCCTGATCATGGACAATGGATGTTGTTAATAACGAGATCACAACATTATTGGAATGGCGTGATGAACATTCATCCGAAGCATAGCATTACAATCAAAGTCATTGAGTTTATATTGCTATAACATCATACAAAGTGATCCTAATCCTTAGACCATGAGATCATGTCAATCACTAACACTAGAAGAGTATCTTGATAACATCAAACTTCACACCGTAACAAGGTGATTATAAAGATGGGTTCAGTACTACTAAAGTGTTATGTTGAGGCCTGTGGATCGAGAGTGGAATTTGTTTATCCCAATGACGGATAGATATGCTCTGGGCCCTCTCGGTGATATCACATTGATTAGCTTGCAAGCAAGTGATTTGATCACTAGAATGTTATATCACGGGAACGAGAAAAGAGTACATGTCATTAACGAGATCAAACTAGGTATGGAGATACCAATGATCGAATCTCGGACATGTAATATATTGCGAAACAAAAGGATTAAGATACTAGCGCAAAAGGTTCTCACGATCACAAGAAAGTCATCGTTGAATGTGTGGGAGTCAGTATGGATCTCTAGGTCCCGCTTCTGATTATTGATCTAAGAGGGGTCTCGATCATGTCCGCATTATTCATGAACCATAGGGTGCCACACTTAAGATACACCGACACCATTTGGAGCAAAAGTTTCATGCTGAAAAGAACAACAAGCGCCGGAATTTATTTCACTAGATACCGAAACTGGTTTTCTGGTGAAATTGCAGAAAGTGTTTTTGCATGTGAAATGAAATATTAGCAAGGGGTTACATGTAAATGTTTGTCATGTGAGTCTCGGGGAAGTACTGTAACTGAGATAAGTAGTGGGAAATACTCATACCTTGAGCAGCGACCGTTTCTCTGTATAGTTCCACTACCTCTGCATCATACCGCTCTTCGACCGCATATTTGCTTGACTCCACATTGGTATGGGAAATCACCTTGAGAGGGGCTCAAGATTGTTTTTTGTTCTCCGAGCTGGGGAACAGATTTCCTGCTTGCACTAGTGCTCTTCGACAGTTTCTGTGCCGCATGTGACTTGAGAATAGAACGCTCATAGTCTGATAACAGCTTTGGTCCGGGTTGGTGAAGGCCCTTTAGCATTTTGAACACTCGGGCTTTATCTTCTTCGATGCTGGGGAACTCTGACTCTTTGGGCCGCCTTAGCTTAGCGAAAAACATTGTCGTTTCCGCCACGACGATAGCCGTAGTATCCTATTGCGGTGACCCAGCATACCACTGCATGATGTAGTACACTATAGTCGTTGACATAACACCAATGAAACACCGTTCACTAGTATTACATCCCTCAGAGTAGTACAACAGAAACATAGTAGGTCCAAGACATGACTATAGGTTACATCTCAACTCTTTACACAAGATCCAGAGAACACTCTAGGTTAAAGAGAGAGAAAGAAACTTCTTACAAAGAAGAATCAGGAATAAATAACTCATAGCTACCATACTTATAAAACTAGTAGCTGAACTACGAGGCTTGCATTGCTGCTATTGCAATACTCTACAGAAGTAGGTTCTATGGTTAGAAATTCTATTCTTATCTAATCAACAACTTCGTCTTCCCTTCACTTGAGTTGATGTATATGTTGACTTTCTTAACTTCATTGAATAGCTTTAGCTTTTGATGATGATTCCTGGAGCATAAATTGATGTAGACATCGTCTGTACTGGCTTTAGAACCTAGCAAGGGTTAAGAAGATACTTTGAGTACGAGCGTACTCAGCAAGTCCACTAGAAAAGGAGTGTTTGATGCACTATAACTACAGCCCCAGACCGTAGGTCGTAGGCAATGCAAGTTTTCGTAAACATTTCTTCAAAGGTTGATTTTATTCTGAAAAGCTATGTCCGTCAGCCTTCACGGGTTTACCAGAACCTTCATGGGGTTCCTTTCCCGCCGCGTTCACAGCTCCTTCTCGGAACAGGGAGTAACAAGTTACAGTTCTTACACTCTGCAGAGGTGCGTCACTTTACCCATGAGAGATCTTAGCTTTGTTGCACATCCGAATTGCAGGTTCATTCACACTTCCTTGGTGTGAGGCCCAGACTAAGATCCAAGCCAATCACTGCCTTCTCCGTGACCCCGCATGTCTCCTTGGTGTACGCCAGCCCACCTATTGAATTACGGCAATGGCAGTACATACCGTTCAGATGCCGGAACTATCGTGGGACGTTGAGGGATCCCACCCATATGCTGCATATCCTCTACGAATTACCATAAATAATATGCACGCTACGAGTGATAACATCCACGACCCGCACATCTAGCTCCATGCGAGAGGGAAAAGATACAGCTGACTTCTTCGTCCCATTCCAAATCTCATGGTCAACGCGTAATATACAGCGCAAGAATCACTGGCGATATTGGTTGTTAAGTCCTAGATAATATGTTCCTTTACCACCGGAACTCTTATAGTAGGTTACTACCTCATGGTAAATAACCTATAATCACATTATTATGAAAATAGTGTTTTCTGTCCTTTTTCAAATGCAGGTGATGATAACACTGGATTTGTAAAATACTTTACAGAAAATAATCAAAGAACATGAGGAAGTGTGAACTTGCCTTTTGTGATTGCAAGATTATGCACTCATGGTCTTCTAGACAATATAAAAGATCCAATATCTGAAATCAGCATCATTGGTCCGGTAAGGACTAATGTTTAAAGAAGCAAGATGCTTTTATGAATAAGTAATGTAATGCAAGTTGATAAACGCGAATCCCGAGAGTAACGTTGTTCCAGGGTTTGGATAATGGAAAGGGTTTTTCCTTGGAATGTGTTGCCCTTTTAGATTAAGTTTCATACATGTGCTTCTTATTAAGGCTTGTGAGTGTGTGGGAAACAACATGTATTTATACAACAATAAAATACACAGTATGGAATGCTACTCAAGGTTGCTTACATCTTAATTGTTTATCTTCAAGTTTTACTTTATAATTATTGTCACTTATAAAGAATTTAAGTATTAACAATCTTATTATACAAGTAAAGTATAAAGTAAGGTGTTTACTATTAATTGTTATATGTTGATTGAAGTGGCAAAACGAATAACTTTTGAAGAAAATCTTACTCAACTAAGCAGAAGCATTTAAGCTTTTAAGTTAATCTTATGAGGTGTTCTTTCTAGTTATAGTCTTTAAGTCGGAAAGAATTGCCTTTACTAGAGTAATGAAATTGGTAGTATTTGAGAATTATCTATCTTGGTTTTTAACTGGTTTAGTTTGGTATTAAGATGCTTTATAACTTAATTATAATAGACCAAAGTTAACTATAAAGCATATAATCAAGTCTTTAACATTATACTTAAAGCTTTGCAAACTAAAGGTAACTTTAAGGATGCAGATAGACTTAGGGTGTATTACTTATGATATTTGTATCTTGTTCACTTTATATTGTTTCCTTAGAGTTACTTAAGAAGGGCATTACTTCTATTGGAGTAGTGATTTCTTTACATTATAATGGTATAAAGGGATTTACCTTCCTATAAAGATGTTGTTAAGGTTTATGAATAAGTAAACAATATTATTTATTACTTATGAACTCACTTATAGTGTTTTGATTTGTTTATAAACTTGTGGTTAAAGCAAAGGAATAGGTTTTATTTCTTTACAAATTATTCATAGAGATTTTATATTAGATAAGAATTCTTTTATAAAATAATCTACATTTATGGTTGAAGGATAATTCAATAAAATTGTATTTAAAGGGTGTTAAACCATTCTGACCTCATAATGTTAGTATTTAAGATTAATACTATTTATTACATTTAATTGGTTAATTTAAGAAATATTAACAAATTTTATTTGTCATTTTATGAATTATTAACTAAAGAAATAGGTTTAAATTCAAGTTATGAAAGTGTTTAACTTTTTGTTTAACTCAAAAATGGAATATCACATTTTTAACATGTAGGTATTATTTTTTTGATCATTTTGGTATATTACATTTATTTTTGTGATTTATAAATAATAAGATATGATTTTAATAAGGTTTATTACTATATAAAGACTTAATAAATAATAAATATTTAATTAAGAGGAATAATAATGCATGATTATAGTTTTAAACTCTAAATATTATTTTTCTAAGATTTTTGGTATTTTATTTAAATTTTTAATATTTACAATTATTAAAATATTAATTATCAAAGTATTAAAACTGTATAAAGTATTTATTAAATAATATTTATTTAAATAATTATCATAATAATAATTAATAATAGTTTAGAGTTGTAGATTTTATTTTTCTAAACATTTTCATATATTATATGTATTTTTATGATTTATAAAACAAAAGATATTGAATTTACAAGATTTAATCATTTTATTTTATTTCTGGAATATTTGAAATTTGAATTCATATTGTTTTAATTATTTTCTAAACAGGCACAGACTTTTTATACCGTAAACCTACCTAGCCCCAGACACTGATCCTTGGGCCCTAGGCCACGTCACATGCCACATGGGCAAAGACTAGTCAAGAGGGTGGACTTGGTCAAGATGACACAAGCATGACGTCACGATGACGTCATACGAACTATCACCCCCAGATCGAAGCTCGACCGATTGATTGGGTGGATGCTGGCACGCGGGAAGGGTGTTGCTGGACGCGGACATGCATGCTGAGTTAAATGGTGGCGGCGCCGCTCGATTTAGGTCGCCGGAGCAAGGTGTATGACGGGGGCTAGTGGCGGCGGTGGCAGGTGATCGTAGGGATCTCGATTTAGCACGCAAGGAAGAATTCTACAAAGGGAATTCACACGAGGAGCTCACCAGGAGCACGATGAAGGGCTCGGCGAGGCCGGAGGTGGTCTGGATCGAGAATTATTGATGATGATCGGCGGCAGTGGTCATCGGGAATCGAATCGATGCGGCCGATTAAGAGCTCGTCAGCTCGATTCCTTCTTGCCGGAGATGCTACACACCATGGTGAATGTTGTGGTATGCTCAGCTCATCGTGGGGTGGCCTCTAACGGTGACAGCAACAACTCCAGAGAGCTATGTTTTTAGGCAGAGGAAGAAATGGGGAAAGAGATGTTGCTGGAGCGAGTGAGAGGGGGAAATGAAGGGATGAGGACGAGGGAGACGTGCTCGGCTGATCTTATCCCTGCTTCTGGTGACGGCGGGCATCGCGACGCAGTGGGGATTAACGGCGGCAGCTCCGGCACGCAGCTGCCTGCCTGCGTGGGGATGACGAAGGTATGACAGAGGTTGAACCGGTATGGGCTGATTTGGGCCAAGAGGGCTGCGGTGTAACGCGCGTGAGCGTCAGGTAGGCGAGGGAAGAGATGGGCCATGGGCCAGATTGAGTATTTCCTCTGTTTTTTCCTGGTTTTATTCCTTTTTCATTTTCTGTTTTGTTTTCAGGTTTGTATTTTATATTTGGTTTGAACTTTTCTTTTTGAAATTTTATTTGCTGAATACTTGCAGCAACAATAAAGTTAATAAGAATCCATTTGTGAACTTTGATTATGTATTGTGATATTTTCTTTATTTCCTTTATATATATCCTTTTTCTATTATTATTTGTGAAGGCTTTAAATATGAATTTTTAATTTATTTATATCCATAACTTATTAAAGATTGCATTATTATTAATCCATGAGTTTTGATTCTTATTGATTTATAATATTAAAGAATATTTTATATATAGTGATCCTTCATTATTACTCAAAACATAAAGTTTGAGTAATTAATATGGTTAATAATATTATCATAAGTTTAGGAAATAGCAATATATATATATACTTTATTACAACTAACATATGAGGTAAGGTCTGAATTGAAAATGCTTACCATAATTTCTTAAAAGATTTAATATTCTCATATTTCCTTTATTGGTGTGAATAAAGATTAATGGCTAAACATATAGTATTTATGTTTGTGGTCAATATGGATATTACCTTTTTAATTAAAATAGTAGAACTGTTTTCTAGACTAACTTATGAGACATAATTAATAAAGATGGTTCCTAAGCACCTATGATGATGATGGTTGAAAGATGACAGAGATGTGCTCAGGTGATTTGATATAAGAAATATTTTTATGAAGCTTTGTGTAAGTAAGATAATATTTCAATCAGATGAAATGGATAATAGGTTTGGTTATAGAATTAGGTTTTAGTGTTTACCAAGAATTTCTATATTCCATAATTCACAATTCTAGACTTCTGATTAAGGAATTCCTTTACTAGATATGCTACTTCTTCCTATCCATCATCATGTGTTAACATGATGAGCTTTGCTTCACAAGAACATTCTTATCCACCTTTTATGCTTCTAAAGCCATTTATAAATCCAATGAGATTGTCATTAAATCCTTTCATAATCATTTATATCTATACTTGGCTATATCAACTACTATATTGCTGATAATCCCCAATTCAACAAGTGGTTACTTCTAATTCCAATCATACTCTTCCTTAATCACCCTTCACTAATATCACTTCAATAGATGTATACATCAAATCCTACTTCACCTCAAGTGCTTAGTATTTCCAAAGAGGAAAATACTACTTCTTTAATCCAATGTTGCTCTAACATCATTTTAATCATACTATCTTGTCTCTACTTGACTCCAATATCTAACATTCCAATCTCACATTATATTAATGTGACTTGTAATGACTGATATAGGATAATATATCTATACTATGGTTCAATCATGGTTTTATCCACCAATGTCACTTATACATGGTATAAGCATTCAATATTGGTGAATAAGGCATGATCATTATAATCCTTTGATCTTTTATGATTCAGGTTGCCAGTTGGCTAAACAAGGCTTCATTAATACAACATTACAGTTGTATTATAATTATCTTCTGTTTAGCTCTATTGGATTAAGAGGTATAATTCATTGACTATACCTACTTGATCCAATAGGATTACTCTTGGAAACTTATCTACAGACTTCATTCTTGTAATCTTCTTTGTTAACATATTGATTTGATTTCCTCCAATCACTCCCATCCTATAGATAACATCTAAAACTAGCATCACTATTTACCTCTTCTTACTTCTTTCTTTATAAGCCTTAAGTGAATGCTATAATAAGTATAAGAGTTGATAGGTCAAGAATTGATAAGTTAAGAATTGGTGAATCAATAGTTGATTTCTCAATATTTATGAACAACAACTATAAGGATAGGATTCAATAGAGATGATAAAGATTGATATGGAAAGAAAGATATATGGTGAATGATCTTAACTTTGGTTTCTTTCCTACTCAATCTCACTAGAGAGTTAAAGTTAGGTATTTCCATGATACACATGGTATAAGTAGATAAGATTAAGATATAGTTGTCACATTCTTATTATTTGTGTTATATCCTTAACTTGGTACTCATGAGTGATTATAATGAATGCTATGATATGATCACCTAAGGATCAAATATAAATCATCAAGTAATGTATTAGGGTTTAGTTTTATTCCATTTGATCTACCCTTAGATCAAATCATGTTTACCCAAAATAAGGTTTTAGCAAAGGTCATATAGAAACTTATCGCAATCAACTTGATGATCTACTTCAATTCCACCAGGTTAAGAGAAGCTTCAATCACTTTGACAAGTTTTTATTTAAAAGCGCGAAAATTATTTAGATTTTCTATGCATGAATGCAATGCACACATCTGTGTTCAGCTTATTTCTATGATCTAATGCTGGAATGTTATAGACTCCCCCCTTAAAATAAACTTCGTCCTCGAAGTTCGCATACTCTCACGTTTCAGAGTAAGGAATTGTCTTGCATTGATTACGATAGGTCTCAACTCCATGGTAACCTCAATGGGAATAATTGTAATATCCCATATCCAGATCTTTTCCTTGAATCCTTATTATACTTGAAAATCTTCAACTTGTTGTCTCCAATACTCCAAAGTTCCTTTTACTTTACTCCCTTAGGGACATGTCCTTGTAAAATCCTTAAATTGAGGTCTCTCCTTTAGTTGATTTCCCTGATTAAGTGTGCTAATCCAACTTCTTTACTTGATCAATTGGATATGATTATTCACTGTTAAGGACCACTTAAGAGTTGTTTCCTCTAGACTTAGTCTATTGAGATTAATCTATTTTATCACTCCTCAGCTCTTGGCTTAGCAAGCTTTAGATAATGTTTTCATTATTGCCTATAGTACTTCTTCAACTTTCATTTATAATGTTTACTCTCCCCCTTAGGGTTTACTAATGGCATCTAAACTTCCTATTTAGTATTTATTGTCTTTATAATTAGAATGTAGAGTTTTGTCTAGCTTATACTTTACCTAATTTGTTCTTATGAAAGATTGTATGGTGTATCCACACAATTGTGGATCTCCGAAGTGAATCTTTCAGCATTATTTGTCTTACTTACTTATTCAGATATTTTTGCTTTGATTCACCTGACTTCACGAAGAGCCTCGAAAGACGGTCGCTTTCAATTTTTATACTCCTTTGTGTCTTACTTATCTTAGGCCAAATTTTATGCTCTTTATGCAACTTTTTAGATAATCTGGTTAACTATGTCAACCAATTACCAGCTGCGGACAAGATACCAACTGTGGATCAATTACTAGCTATGGATCAAATACCAACTATGGATAATTACCAGCTGCGAACCATCCTAGGGTGTATATATTACCCTACGGTTCCCAACATACTGATGGCAATCTCTCTGAGTTGTCAGAGCTTGAATTATCATTTTTGTTTCCAAAGCTACTCATTTCTACTTATTCATGATACTTCCATGAACTTTGTACCACTATTCCATTACTTCTTAGCAACTTACCTACTTTAAATGAACTTTAAGTTTATTACTTCTTGTTGTTCCTTAGATCTTCTACACTAATCTTCCTTCTTATTGCTGATTAGGAATGATCTGAGCTTGATCCTTCCTTCAAATTGCGTTGATACTACTTATATTTTGCTTCATCCTTCAGGTAGGTCTTCATCTTGGTCTTTGGAACTCGTCACTCCCTTACACGAATTCCCATTCCTATCTAGGTCTATAACATCAAGTAGTAACTGGATGTTGCAACATGCATTTGCACACCAAGTCAAACTTCATGTACAGATCTAGTCAATCAAGAAGATCCAAGAAAAACCAATAAATTCAAATGTGGTACATATAACACACAATATTCTAAGCCCAGAATATAGTAGTTGAGTATAATATCTCTAGAATTCAGGCTTAGCGGTGGTACGCTTACGCTTTTATTCCTGAGGCGCCGGCGATGGCTGCCGCGGCAGCGACGGCTGCGTAGCTAGAGACGGGTGAGGCGACAGAGACGGGTGAGGTGACGGAGACGGGTGAGGCGGCGGCGATGGCTGCCGCGGGAGCGACGACTACGCTGGAGACGGGTGAGGCAGCAGCGAAGATGGCCTTGGCGTCTGATTTGGAAGCACGATACATTCCTTTGGCCATAGAATTGTGACATTTGTTGCTTCTCCTAGTTCAGTCACATCCCCTTCACCTACAGGGTAGTCAAGCTTCAACTGGTGAAAGTCGTGCATGACTTCATCCACCCCGACAACTGTGTAGCCCTGTGGAACCGGATGAAAATGGTAAGTTGGTGCAGGTCCAATTGGTAAGGCATAGCCGACCGCCACCTTCATTGTTATGTTCACAACTTTGATATGTAGCTTGCAGTGTGTCATCTGTGTGATATCATCCACTGGGTAGACAACACGAGCCATTGTCGGTGCACCATCATCATCGTCATCACCTGGGACCTCGGTGGAAGCCACTGGGCACCTTGCTGGCTAAGTGCGTTAATTTGATCTTGTTGTCTCTTTATTTGTTCTTCAATTTTATGCATCCGGTCTACCTGAATATTTGCTTCAATTTCCGCCTTGTCCTTTCTCCTCTTACGACTTCTATCAGGATATTTCTTCCTATCTGCGGGAAACCCAGTGCTCCATGGTTGGGAGCCTATTGTGCGTCGTGTTCGTCCATCGTGTTCCTTATTCCCAAGGGCGAGTGTGAGCTCGTCATTCTCTCTATCGTGAATGAACACCCCCTCTTCAACGGCCTTTACTGCATTTCTTATGTTCTCGATTGGCAAGGGGATTTCTTTATGTCTTATGTTATATATACACTTCCCTTCTGAGTCCAACATGCCCCCATGACCGTAAAACCAATTCTTTGCACGTTCGATCCAATCGTCTGTCTTTGGGTGGACCTCTTTATCATGCAGATCATCCTCAAGTTTCTTCCACTGAGGAATGCCACCCTGTAGCACCTTGCCCCATAGTATGGTGATACTTCTTGTTAGCAGCATTTACCTTATTCATTTCTGACATTTTCTTAGCTTCCGCTGATGTCTTGCAATCCACAAACTCATCCTAGAATGGTTTTAACTTATGATACTGAATCTTCTCGAAATCCGGAGTCTTCTCTTTCACGACATAGTCAAGGTGCAATATTTCCTTCCAGTTGATGAATTGCTGGGCCATCTTCTTAAAATCCCACTCCTTGACCTTCTTCTGGGTGGCAGTGGCATGTTACTTGGCCTGCTTAACTGGATTCTCCGCATTTGGATCCACCTCTACCGTCGGTAGGGTGAAATTAAGCATGAGCCTCTTCCACAGTAAATCTTTGGCCATGTTAGGGACATATAAAGATGTTCCCTCTACCGCATTAGCAGGCCTATTCCAATTTCGAATGGTGATCGGGATGAAGTCCCTAACGGTTACTCCGCATTGTGCCACAAATTTGTTTGCGACAACAAGGGGAGCCGTTGGTTTGCCGTTGTCACCGACTTGTTCGATACTGTACCTCTCATGGTCTTTCAACTTTTTGGTTGGGCCTCGTTTGCTCATTTCAGTAGATTTGCTCGATCCGGAGGGCTAAAAGAAGAAAGATCGTTAATATATGTATATAGACAGCAGATGATTAATTAATTAATTATATTACATGCACCTCGCCGGAGTTTGTAATATTGAATGTTCCTACGGAGCGGTCGTCTTCTCGATCACAGAAGGCACCGCCTTCTCCCCCAACTAAGCCGACGCCTTCTCACTCAAAGAAGTCGTCTCTTCCGGCAAAAAGAGGATCACCCTCACCGGAGTTGTTCAAAAACATCAATACATCCACATTTTCCTCCCCGCGGCTCACACCATGGATCAAATCTTCCTTTTCTTCGTCTCTACCATGTGGTTCCATATTTTCTGCATAGGTGGAAAAATGGATAAGTCAAAGCGGCTAAGCGATAAGGTTAGGAAAGGTGTTGAGAGATATAAACCCTAATTCGGAGAAACCCTAATATATACATTCACAATAATAAAAATGCGGAGAAACTTAAACCCTAAACCCTAAATCCTAATTCTCCATCACATTGCGTGCACTGACGACGACCGACGGCGACGGTGGGTGGGCGGCACTGTGGCTATCGGGCGGAGACGCGGCTACGGGTGGGGAGGAGAGGGAGAGGCGGCAGGCAGCGCTGGACACGGCGGAGCGAGGCAGAGACGGACGAGGCGCACGGGGGCGATGGACGGAGACGAAGGACGAAGGCGCTGACGACAACGGCAGGCGCACAAGGGACGGAGGATACGGCGGGCAGCCTGCCGACATCATGGGGATCGGGTCCAAAACATATATGGCGTTGTCGCACCCGTCCTTTACTTCCTTTACTTCCTTTATATACACAAAATGAAAATACATATACATATACAAAATAGTATATATGTATGCATACACAATATGATAATATCTAAAAAATAACTAGAAACAATTTAAAATAGCTTAGGCCCCCAATCCCTCCTCTGCTCACCCCTGTAGCCGACGCCGCCGCGCCCTAGCTCGCGCCCCTCCGCAGTGGCGCGCCGGGCCCGCCGTGGCCTGCTTGCGCCCGTAGTGTCTAGCACCGCCGCGCGCCGGCATGGCTCGCCAACCCCGTAGCCGCACCAGCCCGACCCCTGTGTAGGCAGAGGGGCAGCAACACGCAACAAGAATGGCCCGAAGAGGCCTAGATCGAGCGAGCATGCACCGCCGCAGGGATCCCGTCACCGCCGGCCCAACATCAGTGCGGCCACAGCCACGCCACGCCGCCATGGACGGAACCGCCCCGGCCGCGAGGCCTCCACCAGCGCGTGGACGCGAGAAATCCTGCAGCCGCCGCACCCGCCGCACCACGCCACGCGAGAAATCTCGTCGGTGCCTGCCGGGGGCGACAGGAGAAGGAGGAGGGGGATGAGGGGCGTACCTTATGGAGGCGACGACGCGCGGCCGGGGTGGCGCTGCTGGCCGGTGACGACGACACACGATGGCGGTTGGAGGTGGCGGCGGACGCGCTGCTTGCCGGGGACAACGACGGCGGCGGGCATGCAAGGACGGAGGCGACGGTGGGCAGCCTGACGGCGGGGCGGCGGCGTCTCCCTGTGTTGTGTGCGCGCGCGTCGGAGTGGCAGAGAATGGAGAAGGAAAGAAGAGGAACAGGCGCATCGTGTATAAAGGGGAGAGAGAATACGTCCCTGTTGGTGCTACCAACCGGGACTAAAGGGTCATACGTCTCGGTTGGAGCCACCAACCGGGACATATGCTCCACTTTTTATATATATTTTGGGATGGTCCCAAGCGGTGAGGGCAGGGAGCCTTTAGTCCCGGTTGGAGTCAACAACCGGGACTAAAGGTCTTGTTTTCAAAAATTTCACAAATTATCTCTCTATTCCCGTCTTATTTTTATTTTGGGGTTTAAATTTGTAATGTTTTTTAAATAATAATTAATTTGGAATGTTGAAAAACTTTAAACATAAAAAGTGTTTGAATTTGAATAACCAATTCAAAACCATTTTCTGTTTTTAAAAATAATTAATGTATCCATTTAAACTATTAACCATTTTAAATTAAAAATGAATTAACTTATATTTTTTGCACATTAATTTGGAATATTGAAAAACTTTAAACATAAAAGTGTATTAATTTGAATAACTAATTTAAAACCATTTAATGTTTTTAAAAATAATTAATGTAACCATTTAAACTATTAACCATTTTAAAATTAAAATGACTTAACTAATATTTTTTGCATATTAATTTGGAATATTAAAAAACTTTAAACATAAAAAGTGTTTGAATTTGAATAACTAATTCAAAACCATTTTTTTAAAATAATTAATGTAACCATTTAAACTATTAACCATTTTGAAATTAAAATGACTTAACTAATATTTTTTGCATATTAATTTGGAATATTAAAAAACTTTAAACATAAAATGTGTTTGAATTTGAATAACTAATTCAAAACGATTTTATGTTTTTAAAAACAATTAATGTAACTATTTAAACTATTCAGCATTTTGAATTTCTTATGCCCGTTTTGAATTTTTCCCGTTTCAAACTAAGGTCGAACCGTCGTGCATGAAGATAGGGGATGAGCCTCATTAGAACTTGCATTGATCTATGAAGAAACAACATATTGCGAGTATAAAAATTTTTTTTTCAAAAAATCACGGGCGTTAGATCATGTACCTATAGTACAAACCGGACCCACTTCCTATCGATTCGGCAGACATTTGTATTTTTCACCTGGGAAGGACGGAAAGGTTTGAGATATTCCGGTTGGGAGATCGTCCATGTAAGGTGGCCTAGTATTTTAGAAAAATGGGACGGTAGCATTCTGAAATAGCATTTTGGTGGTTGCTTCACAAAACGACCCGTTTTTTGCGCTCGAAAAATGGAAAATGGTTTTCTGTGCGACGAAAAGGAAAACTTGCTCCTGAAACATTGTTCTCCATCCCAATATCCACATGCATGCATAATATGGGCATAGTATCACAAACTATGCCGCGATTTAGCACATAACATCGGTCATTTGGACCGAAAGCCATGAAACCTCGAACATGATAGGTCATTTTGTGAAGGTTTTTTTGAGACATGATCAATATACCAAGTTTGGTATTTTTTCCTTGCAACTATGTCACATACTATGACACCACGCGAAGGATTTACATTGTTCGGACCTTTTTTGAATTTCTTATGCCTGTTTTGAATTTTTCCCGTTTCGAACTAAGGTCGAACTGACGTGCATGAAGATAGGGGACGAGCCTCGTTAGAACTTGCATTGGATCTCTGAAGAAACAACATATTGCGAGTCTAAAAATGATTTTTTTCAAAAAATCACGAGCGTTAGATCATGTACCTGTAGTACAAACCGGGTCCACTTCATGCCGATTCGGTAGACATTTGTCTTTTTCACCTGGGAAGGAAGGAAAGGTTTTGAGATCTCCCGGTTGGGATATCAGCAATGTCAGGTGGTCTAGTATTTTAGAAAAATGGGACGGTAGCATTCTGAAACAGCATTTGGTGATTGCTTCACAAAACGACCCGTTTTTGCGCTCAGAAAATGGAAAATGGCTTTTTTATGCGACGAAAAGGAAAACTTCCTCCTGCAACCTTGTTCTCCATCCCAATGTCCACATGCATGCATAATATGGGCACATTGTCACAAACTATGCCGCAATTTAGCATATAACATCGGTCATTTGGACCGACAGCATGAAACCTTGAACATGATAGGTCATTTTGTGAAGGTTTTTTCGAGACATGATCAATATACCATGTCTGGTATTTTTCCTTGCAACTATGTCACATAATATGACACCACACGAAGGATTTACATTGATAGGACCTTTTTTGAATTTCTTATGTCACATAATATGATTGGATCTCTAAAAACTAATACATCTTGCCCAATCAAACTGGACAACGACTCCCGGTGCCTGAGCCGCGGGAGGTGAAAACCCAAAGAGACGGAACCATCACACGAGCATAGCTCGGGTGAGACCCCTGAAGAATCTGCCAGGTATCGTCGACCCTGGTGTACAACGCATCCATATAGCGACGAATGTGCTTGTCCTCCTCCCTGACACGATGCCGTACCACCTCCTCGCTGGCCGGCTCCTCTGTACCCTTCCTGGACCAGGCGACCTCTACCAAAGAAGCTCCGGGTCGACGACGACACCCGGATTCCCCACCAAGCTACGCATCCTGGAAGGTAGCACCATCAAGTGCCAGCCCGGCGGAGCCCAGCCTCGGACATGCCCGACAGCGAGGAATGTGTGTATGTGTGGGTGGCCATGATGGTTGACCTATCAATAGAGGGAAAGGGCGGGCAGGCTGAGGCGGACATCCTATAAATAGAGGGAAAAGCCTATAAATAGAGGGAAAGGGTTCATCTTTAGTCCCGGTTGGAGGGGTTGCGGCATGCTGGGCCAGGCAGCACTAATGATAGGGGTGAGTGTCGACATTATGTCGTGCGGCTTATACCTTGTCCCGAATGGTGTCGCCAACCGGGAAGAGACACCAACCGGTACAAAACATGAGTCAACACTAATAATAGGGGTGAGTGTTGACATTATGTCGTGAGTGTCGATACTATGCCGAGTTGCTTGTACTAAGCCAGTTTGAGCCATCTCCAAGATGGTTTGCGAGAGCAGGGACACCACTACGTCCAGTTTGAAGGAGATGTCGCCGTAGCCCAGTCCTCCGGCATCTCCAACAAGCTGACCATAGAGGCACTCCCTAATATGTGAAACTAGTTAGCTCCTAGGCGTATTGATCTAGTTAGAGAAGTTACAAGCTGCAAGATGTTGTGCGAAAGCAGGGACACCACTACGGCTAGTTTTAGGGAGATGCCACCGGAGCCCAGTCCTCCGGCATCTCCAAGAAACTGGTAATAGAGGCACTCCCTAATATGTGAAATTAGTTAGCTGCCAAACATATTGATCTAGTTAGAGAAGTTACAAGCTGCAAGATGGTGTGCAAGAGCAGGGAAACCAATACGACCAGCTTTAGGGATATGCTGCCGGAGCCTAGTCCGCCGACATGTCCCTAAAGTTGGTCATAGAGGCACTCCCTAATATGTGACCACACGTGTTTGGAGATCAGATCTTCATATGGTAAGTACGAATTGGGACAACATCTTCATAGTTTGTGAAAGTCATAGTACAAATCGGAACTAAAGGCCCCCCTTTAGTCCCGGTCCAACCACAAAACAGGACTAACACTCAAGACATTTATTAATATTAAAAATTGATACTTCGAAATCGGGACTAAAGGCCCCCCTTTAGTCTCGGTCCAACCACAAAACGGGACTAACACTGAAGACATTTATTAATATTAAAAACTGAGACTATGGAATCAGGACTAAAGGCCCCCCTTTAGTCCCAGTCCAGCCATAAACCGGGACTAACACTCAATACATTTATTAATATTAAAATCTGAGACTACGGAATCGGGACTAAAGGCCCCCCTATAGTCCCGGTACAGCCACAAACCGGGACTAGCACTCAATACATTTATTAATATTAAAGGGGGACTAAAGGCCCCCCTTTAGTCATGCTCATATCTAGCCCTATAGTACACAACTTCAGGGTCGTCTTGGTCGTCGTCGTCATCTTCGTATTTGTCGTCGTGGTCGTTGCTAGGTGCACGCGGATGGATCCTCAGCCGAGCCATGGAATATTGTGGGGGCATCTGCCACTCCGGCCTCGAATTCACGACGCGTGGGGAAGGGGGCTCCCGGATGACAATGACTTCAACACCGCCACCCTTCTTATGGCTCTGTGGCGGCTGCGGGTACCGTAGGTGAGGATGGTCTCCCCCGGCGATGTAGCAAATCACGCCGATGATAGTCCGGTTCGCCCACCACAGGCGGCAGCCGACTTTGTTGTGGTTCACCGGGGGAGGGCCGTCAGCCTCGCACCTGGTGAGCTCTCCTTCTCGCTGGTTAGCAAAAAAGGCATTCCATGTGTCATTATTGTCGGGATCCCACTAGGGATCCATCCGCTGCTCCGGCGTGAGCTCGTGGTAGAAGTGGTTCGTGATGGCCGTCTGGCGTGCAGAACCTTGAGGGACAGGAGGAACAGGAACCCCTCCAGCGCTCAGCATCCAGCCGGCGGGCGACCGGTAGCCCGACGGGCAAGGGTAGCTGGAGGCACACAGCGCCTCGGTCTCCTCGAGGGTCATAATTTCCCAGTATGCACTATCCATTGTTGTGACAGATGAAGGTGTGGATGTGTGGATAGCTATGGTGCGGCCGGCCTAGATATAGAGGGAAGGGGCGGGAAAACTTGGTGGAAAGCCGTGGGAAATGGCGGGAAATATATTTAGTCCCGGTTAGTTCCTACAACCGGGACTAAAAGCTCTGGTCAGAGGGAAAGGGCGGGAAAATTTGGTGGGAAGCGGTGGGAAATGGCGAGAAATATCTTTAGTCCTGATTCGTGCCTACAACCGGGACTAAAAGCTCCGGTCAGAGGGAAATGGCGGGAAAACTTGGTGGGAAGCGGTGGGAAATGGAGGGAAATATCTTTAGTCTTGGTTAGTGCCTACAACCGGGACTAAAAGATCCGGTCAGAGGGAAAGGGCGGGAAATCTTGGCGGGAAGCGGTGTGAAATGGCGGGAAATATATAGTTTGTGAAGCAACAACCGAATTAAAGTTTCACATTTATCAAAACTACAAGGAAAATATAGTTGCAAGGAAAAATATTAAACTTGGAAAATTGCAAACATCATAAAATATCCTTCACAAAATGAGTTATAATGTCTCATGGCATTTAAGTTCACAATATGCGGCCGACCAGCCCGACATGAACTAGAGGTACACAATATGAGCATGAACTTCCTGGCGTATGTCCTTCCTTATGATCACTTCGGATGTAACCATGGAGCATCTTCTTTACTTAACGGAATTCTTAGGTTATTTTAACTGTGAAGGGAGGAATTTCATCAAACTTATTCCAATCTTCTAACATGTCTGTCTTGTCCTCGATTCCCACGATGTCTCTTTTCCCTAAAAAGAACTATGTGACTCTTTGGCTCATCATATGATGTATTCGTTTGCTTATTTTTTCTTTTTTCGGTCTAGAGGACATGTCCTTCACATAGAAAACCTGAGACACATCATTGGCTAGGACGAATGGTTAATTTCTGTAACCAAGATTGTTGATATCCACTGTTGTCATTCCATACAACTGGTCTATCTTAACCCCTTCCCCATTCAGGTTGACCCATTTGAAGTGAAACAAAGGGATCTTAAAAGAGACTCCATAGTCAAGTTCCCATATCTCCTCTATGTAACCATAGTATGTGTCCTTTTGCCCATTCTCGTCCGTTGCATCAAAGCAGACACCACTGTTTTGGTTGGTGCTCTTTTTATCTTGGGCGATGATGTAGAATGTATTCCCATTTATTTCGTACCCTTGGAAATTCAATATAGTAGAAGATGGTGATGCGTCCAACAAGTATAGCTGATCTCCAACAGTGGTGTCATTCAAGAGATGTGTCCGCATACAACCGCCAAAAGACTTCATGTGTTCATCTGTAATCCATGAGTCAGGCTTCCCCGGGTTTTTGGAGCGTACAATATTCTTGTGTGCTTTAGTGAAAGATTCCCCGTCCCTACATATCATTACTTTCTTTCCCAGCGTGCCTTTTCCACTTAGTCTTCCCTCATGCCGTGAGTCAGGAACACCAATCGACTTAAGGTCGGGAATAAAGTCAACACAAAACTCAATGACCTCCTCTGTTCCACAACCCTTGGAGATGCTTCCTTCTGTCCTAGCACGGTTATGAACATATTTATTTAAGACTCCCATGAACCTCTCAAAGGGGAACATATTGTGTAGAAATACATGACCGAGAATGGCAATCTCTTCCACTAGGTGAACCAGGAGATGCGTCATAATATTGAAGAAGGATGGTGGGAACACCAACTCAAAACTAACAAGACATTGTACCACATCCTTCTGTAACCTTGGCAGGATATCTGGATTGATTACCTTCTGAGATATTGCATTGAGGAATGCACACAGCTTCACAATGGGTACTCGAACATTTTCCGGTAGAAGCCCCATCAATGTAATCGGAAGCAACTGTGGCATAATCACGTGATAGTCATGAGACTTCAGGTTTTGGAACTTTTTCTCTGCCATATTTATTATACCCTTTATATTAGATGAGAAGCCAGATGGCACCTTGATACTGTAAAGGATTTCAAAAAAGATTTCATTCTCTGCTTTGGTAAGAGCATAGCTGGCACAACTTAAGTGACGCCCTTTATCCGTCTTGTTCTGTGTATGCATGTTCTTTGGGTCTTTCATAACTTGCTGGTCCTCCCGTGCTTCTGGTGTATCTTTTGTCTTCCATACACGCCCAGGAATCCTAGCAGGTTCATGCAAAGATTCTTCGTCACGTGCATCACGTCGATTAAACAGAGGACATGTAGAACTTTCCAATATGGCAGCTCCCAAAATATAGATTTCTTCTTCCACATGGGTGCGTGTACGGTAGCGACATCGTTCAGAATAGATTGACCGTCAGGACCCTTTCCAAAGATTACTTCTATGTCCTTGACCATACCAAATATATCATCACCAAGAGGGAGTTCAGGCTTCTTCCGGTGATCTGCCTCACCTTTTAAATGCTTGCCTTTCTTTCTTACGGGATGATTGGTCAAAAGAAATCATCGATTCCCCAGGTACACAACCTTCTTGCATTTATGCAAATATGTACCTTCAGTCTTATCTAAACAGTGCGTGCATGCCTTATATCCCTTGTTTGTCTATCCTGAAAGATTACTGTAACATCCCAGCATTTAGGAACTAAAGAAGGGTAGATTTAGGAATTTGGAATGTTGCATGCATTTATCTGTGAAAAAATGGGTAAAATTTTCGCCAAATAAAAACCTAAAGTGACCAAGGTTTCTTTCAAACTTTGAGATTAGGTTTAGTCTTAAAGGATGATTGCTATAGACTTTGATATGATCTTTGAGGAATTATGTGTTTGGAAAGTGAATTTGAATTTTAAACTTGAGTGTTTGAATTATAATTCAAATGAATTACGAATATGGTTTGAATCTTAATTTAATTAAGAGTTAATTATTATAACTCAAATTTCAGCTAAAGAAAACAACTAAGAATATGAAAACTTATTTCATATTTTTATTTTATAAATAAGTTACAAAATTGTAACTTATTGAAATCATCCACACACTTCACAAAAGCAAATAAATAAAGAATAAGAATATTCTTTATTGATAATAGTATAATATTTATTACAAAATAATAAAATGAAGATTACAAAAGAATATAACTAAAATTACAAAAGTATAAAACATATTACATTGGATTGTTCTATAACTAAACTTAAACTAAAATCTTCACTTTAAATCTGTACCTGCAAAACAAACAGAAACTAAATAGAAAAAGGAAAGTTAGGGTTAGTATTGTTTTACTCTCAGAAGTTGACAGTGAAGTGCACTGTTCAATATTTCATCATTGAGTATATAAGGGGTAAGTTTCACCAATATGAAAAGATAAATCTTCCATACTTTTTAAGCCAGAAATAAAATGACAGCCAAGAGGGGCAAGTTTCACTAGCCAGGTAAAAGTAATCTGATCAAAGTAACTTTTAAATCCAAAGCATATCCACAAGTGCAAAGCAAGCACACAAGCAGGACACACACCTAAATGCATGTGGTGTGCTGTCATCTTCACAACACAGTTCCTAATCACAAAACCACCAGCACAGCCGTGGAGAGGCACTAGTGCATCTCTTCACTACACACACACAAGAACAGCCAGCTTAGACAGCAGCTAACCAAGCACAACAGCCAGCAACCAAACCAACCAAAGCCCAAATCACATCACCAGGATGGTGACATAAGGAGGGGGAAGGATCAGGTGGACAGCAAGATCAAGTCCAGGAGCTAGGAGGAGCAGGCTAGCTCAAGGTCAAGCACAGGAGCTCAGCAAAACAAGACAACATCACCACCTTACTCCACAATCATCAGATTTGGTGGTGAGCATCATAAAACCCTCACATGATCTAATCATATTATCTAGACAGAAGCATGTGTTGTTTTATGAAACAAACTCTCAGAAAGCACCCAAGTGGGGTGAATCCATCATAGAGATTTTAAACTCTAAAAGCAAACAGCAAAGTACAAGGATCCAACCAGAGCTCAGAACAACATCATTGCTTTGGTTGTCAAGCTATATATTACAATTCAAGCATAAATATAGCTAAGATCTAATTTCTAGGCACATCCCTAAAGTAAGGGTAGCACCTTAGAAACTAATCTTTTGGATCCATATAATGATCAAGCCTACTATCATTTTTCTCCAAGCTTTATTTTCAAGAAACAATAGCTGGTACCACTACCAGGACTATCTATATGAATCAATAAGATAAGGCCTAAAACCCCTAAGCCTCAGACCAACATCATTGGTCTTAGGGATTTCAAAGAAGAACATTTCTATTTATCTTATGAAGCCAAGCTTGTCTTAAGCTTAAACCAACCCAACCAATGAATAAGAATCAATCTTGTGTGCCATACCAAGATGGTGTCACAAGAACAATTCTATATGAATCAGGATAAACATCCAATCATCACAGATTCAACAAATCAATCTACTAATCATTTTCTTGTCAGGAATCATAATTAAAAACATTCCAATATTTATCCGTACTGTTTGAGATCATTGTGATCTCAAACCACATGTTAATTTCTAAGCCAACAGCACTAAGACAGTGATTTCATCACACCATAATCATGATCATAAACCAAGAAATGACAGTGGAAAGTTATCAAGCCACTTACTTTACCAAGCATGGATTCCATAGCAACTATACCATATGAATCATATGCAAACCAAGCATAAAATCATCTAATAAGCCACCAGAACCATTATAGTTCAATTCAAGCAACAAGCCTTAGGCTAATAACCATTTAGCATGCTTACAGAACATCCACACATGATCTAATTCATCCAGTACATGATCAATCACATGATAAGGACCCTAAATGAAATAAACCATCCTAATTAGGACAAGACAGTCACCAGAGAGGTGATTGCCAACATCCAGCATGGGATGAGTGAGCACAGAGAGCACAAGGGGATAGGAAAAGAACTCACCAAAGGTCCTCGCTGAAGACTAGAAGAGGAAGCAGAGGTGGCCGACGACCATGGCGGCAAGGGGAGCACCCTAGGAGGGGCGCTGCAACCCATACGACGCCACAGCGGCAACCATGAACACGCATAGAGGCGAGGAGGATCACCATGACGCACGGCGGCAGCGGCAGCACCAGAATCCACGCCAACCCCCAAACCCTAGGGTTTAGGACGGCATCGATCCATCGCAGGAGAGCCCCATACTCAAATCTAATTGGATAGAAAGGGTGGGTATAGTCGACAACCTCCTACCGCACCACGACAGAGACCAGAACATTCCAAGGCGGCGGGAATCGCCGGCGGCGATATCACCGACCACGGGGTCGGGGCAGAAGAGGAGAGGAGTGAGCTCGAGGGAGAGAGGTAGTGAGGAGTGGGCTGCGTTGGGCCAGACCTTCGAGGTGGCTATTTTGATTATGACTAATGGGCCACCAGGGCCCAATAAGATTAAACCAGCCCAAAAACCTTTCAGGCCTGTTTTAATAAATAGGAAAAGACCAAAATACCCCTGGGCTTAATTAAATCCTAGAAAATAAAATAAAATACCAAAAATTAGAAATAAAATATTCTTGGATTCACAATGATCCACACTATCCAAATAAATTGAAATGTAATATTTTAGACATTTAAATTTTAATAAGAATTTTTTTTAATTTATATATTCCTTATGGAATTTTACAAAATTATTGAAAGATGATAAAAATAAATAAAAATCACTTTGATTATATATTAATATTGTATTATTTTTGAAAAATACTAAATAAATATTTAATAACAATGTTTAATTGATGATTCCTAAAAGAATTATTAAATCAATAAAAGTCAAATAAAAGGAAAAATAAAATAAAATAATTCAATATATGTTATAAATATTAAAAAGTAATATTTATAAATCTTTTATTATTAAAAATAACTTTGTATAATAATAGGGTGAATGCATATCAAGTTAAATGATGCATTACATTATTGCATAATCATTTTGCTTCTTTAAATATTGTCCTTACCGGGCAATAATGATGTTTTTGTAGACATAGAAGCTCAAGGTCCAGTGCAAGCATCAGACTTCACTACCTTGCCATCACAAGGCAAGTTCATCACTTCCTCATGTCCTTTGAAGAGTCTTTATCAAAGTATTTGAAAATTGTGTGTTATCATATATGCTATAAAAGAAAAAAATATTATTTTCACAAATAAAGAAATCATAGATATCATCCTAAGTGGTGATATAATGGAGCAATAGAACTTAGGGTTCTATTTGCAACAATGATGATCAAGTAGGGACTTAATAACCCCTGACATCAATGATTCTAGCGCCGTATATTACGCGTTAGCCATGAGATTTGGAATGGGACAGAGAAGTCAGTTGTATCTTCTTCGTCTCGCATGAAGCCGGATGTGCAGGTCGTGGCTGTTATCCTCGTAGCGTGCATATTAATTGGTAATTCGTAGATGATATGCAGCATATGGGTGGGAACCCTCGTCGTCCCACGATAGTTCTGGCATCTAACGGTTTGTACAAACCATTGCCGTAATTCATTATGTGGGCATGGTGTACACCAAGGAGGCATGCGAGGTCGCGAAGAAGGGCAGTGATTGGCTTGGACCAACTACTGGGCCCCACATCATGGAATTGTGGACGGGAAAGTACATCTGATTGTGCAACAAGGAGTTGATCTCTCATGGGTAAAGTAACCCACCTCTGCAGAGTGTAAGAATTGTAACTTGTTACTCCGTGTTCCGGGAAGGAGCTACGAACACGGCAGGAAAGGAACTCCATGAAAGTTCTGGTCAACCTGTGAAGACTGATGGTCATAGATTTTAATAATAAAATCAATCTTTGAAGAAAGATTTACAAAAATTGCATAGTGCCAAGGACTTATAGTCTGAGGTGGTAGTTAGAGCATCAAACTTCCCACCTTACATATAATGAACTTGTTGGGTAACGCTATTACTCATTCTTTCCTTTGATCCCTTGCTTAGACTCTGAGGATCCCGAAGACGTGCCAATGTATGCAGCCGAATGTCAAAAAGATGTGTTCTACGAAGAACCTGATCTGTCCGGAGGTGTTGAAGGAGTGGATTACGAAATCCGCTACAGTGTCAATGATAACGAGTCCAACTAAGTATCCCTAGTTAGTAGTAACCAACGGAGCCGAGTAGCATGAACTCTATAGAATAAGCTGCTGAGCTCAACTCCTAGTCGGAGTTGCTACTTTTAAATTCCGCTGAAACACTTTATATTTTGGATGTAAGTTGAATCTTTTGGAAGCCTTGAACTTCCGGTATTGTAATAATAATAATGTGTGTACTTTTGTAATATGGACCCGCAATGTTTCTGTTGTACCACTCTGAGGGATGTGATATACGGAACGGTGTTCTGTGGATGTCATGTCAACGACTATAGTGTACTACACATGCAGTGGTATGCTGGGTCACCGCAATTACTAAGAGCAGGCCAATCATTGATGGTTACGAAAAGCAACCCTCGTAGGTCAAATGGCTCCTGTTTGTTCTCATCCCACACATGTACACCTGGTTTGCCCTACAACTGTAGGAGTTCTTCAACTAATGGCCTTAGGTACACATCAATGTCGTTGCCTGGTTGCTTCAGGCCTTGGATGAGCACTTGCATCATAATGTGAAGGGTTTCGCAGCATAGTAAATCAAAAAAATTCTAAGGATGCGAACGGGAAAGCCAAGATCTAATCTAGGAGATGCAAACAATAAGGAGGGATAGATGAGATCTTCATACCCTTGAAGATTCGCACAGCAGAACGTTCAACGGAACATGGTTGATGTAGTCGTACTCGCTTCTCCTCCTCGCGATCCGATCCGATCCAACACCACAAGTGGCGATGCCTCCGAGAGATGCACACGTACGGCACCTCTACGTCTCATCCTTCCTCGGTCCAGCAAGTGGGGTGGAGAGATAGATTGGATCTACAACACGACGGCGTGGTGCAAAGGTGGAGAGTTTCTGCGGCAGGGCTTCGCCTACGCACAGTCGGGAGAGAGAGAGATCTGGAGGGCAGCAGTATGGCGGCTAGGGTTGAAGGAGTGGGGGGAGGGCTGTGCCCCTGCCCTCTATATATAGGGGGCTGGCCGGACCCCTTGGCCCCTCCTCCAAGCCCTAGGGCAGCGGCCCCAAGGGTTGGAGTGGGGGGCAAGTTTCCCCCCTCCTTCTAGAAGGTTTCCCTAGGGTTTTGGCCAGCTGGGCCTATGGGGCCTTGTGCCCCTGGCCCAATGCGGACAGGGCACTCCCTCGTAGGCCCACGCCCCCTCCCGATAAGTGGGGCCACGTTGGTCCCACTCCGGAAGGTTCTAGAAGCTTCCGGTACAATACCGAACATTCCGAAACAATTCCGAAATCCAAAAACTGCTTTCCCTTATATGAATCGTATTCTCCGGACCATTCCGGAACCTCTCGTGATGTCCTGGATCTCATCCGAGACTCCGAACAAAAACTCATAAACCAATTATCCATTCTATCCTAGTTTCAAGGCACGTTAAGTGTGTGACCCTACGGGTTCGAGAATATGCAGACATGATCTTCTATCAATAATCAACAGCGGGATCTGGAAACCCATATTGACTCCCACATATTCATCGATGATCACATCGGATGAACCACAATTGAAAGGATCGGATGGGCACCTAGAGGGGGGGTGAATAGGTGCTACTTCAAATTTTCTTCTTTTTCAAATTAAGGTTTGACAATAAGGTAAATTCTCTAGATAATGCAACTAAGGTGAATTTACCTATATGACAATTATGCAAGGACTACCACAACACAAAGTAGTAGCAAGTAAGTAAGGTGCGGTAAAGGATAGAAGTAACCGAAATGTGGACACGGAGACCCAAGGATTTGTTTCCCGTAGTTCCTTCCTTTTGAGGGGAAGTATGTCTACGTTTGGAGAGGGGGTGGTTTCAAACCACCAACGCCACGAGAGGCCTCCCTTGTTCTCCGATGAATCTCACCCCAACAGGCTCGATTCACCTTCCACTATATCGGCAACCTTCAAGGTGGAAGCCGGCACCATTACAAGTTTGGGGCACACATCCACAACTTAATCGGAGGCTCCCAAATACAAGCAAGCTGTCAAAGCAATCAAAGACAAGCTTGTAAGAATCAAAACATGAACTAGGGTTTCCAAGAAAACACTAGAGCAAAGGGGCCCTCAATGAAATGAGGGGGAAATGAAGATCTCTTTTGGTGAAGTAGTAGATCGGGGCCTCCTCCTTCGGTTCCCCAAAGATCAAGGACTTTGGGTGGTTGAATGAGGAGATCTTGGGAATTGGGTGGCTCCAATGGACTCCAATGGTGGTCTTTGACTTTAATGAGCTGAGCAGTTTGTCCCAAGGTAGGTGGAGGGGTACATGAAATATGGCCGTTGGAGTCATTAATGCACCGGTAGTACCGTCCTCAAGCAGTAGTACCGCTTGCAAGCGGTATTACCGGTCAAGTACCGGACTAGGTACCGGAGATGCTTCAGTTCGTCTAGCCTTCTTTAGATTTGGGCGGTATCGCCCTTGCGGTACTACCCCCAAGCGGTAGTACAGGTCGTATGACGCGGTACTACCGGTCTGGGCGGTAGTACCGGTCCCATGTACCGCTTGGTACTGACCAAAATGGAGAGGAGTGGATGTTCTTCAGAATGGTCCGGTAATTCTGAGCGGTACGACCATGTCAAGAGGTAGTACCGCTTGTCTCAAGCGGTACTACCGGTTGGACCAGTAGTGCCTCTCCGTGGTACCGGGTGGTACTGACTAGCAAACACCCTTATCAGTTTTGGACGGTGCCAACCGGTCGTAGTTCCGGTACTACCGGTTGTCACAATGGTTTTTCGCAAAGGGAATTGATATGCCAATATTTGTGCCACCCCTTATCAAACCTGTGAAACACTTAGCACACAGTTAAACCGATAAGTGTGTTGTTATCAAACATCAAAATCAGAGGGATAGGAAAATGCTCTTTCAATCTCCCCCTTTTTGGTGTTTGCTGACAATACACTTTTGCAAGATGATTTTAATAGAAAACATATGGAATTTGTAAAATAGAGACGGGGCTCCCCTAGGTGCATAGAGACAAACCTCCCCCTCTATTTTACAAACCCAACATGGGTGCATACATATTGATACTAGCATGTGAAATCATACCTTTGCATAATAACATGTGATGAGAAATATATAGACAATAGATAATGCATATCATCATAAGATGTACATCACAAGATGGATCCAATGAAATAAACCACTTAGTCTCACACATAAAAACATATTCGCATACATAACTAGAGGGAAATCGAAGTTCACAAGCAATAAAAGGATCAAGATAAGAACGAGCTTGTGACTTCCCATGCAACACCCGTGCCTAAAGTGCAACTTCTCCCCCTTTGGCATCAAGACACAAAAAAGGGACAAGTGCAAGACTAACGTCCCGACAGTCAATCCTCCTCCTCCTCCTCCTCCTCATCCTCAAGGTCCTCCTCATCCTCGTAAGGGGGTGGGGCCCGGTGCGAGGATGAGACATCATCGTCCCAACGGCTGTGCTGAGAGATCCACTGATCTTCTGGAGTGATGTTGTTCTCGGACCCCTCGGAGACGGTCAAACTCTGAGCAGCCATCATTTCCTTCTGCCGAGCACTGGCTTTCTTGTCATACACATGTGCCTCATACATGCGCTTCTGGTTGTCAACCTGGAAGCAGAAGATCTTCTTGAGCTTGACCTCCATCCTTTTGGCCCAAGAGGGCTTAGCATGCTTGTGACAAGATACAACATAGTCAGTGTCATGTCCACTGTCAGCATCCTCAGAGTCATCCTCATCCTCCTCACCCGCTGCAACGCGAGGTTTAGCATGTGTCTTGATCTTGAGTGCCTTTGGCCTGTGCACAATGAGAGAGCGAGTGGAGAATGTCCTAGCAATGACGGGGCACTTTGACACAATGAGGGCCATAATATAAGGAGCAAATGGTGGAACCCTCCGAGAGTGTGCAGCAGCAACCATCTCATTCCATATGAAGTCTGACACATCAAGAGGAGTGCCAGAGTCTCGGTTGAGGAAGGTGTTGAACAGCAAGTCAATAGAGAAACCATGTATCTCATCCTTGTTGCCCGCATGAGGAGCAATAGTCTCACGGAAAATGCGATGGAGAATGTCATATGTGGGGAGAAGATCCTTGATCTTGCCAGCAATCCCACGGCCCCGGATATACAGAGGTGTAAGGAAATCCTTCTTGGAGGGGTGATCCCGCATGTGACAGCGAAAACCACAAGGAACGTCCCGGCCACGATCTTCATACCCCAATATTGAAGCAAACTCCGCAAGTGTAGCTTCCTTGACAGCACCTTGAGTCATCTAGGTAATCTTCCTAGTTCGTCCAGTGTGGAAATGTGCAGTGGCATAAAACTGGCAAATAAGGAGGGGATCATAGTCATACTGGAACTCCATAATGGGGAACAAGCCAAGGTGAGAGCAGATTTCCTTAGCTTCAGCAAAGTAGTCAAGATTCTTGTCAATGTGCCCCATGTCAATCCACTGCTGAGGCACCACCATCTGGATATTGGTCAAAAGGACCTCATGATAAACACGCTCTTGGAAATCATCATAGAAAAGACTGTCTTCCCTGGCCTCGCTCCGGTTGCGGGAGTATGCATTTTCAATCCGGAGAGCCCTAAACTCTGACTCAGAGATGTCTGACAGTTTCCTTGGCCCAGATGGCCCTGAGCTGAGACTTTTGGTACGCCCATTGGAAGGGGGGCGAGAGGGAGGGGCGCTGCCATGCCCAGCAGAGCACTTGGTAACCCCTTCACGACCCTCACGACCACCTCGAGTGGCAGGCAACTTGGAACGGTGTCTTGGCTGTGGCATAACCTCTTCCTCAGACTCCGTCTCTTCCTCAACAATCTCACGGCTTGTATTGGAACGCTTGCGCGCACCTCGAGAACCACCTGCATCTATGAAAGCACGAGGGAGGATAGCAAGGGGGTAAGGGCACAAGAATCAAGCAGCAAAACGAGAGAATCCAATATGAAGCAGAAAAATGCAGCCAGTTTGGGCCGGTACTACCGGACCTGACGACCGGTAGCACCGCCTGCAAGCGGTAGTACCGGAAAAAGTTCCGGTACTACCGGTTGAGCGGCACAAGTTCATCAGATCTGATGGAAACGGACCAAATTGACGGCATTAAACTGTAAATAGATGATTCTACTCGGTAACAAGGGAAGCATATGGCAGTACAACCTTTCAATATGTCAATTTCTCCACAAATCTAAGACAAAACCTAGATCTAAGGAGAAAATCAAACAGAGAGAGAGAAAGGGCGGTTATACCGGGATCCATGGCGGTGGAAAGAGGTGGGAGCCCGCCAAGAGGCCGAATCCAAGGGGAATCCGGGGAGAGAAGGGCACGACAGGGCTCCGACGGCTTCAAGGTCTCCGGCGGAGGCGCGGTTATGAATGGAGGGCATGGGGATGAATGAGGCACTGAGGGGTGCCTCCCCACATGCGTCCAATATATACTTGGAAAACACCGACCGGTAGTACCGGTTCCCCAACCGGTAGTACCGGTGACCAGTAGTACCGGACATGTGGGCGGTAGTACCGTTCCTGGAGCAGTTCTTCCAGGAGACGACCTGGGAACTAGCCAGGTCCGGTAGTACCGCTCCCACATCCGGTAGTACCGGTCCCATCTGATTCCAAATGCCAGGAAACAAAGGCGATTCTTGTGCAGATAGAGAGAGGGTTTTTGTGAGGGAGTAAGGAGGCTTGGGTTAAGACAAGTGAGCTGGGAAGAACATGCACTCTAAAAATCGAGAAAAAGGAAGTTCGAAACCAAACTAGAGTGCATGATACTAAGAGCGATGAAGGCAATTCACAAGATGACAATCATGAGTACAAATCAAATCAAAAAATGACAAACACGAGTACACACATCAACCTCTCGATTGAGAGGGGGCGGTGGTCTAGGCCACCATGTTTGAGTATACTCGGCTTGGCACCACGAAGATATATCTTGGGTCCATTACTGATACTCATCATTGAGCTCACATATCACAGAATGATATTAAGAGGAATGATTTTGTTTACTTTGTGCATAATGGGGGGAGGGATAGTCCAATCAATTAGGATCGCACTCCCCCTATGTCCATGCCTACACCTAAACCAAATATGGGTCGAGTATTACGTGAGAGTGCAAGATAATCAAGTCAAGCTCCTTGAATCTATGATATTTAGTTCATTCCTCAAGTAGCAAAACCTTGCTTCATCAAGTGGCTTCGTGAAGATATCGACAAGTTGATCTTTGGTAGAAACATAGGATAGATCAATATCACCTCGAGCAACATGATCTCTAATGAAGTGATGATGAATCTCAATATGCTTTGTCCTTGTGTGATCCACCGGGTTGTAGGCAATCTTGATGGCACTTTCATTGTCACATAGAAGAGGCACTTTATCACAAAGGACACCGTATTCCTTTAAAGTTTGCCTCATCCATAGTAATTGAGTGCAAGCACTAGCGGCAGCAACATACTCGGCTTCGGCGGTTGAGAGAGATATACAATTTTGCTTCTTAGAAGACCAACATACCAAGGACCTACCAAGGAATTGGCAAGCCCCGGATGTAGATTTTCTATCATCCTTGTCCCCCGCCCAATCCGAATCCATGTATCCACAAAGAGCAAATGTTGATCCTTGAGGATACCAAAGACCATAAAATAGGGTATGAACTAAATATCGAAAGATTCTCTTGACCGCCATTAAATGGCTTTCTTTAGGAGCCGCTTGATATCTTGCACACACACCTACACTCAACACAATATCGGTTCTAGATGCACAAAGGTAAAGCAAAGAACCAATCATAGACCGGTATACCTTTTGATCCACATCTTTACCATTTGGATTTTGTTCTAGATGAGTCTTTGTAGCCATGGGAGTAGGAGCTCCATTCAAATCTTGCATTTTGAATCTCTTGAGCATATCTTGAGTATACTTGGATTGGTTGAAGAATGTTCCTCCTCTAACTTGCTTGATCTCAAAGCCAAGAAATACTTTCAACTCCCCCATCAAAGACATCCGGAACCTACTAGTCATAAGCTTTGAGAATTCATCATTAAAAGCTTTGTTAGATGAGCCAAAGATAATATCATCAACATATATTTGGCATACAAAAATCTCCCCATTGACCCTCTTAGTAAAAAGAGTGGGATCGATTTTCCCAACCTCAAAGCCACGGTCAAACAATAACTCTCTAAGGTGCTCATACCACGTGCGTGGGGCTTGCTTGAGCCCATAGAGCGCCTTATCAAGTTTGTAGACATGGTTTGGGAAGTTGGGGTCCTCAAATCCCGGGGGTTGCTTAACCTATACCAATTCATTTAAAGGACCATAAAGGAATGCACTTTCTACATCCATTTGTTGCAACTTAAAGTTATGATGTGCCGCATAAGCAAGAAGGATACGGATGGACTCAAGGCGAGCCACGGGTGCATAAGTCTCTCCATAATCAATGCCTTTAATTTGAGAATACCCTTGTGCAACCAATCTAGCCTTGTTCCTTACTATAATTCCATGCTCATCTTGCTTGTTCTTGAATATCCACTTTGTTCCAATAACATTGCGGCAATCCTTTGGCTTCTCAACTAACTTCCACACTTTGTTACTCTCAAAGTTGTTGAGCTCTTTGTGCATAGCTTCTTACCAATCAGAGTCTTCAAGAGCTTCCCACACTTTCTTTGGTTCAATCATGGAGATGTGAGCTTGGTGCTCACTGAACCTCTTCAATTGTGCTCTTGTGGAAATACCTTTCCTTAGATCACCAACTACATTTTGTAGAGTGTGATCTCTTAGTTCCAACATTCTTTCCTTTCTAGCTTCGCGACGAGCATGGATCTCCGCGTTGTTTCTTGGAGGACCCTCTTCATCATTTTGATCCTCGTATTGACCATCAACTTGACCTTGATCGTCATTGGAGTCATCCTCTACATTGGGAGGCAAGGATTAACCTTGGTCTTGATCAAGAGCTCTTCTAGCATCAATTTGAGCTTGTCTCAAAACAGTTTGGATGGATCTTCCTTGACAAATTGACTTGGCACCACTTGACAACCCATCGAATGGACCAAGCTCCCTTTGACTAGAGTTCACACATTGATCACTATGTTGAGGGTCCACATCTTGTCTTTGGCTTGAGTCAATGTCCTCTTCGATGGATGGAGCATGTTGAGGTTGTGAAGATGAGGGCTCCACTCGAGTGGAGCATAGTTCTTCTCGATCCGCCATAAGGGATTCCTCAACGGGGCATATATATCCCACTCCCATTCTTCCTATGGCATCCTGAGGCATTTCATCATCTGCATCACAAGCATCAACACGCCCCCCTTGGGGACCATCATATTCTTCGAAGTTCACACTACAAGATTCTATGACGGCTCTGGAGAGCTTGTCATAGATTCTATAAGTGTGATATTCGAGACCATAGCCAACAAAAATACCCTCTAATGCTTTAGACTCGAATTTAGACAAACAAACACCTTTGATGAGATAGAAACACTTACAACCGAACACCTAGAAATAAGATATGTTAGGCTTGTTACCGGTAAGTATCTCATATGGAGTCTTGTTGATTTTCTTGCGGAGGTAGAGTCGGTTTGAAGCATGGAAAGCGGTGGAGATGGCTTCGGCCCAAAAGTTGTATGGAGATTTAAACTCCGCCAACATGGTCCTAGCCATCTCAATAAGAGTTCGGTTCTTCCTTTTAGCCACACCATTTTGTTGAGGGGTGTATGCAGCGGAATATTGATGTTTAATCCCCTCATCACTAAGGAAATCATTCAAGGTGTAGTTCTTGAACTCGGTGCCGTTGTCACTTCTTATAATCAACACGGGAACATTGTGTTGTCGTTGAACCAAGTTGATGAAGTCGATAAAGGTCTTTTGAGTTTCACTCTTCAACTTGAAGAAATAAACCCAAGAGTATCTTGAAAAGTCGTCAACAATCACCAAACAATATTTCTTCCCTCCAAGACTTGCATGAGATGGAGGACCAAATAGGTCCACATGGAGGAGTTCCAAGATCTTGTTAGACTTGATTTGGTTCGTGGGCTTGTGAGGAGCGTCATGCATCTTCCCTAGAACACATGCCCTGCAAACACGATCTTTGGCAAAGGAAACATTTTCTTTTAGTCCAACTATATGGCCCTCTTTATGGAGACTTTGCAAAGTTCTCATATTGACATGGGCTAGTCGGCGGTGCCATAGCCAACCCACATCGGCCTTTCCGTATAAGCACATCGGACCTGCAGTGGCTTGCCCCGAAAAGTCCACCACATACAAGTCATTTTTGACGTACCCAACGAAAGCGACCTTGGGAGACTTGCTCCACATGAGGATCACAATATCATCATCAACAAAGACGGCAAAGCCCATCTTTCCAAGAGCACAGACTGAAAGTAAATTGTATCCAAGGGTTTCAACAAGCATGACGTTCACGAGTGTAATGTCGTAAGCCACCACTACCTTGCCGAAACCCATTACCTTAGACTTTGACTTGTCAGCATATGTGATGGTGATTTGATCATCATTTGGCACCAAGTCCTTGACAATAGACAAGCTTCCGGTCATATGACTTGTGCAACCACTATTGAGCACCCATTTTGACCCTCCGGAAGCATAAGTCTACAAAAGATCAAGCTAGTTTTTAGGTACCCATTTTTCAATGGGTCCTCTTTTGTTAGCAACAAGGGTCTTGGGAACCCAAATAGACCAAGCAATATAACCATCATAAGGGCCAACATATTGTGCATACACATCACCATAATAATCACGCATTAGAACATAGTGAGGGTTAGCACTTCCCGCAAAATCATCATGAGACATAGTTTTACCACTCGTGGTCTTACTTTCCACAATGGTCTTGTTGGTCTCTTGTGCGGGCTTGTCCTTCTTCTTCTTATTGTTCTTCTTCTTGGTTTTGGAAACAAAACCAATGCCCCCTTTATCACCACTACGCCTTTGCTTGCTCAAAAGATCATCAATGGACTTGTTGCCTTGTGGAAATGTGGCCTTAGAAAACCCCCCCTTCAACCTAGCATTCTCTTCAAGAATAGTTGTGCTACTAGATGGAATGAAGTTACTAGGTGAAGGAATATTGGCCAATTGAGTTTGAAGTGTTTCATGGGACATTGTGAGTGAAAAGAGTTCACTCTCCATGGCCTTGTGACTTGTGAGCCTTGTTAAGCAAACTAAAGTCCTCGGCAAGTTTTTCATGAACCACACCAAACTCAACTTTGTCCTTTTTAGGCTTTTTGTATTTAGCAATAGCATGATCACGCTCTTTGATGAGTTTGTTAAGAATGATGTCATTTGCCTCATCAAGCCCTTCAAGTTTTAATTCAAGTGACAACCTAGTTTCTTGTTCTTCTTCTAGAGCATTGTTTAAAGCCTCTAGCTCAATCATATGTTCATGCCCAAGTTTACATCTTACATCTAGAAGCTCTTGAGTATGTGATAGTTGATCTAAGATGTTTCCAAAATGTAGCTTAGCATCACCTTCTAGGTTAGTCATAAACTCATCAAAGGCAATTAATTCCTTTTTAACATCAAGAGACATCTCATCATCAATTTCATTGTTATCTAAGTGAGTAGAGCGGGATGATGAAGATACCTCCCTTCCTCTTGCCATAAGGCAAGTGGCGTTCTTGTTGGAAGAGTTCTCATTTGGAGAATCGAAGAGTGAGAATGTCGGAGTAGAGGTGGTGGCAAGAGCAGCCACACCATGATAAGTTTCCTCTTCGTCATCTTCATCATCTTCATTGTCGGAGGAGTAATCTTCATGAGTGATCAAGACAATTTCTCCCGGCTTCTTGTTGATGGGATTCTTTTTGATGAAAGGTTAATTGTACGGTCCCTTGAGAGTCTTCTTCAACACAAGCTTACCACCATGATCTTCTCTCTTCTCATAGGGGCAACTAGCCACAAAGTGGTAGCGGTCACCACAATTGAAGCAAGTTCTCAACCTTGTGGTATTCTCTCTTTTCCCATTTGGATTGCTTCTCTATTCCATTTCCATCTTGGCCTTGGCGGGGTTCTTCCAAAAGTTCTTTGCATAGAAAGCCATATATTGACCATGAGCAATCTTGACTTCATCGGGATGGTCCATGGAAAGCCCTTCATCACTATCATCTTCATCCCCATGGTCCACAACTTTGGCCTTCAAGGCAACATTGACAACATTGCTCATACCAAGGGCACGAGCACGGGCATCTTTGGCATTCTTGGCGGCAACCTTGAAAGCAGCCATCTCTTGCATAACTTCATTTGAGGTCATGAGATGGTATTTGTGTCTTCCTTGTAGGCTCTTCAAGTCGGTGGGCTCAAAAGGCATGAGTGCACTCACATATTTCCTTTTTATCCATGCATCATCCACATGTGAGGCACCCACATTCCTAAAAGCAGTGGCGGTGGTCTTGAGCCTTTGGTACATGTCTTCGTGATCTTCACCTTCTTTCATGCAGAAGCCTTCAGCTTCATTGCTTAGAGCATCATATCGGTTCCTCCTCATACTCTCATTTCCAATAAACAACACAGTGAGAGCATCCCAAGCTTCCTTGGCAATGCTAAAGTGCTCAATGTGTGGATAATCCTTTGTCCCCAAACCTTGTTGAATCATATGCAGATCAGTGGCATTGAGTTGACTATTAACAATCTCTCTTCTTGTCAAGTTGTTTGGATCCCCAATAGAGTCCATGCTCGATGATGTTCCATAGTTCAATGCTAGAGCTGCGCATATGAGTTCTCATTAGTGATTGCCATTGAGCAAAAGTAGTAGATTCTTCAAGCTTAGGTGGGTCACCTCTATTGTATACATGGGGGTGAGGAACTGGAGGGTCGGGAGAGTACCATGAGTCACGGTGCTCACCCTTCCCACCATCATTGTGTGTGGAGGAATTAACGTTGTCAAGTTTACCCCCCCCCCACCATACCCTCGGGGGATATCGATGTATTCCCTTTAGGTAAAATGGATGGTTGATCCTCTTGAGGAGATGGGGGTGATGAGCTTTCTTTGTCTTTAAGAAGTTGGTCGAGCATCTTCTTGACTTCGTTGACCAAGGAAGAGCTCAATCTTGTTTCCAAGTTTTTGAGATCTTCCATGGTCACCGGTGTCGGCTCACTACCACCATCCCCTTCGTTGCTACCCATATTCTCTTAGGCGGTAAAGCCCGAATAAAGAGCCGAGGCTCTGATACCAATTGAAAGGATCGTATGGGCACCTAAAGGGGGGGTGAATAGGTGGTACTTCAAATTTTCTTCTTTTTCAAATTAAGGTTTGACAATAAGGTAAATTCTCTAGATAATGGAGCTACGGTGAATTTACCTATATGACAATTATGCAAGGACTACCACAACACAAAGTAGTAGCAAGTAAGTAAGGTGCGGTAAAGGATAGAAGTAACCGAAAAGTGGACACGGAGACATAAGGATTTGTTTCCCGTAGTTCCTTCCTTTTGAGGGGAAGTACGTCTACGTTTGGAGAGGGGGTGGTTTCAAACCACCAATGCCACGAGAGGCCTCCCTTGTTCTCCGATGAATCTCACCCCAACGGGATCGGTTAACCTTCCACTATATCGGCAACCTTCAAGGTGGAAGCCGGCACCGTTACAAGTTTGGGGCACACATCCACAACTTAATCGGAGGCTCCCAAATACAAGCAAGCTGTCAAAGCAATCAAAGACAAGCTTGTAAGAATCAAAACAAGAACTAGGGTTTCCAAGAAAACACTAGAGCAAAGGGGCCCTCAATGAAATGAGGGGAAATGAAGATCTCTTTTGGTGAAGTAGTAGATCGGGGCCTCCTCCTTCGATTCCCCAAAGATCAAGGATTTTGGGTGGTTGAATGAGGAGATCTTGGGAATTGGGTGGCTCCAATGGACTCCAATGGTGGTCTTTGACTTCAATGAGCTGAGCAGTTTGTCCCAAGGTAGGTGGAGGGGTATTTATACCCCTCCACAAAATATGGCCGTTGGAGTCATTAATGCACCGGTAGTACCGGTCCTCAAGCAGTAGTATCGCTTGCAAGCGGTACTACCGGTCAAGTACCGGACCAGGTACCGGAGATGCTTCAGTTCGTCTAGCCTTCTTCAGATTTGGGCGGTATCGCCCTTGCGGTACTAGCCCCAAGCGGTAGTACCGGTCGTATGACGCGGTACTACCGGTCTGGGCGGTAGTACCGGTCCCAAGTACCGCTTGGTACTGACCAAAACGGAGAGGAGTGGATGTTCTTCAGAACTGCCCGGTACTTCCGAGCGGTACGACCGTGTCAAGCGGTAGTGCCGCTCCATGGTACCGGGTGGTACTGACTAGCACACGCCCTTATCAGTTTTGGACGGTGCCAACCGGTACTGGAACCGGTAGTACCGGTGTCAAGCGGTAGTACCGGTCGTAGTTCCGGTACTACCGGTTGGCACAATGGTTTTTCGCAAAGGGAATTGATATGCCAATATTTGTGCCACCCCTTATCAAACCTGTGAAACACTTAGCACACAGTTAAACCGATAAGTGTGTTGTTATCAAAAATCAAAATCAGAGGGATAGGAAAATGCTCTTTCAACGATGCCAGGATTCAATTAATCCCATATATATATTCCCTTCGTCACGCGATATTTTACTTTCCCGAGATTCGATCGTCGGTATCGGCATACTTAGTTCAATCTCGTTCACAGCAAGTACTTTACTCGTTCCGTAATCCGATATCACTTTGTGATTAACTCCTTAACCATGTGCTTGCAAGCGGTGTTGATATCGATTACCGAGTGGGCCTGAAGTATATCTCTCCGACTTGGGAGGGACAAATCCCATCTCGATACATACAACCCAACAGATACTTTCCGATCACCTGAGAGACACCTTTATGACCACCCTCTCATAGGATGACGTTTGATGACCTCAAAGCTTTCTTCCGATACCAGAGAGTTGCATTATCTCATAGTCGAAGGAATACAATATTTGACATAAGAAAAAGCTTCGCAAAGATGAACACGATGACACGATCTAATTGGCTCTGCTTGATTTGGGTCTGTCCATCATATCATTCTCCTAATGATATGATCTCATTATTAATCGACAACTCATGTCTATGGCTAGGAAACCTTAACCATCATTAATCAATGAGCTAGTCCATAGAGGCGTACTAGGGCCACGACGTTGTTCATAAACCACACAAGTATCAAAGTTTCCGCTTAATACAATTCTAGCATGGAATATAAACTTTATCATGAACAAGAATTATAATAATAACATCTTTATTATTGCCTCTAGGGCATAATTTCAACATAATGAACTTACAATTCATGCACAACCAAGGAGGAAGGTTGTAGATACATAGGGTCACAGGCTAGGTGCTGTGACCGTAGCTCTTTGTGGCATCCCGCAAAAACCACTACTAGAAAATCGCGTTGAATTTGTGCATTGCATCGTCATCATCATGTGTTGTTTGTCAAAACTATTTTTTCGCAAAGCCCGAGTTGTTTTCCAAACTCCCCATCTTATTCAAACACCGAAAACCGGGTCCCCGGAATATTTAGTTTTGGCCACTATCGGTTTGCAAACGGTCCAATTAAAGTAAATAAAATATTAAGTTATTTTTTTAGTGGGGGCAGTCGAACGGGCTGACCGACCCGAACGACCACCCCCAGAAACTAAAACGGTCCACCCCAAACCAGCCCTCTAAATACTACATCTACCTAAAACTCTACCCACCCCTTGCCTCCACATCACCCCGCCCAATAACTCGCCGCCACCTCATCCCCATCCTTTCCCCCACCCAATCCTAGCCCTCCACCTCACCCCCTCTCTCTCTCCCTCTCTCACCACCCCCCCACCAACCGGCCCAGCACACGCAAGCCACACACAGGCCACCACACGCCACTGCCAGCCCCCTCCCCTGCCCTGTGGGTCCCGCCACCAGGCCACGCCCCACGCGCCAGCCCCTCCCCAGGACCGGTCCACCCTCCCCCTGGGACCCACCTCGCCAGCGCCCACCGCGTCCCCGCGCCTCCCCAACCTCCCTCTCCTCCCCTGTTCTTCTTCCCCGGCTCACCCCGCTGCCCCGTCGACTGCGCCTCCCGCCCTACCTCGCGTCGCCGGCGCCGCTTCCTACCCCAGGCCTCGCCCCTTCCGCGCCGCGTCCACCTCTCCCTCCTCCGCCACCGCCGCTCCCGCGAGCCACCCGACCCCGCCTCGTCCCCGTTCCCTCCCTCAGTCCCCTCTGGCCTCGCCCCATCGCCGCCGCCGCCGGCGACGGCCTCGCAGGCCGCAGCAGCAGCACTCCCTCCCCGGTCCATCCCTGCCGCGCGCATCGCCGGACGCGGCCCGCCTCTCCCTCGCCGTCGCCATCCGCTCCCCGTGCGTCGCCGGCTCCCAGCCTCTCCGCCTTCCTCCGCCGCGCCGGCGCGCCCCCAGCGCCGCCCACCTCGCGAGCTCACCTCCTGCCACCTCCTGCCTGCTCCGGCCAGCAGCCGCCTCGCCGTCTCCCGTGCGCGTCGCGTTCGCCTCCGGCCAGCGCCCCTCTGCCGGCGTCCTCCTCCTCCGCCTGAGCGCGCCCCGACCGCCTCCGTCGAGCCGCGGCACCCCGCCCCTGCACCACGTCGTCCGGCCGCCTCCGACCCGTCTCCGCCCTGCGCCGCCGCATCGGCCTCCTCCGCGCCTCCTCTGCCCCGTGCGGGCCCGGCCACCACCCCGCCGGCTAGAGCGCTGCCCCGACGCCGCCTCGTCTGCCTCAACCCCCGCGTTCCAGCCCGTCCGCGCCAGCCGTCCGCCTTCCGCCGCCGCCGTCGTCGAGGCCACGGCCACGCCTCCCCGTCGCCTGGTCACGTCGCCACCACCGCGGGGCCCGGCCTTGCCCCCTCCTACAGCAGCTCCTGCAAGGCAGCACGCCGCAGGTGCCCGCCGCGCCTCCATCTGCTCTCGTCTCCGCGCACGCAGGCTCGTCACCGTTCAGGCCACCGGCCGATGCAAGCTACTTCTGTGATGCGGCTGATCCGGGTCTCCTAGTGGACAAGACTCTCGAAGACCGACCCGGAGTCGGAAGCCGAACCGCGATTCTCGGAACGCCATGATCTACTACGCGGATGAGATGGCCGAGGCCCGAAACCGAAGCGCCAAGACCTACTACGAACGCCGAGACCCCCGAACCCGAAGACCGATCCCGGACACCGAGCGCCAAGACCGCCACCGATACGACAAGTACCCCGTCCCGAACGCCATGACCGACAACATGACCCGAGGACCGCTAATGCGACAAGATCCGCATGCGACAAGAACGGCACCGACCCAGGGCGAATCCGCTGTTCCGACGCCGGACCACGACCTCCCTCCCGGAACGCCAAGATCTTCGTAACGACAAGACCGACAACATGAACCGAAGACACGGATGCGCCAAGACCTACCCCGATGGTCGAGAATGTTACGCCAAGACCGAACCCGTCGAACCCTGGACCCTGAGACCGACCCCGAACCCTCGGACCAAGATCGTCGAGAACCCTAATGTGTGAACCCTTTCCGAGAACCCTATTTTATAATATAATACAACTTGTCGCATAATAATTGTCTTGCATGCATACATTCATGTGGTTTGGGGGCCTTATGCCGATTCACCTCTTAATTAAATATGGGGCCCATATGCGGGCGAACCTAGCCTTATATTGGCCTCATTTAAATTTGTGTAGCGAACCGGTAACTCATCTTGCCTTGTTAATCCAACATCTAAATTGCGGGGGTTCCAAACAACTTGAACCACCTAAATAATTGTCGGGACCCCGGTTCCGCTTAATATGACCTAATTGCATCGCATCTTTGCCATGTCATTCATCATACATGCATCATGCCGATCTTCTGCCGTAATCTTAAATAGTGCATCCGGTGTTGATTCTAGTGTATTGCTTCTTCGCGGATAAGGACGTTGAGTTGATGTGAGCTTCGCCCCGATCTCCGGTTGAACCCTTCGGCAATGTTTTCAGGCGAGCATCTTCCTCTTTCTACCTATCTTACTTTTATAGTATTTACTTCCCTCCTGTTGATCTATTGCTATCTGTGTTGCGATGCTTTAGTTTCCGTATCCGTGATATTCCCTTGCAGCCCTATATTTCCTCGGACACATCCTAATACCTGTTGATTGGTAGATATTTGGACTTGCGTGTCGTAGTCGCTTGCTCAAGTGCTGTTGTGTGTCGTCATATGCCACAGTTGTTGATGTATTGCCGCATGTTGATGTTGGAGATGATGCTAGTTTTACTTATCGTCACTTTAATTCCTGTTTAACAACTAAAATTGAAATAAGCAGAGGCATCGGTGGGTGATAGACAATATTTGGTTTCCGAACGCCCACTTGTGTCCCGTAAGACCCCGAGTACTTGATACTTGTTCCTTGATTTATCGCGCTATCCACATCCGGGAGGTATATGGGACCCCCCTGAGCCAGAGCTTGATTCAGTCTTATTTATTGGGGCCACAAACTAGTTTGAGGTTTTATTTACGATCCTGTACTTATGCCATGCTACTTTCTGTATTTAAATTGTGCGAGGAGCACACTGTACTATTTAGGTAAGAGGAGTGATTACGCGGTATCGACAAGCCCAGCCACACTTTCGGGTTCCCAGTCACTTACAGCCATTGACGCAAACCTTGAGTCCGTCTCGGAGCTTGCTTACTCCGTTGCGGGATCTACTCAATGGGGTGGCCCCCTGAAATATTTCTGAGTCCTGCAATTGTTCAGTCGTGAAAGCCTCGTTGGGTTTTGATTTGGTTTTTCCGAGGTTGATCGAGCGTGTGTTGCTATTGGTGCACCCCGGCCGGGTAAAACTTTCTGAAAGCCGTGTCCGCGAATATGGACGACTTGGAGCACAGTATCTCGATCATAGACAAGCATAACTAAAGTTTATTGTTGTAAATTTGACTTTATAATGACTAGTAATCAGCTTCACTATAATGGAATGGCTAATTAATACTGCCCACAAATGCTTGTTTGGAGTGTCGCTTGCGGCCATTGTACCTGACTAGTAAGTATTGCAACTACAACGAAATGGCTGAATAAAAGTACCAACAACTGCTGGGTTTTAGGGTTTATCTCATGCTATCTGTACCTGATTAGTAATTGTTGCAACTATCACGGAATGGTTAACTAAAAGTGCCCACTGCTTATTTTATCAGGATGATTATCTATACCTGACTAGTAATTACTGCAACGATAACTGAATGAATAAAACTGCCAACTGTGTGAGTTCCTCGGTTGACTTCCTCGTTTGGTCTCGAGGGGGAAACACCAGGATGGGTTTGTTTGGTGTTAGCTTCAGGTTGGATCCGGATAGGTCTATCTTACCCCTCTCTGACTGTCGCCAGTTGCATCGAGTCTCTATAGGTTGTTTAGTGCATGCTGCCGCTGCCGCTTCAGTCCACCATACCTTTGTAGGCGAGGACCGCCGAATTCTAGCCTCGCCGTGTACTGGCCTCAGTACTGACGCTCCTTCTTTTTCCTTTGCCCTTTGTCGGCACCCCTTTTGTTTAAGCAGGTTTTGAGATCTACGCCGTTAGCAGGGTTACCCTTCCGGCTTGGCCTGGGCAGGGTTATGGACGCCATTGGTTATTCTTCAGGGCTCTTAGACCCATTTGCATCTTGTCCGTAGTCGGACGCTCTATCATTTTCAAGGTGATTTGGATCTTTGTATATTATATCTGTATTCTTGACTCTTTGAGTCGTTGTTATATATATCTGTTCTGTGGGTCCCATCGAGGACTGTTGTGTAATGCTATTACTTCGTTTTCCACCCGCACGAAAGTGCCTGGTGGGCACCTTTGAATCGTTTCTATGCGGGTTTGGCGAATTTTGCTCAAACTTGCATAGGTCCGATTCTGAGGGTGTTACAGAGTGGTATCAGAGCTCAGCAGTTGCGATACCCCACAAGTCCAGCCGGTAGGATAACCTAGCTAACGGCCGAAGTAGAGTGTCAAAACTATTTTGCAAAATCGGTTGGATAGTTCGAGTTAGGTCTGATTTTACTCCTTACCCCTCTGCTGCTCTCTTCTTATCCCTACGTGTTTTGAATCCACTCTTTTCTCTCTCTTCGAGTCCAGGATTTCTCGTGGTTGGGTTTCCGTCGTACCTTCAGGGTTTCTCTTCCTCTTTTGGGAACGGTGTTGCTACATCCGGTCTTCATGCTATCCGAGGAAACCTTCGTCTGTGGTACCCTCCTTTGATCCTTGTTTGTGCCTTCCGGTGTTTTCCGACGCGACGACCTCATCTATGCCTGATCCGATGCAGAGTCTGCATCACTCCGTTGTTCCGAACCTCGCTTGTCGAGATCTTCAGTCTGATTCCGAGAGTTGGTTGCATACTCCGCCTATTCGTGTGCAGAGTAATGGTTTGACTGCGGGATGGAGTAGCTACCATACCACTACTCTTATCATTCGCTCTTGTACATCGAATCAGTGGCTCCAGCAACTTTACTCCGTCCACGGAAGTTAGGGGTGGCTTTATTTGTTGATACCTCTACCTTCGACCTGTTGTTCCCGGAGTGTTCTCGCGACGGTCAGGATCAACGACCCTTTGTTGGTGGTGTCGCCAATTTCAAGATGAATAAGGAACCCTTGTTAGGGGTGTCGCGAGGATCTACATGAAGCGAGAAGATTCAGATCGCCGACCTTCCTTCCGGTACCATGAGGCGGATCTCGAGGGCGAGATCCGTTGTTAGTGGTGTCGAATTGTGGCATCCCGCAAAAACCACTACTAGAAAATCGCGTTGAATTTGTGCATTGCATCGTCATCATCATGTGTTGTTTGTCAAAACTATTTTTTCACAAAGCCCGAGTTGTTTTCCAAACGCCCCATCTTATTCAAACACCGAAAACCGGGTCCCCGGAATATTTAGTTTTGGCCACTATCGGTTTGCAAACGGTCCAATTAAAGTAAATAAAATATTAAGTTATTTTTTTTTAGTGGGGGCAGTCGAACGGGCCGACCGACCCGAACGACCACCCCCAGAAACTAAAACGGTCCACCCCAAACCAGCCCTCTAAATACTACATCTACCTAAAACTCTACCCACCCCTTGCCTCCACATCACCCCGCCCAATAACTCGCCGCCACCTCATCCCCATCCTTCCCCCCACCCAATCCTAGCCCTCCACCTCACCCCCTCTCTCTCTCCCTCTCTCACCACCCCCCCACCAACCGGCCCAGCACACGCACGCCACACACAGGCCACCACACGCCACTGCCAGCCCCCTCCCCTGCCCTGTGGGTCCCGCCACCAGGCCACGCCCCACGCGCCAGCCCCTCCCCAGGACCGGTCCACCCTCCCCCTGGGATCCACCTCGCCAGCGCCCACCGCGTCCCCGCGCCTCCCCAACCTCCCTCTCCTCCCCTGTTCTTCTTCCCCGGCTCACTCCGCTGCCCCGTCGACTGCGCCTCCCGCCCTACCTCGCGTCGCCGGCGCCGCTTCCTACCCCAGGCCTCGCCCCTTCCGCGCCGCGTCCACCTCTCCCTCCTCCGCCACCGCCGCTCCCGCGAGCCACCCGACCCCGCCTCGTCCCCGTTCCCTCCCTCAGCCCCCTCTGGCCTCGCCCCATCGCCGCCGCCGCCGGCGACGGCCTCGCAGGCCGCAGCAGCAGCACTCCCTCCCCGGTCCATCCCTGTCGCGCGCATCGCCGGACGCGGCCCGCCTCTCCCTCGTCGTCGCCATCCGCTCCCCGTGCGTCGCCGGCTCCCAGCCTCTCCGCCTTCCTCCGCCGCGCCGGCGCGCCCCCAGCGCCGCCCACCTCGCGAGCTCACCTCCTGCCACCTCCTGCCTGCTCCGGCCAGCAGCCGCCTCGCCGTCTCCCGTGCGCGTCGCGTCCGCCTCCGGCCAGCGCCCCTCTGCCGGCGTCCTCCTCCTCCGCCTGAGCGCGCCCCGACCGCCTCCGTCGAGTCGCGGCACCCCGCCCCTGCACCACGTCGTCCGGCCGCCTCCGACCCGTCTCCGCCCTGCGCCGCCGCATCGGCCTCCTCCGCGCCTCCTCTGCCCCGCGCGGGCCCGGCCACCACCCCGCCGGCCAGAGCGCTGCCCCGACGCCGCCTCGTCTGCCTCAACCCCCGCGTTCCAGCCCGTCCGCGCCAGCCGTCCGCCTTCCGCCGCCGCCGTCGTCGAGGCCACGGCCACGCCTCCCCGTCGCCTGGTCACGTCGCCACCACCGCGGGGCCCGGCCTTGCCCCCTCCTACAGCAGCTCCTGCAAGGCAGCACGCCGCAGATGCCCGCCGCGCCTCCATCTGCTCTCGTCTCCGCGCACGCAGGCTCGTCACCGTTCAGGCCACCGGCCGATGCAAGCTACTTCTGTGATGCGGCTGATCCGGGTCTCCTAGTGGACAAGACTCTCGAAGACCGACCCGGAGTCGGAAGCCGAACCGCGATTCTCGGAACGCCATGATCTACTACGCGGATGAGATGGCCGAGGCCCGAAACCGAAGCGCCAAGACCTACTACGGACGCCGAGACCCCCGAACCCGAAGACCGATCCCGGACACCGAGCACCAAGACCGCCACCGATACGACAAGTACCCCGTCCCGAACGCCATGACCGACAACATGACCCGAGGACCGCTAATGCGACAAGATCCGCATGCAACAAGAACGGCACCGACCCAGGGCGAATCCGCTGTTACGACGCCGGACCACGACCTCCCTCCCGGAACGCCAAGATCTTCGTAACGACAAGACCGACAACATGAACCGAAGACACGGATGCGCCAAGACCTACCCCGATGGTCGAGAATGTTACGCCAAGACCAAACCCGTCGAACCCTGGACCCTGAGACCGACCCCGAACCCTCGGACCAAGATCGTCGAGAACCCTAATGTGTGAACCCTTTCCGAGAACCCTATTTTATAATATAATACAACTTGTCGCATAATAATTGTCTTGCATGCATACATTCATGTGGTTTGGGGGCCTTATGCCGATTCACCTCTTAATTAAATATGGGGCCCATATGCGGGCGAACCTAGCCTTATATTGGCCTCATTTAAATTTGTGTAGCGAACCGGTAACTCATCTTGCCTTGTTAATCCAACATCTAAATTGCGGGGGTTCCAAACAACTTGAACCACCTAAATAATTGTCGGGACCCCGGTTCCGCTTAATATGACCTAATTGCATCGCATCTTTGCCATGTCATTCATCATACATGCATCATGCCGATCTTCTGCCGTAATCTTAAATAGTGCATCCGGTGTTGATTCTAGTGTATTGCTTCTTCGCGGATAAGGCCGTTGAGTTGATGTGAGCTTCGCCCCGATCTCCGGTTGAACCCTTCGGCGATGTTTTCAGGCGAGCATCTTCCCCTTTCTACCTATCTTACTTTTATAGTATTTACTTCCCTCCTGTTGATCTATTGCTATCTGTGTTGCGATGCTTTAGTTTCCATATCCGTGATATTCCCTTGCAACCCTATATTGCCTCGGACACATCCTAATACCTGTTGATTGGTAGATAGTTGGACTTGCGTGTCGTAGTCGCTTGCTCAAGTGCTGTTGTGTGTCGTCATATGCCACAGTTGTTGATGTATTGCCGCATGTTGATGTTGGAGATGATGCTAGTTTTACTTATCGTCACTTTAATTCCTGTTTAACAACTAAAATTGAAATAAGCAGAGGCATCGGTGGGTGATAGACAATATTTGGTTTCCGAACGCCCACTTGTGTCCCGTAAGACCCCGAGTACTTGATACCTGTTCCTTGATTTATCGCGCTATCCACATCCGGGAGGTATATGGGACCCCCCTGAGCCAGAGCTTGATTCAGTCTTATTTCTTGGGGCCACAAACTAGTTTGAGGTTTTATTTACGATCCTGTACTTATGCCATGCTACTTTCTGTATTTAAATTGTGCGAGGAGCACACTGTACTGTTTAGGTAAGCGGAGTGATTACGCGGTATCGACAAGCCCAGCCACACTTTCGGGTTCCCAGTCGCTTACAGCCATTGACGCAAACCTTGAGTCCGTCTCGGAGCTTGCTTACTCCGTTGCGGGATCTACTCAATGGGGTGGCCCCCTGAAATATTTCTGAGTCCTGCAATTGTTCAGTCGTGAAAGCCTCGTTGGGTTTTGATTTGGTTTTTCCGAGGTTGATCGAGCGTGTGTTGCTATTGGTGCACCCCGGCCGGGTAAAACTTTCTGAAAGCCGTGTCCGCGGATATGGACGACTTGGAGCACAGTATCTCGATCATAGACAAGCATAACTAAAGTTTATTGCTGTAAATTTGACTTTATAATGACTAGTAATCAGCTTCACTATAATGGAATGGCTAATTAATACTGCCCACAAATGCTTGTTTGGAGTGTCGCTTGCGGCCATTGTACCTGACTAGTAAGTATTGCAACTACAACGAAATGGCTGAATAAAAGTACCAACAACTGCTGGGTTTTTGGGTTTATCTCATGCTATCTATACCTGATTAGTAATTGTTGCAACTATCACGGAATGGTTAACTAAAAGTGCCCACTGCTTATTTTATCAGGATGATTATCTATACCTGACTAGTAATTACTGCAACGATAACTGAATGAATAAAACTGCCAACTGTGTGAGTTCCTCGGTTGACTTCCTCGTTTGGTCTCGAGGGGGAAACACCAGGATGGGTTTGTTTGGTGTTAGCTTCAGGTTGGATCCGGATAGGTCTATCTTACCCCTCTCTGACTGTCGCCAGTTGCATCGAGTCTCTATAGGTTGTTTAGTGCATGCTGTCGCTGCCGCTTCAGTCCACCATACCTTTGTAGGCGAGGACCGCCGAATTCTAGCCTCGCCGTGTACTGGCCTCAGTACTGACGCTCCTTCTTTTTCCTTTGCCCTTTGTCGGCACCCCTTTTGTTTAAGCAGGTTTTGAGATCTACGCCGTTAGCAGGGTTACCCTTCCGGCTTGGCCTGGGCAGGGTTATGGACGCCATTGGTTATTCTTCAGGGCTCTTAGCCCCATTTGCATCTTGTCCGTAGTCGGACGCTCTATCATTTTCAAGGTGATTTGGATCTTTGTATATTATATCTGTATTCTTGACTCTTTGAGTCGTTGTTATATATATCTGTTCTGTGGGTCCCATCGAGGACTGTTGTGTAATGCTATTACTTCGTTTTCCACCCGCACGAAAGTGCCTGGTGGGCACCTTTGAATCGTTTCTATGCGGGTTTGGCGAATTTTGCTCAATCTTGCATAGGTCCGATTCTGAGGGTGTTACACTCTTCTCGCCAAAATGATTCATGTCATCCGTACTTAGACCTAACCATAAGTTCCTTGCATCACCTGTAAAGTCCGGGAAGTATCTCTCGATTTTTCTCCACTGCGACCCATCAACGGGGTGTCTCAACTTCCCGTCTTTCTTACGGTCTTCTTTATGCCATCGCAACAACCTGGCATGCTCTTTATTTCTGAACATGCGTTTCAAACTTGGTATTATAGGAGCATACCACATAACCTTAGCAGGAACCCTCTTCCGGGGGGCTCTCCCTCAACATCACCAGGATCATCTCGTCTGATCTTATACCGCAATGCATTGCATAGCAGGCATTTATCTAAATTCTCATACTCCTTACCGCAGTAGAGGATGTAGTTATTAATGCATGCATGTATCTTCTGCACATCTAATCCTAGAAGGCAGAGAGTCTTATTTGCTTCGTACGTACTCTCGGAAAATTCGTTATGCTTTGGAAACTTCGGCTTCATTATTTTCAGCATATTTTCAAACATGGAATCAGTTAGACCACACTCTTCCTTCCATGGTAGCAATTTCAGTGTGGTATCGAGCTTTGTGCTGCCATCTTTGCAATTTGGGTAAAACAATTTCTTGTGATTTTCTAACATGCCCTCTAACTTCAACTTCTCCTTTTCTGTTTCACAGTCTTGCTTTGCATCAGAAATGACCCTACCAAGATCATCAGCGGGCTCATCTGATGCTCGTCCTTCACCTCCTTCCTCTTCATTGTATTCTATTGCAGTATCACCGTATTCAGGAAACATGTGATGATAGTTGTTATCATCATCCTCTTCTTCTTCATTGTCTTCCATCATAACCCCTCTTTCCCCGTGCTTGGTCCAGCAATTATAGCCGGGCATAAAACCTTTCATAACCAGGTGGCCGCGAATGATTTTCGAGGAAGAGTAAACTTTGTTGTTCCGATATTGAACACATGGACAACGCATAAAACCATTCTCTTTGTTTGTCGTAGCCACATCGATAAATTTATCCACGCCTTTAATATACCCGGGTTCACGCCGGTCACCGTACATCCATTCCCGAATGTTCATCTGCATCATATAATTAAGTTTATCAAAAACCATTGCAGAACATCATAAATAGTGAAATGACCAATTCACATCGATACATGTATTGTATCAATGACAGATGAAAAGATAAGATTGCTAACCTCGATCGAGGAGGAAAGAAAGATGATAAAACTCAAGTGTGGCTCGGGCACCTCCTATATTTTTGTTTAGTGAGAAATTGAACAGAAACATTCACTCAAACATTTCATCAAACATTTCGCATGCATATGAAAAAATAAACTAGCACACCTCTCACACCTTCCACCAAGAAAAAACAGAGGGGAGGCAAAGGGCTGGATCGTTGTATTTATAGAGGGCTGACTCATACGTCTAAAGGTGTGTGGCAAACCACGTGTCTGGCGCCAACCCTTTAGTCCCAGTTTGTGTTACAAACTGGGACGCATGCTCCCTCACGAACCGGGACGGATGCCTCCGGCTCCCGTGCGACAGGTCGGACCGCTCGAACCGGGACGCATGCTAGGATTAGTCCCGGTTCGTGGCGTAACCAGGACTAATGCTCTTGGCGCGGGCGAATGTATGGCGTGTATGTGTGGAACCATTATGTAATTTGGTTTTGGAGTCTTGCAAATTCTATTTGTACACAAATTCCTAAATTGAGTTGGGGGCATCATCTCTTATTTCTATCTATTGGTTTTGTCTCCATCAACTTCATCTTGTGACATTTGCGTACGTATCCCATGTACCATTTACTCCTATTCTTCCTCTACTTCTCAATTTTAAGCATTCTATATCTATTTATTTTGGTGCGTCATCCTTGGCCTTATATTCCTATTTATTTCTTTGTCAACCTTTTAATCTTCTACCTTCTCTCTATGTTCAATCCAACTAGTCTTGTTGTCGGTACCTATCTACTATTTTTGATCTCTTTTATCCATTCTTGCCACGAGCCATATTCCTACTCCAAAACCACACATACATGCCCATGCTTCTTCCTTTTCTCTTAAAATCACACTATACCTTCCTTTTCATACACCATACCACCATACACACTTAAATTCATGCTTTTGATTCTTGGTGTCTTTCACAAGATCATTTCTTTGTGAAAACTTAGCTACCTCATGTGGGCACCTCTTTCTTTACCAACAATCCTTTTATTTCTTCACATGTGATCAAGTGTGTTACATGTAATAATGGGGCCTCTCTCTATTATTCATCTCCCTTCTTTCTTTAAATCGTTAAAACCTTTCTAATCCTCCTAGCTAGTATCTTTATTTCCTAAACCTAAAAAAAAAACCTTCTCCTTTTATCTATCTCTTAAATTTCCTAAATCCCTAGCAAAAACCCTCAGTCTATTTTGTTAAAAATCTACAACTAACTCCATCCTAAGCTAATATATATATATATATATATATATATATATATATATATATATATATATATATACTTTTAACCGTGGACAGACTCTTCTAATCATCTACACCATGCCTTCCCCCTCTCGGCATTTGAAGCAAACTAGCCCAGCTGGACACGTTGATCCTATTTTTCTTCATCCCTCGACGCACATGCTGTGCACGTGCCTTGCTACAAGCCGAACGCGTGGTCCTATTTTTCTTCCTCCCTCGACACACATGCTGTGCACGTGCCTTGCTACAAGCCGAGCGCGTGAGGACTGAGGACCCTTGTCCTGCCTTGCTTTCTCCTGGCCACAAAAGCATCAGCGTGGCAGCCTCCACTCTCCAACCACTCCACCTCAAGGGCGGCCCAGCTCGAGTTAAAGGTATTTCAGTTAAATACCTAAAATATTTTGATAAAATATTGATATGTGAATTTTATGCAATGTCTATACAAAATATTAACCATCTTATAGTAAAACAAGGGATGTATTAGCTCAACTGGTCAGTAACAATCTTTTGAATCTTTTGGTTTGGGGTTCAAACGCCTATGGCTGCATTTTATTGATATTTTCTATACACAACTTTTTATCCTCCTTTCTCTGTCTTTCTCCTTCCTATGTTTTTCTTCCACCCCACGAAACCTTCACCGCCACAATGGTCGTGGCCTCTACTCTCTCTCTGCCCCGTTGAGGCTCGACGTCGACCACCGAGCAGAGGAGCTGCACATTGTCCACCATCTCAGTAAGGTACCATGAACGAGGAGGAGAAGGCTGGAGGCCCTCACGTTCGCCCTCGCCGCCCCCGCGCACAGGTCGACATCTTGGTTGCCGCACCGCCGTCCTCGACCTCGACAGCAAACCATGCCCAGACAAGAGAACGAGGGTGAGCGCCTCCACCTATCCCCGTTTCTTCTTGGCCTTACTGTGTACCCTAGCGTTAGCGTTCTTCTGTCGAACACTCTCGGTGCGCCGCCATGTCACCTATGGCTGCATTTTATTGATATTTTCTATACACAACTTTTTATCCTCCTTCCTTTGTCTTTCTCCTTCCTATGTCTTTCTTCCACCCCACGAAACCTTCGTCGCCACCATGGTCGTGGCCTCTACTCTCTCTCTGCCCCGTTGAGGCTCGACGTCGACCACCGAGCAGAGGAGCTGCACATTGTCCACCACCTCAGTAAGGTACCATGAACGAGGAGGAGAAGGCTGGAGGCCCTCACGTTCGCCCTCGCCGCCCCCGCGCACAGGTCGACATCTTGGCTGCCGCACCGCCGTCCTCGACCTCGACAGCAAACCATGCCCAGACAAGAGAACGAGGGTGAGCGCCTCCACCTATCCCCGTTTCTTCTTGGCCTTACTGTGTACCCTAGCGTTAGCGTTCTTCTGTTGAACACTCTCGGTGCGCCGCCATGTCACATATGGCTGTATTTTATTGATATTTTCTATACACAACTTTTTATCCTCCTTCCTCTGTCTTTCTCCTTCCTATGTCTTTCTTCCACCCCACGAAACCTTCGCCGCCACCAAGGTCGTGGCCTCTACTCTCTCTCTGCCCCGTTGAGGATCGACGTCGACCACCGAGCAGAGGAGCTGCACATTGTCCACCACCTCAGTAAGGTACCATGAACGAGGAGGAGAAGGCTGGAGGCCCTCACGTTCGCCCTCGCCGCCCCGGCGCACAGGTCGACATCTTGGCTGCCGCACCGCCGTCCTCGACCTCGACAGCAAACCATGCCCAGACAAGAGCACGAGGGTGAGCGCCTCCACCTATCCCCGTTTCTTCTTGGCCTTACCGTGTACCCTAGCGTTAGCGTTCTTCTGTCGAACACTCTCGGTGCGCCGCCATGTCACCTATGGCTGCATTTTATTGATATTTTCTATACATAACTTTTTATCCTCCTTCCTCTGTCTTTCTCCTTCCTATGTCTTTCTTCCACCCCACGAAACCTTCGCTGCCACCATGGTCGTGGCCTCTACTCTCTCTCTCTGCCCCGTTGAGGCTCGACGTCGACCACCGAGCAGAGGAGCTGCACATTGTCCACCACCTCAGTAAGGTACCATGAACGAGGAGGAGAAGGCTGGAGGCCCTCACGTTCGCCCTCGCCGCCCCTGCGCACAGGTCGACATCTTGGCTGCCGCACCACCGTCCTCGACCTCGACAGCAAACCATGCCCAGACAAGAGCACGAGGGTGAGCGCCTCCACCTATCCCCGTTTCTTCTTGGCCTTACCGTGTACCCTAGCGTTAGCGTTCTTCTGTCGAACACTCTCGGTGCGCCGCCATGTCACCTATGGCGGCATTTTATTGATATTTTCTATACACAACTTTTTATCCTCCTTCCTCTGTCTTTCTCCTTCCTATGTCTTTCTTCCACCCCACGAAACCTTCGCCGCCACCATGGTTGTGGCCTCTACTCTCTCTCTGCCCCGTTGAGGCTCGACATCGACCACCGAGCAGAGGAGCTGCACATTGTCCACCACCTCAGTAAGGTACCATGAACGAGGAGGAGAAGGCTGGAGGCCCTCACGTTCGCCCTCGCCGCCCCCGCGCACAGGTCGACATCTTGGCTGCCGCACCGCCGTCCTCGACCTCGACAGCAAACCATGCCCAGACAAGAGCACGAGGGTGAGCGCCTCCACCTATCCCCGTTTCTTCTTGGCCTTACCGTGTACCCTAGCGTTAGCGTTCTTCTGTCGAACACTCTCGGTGCGCTGCCATGTCACTGTTGTCCCCGACGCCCTGCTCGCCTCCAGGCATGTACGCAGAGCCCTCGAGCTTCCCCATGTCCTGGTGCAAATCTTGGTACACTCCAACCTCAAGTTCCTCCGTCAGCAGCGGTTCCCCGATGCCACCGTCCGTCGTGCGCGCCTGCCCGATGCTGCGCGTTCTAAACTGTCGACGTTCTTTAGTTTCGTCAGACACGCGGCTGCAATTTGATAGTCTCAAAACCTTCCCAGATACATTCTTAACTTGCGGAATAACCCTGCTATCACCAATTGATCGGCTATCCTAGTGGCTTGATACAATTTCTCTCTGCCCGATCGATCGATTTCCAGCTAGCTCCGCGTGAGGTAGCTAGTTTTGCATGAAGGGAATCGATCAGCATCGTGTGTGTAGCTTGGATAGATAACGTCTATGTTTTTATACAATTAAATTCTTTGCATCTTGTAAGGCTCAGGATCTCTCTCGATATCTTTCTGGTAGTTCGGAGTTCGGATACAAGGGAAACAGAGTAAGTTTGCAGAGGAAGTCACGAGAGAGAGAGAGAAACAGGCAGCAACGACCAATGGATCAGCACTTGAGAACGCACCATCGACCCGTGCAAGTACTGACGACGTTAGAGAACTTGAAGTGGTTCATCCGGGCTCGCTGTGGTATCCGGCACATCTTCGCTTGGTGTAGGTGGCAGTCGCACTTGCTCATCGCTGAGAGGAGGATGAGCTCGACGCAGGAGAGAGACATGCACCACTGGATGAATCAACGCCCTCTCCGGCAACTTGAGCTTGTAAGAGACCGCGCCAACCCTTGCTTCCACCTGAAATGGTCCAAAATAACGGAAAGCCAGCTTGTGACTAGCCCTGTCAGCCACTGAGGTTTGCACATACGGTTGAATCTTGAGAAACACCCAGTCTCCCACATCAAACTGTCATTCAGAGCGATGTTTGTCAGCCTGATCCTTCATGATCTGTCGAGCGCGAGTGAGGTGATGCTTCAACATGTCCTGCATCAGAGCCTGCTCCTCCAACCAAGTGGCCAAATCAGAGGATTGACAGACAGATGTATCAATGATGCCAAAGTGCTGTGGTGGGTGCGCATAGAGAGCTTCAAAAGGTGATGTACGAATGGCAGTGTGGTAAGAAGTATTGTACCAGTACTCCGCAAGAGGAAGCCAATGACGCCATTGGCGTGGGCAAGCATGCACGAAGCAACGCAAGTATGTCTCCAGGCACTGATTGACTCGTTCAGTTTGGCCGTCCGTTTGCGGGTGGCGCGAAGAACTCATGGCCAGTTCCCTCCCAGTCAGGCGGAACAATTCCTTCCTGAGAGTGCTGGTAAAGATGGGATCACGATCTGACACCAAAATCTCCGGCAAACTGTGCAGCTTGAACACATTGTCGATAAAAGCCATGGCCACTTGCTGTGCATTGAACGAATGAGAGAGAGCAATGAAATGTGCATACTTAGTGAGCTTGTCAACGACCACCAAAATATAGTTGCAGTTCCGTGAGCGAGGGAGACCTTTAATAAAATCCATAGTCAACGTATGCCACGCGTGAGGAGGCACGGGAAGAGCTTGCAAGAGGCCAGGATACTTGACGCGTTCAGATTTAGCTTGTTTGCAGACTGTGCAGTGATCCACATATTCCTCCACTGATCGCTTCATCCCTTGCCAGGCAAAATGACGGTGCAGCCGATGGTAAGTAGCTCGCTGACCAGAGTGGCCACCCACACGACTGTCATGAACCGATCGAAAGATCATATTCCAGAGTACTGGATCCTTTCCAATCCAGACGCAACCATTCTTGCGAATCAACCCATTTTGCAACTCAAAATCGACCACCGATGCATCACCAACAGCAATCTTGGTCAGCAAATCTTGAATCTCCGAGTTTGAACCGTAACTCTAAATGACCTGCTCAAGCCAACTGGGCACATTGACAGTAAGGGCGAGCAGTTCACCACCCGCGACCCGAGACAAAGCGTCCTCGGCACCATTCCCCCGTCCAGGTCGGTACACAATCTTGTAACAGAGACCCAACAACTTAGTCAACGCTTTTCTTTGCCATGGTGTGTGCGAGCGTTGTTCATCCAAACAAGCTAGACTGCGATGGTCAGATTGAATTGTGAACTCCTGAACCTGCAGGTATGACCGCCAGTGATCAACCACAAGCAGAATCGCCAAGAATTCTTTTTTGTATGTAGATAATCCACGGTTCTTTGGGCCCAATGCCCGACTCAAGTAGGCAATAGGGTGCCCCTCCTAGGATAGAATTGCACCCACACCACCATCTAATGCATCGGTCTCCACCACAAAGGGTTTGGTGAAATCCAGAATGCCAGAACCGGGGCTGTCACCAGCGCCTGCTGTAACTATCGGAAAGTTGTTTCTATTGTTTCTGTCCAGCAAAATTCCACCGCTTTCTTCAACATATCTGTCAGTGGCCTGCTGATCTGGCTGAAATGACGCACAAATTTGCGGTAGTATCCCGCCAATCCAAGAAACCCACGCACTTGTTTAACTAACCGAGGAGGAGACCATTTCTGTACTGCTGCAATGTTCTTAGGGTCGGCTGCGACGCCTGAGGCACTGATTACATGTCCCAGGTAGACTAATTGTTGTTGTGCAAAAGTACACTTGCTCTTCTTCACCTTGAGCTGGTGTTGATCTAACAACTCGAGCACTTGACGCAGAATGCGGGCATGCTCCTCCAAGGTCTTGCTATATACCAGAATGTCATCAATGAACACCAACACCCCTTTGCGTAGCAATGGTGCCAGAACCGTGTTCATGGTGTTCTAAAACATGGTTGGTGCGCCCGTCAAGCCGAAGGACATAACCCGAAACTCGTAGTGACCATTATGTGTTTTGAAAGCTGTTTTTCCCTCATCCTCAGGTTGCATCCATATCTGATGGTATCCGGCCCTCAAATCCAAACTAGTGAACCATTGGGCCCCAGCAAGTTCATCAACCAGTTCCTCGATAATAGGCAGTTGATAACGGTTCTTGATTGTGATTGCATTGAGGTGTCGATAATTGATGCAGAAACGCCATGTCAAATCCTTTTTGAGCACTAGCAGCACCGATGAAGCAAAGGGACTAGAACTGGGCTGAATAATCCCTTGTTTTAGCATTGCTGCAATCTGCTTCTCAATCTCATCCTTTTGAGCAGGACTATAACGATATGGTCTGAGATTGACCTGTTTAGCACCAGGAATCAAAGGTATAGCATGATCAAATGAGCGTGCTGGTGGCAATGTTGTAGGAGCAGCAAAGACAGTGTCAAATTCAGCCAAAACTGTGTCAATTTCTGTTGGCAAACTCTGTTCTGACTGATCGCTCTCCTCCACTAACTGAACCTCCACAATGCCAGTTACTGATGCCTGCTGAAGCATGCTGATCAACACTTTTGGGTCCACGTCCACCTCATGACAGCTACCAATCTGTGCGCGGATGCCTGAGAGAACCACCATCTTGCCCTCGTTCCAAAAGGCCAGACGCTTACCAACCCAGTCAATGCCCATAGTATTATGAGACCACAGCCAGTCCATGCCAATGATAATATCATAACTTCCCAACGGTAGCACCTTCAGATTAGAATAGAAAGTAGTTCCCTGACACCACCACTCACAACCCAGAAGTTCCTTGTCACAGGTAAGGATACCCCCATCCGCAATCTTGACATGCAAAGCAATGCGAACTTCCCGAATCCACCGACATAAGCACTGGATGTTTCTAAATTTGTCCAAGGAGTCTGAAAGTACTTGGAGCTTCAGTTCCGCCCACTGCAGCCGCCGAAATTGCTAACGACTCCCCTTGATGCTTAGTTTCCACAGCTGGTTCTTCCAAGGCATCGAAACCCATGGCATCAAGCATCTCTTGCACAACGTGGAGTTGCACCGTCATAGCGCATTGATGCCTTGGTGTCCACTTCTCGCGACAGGTAAAGCAGAGGCCACGAGAGCGACGGTAGCTCTTGAGTGCAGAGGCCCGTTCGTCAGGCTTGGCCGGTGTCGCCTCCCGTGCCGCCTTCAGACAGCGCTTGTCCTCCGCAGTCACCGTCGCCCATGGAACAACAGACGCGCTCGCCATCGGTGTGGTGGCGAGCCCGCTACGATCCCCACTGCTCGCCGTCAAGAATGGTCCCGGTGGCAATTTGCCATGAGAGGACCACTCGACGCGTCGCGAGTCCTTCCGCTTCAGAATCTCCAACGCTTCTTCCTGCAAGAGGGCCATAGAAACAGTAGCTTCCAATCCTTTTGGTTGATGAACAAGCAAAACGACACGAATTTCATCCCGCAACCCATCGACAAATCGAGATGGAAACAACTCAGGATCCCAGGTATTGGAGTGCGCACACAAGGCATGCATTAGCTCCGTGAACTCCTGAACAAGCAGCTACCATCCCTGTCTGCTTAAGGTGAAACAACTGCCGCAGTAATCGCTGAAAATCATCCTTGCCAAACTGCTCACACACCAACGCACACAATCTACTCCAAGTTAATTGGTCTAGCTGAATCCCACTTTTCTCAATCCAGAGCTGTGCCCCCCCTTCAAAATGCATAGTTGCTGAATCAACCCAATCCTCTGGTGGCACACGAAACACCAGAAAATAAGATTCACACTGCCGCTGCCACGATTTTGGCCTCTCACCTCCAAACACAGGGAAATCCATTCGGGGCCGAGGCACATGCCCACCCGAAGAAATCCCTCTGCCCCGATAATACTGCCCGCCGTAATCGTGGCCAAACGCAAAAGGATCAGGAGCCAAGGACGTACCCTTTGTCGGAGGTGTCGAGAGGGACGGATCCCCTCCACCCGACAACCCCCAATGCTGATGTACGTCGCGGTGGCCATCTGGCCCATGGCGGAGCTCGCCGTGGTGCTCCTCCACTCCCCTGCCCTCCGCGAGCTCATGGGTCGCCCGTGGATGCAGCACCGCCGGATCGATGCTGAGGATCGGATTAAGCGCCACACGCCCCAACTGCTGGCGCAACATGTTGATGTCGTTGTGCATCTCCACCATGGCGCCCTCCACCTGCGGCTTCCACGCCACCAGGTCCTGGATGATGCCCTGTGTCTCGGTGACGGTGGTCTTGACCACCGACAGAGAAGCCGACATCTCGTGAATCGCCGCCGTCAGGTCCTCCATCCTGCTTCGATAGCCCCGATCGAAACTTGCTCTGAGATACCAAATGTAAGGCTCAGGATCTCTCTCGATATCTTTCTGGTAGTTCGGAGTTCGGATACAAGGGAAACATAGTAAGTTTGCAGAGGAAGTCACGAGAGGGAGAAATAAATACATGAGTTCAGTTATATCTTCGACACCTTCCTTCTCGGGATCGCCACTATTTGAAGACCCAATCCTTGGGGTCCAGTCTCTTGCTTGGCTGGCGAGGTCGCGTCGATCGTCTGATGTGTCCCGTGGTGATAGGCGCACTTCCCGTTGACGTTGCAGCTGATGTAGACGTGGACGTACCAGGCTAGGGCCTGACCCATCTTGATCTGTACTCAAACACAAATCAGATACACCAGCAGCTGTCTAGTTCTATTCCCACAGCCATCAAATCCACCTCGTTTTGGCTCATTTTATTCATGCAGTCTCCTGTTCTTCTGGTTTATATTTAACGCACCACTAGTTTTGATCAGTAACTTGAGTCTAGCCCAATCGCTAGCTCTCTTCCGTTCCTGCCAACAACCAGAGTTCAAATCAACTTTTGGGCATTTTCTTTTATGTTCGAATAAATTTCAGAAATGAGATTGTCTTATTAATTTCATAAGTTTGTCCCTGTTTTTCAGGACATTAAGTATTATATATCAAAGTGCTCTGAAAATTAAACTCTACCTGAATATGGAATCTTAAAAACATTTTAATCTGATCTTTAGTGTAAACAAGATTAAACATAATCTTATGCGTATGGAAGTTGCTATATAATCTATTCCAACCTCATTTAAATTGTGTAGCTTGTTTCCATGCTCTACCATGCTAAATAAAATTTAATTTTGTTTGTTGGAAAAATAACATGAATACTATCTTAATTGTCAAAAATACAATTCCGCTTAATATGTTAAGTGCATCTCATCTATTGGCATGCCATGCATACATGTTACATGATCATGCCGAATCTTTTGTCGTAGAAGTAAGTTTACATTCGTTGTTTCTTTTAGTGTACCGTTTCTGCACCGGATTAGGCCGTTGACTTGATGCGAGTCTTGACAAGTCCTTCGGATAATGAATCTTCGGCTATGTTTCTCAGGCAAGCATCCTCCTCCCTTCTACCTATTTTATATTTCCAGTCTTTACTCGAGCCAGAAGCAGGCAGAGAGTCGAACTCAAAAGAGTGACTCGATGCCGAATCAGCAAGAGTGAACACCAAAGTGTCACTCGATCCTAGGATGTATGAGACGAACTCAAAAGAGTGAGGCGAGACACCGAAGAAGGGACCCTCGGGGGCTAGGGTCTTCGGGTGGAAAACGAGTTGAGAGGGGCTTTTCGCTTAGTGAAATCTATTGCTATATGTGTTGCGATGCTTTAGGTTCTATACTATTTTATATCCCTTGCAGCCTATATTGCCATGGACACCTTCTATTACCTGTTGTTTGGTAAATAGTCGGTCTTACGAGTCGTAGTTGCTTGCGCAGGTGTTGCTTCGTGTCGTAGATGTTCTGCAGTTGTCGGAGGAATGCCTCATGTTTAATGTTAGAGACGATCATGACTTAAATTATAACTAATATTAAAATGTTGAGAATAGTTATAACTAATGCAGAGACATCGGTGGATAATAGATGTCATTTGGTTTTTAACCGCTCATTGGTGTCCTGTAGGACCCGAGTACTTGATACCTATTCCTTGACTATCGCACTATCCGCTCGTGGGACCATAAATCCCCTTAACCATAGATTGAATTATATCTTATTTCTTGGGACCATAAAGTAGTTTGGGGCTTTATTACTATCCTATACTTATGCCATGCTACTGCTTTATTTACTACTTGACGAGGGTTTGACTCGTCAATGCCCATTGTTATGGACTTGGGGACTAACACCGGGTTAGCTAGCCACTCGTTTTCCTTGATCTCTTTGATGAAGTTGGCATCGAGGAGTGTGTTGACTTTGATGCAACGGCTTCAGCTCTTGGCTCGGACATTCGACGCATCGACTGCTTGACTGGCTTTGCATATGGAAACACATTGAGTGCGTGCTCGGCGAATTCTCTGGGAACTCCTGTCATGTCCACAGGACACCATGCGAAAATTTCCCAACGCTCACAGAGGAATTCAATGAGCGTGCTTTCCTATGCGGGACTCAGGTCATTAGCAATCAACGCCATCCGTCGGGTTTACCTGCACCTTCTTTGTGTTGACTGTGGAGTCGAAGGACATGTCAGGTGCGTTTTGCCTGGTGACTGGGGGTGCCCCGTTATCTGTCACCTCATTGAGCCGTGTGAGATCCTCTTGCATCCGAACGACTAGGAGATTCCGTTGAAGTCTCTATCGTAGCTGTCCGATCTGGTGAAGCTTTCTGGACGATGATGATGCCCCTGGGCCCTGGCATCTTTAGTAGCAGGTACGTGTAGTGCGGTACTGCCAGGAATCTCGCAAATGCCACACGCCCGAGGATGGCGTAGTACTGTGAGGGCCAGTCGACCACTTCGAACTCCAGCCACTCACGCCCAAAGTTTTCGGGCTTGCCGAAGATGACGTTGAGCCATATCTTGCCTAGGGGGTAAATGCCCTTTCCTGGGACGATGTTGTGGAACATTGTGTCCGATGGCTCTAGGCTGTACAGCGGGATCCGCATAGCAGAGAGTGTACTGGCGAACATCAGGTTGATATCGTTGCCACCGTCCATAAAGACGCGTCTCATCTCGAACCCTCCGATCTGGGTCTCGAGCACCAAGACAGAGTGACCTGGGCGAAGTATCTTACGCGGGTGATCCGATCGGTCGAATGTCATACATGATTCCGAGCCGCTGAGGTACTCGGGTATGGCTGGTGGGGAGGTCACGGCCAGATTGACTTGGCGGGTGATCTTCTTCTGCACCTTGTTGGTTGGGCGCCCCTTCTATATCATCATGGACTCTATTGGTGGCGGGTACCCGTCCGCACCATTGTTCTACGCTGGCACGGCCGCAGGTTGCGAGGTCCTCCAGGTGGTGGTGGTGCTCCGTGAGCCACGGCTCCTGGGGCTGGTGTGAACCCTAGGTTCACCGCCTGTGATGGGGATATGCCGAGTGGGGTATATCCAGCAGGATGTTCCCTACTGGATCATACTCTCAGCGAGTGGGCCTGCAGGATGGAGACTAGACCGCGACCCAAGAGGAAGCCAGGCGACTAGATGCTGAAGGCCTAGAAGCGTAGCTAGGCCTAGTCGGATTAGGTTAAAACCCTCCGAATCCTTATCTAACTCGGTTGTAGATCTGTATACCCTAGCGAGGTGACTCTATATAAACCTCCCTAGGGCACGCATAGCACGTACGTTCCATCATACACCCCATTGACTCGCCGCCTAGCCGCCGAGCTCTCCCTTTGTAATCTCTCATCAATACAATCTAGCAGGAGTAGGTCTTTACCGTCCGGGGGCCGAACCTGGGTAAACCCCTGTGTCTTTGCCCTCATCTCGCACCGTAGATGGCTGGCCACTCTTGCCCCTCATTCTACTACTCGCTCCCAATCACAGCATCTGTCGTGGCCCTTCCCATGATAGTGGCGCCCACCGTGGGGTCTAGCCGGTCAGCCCTGTGTTCTGCGGCGAGTCCTTATTTTCCCATCAACCAGATGATCCCCACCGGTCGCATGATCGCCATCGGCGAGATCCTCTAGATCTTGCCCAGCAGCTACGTCCCGGTGTCGCGCCCGGTCACCCACAGTGTCATCATGCCGGTCGACACAATCAGCCTCTTCGTCGGCTTCACCGACGTCATTGTCTCGGAGGACTCGGCGCGCATCGGCGAGTCGCCGCCACGCGATCGGCTCTCTGAGAGCCAGGTCCGCACCATCCACCACCTCGCCTCCGACTACGACCTGGCCACCAGCAACATGGTCGAGACCAACGCGGCCGCGGACGACGTGGCCCTCAACGACGACGCGACTCGGCAACCCCGGCCTCAGTCGTCGGATCCATTGTCGCCGCGTCGCCAGCAGGCTCCATCACCCAAGTCTTCGTTGTATGGGATTTTGAGGATCCATCTATCCTCGGGATCTTCAACTCTGACTCCGGATCGGAGAACTCCGGCGACCTCCACGTCGGATCTGGTCGCTTCATTGCGACCTCCATGGCGAGCGGCACGAGCGCCCCGCCGGACCCCTTCTCCATGCCGATCCCACCAACCACGACAGTGGGGGAGGTCGAGGAGGCATGCCTGCGCCTGGAGGAGGCAGTACGCAAGGAACAAGCCGAGCGCGAAAAATTCCGCCTCGAGTAGTCCACGGATCAGGAGCTATCGCTCTACCATTAGCGCCGCATTAGGACGCGACTGAACCCCACAGTTCAGGGCCGCGCCCTGAACTTCGACGATGACAACAACCCGGCTCACGTGGCCGATCATGCAATCTGCGAGAATGTGCCACCAGGCGCACCAGCGAGTGGAGATATCCTACCGCCACCAGTCTGCGCGCCCCTCCCAACCAACCGAGGGTCCTTATCTCTCTGCAAGAGCGGGACAGGAACGGCCTCCCTCTATACTCCACCCAAATGGACAATGTCATTGTGGGACGAGCAGCAGTCGTCAACCTCAACGTCACAGGGGAGGGTGCGCTGCAAATTGAGTACGCCAAGGCCCTACTTGCCAACGCCGTCGAGCAGCTAGTCGCAGGATCCAACTCGCGCGGGCGCATATACTCCCGCTCCTCCAGAAGCAGGGCGGCCTCGAGCGGCCGCCCATCGATGGCGAATACCCTGAACTGCCCGCCACCCAAGCCCCTACAGCTCTAGCCAAGGGCCGCGCACGCGGCGCTCTCCACCAACCACCCGCGACCATTGAACAACATGGTCGCCGCCAACGGGCAGCCAGTCGACACACGGACCCACATCATCAACAACCAGAGTTGGCGCGCACGCCAGCCCAACGACCTGAGGCATACCCTCACCAACCGCCACAACGGCGAGCCAAGGGGCTTGCTCAGCCGAGTCGGCCCTCAGTGCTTCGGACCGATTATCCGAGGTGAGAAATATCCGGCAAACTTCAAAGCGCCAAAGAAGATCGAAAATTACGATCCCTCGTACGATCCGGCTGTGTGGCTGGACACATACCTCATGGCGATGGGAATAGCCGGCCACACTGACCTCCTCGCCGCTCGCTACCTCCCCTAATGATGGAGGGAGAGACTCGGCAATGGATCAACACCCTCCCCGCGGACATCATCGATTCCTAGGAGGACATGCGTGACGCCTTTGTCAGGCACTTTGACAGTTCCTACACCCGCGCCACCACCATCGAGGACCCGGAGCGATGCGTCTAGGGACCCCGCGAGTCCACCCACAACTGGGTCCAACGGTGGCAAGACCTGTGGTTCAATGCGGCTGTCATTCACCCACAGATGGCGATCCACTGCTTCAAGACCTCATGCCGCTACGAACCCCTGGTCGCGAATCTCAAGCGGGTGTACAAGACACTCTACAACATCCCAGATCTCCTAGATATCGCCAAGCGGTACACGGAGGAGGACCCAAACCAAGAAACCGACGACGAGTCAGGTGGAAATCACCGCCAAAGCGGCCACGACAACGGCAGACAGCGTTAGCTGCGCTACAGCAACACTCGCCTCACCGGCAAGCGCCACAGTGATGGGCGAGTCAAATTCGTCGCCAGCACCGGCTACGCGCCACACGAACCTAAGAGCTTCCGCCACGACGGAGGACAACACCGCGATGGCGGAAGCTACCGAGCGAGGCCAAAATTCGACCCCGTAGCCCTCCTTAACCAACCCTATGTGTTCCACAGCAGGAATGGGAAGCTCGCCACGCACATGACCGCCGACTGCCACTCCCTGAAGGAGATCGAGAAGGCACGGCGCGCAAGGGAGGACCCCAACAAAAACCCGCCAAATGACGGGGCATTCGGCAACAACGTCGGATCGCTCCACACCTTCACCGGACTCGACACCAAGCGCGACCAGAAGGTCCTTGCCCGCGTCGTCGCCATCAATGCGGTGACCCAGGTCGACGTCCTCCGCTTCCTCAATTGGTCCGAGCAGTGCATCACGTGCAGCCGCGAGGACCACTCGCCACATATCGAATATCCGGGGCGAGTCGCCCTGGTGGTCAAGCCCAAAGTGGGCGACTACTGGCTCCCCAAGACATTGATGGATGGCAGGAGCTCCATCAACATACTCTACCTGGACACGTTCAGATGGCTGCGGCTCCACAGTCGATAATTGAGACGACCCTCACCACCTTCCATGGCATCGTCCCCGGTCGGAAGGCGTACCCGATCGGCAAGTGGATGCTGCCAGTAACCTTCGGCACACCAGCGAACTTCCGCACCAAGCGGATCGTTTTCGAGCTGGTTAACTTCAATAGCCCCTACCACTGCGTCTTGGGGAGACAAGCATTCGCCAAGTTCATGGCGGCGCCGCACTACGCGTACAACGCGATGAAGCTCCCATGGCCAAGCGGCATCATCACCGTCCACGGCGACCCTGACATGGCCATCGAGTGCGAGGAGAAAGGCGCCAAGCTCGCGGACGCTGTCATTGCCGCGGAGGCCAACCACGCGGAGCAGCTCGCTAGATACGCGAGCGGGGTCGACAAAGATGACCCCGCCATACTCAAGAAGCCCAACGCGAAGAATGCGGCTCGACTGCGTTCGAGGCCACCACGCACACCCGCACCATCGAGCTGGTCCTAGGCGACTCTAGCCAGACGGTGACGATCGGGACAGGCATGAGCCCCGCATAGGAAAGCACGCTCATTGAGTTCCTATGTGAAAATCGCGACATCTTCGCATGGAAGCCATCCAACATGCCAGGTGTCCCGAGGTAACTCGCTGAGCACAAACTCAACGCCGACCCCAAAGCGCGACCTGTCAAGTATTCGCTGCGGCCCTTCAATGAAGAGCGTCGCTGAGCAATCGCCGAGGAGGTGTAGCATCTACTCGCTGCAGGCTTCATCCGGCCCATCAAATACTCCAAGTGGCTGGCAAACCCAGTCCTGGTCGAAAATTAAAACGAAACCTGGAGAATGTGTATCGACTACACAAACCTCAACAGCGCCTGCCCAAAGGAGTAGTTTGTCCTCCCGCGCATCGTCAGATCATCAACTTGACCGCGGGCTCGGAGTCGATGTGCTTCCTCGACGCATACTCTGGTTACAACCAGATCAAAATGGAGGTCGAGGACGAGGAGAAGACGACGTTCATTACGTCATTCGGTGCCTTTTGCTACACCGCTATGATGTTCGGCCTCAAGAACGCCGGAGCGACTTATCAGTGGTGCATGCAGGAGTGCCTTGCGAGCCAAATTGGCCGTAACATCCACGTCTACATCGACGACGTGGTGGTCAAGTACAATCGCCGGAGCCATCTACTTGCCGACCTGGCTGAAACCTTTGCGAATCTGCGGAGGTACAAGATCATACTCAACCCAGGGAAGTACACCTTCGGTGTGCCCACTGGACAGCTACCGGGTTACATAGTCTCCAAGCGAGGTATCGAGTCTAACCCCACCAAGATCAATATGATCGCCTGACTCGGCAACCCCGAGTGCCTCCGCGACGTCCAAAAGCTGGCCGGGCGAGTCACGGCTCTCAGCCGCTTCATCCCCTGGCTAGGCGAGAAGGCAATGCCCCTCTACCACCTAATGCGCAAGAACCCCACGTTCCAGTGGGATAAGGAGGCAGACGATGCGCTCCACGCACTCAAAGAAGTGCTACTCGTGGCCCCGCCACTCGCCGCCCTCGTCGACAAGGAGCCAATGCTCGTCTACGTCGTGCCATCCGAACGAGTTATCAGCGCCGTCATGGTCGTCGAACGGCAGAAGAGGGCAAGAAGCGCCCCGTGCAGCGCCCCATCTACTACATCAGCGAGGTCCTCACCGAGTCGCGACAGCGCTACCCGCAATACCAGAAACTGGTGTACGCGGTCTTCCGAGCCAAGCGAAGGCTACCGCACTACTTCCAGGAGCACCCAATCACGGTCGTCTCCTCCGCGCCATTGCAGGACATCATCCGCAAGAGAGTCACCAAGTGGGCCGTCGAGATCGGCATCCACAATATCAAGTACGAGCCACGCAAGGCAATCAAGTCGCAGGCCTTGGCAGACTTCCTCGTCGACTGGGAGGAGGCGCAACAGCCAGGGAAGTTACCGTACCTCGACTATTGGTCTCTCCACTTCGATGGGTCCAACAACGCAGGTAGGGGCAGGAATCATACTCACCTCCCCCAAGGGCGACAAGCTCCGCTACGTGATGTACCTCGACTTCACCCCCTGCACCAACAACATGGCCGAGTAAGAGGCCCTCCTTCACGGCATGTGATCCGCCAAGGAGATGAACGTCAATTGCCTAAGGATCTACGGCGACTCTAACCTCATCGCCGTGCAAGTAGCCGGTACCTGCGATGTCGTCTCCCCCACCATGGTGGCATACCGCTAAGCAGTGGACCAGCTGGGGGTCCACTTCGCTGGCTACTCCGTCAAATGGATCGACCGGTGCAAGAACGAAGAGGCCGACGCCCTCTCTCACATCGGGTTGGCTCATCAAGCGCCCCCCGCCGGTGTCTTCCTCAACACCATCCACAAGCCCTCCGTATCTCCCCCGAAGGAGATCGACCTCGGGATCCCGCTGCAACCAGAACCCGCCCTGGTCGCCATGATCGCGGAACCAAGCGACTGGACCACGCCATACATCCCCTAGCTCGAAGGAGGGACTGTAACATCCCAAAAATATAACCCAAGGATCATCAAAACTCTAATCACTAAAATTAGGGTTAACAAAAACTTTGATTAATTTAAAATCATATGAATTCATGTGTGAATGTGGTTTGATAAATGCATGAACCTGTGTGATTAACCTAAATAGAAAGAAATGGTTTAAAGATGAAAATAACATCATATAAAACATTTCCATGCAGAACAAAACAAGAGAAAATCAAAAACAAATAAAATAAAGCAAATTGTCATTTTTGCCAATCTTGCTCACTAGGTCACTTTGAGTGTTTATAGTTCAAGATTTCAAACAGAAACTTTTCCAACTCATTTCACCCCTTGCTAGAAAAAGTAAAAGTAAATCAAAGCCCACCTTTCAAACTTGCAGAAACATTTGGCAACCTCATTCAAATCACAATTCAAAATTGAATCTTTATCATATGTGAAGATCACAAATTTTCAAAACCAAACCAAACCAGTACCCCTTGACTAATCCAACTAACCAGACACTCCCTAGTATGTGCCTAGCAAACCCACCAAGTTTGAATCCAAAATTCAAATTTAAAGTTCTTGCGGCCATTTCATCAAACACCTTGCAGATACAAATCAAACAAACATCAAACACTGTAGTGTGCAGTAAAATTGGCCTAACTTGTTCCCTCTATAGCTCCCTCTACACTCTCAGTAGATGATCAAAGTAATCTAACTAGATTTAGCACCACTGTGAGCAAGCCTAGCCATTAATGTCAAGCATGCTAAGAGCACCATTGCCACCCCATTGTCGCCAGCGAGCTAGAGGCCGCACTAGCCTCGTCAACCTTGTCTGGACATGCATCACCATCCACTGCCACCCACTATCCCAGCCCCGAGCAATGCCATCCCATGGACCACACGACACGCCCATGCCAAACTCCTCTGCGACCATGCCGAGAGCGCGTCAGTGCGCCACGCTCGACCAGCACCCACAGACCGCGCGCCGCCCTCGCCGCTTGCAGGGATGATCACCAGCACCCTAGCACCCTGCCAGACATGCCCGTCGCCGCCGCGCAGACCACGCGCGCTGTGCGACATTAAAACCTCTGTCGGACCCGCCCAGAGCATCAGCGTCTTCCGACAGATCAGCACCGCCTGACGCCTCGCCATCGCACCGTTGAGCTTTGCCAGGGAGCACAGCACCGCCCCTACCATCGCCCATGCCAGTAGCCCTCTATGCCGTCGACCACGACAAGCTCAGCTCGCTCCCGTCGGTCCCCTTCCGCCACTATAAATAGAGGCCTCCACCGCTCATTTTCGCCACACCAGTTCACTCCCCTCTCACCTAGAACCACCCCACCTCACTCCCAGAGCAAGGCGAGCAGCGCATCGCCGTAATTTGGCCGAAGCCCGCCGCTGCTAGAGAAGAAGGGAGCCGCCGATTGGAGCCGCCCCAGCATAAGCTGCCGGTACCAGGAGAACCACCGTCGCCGACTTCGTTGTTCGCCCCCATCGTCGACCCTCACCTGAGCCCCGGTGAGCCTCCCACGACCCCCACCTACCGCGCTAGGGTTCTGTCTCGTCGGCGCTACCCGACGTGGACAATGAACCGTAGTCGTTCGATGAGAGTTAGATCGCGCGGATCGCATTGCCCTGTACCGCTTCGTCCCTTCCCGTCTCACTGACGCGTGGGGACAGCCACTTAACCAGCCCGCGTACGCGTTGTGTGTAGTGGGCCGGCCTAGTAAAACATCCAGCACGACCCAACAATTCAAATTAAGCTTTATTCATTTAATTTCAAATATAGTTCTGTACCTAGATTCAAAAATCGACCCAGCTCGATTCACTAAACCAAAATGCATGAAACCAATTTTGTTAGAAAGGTAATGAAATGCTCAATCCAAGCCCGTTGGATTCAAAACCATTTAGAGTTATAGATCAACCATGGTAAAAATAACAAGGCAGAAGCTTTTCTGCATTCAAACATTTTTCAAAATTCGACCATAAAAGCTTTTGAGTTGATTCCAACTCTCAAAAATCATATTTGATCATACCTTTCAGAATATATAAAAACATATGGGTTTACTTGCAGAAATAATGTTCAAGTAATAAAAGAATGCCACATAGGCATTTCTAGTCACTTTATTTAATTAAAATAAAAAGGTTAAACCTTATTAAACTGTGACACCCCTTTAAATCACATTCCCATGTACTGAAATATGTGGTGATGACATGTGTCAACATGATCCCATGTTTGAGTTGGAGAATATTAAATCGTAAGTAGTTTTTCAATGAGTAGAAATTACTTTTCTCAAATAAAATAAATAAGACAAGTTCTTTAATCCTTGTGATAATAGTGATGATGCTAGATCATCTAGTGTGACTTTTTGTGTGATGATTAAAAATAGTTAAGTATTGTTTGGTGATTGTGTACCTCGTATTTATTTATAGACGCTAGTACCGACCAAGGATACGAGGAGAAAGGAGGATACCACGAGGAAGAAGCCGAGGAGAACTTCAACCACTTCTCTGCACAAGGCAAGCCTAATACTACTAGTTGATTTAGCAAGCTATTAACTTAGCAAGCTAACCCTTGCAAATTATGCAAGCCAATACTTGAAACCTTGCAAGCTAACCCTTGCAACTATGAAAGTTAGAGAACCTATGCATTGCATTAAGCATGCTTGGTTAGATACACTTAATAAACCAATCCTAGTTTTACTTGCAAGCTTAAGTACTTTATTTTCTTTATCAAAGCTATATCTTAGAGTTTACATGGTGACTTGTAGATTCTAGAGAGATAACTAAAGGTAGCATAAAGAGCATAATATTTGTCCTAAGTTAGATAATCTTGATGTCATCCTAAGGCATGAGATTGAACTTAGCAAATCCCCACTTGTTTACCACCCCTCATTAGTATTTACCACCACTTGTAGATGCTAGTGCTAAGTATAAAACTTAATCAACTTTAGATGGGAATACTTGGTGAAAATGGTTATGAAAACCTTAGAATGATGAGTCATTCTACTAAAATGTTTTGACATTTGTTTCCGAACACCAGATGATTTTGATGATGAAAATGTTGAGGCATGAGCCTTAGCCCTTTATAAAACTGATGGTTGTCTGGATGCGATACCATTCGAATTTTATCGTACAACCATAATACCCGAAATTTGGGTAGGGCTTGACTAGAAATTTATATACCTCAGTATGGGTACCCTCGCGGCCAAGGTCTGAGCTGAGGCTACCTTGTGAAGATTGTCCACCTGTGCAGTACCCGAGATGACAGTTGGTCATGGTTGGGAGGACAAACTCACAAGAGAGGTGCTTATACTAGGGCGTGTAATTCAAAGGTTAGGATTGATTATCCGCATACTGACTATGGTGAATTCAGGATTGTTCCTGATGGATGTATCAAATGTTGTGGTGAAAGTGTACAGTCTCTGCAGAGTGTCAAACTATTCGAATAGCCGCGTCCATGGTTATGGATAGTTGGAGTGGCCATACTGTTCGCCCATTAGATGTTTTCAAAATGACTTATGAAATGATCTGTGACTTTGACTTGACCACAACAGAGTTGTGATATGAAATTCAAATTCCCACTTAGGTGTTATAAAACTTTCAACTAGTTTTATTTGCTTCTAAACTTAATAGAAGTAAATCTGGCTTTTTGCAAAACAACCTTAGAGCTTAGTATCCTACTACAAAACCCCCTGAACTTGTTAGTATTAGTTTGCGAGTACTTAAAGAGTACTCATGGCTTTGTCCCTGGCTATTCCCATGGCCATACTATGAAGAGGAGTACCAGGATGATGGACTGCTGGAAGGTTACGACAACTAGGATCATCTCCCATCATCAGCATTGCATGTGACCCCGAAGATGGAGCTTCGCCTACGCTATCGTTATATTTACGTTATTCCGCTGCTTGAGTGGTATTAAGAACTGGATCATGAGATCCTTATTTGTGTAAGAACTTATGTATGGTTTGTAATGGATGATGTACTGTGATATCCAAATCTGTTATGTCTCGCAAAAATGGTAATCCTGGGATTGCGATGTATGGCATAACAGGCATCTGGGATTAAAAATCTGGGAGTTGACAAGTTGGTATCAGAGCCATCCTGACCATAGGAGACCCTAGTTAGAATGGACGTTTGAATCAAAAACTTAGTTTCAAAACCAAAGGAAGTGAGTATTTACAAAACTTATTCCCATTCTTATCACTTGGACTCTTTCATCAAAATTTCATGTTCCTAAAAAATTCTTGCAAAATACATAAAATTTGATACACTTGATCACTCTACTAACTTAATCATCCTATATTCTTATAGATGGACGTGAAGTACAACAAGTTTTATCAATTGGGGAATGGAGGAGACCTCATCTTTGAGCGTGACTTGGACCAGCTTTCGGAACTTCTGGAGCGTCCGCACCCCGAGTTCTTTGGAGCTCAGCTCAATGATCAGGAAGGATAAGATCTGCAGTGGCTAGTTGTTGCAAGTCTCCGAGGAAAGATTGAACCTCCCACTGTAGAGGGAATTCAGTTCACCTTAAGAGAAAACAACTGGCTCAATGGACTGGCCAGGGCAATGCAGGAAGCTCTTGCCCGTCTGTGTGGGCAGAGTATCAATCATATCAAGGGTACCCGTTTTGAGTTCTACCCAAGGAGTGATGTTATGGGAGAGCCACTGGAGGCCCCAGACCACCCCGAGCTGAAGAGTCAATTGGACCACCTTAGATTCATGATGTACGACCGTCAGAAGGAGTTGGACAATTCCCGTGCCTACGCCAACCACAAGTACGCCATCGCCAAGAAGAAGGATCAGACCCTCGCCATGCTAGTGAAGGATCGCAAGTCTCGTCGCCATCAGCTCGACAAGAAGGAGCGCATCATTGCCCGTCTTTGACACCGGATCACGGATTTGGAGGAGACCATCCACGAGAGAGACATGCAGTTGGAGGAAAGGGAGAATGCCAGAGAAGACCTTCATGGAGACCCCTACTCCTATCTCAGCGATGATGATGACTTTCTGGAGGATCAGGCCATGGACTTCTTCACCGATGAGGATGATTTCGCCTTCATCGATGATGATGATGATGATGATGATGAGGAGGAGGATGATGAGTACACTGACTCCAAGGATTAGTAGCACTTGAGCACTAGCGTTAGTGAATTGTATTCGGTATAGCTTCACAGAATGGTTCTTAAAACCATCTGTTTTTTTTGTTGTGGTATGTGTTGTATTGTGTGCTATGAATGAATGAAAAGCAAGTTGGTAGCAAAATCTGAGTCACACTTTAACAACTTTAAAAAAAACTTTCCAACAACCCCTGTACCTTAGAAATTTCCCTCTTTTCTCATAATCTATCTCAAACTTCAGATGCCCCACGGAGGAAGCAACTCAGCCCCGGACCCGATATTGCAACTCTTGCAAATGATGGTTTCAGACCACGAAGTCGAAAGAGTCGAACGTCAATCCAACCTAGCCACCCTTCAACAGATATCCCAGATGACCAACAACAATCAAGGCCATGGAAATCAGGACAACCATGGATCTAAGCTCAAGAATTTCCAGAACACCAATCCACCTGTTTTCACTAAGTCAGAAGAACCCCTAGATGCAGATGATTGGCTGCAAACAATGGAGAACAATCTGGAAGTCGCAGGAGTGGAAGCTAACGAGAAAGTTCTAATGGCCACCCACTATCTAGCCGGAGATGCAAGAGCATGGTGGAACAACGTTCGTGCAATGACCGGAGGTCAGATGATGACTCGGGAGGAATTCAAGGTCAAGTTCAGCAGAACCCATGTGCCACCTAGTTTGATCAAGAGGATGAGAGATGAATTCAGGGAACTGAAGAAAGGAAGGATGACAGTAGTGGAATACCGTGACAAATTCTTGTCATTAGCTAGGTATGCCCCGGATGAGATCGACACTGAAGCCAAGAAGAAAGAGAGATTCCTGAATGGTCTGCACGATGAGATGCAGACGGTGTTAGTCAATATCCCCTTTGCTGATATTGAAGTCTAGTCGACTCTGCCATTCAGATGGAAGGAAAGATCAACCAAGCCAATGAGAACCGCAAATGCTGCATGATGCATCAACCAGGAACCCACCAGACACCAAAGTATCGCCCAACCCATCTCCAGGATTTTCCCCAAGAAACAACAGACCCCCTATGAACCGTCCGACCTATCCCAACCGTGGAAACCCAAGGCCCGGAGGAAACCACAACAACCCCGGCAACTCGAGCAATTTCAACCGTGCCCCACCCAAGTTCAACAACACCATTGCCGCCACCAACACCAACACTGCCCCAAGGACCGGAAGCAATGTTGTGCCTGTTGCAGCAAAGGACAAGTCGCAAGTGATTTGTTATGAATGTGGAAACAAGGGCCATTATTCCAATGAGTGCCCAAGAAGATTGCCGCAGCCTCCAATGCAAATGCCCCAGCTCAGCAGCAGCGTCGTGTTCAGCCCGGAAGATAGTTTGCCCCAGGGAATTCGCTCAACCGCAACGGCCGTCTTTTTCTCATGCATGCTGAAGAAGCCCATGAAGTGCTAGATGTTGTGCTGGGTATGTTTTCTGTTAACTCAGTACTTGCAAGAGTGTTGCTTGATTCTGGAGCATCGCACTCTTTTGTCACTGAAGAATTTGCATGCAGTAGTAAGATTCAACCAACCAAATTGAAGCATGTTATGATTGTTCAAATACCTGGTTCAACCACCAAAGCTAGGCAAATTTGCAAATCCGTCCTTATCCGTATCCATGGCATAGATTTTTATGCTAATCTAATAGTACTCGGAACTAAAGGTTTGGAAGTAGTACTAGGAATGGATTGGCTGTCCAAACATAAAGGATTAATTGACTGTGCCAAGAAAGCCATAACCATGACCAGTACAGCCGGAATATCAGTCGAGCATGTATCTGAAACCTTGCCTCGTCAATTCAAGTGCAACAAGAGTATAGCCCAGCCCACAATTGACCAAGTCCAGATAGTTTGTGAATACCCCGATGTATTTCTAGATGTTTTGCCCGGTATGCCCCCAGATCGAGATATAGAGTTTATCATTGAACTAATCCCTGGAACCGGACCCATCGCCCAGAGACCATATAGTATGAACCCATCAGAACTAGCAGAACTGAAGAAGCAACTGGATGCCATGCTGGAAATTGGATTGATTCAACCAAGTGCGTCACCATGGAGATCACCTGTCTTGTTTGTGGACAATAAAGATGGAGGTAACCATCTGTGTACGGATTATCGGAAATTGAATGATGTCACTATCAAGAACAAGTACCCATTGCTAAAGATAGAAGACCCGTTTGACCAGTTGACTGGTGCCAAAGTGTTTTCTAAGATTGATCTTAGAACTGGCTATCATCAACTCAAGATTCGCGCAGAGGATATTCCAAAGACTGCCTTTACCACCAGATATAGATTATACGAGTATACTGTCATGTCTTTTGGATTGACCAATGCCCCCCTTTTGCATGAATCTCATGAATAAGATTTTTATGGACTTCCTGGATAAGTTTGTTGTTGTTTTCATCGATGACATTGTGATTTATTCCAAATCAGAAGAAGAACATGAGCTACACCTAAGGACCATTCTTGGAACCCTTAGAGAGCATTAGTTGTATGCCAAGTTTAGCAAATGTGAATTCTGGTTACAGGAGGTAGGATTCCTCGGCCATATTGTATCAACCGGAGGAATTGCCGTTGACCCTGCGAAGGTGAAAGATGTCGAAGATTGGCAAGCCCCAACCACTCAAACCCAAGTTCGTTCATTTTTCAGATTAGCGGGATACTACCGCAAGTTCGTAGAGGGATTCTCGAGTATTGCTAGACCCATGACTCAATTGCCGAAGAAGGACAAGAAGTTTGAATGGACGGACAAATGTGAAGCGAGTTTTCAAGAACTCAAGAGAAGATTGATTTTAGCCCCAATTTTGATCATGTCGGATATCACGAAGCCCTTTGACGTGTATTGTGACGCATCCAAGATCGGCCTCGGATGTGTGCTAATGCAAGAAGGCAAAGTTATATCTTATCTATCCCGACAACTGAAGCAACATGAATAGAACTACCCAACCCATGACCCCGAGGTCGCAGCCATAGTTCTAGCCCTGAAGACATGGAGGCATTATCTCATGGGAAACCGTTGTGAGATTTATCGATCATAAGAGCTTGAAGTATATATTCACTCAAAAGGAGCTGAATATGAGACAGAGAAGATGTATTGAGATAATCAAGGACTATGATCTGGACATTCACTATCACCCCGGTAAAGCCAATGTGGTAGCAGATGCCCTTGGCAGATTGCCGTGCCACTTGAACTCCATGATTCTAAAGGAGCAACCAAGTTTGCACAAAGAGATGGAAGATTTCTGAATGGAATTAGTGAGTGAAGGATTTTTGGCTAGCATAGAAATTCAACCCACTTTGATCAGTCGGATCAAAGAGGCGCAGAAAGGAAATGCTAGTATCGAAGGAATCAAGCGTCGTATCGGTATAGGCAAAGTACCCGGATTCGCCGAAGACGAAGAAGGAGTTATGTGGTACAAAGGACGCCTTTGTGTACCAGCAGATTCAGAATTGAAAGAAGTGATTTTGAAAGAGGCCCATGATACTCTTTATTCTATCCACCCCGGAGGAACAAAGATGTATCAAGATTTGAAGGAACAATTTTGGTGGCATAAGATGATGAGAGAAATCAGAAGCTATATCGCCAAGTGTGATATATGTCAAAGAGTCAAGGTGGGACATCAAAGACCCGCTGGACTATTGCAACCTCTACAGATTCTGGAATGGAAATGGGATTCAGTTGGAATGGACTTTATCACCGGATTGCCTACTTCTAGTAGGGAAAATGACTCTACCTGGGTCATAGTAGACCGATTGTCCAAAGATGCCCATTTCTTACCAGTTAAGACCACATACGAGAGTTCGAAGCTAGCGGAGTTATACATCGCTAGAATCGTCAGTTTGCACGGAGTCCCCAAGAACATTGTATCGGATCGAGGAACTCAGTTTACCTCGAGATTCTGGAAGAAAGTCCAAGAAGGTTTAAGAACCCGACTAGATTTCATCATAGCTTATCACCCTCAGACCGATGGACAAACGGAGTGAGTAAATCAAATACTCGAAGATATGTTGAGAGCATGTGTGCTAGAGTATGGATCCAAATGGGAAGACTGTCTGCCTTTCGCAGAATTTTATTACAACAACAGTTACCAAGCTAGTTTGCAAATGGCCCCATTTGAATTCATGTATGGAAGGAAGTGTCGCACCCCTTTGAATTGGTCAGAAGTAGGAGAGAGTCAGATTTTCGGACCCGACATACTACGAGAAGCAGAAGAGAAAGTTCACAAGATTCATGAGGACCTCAAGACCGCCCAGTCAAGACTGAATAGTTACACCGACAAGAGACGTCGAGACCTCGCTTTTAATATCGGAGATTTTGTGTACCTTAAAGTGTCTCCGTTGAAAGGAATGCAGTGTTTCCAGCTGAAAGGAAAATTAGCCCCCATATATATCAGACCCTTCAAGATTCTGAATCGTCGAGGAGAAGTATCATATCAATTGGAACTGCCAGAAGAAATGTCAGCAGTGCACAATGTGTTCCATATATCGTTACTTCACACATGCCTTGAAGTTCCAGAGAAGACTGAAGTTTTCAAGAACATTGATCACCGGACCATAGAGATCAATGATGACCTAACCTATCCCAAAGTACCCATCCGTATTTTGGAAGAAGCTTTCAGAACCACCAGGACCCGAAGCATCAAGTTTCTCAAGATTCAGTGGAGCAAACACACTGAAGAAGAAGCTACCTGGGAGCGCGAAGATCACATCAGGACGGAGTTTCCCGATCTCTTTAAATCCTAGGTAATGTTTTTTCTTCCTTTTTCAAATCTCGGGACGAGATTTTGTTTAAGGGGGGAAGGTTTGTAACATCCCAAAAATATAAACCAAGGATCATTAAAACTCTAATCACTAAAATTAGGGTTAAGAAAAACTTTGATTAATTTAAAATCATATGAATGCATGTGTGGATGTGGTGATTTGATAAATTCATGAATGAACTTGTGTGATTAACCTAAATAGCAAGAAATGGTTTAAAGATGAAAATAACATCATATAAAACATTTCCGTGCGTAAACAAAACAATAGAAAATCAAAAACATATAAAATAAAGCAAATGGTCATTTTTGCCAATCTTGCTCACTAGGTCACTTTGAGTGTTTCTAGTTAAAGATTTCAAACAGAAACTTTTACAACTCTTTTCACCCCTTGCTAGAACAAGTAAAAGTAAATCAAAGCCCACCTTTCAAACTTGCAGAAACATTTTGCAACCTCATTCAAATCACAATTCAAAATTGAACCTTTATCATATGTGAAGATCACACATTTTCAAAACCCATCTAAAACAATGCCCCTTGACTAATCCAACTAACCAGACACTCCCTAGTATGTGCCTAGCAAACCCACCAAGTTTGAATCCAAAATTCAAATTTAAAGTTCTTGCGGCCATTTCATCAAACACCTTGCAGATATAAATCAAACAAACATCAAACACTATAATGTGTAGTAAAACTGGCCTAACTTTTTCCCTCTATAGCTCCCTCTACACTCTCAGTAGATGATCAGAGTAATCTAACTAGCTTTAGCACCACTGTGAGCAAGCCTAGACATTAATGTCAAGCATGCCGAGAGCACCATTGCCACCACATTGTCGCCAGCGAGCTAGAGGCCGCACTAGCCTCGCCAACCTTGTCTGGGACATGCAACACCGTCCACCGCCACCCACTGTCCTAGCCCGAGCAATGCCAGCCCCTGGACCACACGACACGCCCATGCCAAACTCCTCTGCGACCATGCCGAGAGCGCGCTAGTGCGCCACACTCGACCAGCACCCACAGAACGCGCGCCGCCCTCGCTGCTTGCAGGGATGATCACCAACACCTCAGCACCTCGCCAGACATGCCCGTTCGCCGCCGCGCGGACCACGCGCGCTGTGCGATATTAAGATCGCCGTCGGACCCGCCCAGAGCATCAGCGTGTTCCGACCGATCAGCACCGCCCCACGCCTCGCCACCGCGCCGTTGAGCTTCGCTAGGGAGCACAACACCGCCCCCTACCGTCGCCCATGCCAGTAGCCCTCTGTGCCGTCGACCATGACGAGATCAGCCCGCGCCCGTCGGTCCCCTTCCGCCACTATAAATAGAGCCCTCCACCACTTGTTTTTGCCACACCAGTTCACTCCCCTCTCACCCAAAACCACCCCACCTCACTCCCGGAGCAAGGCAAGCAGCGCATCGTCGAAATTTGGCCAGAGCACGCCTCAGCTGGAGAAGAAGGGAGCCATCGATTGGAGCCGCCCTAGGAGAAGCTGTCGGTACCAGTTGAACCGCCATTGTCAACTTCGTTGTTCTCCCTCGTCGTCGACCCTCGCCTGAGCCCTGGTGATCCTCCCACGACCCCCACCTGCCGCGCTAGGGTTCTGTCTCGTCGGCGCTGCCCGACGTGGACAATGAACCGTAGCAGTTCGATTAGAGTTAGATCGTGCGGATCGCATTGCCCCGTACCGCTTCGTCCCTCCCCGTCTCACTGACGCGTGGGGACAACCACTTAACCAGCCCACGTATGCGCTGTGTGTAGTGAGCCAGCCCAGTAAAACATCCCGCGCAACCCAACAATTCAAATTAAGCTTTATTCATTTAATTTCAAACATAGTTCTGTACCTAGATTCAAAAATCCACCCAGCTGGATTCACTAAACCAAAATGCATGAAACCAATTTTGTTAGAAAGGTATTGAAATGCTTAATCCAAGCCCGTTGGATTCAAAACATTTAGAGTTATGGATCAACCATGGTAAAAATAACAAGGCGGAAGCTTTTCTGCATTCAAACATTTTTCAAAATTCAACCATAAAAGCTTTTGAGTTGATTCCAACTCTCAAAAATCACATTTGATCATACCTTTCAGAATATATAAAAACATATGGGTTTACTTGCAGAAATAATGTTCAAGTAATAAAAGAATGCCACATAGGAATTTCTAGTCACTTTATTTAATTAAAATAAAAAGGTTAAACCTTATTAAATTGTGACACCTCTTTAAATCACATTTACATGTATTGAAATATGTGGTGATGACATGTGTCAACATGATCCCATGTTTGAGTTGGATAATATTAAATCTTAAGTAGTTTTTCAATGACTAGAAATTACTTTTCTCAAATAAAATAAATGGGACAAGTGTTTTAATCCTTGTAATGTTAGTGATGATGATAGATCACCTAGTGTGAACCTTTGTGTGATGATTAGAAATATTTAAGTATTGTTTGGTGATTGTGTACTTCGTATTTATTTATAGACGCTATTACCGACCAATGATACTGTCGTGGGAATGGTCACGGAAGATGCTGCAATCGGCAGCGAGTAGTAGAACGAGGGGCAAGGGCGGCCAGCCATCTGCGGTGCGAGATGAGGGCAAAGACATAGGGTTTTACCCAGGTTCGGCCCCCCGGAGGGTAAAGACCTACTCCTGCTAGATTGTATTATGGAGGTGGTACAATGGGCGAGCTCGGCGGCTAGGCGGCGAGTCGCTTGGGTGTATGATGGAACGTATCTCTACTCACCCTATAGGGAGGTTTATATAGGCTCACCTCCCCTAGGGTTTACATATCTCAACCGATTCAGTTAAAGCTTCGGTACTCGTTTAACCTAATCCGACTGGGCCTATCTACTCGCCTGGACCTTCAGCTTCCAGTCGCTCGGTCCCTTGCTGGGCTTCAATCCAGTCGCCGTCTTGCAGGCCCACTCGCCAGTTCTTGGGCCAGTCGGAAACGTCCTGCTGGGTATACCCCGGTAGGCATATCCCCATCAGTAGTCCCCGAGGCCGCCGTCGATTAGGTGTAGGTGGCTGCTGGCAGTCGGAGTATACGGCTTCAGAGTGGACATCCAGTCGAATCGTCGGCGGGCTCCCGTATAGAGGAGAAACCAATCATCCAGGTCGCAGCTTTGGCGTGTCGAATCGGCAAAACACTGTCATAGTGAGAGGGTCGGCGAGTCGAGTGGCTGAAGTTGGACCGTTAACCGTGGTCAAACTAGCCGTTGGGGTAATCCAACGGTAACTTTTGGCGTAATCACCGCGTAGTAATGGCTCCCTGATTTGGCGGGTAACAACCGCTATATACGAGGAATGGCAGGCGATCAGAGAACCACCTTCTCACCATTTCCTCCGACTGCGCGCATCTTTCGCCTCCCTTCGCATTGCGATCCAGCCGACCTGAAATCCCCCGACCCCCAACAAATCTCTCTGCCATGGCCCTCTCCACCGAGCCGTGGGGTAGATCTAAGTGCACGAGGGCGCAACTGGCTTCCTTCGAGGAGTCCGGGATCTTGCGAGCCGGCTGTTGGCGAATTCCCACAGCCGGAGAGACGACCCCGAATCCGCGAGAGAGGGAGTTCATCTGCTTCACCAGCCATCTTGAACGGGGGCTAGGGTTCCCCATGTCCCTGTTCTTCCGGCGCTTCTGCGTGTACTACGGGATCTAGCCTTCGGATCTGGGTCCCCACAGCATCGAGCAGCTCGCCATCTTTGTGGCGTTCTGCGAATGCTACTTGGGCTGCCGACCCTACTTCCCCCTATGGCAAGATCTGTTCCACGGACGGATCAGCCGCGAGGAAGCGGGCGGCCCAATGCTAGCCGCAGGCGGCCTAACCTTCCAGCTCAAGTCGAAGGCTTCATTCTTCGACCTGATGCTGCCCGCCAAGACAGCGAGCAACTGGAAGAAATCGTGGTTTTACGTAGCCGAGGCGACCCCGGAGGGCGAGGCGGCGATCCCGCGGTACTCCGCCAATCGGTCCGAGCCGCGCCATCTCCAAGTCGGCAAGCTCCCCAACGACCAGCGGATGGTCGTCGACGAGATGCTCCAGACCATCTGCGGTCTGAAGAAGAAGGGCCTCCAGACGATAAACCTGTACAACTGCTGGCTCGGGCGGCGGCTCGTCCCGCTCGCTCGGCGCGAGCACTACATGTACCAGTACACGGGCCGGGAAGACTCGACGAAGTCCTGCCTGGACGAGTGGAAGCTGGAGGACTACATCCCATCACTGAAGAAAATCACCCAGGCGGTGTACCTGGATGCACAGGCTGGGGTCGCCCCCTATATCGCAAAGCGTCCAGCCCCAACAGTAATCGCTTCACTTCGCTCGCAGTCGTAGTTTATGCAGTCGCGGTAATTCTAATTTCATCTTGTATTCATTGCAGCTATTCCAAGTGGTGGAAGGATGGCTCCCACCTTCGGACGACGAGAACTCGAGCTCGTCCGTCCAGGACGTGAGCGAGTCGCCTCCCGCCAAGGGCGATGCCGGGAGTGACGAGGGCGACAGCGACAACGAGTCCGAAGAGGAAGTCGCCCCACTGCTCCGCAAGACCCGTGGGCAGCGTCAACGTGAACTTGAGGAAAGCAAAAGCCTCGAGCGTCACGATGACGATGACGAGCTTCCAGAAACCACCTCGCGCCGCCAGGCGACTCCATCGAAAAAGAAGAAGAAGGAAAGGGAGGTGAAGGCGCCTCCGAGGAAGATGAAGACAAAACCGACGAGGCCGGCCTCGCCGCCACATTCAGCGAGCAGTTCTGACGCCCCCAGCCTGGCCAAGGACGAGGCGCCGCCAACGACAGCCGCGTTGGACACGGCCACCATCGAGGTGCGCCTGGCGTCGATGCCGCCGCCATTCGCCCCAGTGTCTGGGCTGGGGGACGCCTCGGTCGTAGTGTCTTCGCCTCACAAGGAAGCTCCTGTTGGAGACGCCCCAGAGGATCCGGTTGCGGCCTCAACAACGAAGAAACCGTCCGTGTCTTGGGCACGCGACGTTCTGGAAATGGGGCTCAGCCGCCGACTGGGCCCCGAACTAGAGAAGCCAGCCGGCCTCCGTACGGGGCTGCGCTTCATTCCAGTCGCCAAGTGAGTACACTCTCCCTCCTTTGTCTTCCATAGCAGATCGAATTATATTGCTTACATGATCTTTGAACAGGACCGGGGTGAAGAGGATGGGCCACCCAACCGTGGCTAAGGTTCCACCCGTCGTTAGCGAGGAGGATCCTTCCCGCAAGAGGAAAGCGGACGAGGTCGTCGTCTCTGCGGATGGCGACAAGAAGGCCAAGGGTGATGACGTCGTCACAATTTCTGACGACATGGCGGTCGCGCCAGCCGGACCCGTAACGGAGGCAGCCGCGTCTACGAAGGAAGGCGCTCCCTTGCCTGGAACGGCCGAGCCGACCTCCTTTGGGGCGGGTGCCTCTATCGCCACCTTCCCGCGCTTCATGACCAAGGCGGCCGCGGCGAGTGGAACTTCGCCCTCGAGCCACGCTCCTGGGACCGCCGATGCTGAAGTCGACCAATGTCGTGGGCATACGCCGGCTCTCCTCGCGTCCGTGGACGCGATACAACTCCACGGCATGCTTGGCGCAGCCATCCAGGTACCTCCAGTCCCCGAGGATCAGGTCGGTACTTTGCAGCGGCCTGATTCTTTTAATGTCTTATCTTTATTTTTCGCATCCAGTCCCCGAGTGCGCATGCGCTAAATTTCAGCGGGTGGGCACTTAGGAATTTCTTTGAGTACCAGTCCCCGAGTGCGCACTTGCTGAATCTCAGCGGGTGGGCACTTAGGAATTTCTTGATTGCCAGTCCCCGAGTGCGCACTCGCTGAATTTTAGCGGGCGGGCACTTAGGAATTTTTTGGTTGCCAGTCCCCGAGTGCGTACTCGCTGAATTTCAGCGGGTGGGCACTTAGGAATTTTGATTTGACTAACCTTTCTGGTGATGTGCAGGGTCTGCATCTTGAATCGGCTGGCCGATTGGCAGCGAAGCAGCGCGCGGAGAAGGAACTGGCCATCGTCCAGGAGGTGAACAAAGGGCTTCAGGCTGTTGCCGCGAAGGCAGAGGAAGCTCGCCAGGGGCTTGTACCCGCTGGTGAATTGGCGGCGGCGCAATCAGCTTTAAGTGCGGCTGAACAGCGGATCGCCGACCTCGAGCGCGAGCTGCGGGAGGCAAAGGAAGAAGCGAGCTCGGCTGACGGGCGAGCCAAGGCCGCCATTGCAGCCGCCGAAGAGGATCGCAAAGTGTCGGATGCCCTTGTTGCTGGGCTTCAGGACGACCATACGTCGCTTCAAAGCTTCATCACGGATCTCGCCCGCCCGTTGATTGGTAAGTGCGTCTGCCTCTTCCAGTAGTTGTGCCTTTTGTGGTGTCCGTCGTATTCATTATTGTCTTCTACTCGCAGGTCGCATCATCGATAGCGCGGAAGAGGCGAGCTCGTTCGACGCGCGGCAGTGTGTAAGCATGCTTGTCGACTCGGCAACGTTGTCGACGACGTGCATCCGTGCCTATCTCCAAGAGATATCGCCCACGGAAGTGATTCCCAGCGACCTCGTTGAGGTGTGGAGGTATTTGGAGAAGGCGCCCGCGGTCGTTGAGTTCATGACGCGGTCGGCGTTTCGACGCGGAGCGGCGACGGCACTTAGTCTTTGACTTGCCCACTTCCCCGAGGACTTCGACATCGACGATGTGACGAGTGGCTACCCATCGTCGACTGGTGCGGTGGAGCTTTCCGAGGTCCTCAAGTTGCAAGATCGCGCCACCGCGTACTCGGAGCGTGTATGGGCAATGGGCGACCTTCGTCCGTACCAGGAGACGGTCGTCGTGCCGAACGATCCCGAGCCGCCGCATCGTGATCTCAAGGTCGAGCAGCCCTTCCGCGCGGCGATGGCGGGTGAACTGACGACGTATCCGTCGAACCCGTACACGCCGTTCATCCGCAATCGCCGGGGTGTTGGCGAATCGTCGTCTAAGCCTGCAGAATAGGATAGTTTGCCTTGTGGCGTTAGCAGCAGGTCTGCCATGCAGGCATATTTTGTAATATGAGACAATGCAACATGCTATCGAGTGAGACATCGTGTCTATTTTGGTATTTGTCATGTGTTTGTGATTGATGTTTGAACGAGTCCCCGAGCGCGTCCGCCCGTTTGTGGGGTTTACCTCGTATGCGATATGTTTTTTATTTTTGTGTGTTTTGTTATTGTGGTCGACTCGCCCAGACTCGAAGAGCCAGTCGCTAGGCAACTCCCTTGAATGCTCTGTACTTCGCCGTTTTCCCTTGCAAGAACGAGGTCGGGTGGCCGAGTCCCCGAGCGTGGTACTTGGCTGTTCCAGGCGCGAGTCGAGGGTGAGTGAGGACTTGGCGCGTTTAGTTTGAGCGCATCACTCCTGCCTGGCCCGTGGGGTCAGTCGCGTGGTGAGTCCTGGGCATGATCTCCTACTTGGCGTTTTTCCCGGACCGCTCGTGTTGAACTGGTCTGCAGTCCCCGAGCGTGGTACTTAGCCGTTCGAGTCGCTATGTCAAGGATGCGGAGGACCATGGTCGCTGTAAGGAGCGAAGGCAGTTGTCTTGGTTCGTAGAACCAGTCGGGCTAGGCGACTCCGATGGGGCTCCGGGTAGGCATTTTTCATGGACGGTGCAAGACCTGAGGTGACTCAGTGCTCTTGCACCGCACTACTTAGCCGTGCCGATCGCTGTACCAAAGGTTGACTTCTGCGGTTAGCGTAACGCTGTTATTACGAGTGCGAGTGGCACAAGACATGGAGAGTAGGCGCAATTTGCGGAACCGTTTCTTTTTATTTCATAGCGACTGGAGAGTACATGTGTGGGGTTCTAGGAGTAGAACTTCCATAGGAGGTTTACATTCCATGGTCGCTTGACGTCGAGTTCGCCGTCCCCGCGGACGTCGATGAGGTAGTAGGCGTCGTTGCCGAGTACTCGCCCGATGGCGAATGGCCCTTCCCACGGAGGGGAGAGCTTGTGCATGCCCTTCTTGTCTTGGATGAGGCGTAACACCAGGTCGCCTTCTTGGAAGGTGCGAGTTTTCACCCACCGGCTGTGGTAGCGGCGGAGTCCCTGCTGGTAGATGGCGGTGCGTGATCGAGCGAGGTCACGTGCTTCGTTGAGTTGGTCGACCCCGTCTTGGCGGGCGAGCTCCTTTGCGGCCTCCGTGTAGTGGACGACCCGCGGCGAGTCATGCTCGAGGTCGGTGGGCATGACTGCCTCGGCGCCGTAGACCATGAAGAAGGGGGTGAACCCTGTCGACCTATTGACTGAGGTGCGGATCCCCCAGATGACAGAGGGCAACTCCTCGACCCAGCACCCGGCGGTGCGCTCGAGTGGTACTTGGAGTCGCGGCTTCAGGCCGTGGAGGATGCTTTGGTTGGCCCGTTCCGCCTGGTCGTTGGATTCCGGGTGGGCGACTGACGCGAGGTTGAGCCGAATGTGGTGCTCTTCGCAGAATTCAACCATGGCTCCTTTGGTGAAGTTGGTGCCATTGTCCGTGATGATGCTGTTTGGGAACCCGTAGCGATATATGAGCTCGCGTAGGAATTTGGTGGCGGTCTTCCCGTCGCATTTCCGAACTGGCTTGGCCTCCACCCACTTTGTGAATTTGTCGACCGTGACTAGCAGGTGGGTGTAGCCGAAGGGGGCCTTCTTGAAGGGGCCTACCATATCCATGCCCCACACAGCGAATGGCCAGGTGATGGGGATTGTTTTGAGCGCTGAGCTCGGTACGGGCGTCTGGTTGGCGTACTTCTGGCACCCGGCGCACCGCTGGACAATGTCGACAGTGTCGGCGTGTGCGGTGGGCAAATAGAAGCCATGTCGCATAGTCTTGGCGATGAGAGAGTGGGCGCCGGCGTGGTGGCCGCAGTCACCGGAGTGGATGTCGTGGAGGATCTTGCGTCCTTCGGCGGGTTGGACGCAGCGTTGGAACACGCTGGTGACACTGCGCTTGTGGAGCTCGCCGTCGATGATGGCGTAAGACTTGCATCGACGAGCGATCATCCGAGCTTCCGTCTTGTCTGCCGGCAAGGTGCCGGCTTCCAGGTAGGCGATGTAGGGCTTGGTCCAGTCGTCTGGCTCGTTGACGAGTGCGACCAGGGTTGCCTCTGGTTGGAGCGGGACTCCGATGTTGATCTCCCTCGGGGGAGAGACTGATGGCTTGGTGATCGTGTCGAGGAAGACGCCGGCGGGTGGTGCGAGTCGAGCCGACCCGATGCGAGAGAGTGCGTCGGCCTCCTCGTTCTTCCGCCTGTCGATCCACTCGACGGAGTAGCCGGTGAAGTGTCCGCCCAACTTGTCCACTGCTTGGCGGTACGCCGCCATGGTGGGGGAGACGGCGTCGCAGGTGCCAGCGACTTGCCCCGCGACGAGGTCGGAATCTCCGTAGCAGCGTAGGCGGTTGACATTCATCTCCTTGGCAGCTCGAATGCCATGGAGTAGGGCCTCGTACTCGGCCATGTTGTTGGTGCAGGGTGTGAAGTCGAGGCAGAGGATGTAGCGGAGCTTGTCGCCCTTTGGTGAAGTTAGCACGATCCCTGCGCCTGCGCCGTCCGCGTTCTTGGAGCCGTCGAAGTGCAGGCTCCAGTAATGGAGGTATGGCAGCTTCTCTGGCTGCTGGGCCTCTTCCCAGTCGGCGATGAAGTCTGCCAGTGCCTGCGACTTGATCGCTTTTCGTGGCTCGTATTTGATGTTGTGGACGCCGATCTCGACGGCCCACTTGGCGACCCGCCCGGTCGCCTCGGGGTTGCGGATGATGTCTTGCAGTGGTGCTGAGGAGACGACCGTGATCGGGTGCTCCTGGAAGTAGTGCGGCAGGCGCCGCTGAGCTCTAAAGACCGCGTATACCAGCTTTTGGTACTGTGTGTACCGCTGGCGCGACTCGGTGAGGACCTCGCTGATGTAGTACACCGGCCGTTGTACTGGGCGCTCCTTTCCTTCCTCTGGTCGCTCGACGACCATCACGACGCTGACGAGGCGCTCGGAAGCCGCGATGTAAACCAGCATGGGTTCTTTGTCTGCGGGGGCGGCGAGTAGCGGTGCGGCGAGTAGCACCTTTTTGAGATCGCGGAGCGCGTCGTCCGCCTCCTTGTCCCACTGGAAGGTGGGGTTCTTGCGCATCAGGCGGTATAGGGGCATCGCCTTTTCGCCCAGGCGGGGGATGAAGCGACTGAGAGCCGCTACTCGCCCGGCCAGTTTCTGGACGTCGCGCAGGCACTCGGGTTTGCCGAGCCGGGCGATCATGTCGATCTTCGTGGGGCTCGCCTCGATCCCTCGTTTGGAGGCGACGTACCCTAGTAGTTGTCCTGCAGGCACACCGAAGGTGCATTTGCCTGGGTTGAGCTTTATCTTGTATTTTCGCGGGTTGGCGAATGTTTCCGCCAGGTCGGCGAGTAGGTCGCCCTGGCGAGCGGACTTCACGACCACGTCGTCGATGTAGACGTGGATGTTGCGGCCAATTTGGCTCGCGAGGCATTCTTGCATGCACCGCTGGTAGGTCGCCCCGGCGTTCTTGAGGCCGAAGGTCATGGCGGTGTAGTAGAAGGCTCCGAATGGCGTGATGAACACCGTCTTCTCCTCGTCTTCGACAACCATTTTGATCTGGTTGTACCCAGAGTAGGCGTCGAGGAAACATAGCGAATCCGAGCCCGCGGTTGAATCGATTATCTGGTCGATCCGCGGGAGGACGAACTGCTCCTTTGGGCAGGCGCTGTTCAGGTTTGTGTAGTCGATACACATCCTCCAGGTCCCGTTCTTCTTCTCAACCAGGACTGGGTTTGCCAGCCACTTGGAGTATTTGATTGGCCGGATGAAGCCTGCAGCGAGTAGACGCTGCACCTCCTCGGCGATTGCTCGGCGGAGCTCTTCATTGAAGGGCCGCAACGACTGTTTGACAGGTCGCACTTTGGGGTCAGCGTTTAGCTTGTGCTCAGCGAGCTCCCTAGGGACACCGGGCATGTCAGAGGGCTTCCATGCGAAGATGTCCCTGTTCTCACGGAGGAACTCGATGAGCGCGCCTTCCTATGCTGGGCTCATGCCCATCCCGATCGTCACCGTCTGGCTGGAGTCGCCTGGAACCAGCTCAACGGTGCGGGTGTGCGTAGTGGCCTCAAAGGTTGAGGTGTTTGCGTCCTCCGAGTTGGGCTTCTTGAGTATGGTGGGGTCGTCATTGTTGACCCCGCTGGTCGGCCATGTCGGGGTCGCCGTTGATGGTGATGACGCCGCACGGCCCGGGGAGCTTCATCGCGTTGTACGCGTAGTGGGGCGCTGCCATGAACTTGGCGAACGCCTGGCGCCCCAGTACGCAGTGGTAGGGGCTGTCGAAGGGCACCAGCTCGAAGACGATCCGCTCGGTGCGGAAGTTTGCCAGTGTGCCAAAGGTGACTGGCAGCATGACCTTGCCGATCGGGTACGCCTTCCGACCGGGGACGATGCCGTGGAACGTGGTGTGAGTCGTCTCGATCATCGACTGCGGGAGCCGCAGCCGCCTGAAGGTGTCGAGGTACAGGATGTTGATGGAGCTGCCGCCGTCCATCAATGTCTTGGGGAGCCAGTAGTCGCCGACCTTAGGCTTGACCACCAGGGCGACTCGTCCTGGGTACTCGATGCGTGGCGAGTGGTCTTGGCGGCTCCAGGTGATGGGCTGCTCTGACCAGTTGAGGAACTGGGGAACGTCCACCTGGGCCACCGCGTTGACAGCGACGGCGCGGGCGATGACCTTCTTCTCGCACTTCGTGTTGAAGCCTGTGAAGGTATGGAGCGAGCCGGCCACTTTGCCGAATTTTCCGCCGTTTGGCGGGTCGTTGTCAGGGTCCTCCCGTGCTCGTCGTGCCTTCTCGATTTCCCTGAGGGTGTGGCAGTCGGCGGTGGTGTGCGTGGCGGGCTTTCCTTCCCTTCTATGAAACGCACATGGTTGGTTAAGGAGAGCCGCGGGGTCGAACCTTGGCTTGGCCTTGTAGTTGCCGCCGTCGCGGCGTTGTCCTCCATCGCGGCGGAAGCTTTTGGGCTCGCGTTGCGTGTGCCCGGCGTTGGCGACGAAGTCGACTCGCCCGTCACTGCGGCGCTTGCCGGTGAGGCGAGTGTTGCTATAGCGTAGGTCGGACCGTCGTCCGCTGTCATTGCCGCTCGTGCGGCGTTGACCTCCTGACTCGTCGTCAGTTTCCTGGTTTGGATCTTCCTCCGCGTACCGTTTGGCGATCTCGAGGAGGTCGGGGATGTTGTCGAGTGTGCGAGAGTGTCGCTTGAGCTTGGCGACCAGGGGCTCGTAGCGGCACGAGGTCTTGAAGAAATGGATCGCGGTGTCCGGGTGGATGCCGACCGCGTTGTACCAGAGTTCTTGCCACCGTTGGACCCAGTTGCGGGTCGACTCACGGGGTCCCTGGACGCATCGCTCCAGGTCCTCGATAGTGGTGGCGCGGGTGTAGGAGCACTCAAAGTGCCTGACGAAAGCGTCGCGCATCTCCTCCCAGGAGTATATACTGTCCTGAGGAAGGGTGTTGATCCACTGCCTGCACGTCCCCTCCATCATCAGGGGGAGGTAACGGGCGGCTAGCAGGTCGGTGTGGCCTGCGATCCCCATTGCCATGAGGTATGTGTCGAGCCAGACAGCGGGGTCGTACGAGGGGTCGTACTTTTCTATCTCCTTCGGCGCCTTGAAGTTTGGCGGGTACTTCTCGCCTCGGATCATTGGTCCTAAGCACTTGGGGCCGAGTCGACTGAGCGACCCCATGGGCTCGCCGTCGCGGCGATTGGTTAGGGTGTGTCGCAGGTCGTCGGGCTGGCGTGCGCGCCAGCTTTGGTTGTTGATGTTGTGGGTGCGGGCGTCGATTGGTTGACCATTGGCGGCGACGAGGTTGGTCGCTGGCCTGGGGTCTTAGGTGGAGAGTGCCGCGTTCGCGGGTCGGTGTTGGAGTTGCATTGGCTCCGGTGGTGGGCAGTTGAGTGTGTTTGCCGCCATTGGGCGGCCGCTCGAGGCCGCCCTGCTTCCCGAGGAACGCGAGTATACTCGACCTTGCGAATCTGCGCCCGCTCTTTGCTGCTCGACGGCCTTTGCGAGCAGGGCCCTGACGTATTGGATCTGTAGGGCGCCGTCGCTGGTGGCCGTGATGTTGTCGGCTGCTGCTCGGCCTGCCACGAGGTTGTCCATCGGGGTGGAGAACAGTGGGAGGCCGTTTGCGTCTCGCTCCCATGAGGAGACTACTATCCGCGGCTGGTCCCTGGGGGGTGTGCGGTTGGGTGGAGGCGGGGTGCCCATCGCCGTCGACCCTGGCGAGGGTCGGGCGCTTCCTCCTGGTGGCGCGTTCTCGCAGATCGCGCGCTCGGCCACGCGGGCCGGGTCGTTTTCGTCGTCGAAGTTCAGGGCGCGCCCCTGAACGGTGGGGTTCAGGCGCGACCTGATCCGCTGTTGGTGGTAGCGCGATAGCTCCTGCGCCGTCACCTGCTCGAGGCGGAATTTTTCGCGCTCGGCTTGTTCCTTGCGCACCGCCTCCGCCAGTTTCAGGCGGAGTTCCTCAACCTCCGTTGCCTTGGCATTAGGAGGGATTGGGGTGGAGAATGGATCCTCCGGCGGATCGGTGCCGGTCGCCATGTAGGTCGCGGCGTGGCGACCGGTTCCGTCGCGGAGGTCGGCGGAATTCTCTGACCCGGAGTCGAATTCAAAGATCCCGAGGATGGAGGGGTCCTCAAAGTCTCCCATGTTGGAGACCTGAGTGATGGAGCCCGCGGGTGAAGCCGCGGTGATGGACCCGGCGAGTGATGCCGGGGTCGCCGAGTCGGCGTCGTCGTCGAGGGCCGCGTCTCCTGCGGCCGCTGAGTTTTCAGCCACGTCGCTGTGGGCCGAGTTGTACTCGGAGGCGAGGCGATGGATCGTGCGGATCTGGCTCTCGGAGAGCCGATCGCGTGGCGGCGACTCGCGGATGCGAGCCGAATTTTCCGAGACGATGACGTCGGTGAGGCCGACGAAGAGGCTGATCGTGCCGATCGACAGGATCACGCTGTGCGTGACGGGTCGCGTCGCCGGGACGTAGCTGCTCGGCAAGATTTGGAGCATCTCGCCGATCGCTATCATGCGGCCGGTGGCGACCGTCTCGTTGATGGGCAGATTGGATCTCGCCGCAGAACACCGGCCAGACTGGCCAGGCCCCACGGTGGGCGCCGCTGTCGTGGGAATGGTCACGGCAGATGCTGCAATCGGCAGCGAGTAGTAGAACGAGGGGCAAGGGCGGCCAGCCATCTGCGGTGCGAGATGAGGGCAAAGACACAGGGTTTTACCCAGGTTCGGCCCCCCGGAGGGTAAAGACCTACTCCTGCTATATTGTATTATGGAGGTGGTACAATGGGCGAGCTCGGCGGCTAGGCGGCGAGTCGCTTGGGTGTATGATGGAACGTATCTCTACTCACCCTATAGGGAGGTTTATTTAGGCTCACCTCCCCTAGGGTTTACATATCTCAACCGATTTAGTTAAAGCTTCGGTACTCGTTTAACCTAATCCGACTGGGCCTATCTACTCGCCTGGGCCTTCAGCTTCCAGTCACCCGGTCCCTTGCTGGGCTTCAATCCAGTTGCCGTCTTGCAGGCCCACTCGCCAGTTCTTGGGCCAGTCGGAAACGTCCTGCTGGGTATACCCCGGTAGGCATATCCCCATCAGATACGAGGTGGAAGGAGGATACCACGAGGAAGAAGCCGAGGAGAACTTCAACCACTTCTCTGCACAAGGCAAGCCTAATACTACTAGTTGATTTAGCAAGCTATTAACTTAGCAAGCTAACCCTTGCAAATTATGCAAGCCAATACTTGAAACCTTGCAAGCTAACCCTTGCAACTATGTGTAACATCCCTAAAATCATGTTCAAAATCATGCATATTATCCATGCATCCATGATCATATGAATCTCATTTCAAACAAATCATTTCAAAACAGAAGCATTTATGCTTATTAATTTCATGTAAGTTTGCTCTAGCCTTAGTGCTATCTTCCAATGAGAAGAATACTTGTTTTGATTCAGTAAGGTTAGAAATTCAAACTTAGGCACCATCAAAGTTTGAACAAAATTTCAAAAACAAAAGGAGTAAATAAAACCAATATTATGCCTATTGAATATATATAAAAAAGGCTTGGTTTTATTTTTATTTTCATTTGGGCAAAGTGCTTTGATTAAACAGTAGTGTTTGACACACATATGAGTGCAAGGTTTGCAGTATAAAAACCTAGGGAATTTTTGAATTCAAACTCATTTGATTTGGATTTGAAAATCATTTCAGAAAATCAAAACAGAAAAAGAAAAGGAGAAAAGAAATAGAAAAAGGCCAGCGCCAGCAATTGAGCACAGCAACAGATGTAGCCCACTAAGCCCACCCGGGTTCCCCCTCTCTCTCTCTCACTCGCAAACGAACCCACTGAGTGACTGACGCCAGGACCCCACCCCCTCTCTGTTCCACTCGCTGACTGGTGGACCTTGCCAGCTCACCCTCGTCTTCCCCAAATCGCGCCCACGACCATGTCGCCGGCCGTTTCCTCCGCCCTTCACTGCCGCGTTGATTCCTCGCTTAATTGCCCTTGATTCCGCACGCGATCCTCGCCCCTGCTCTGGCTATAAGACCCCCTCTGCACCGCGGCCATTTCCCCTCACCTAGCGCCACCTCTACGCCCCCAGGCTGCCCGCAATCATCCTCGCACCGCCGCAGACAGAGAGCACTCCGGCGACCAATCCCGGTGAGCCCCGTGCGCCCCTCTCCCTCTAGTTCTTGCAGACAGCCTCGCCACTTCCTTGCGCATCTACTGACACCGTTAGTTCCTTCTGTACTGCCCCAGGTCGTCGTCTTCGACAAGCACAGCATGCCCCCGACGACATCCTCAACTCCGGCGGTCAAATTCGGTGAGCCCCTTGTTCCCCTCTGCCTCTAATGCACACGATCTTGCTCGCCGTAGTCTTGCGCATCTCTTGATGCTGTTTGTGCATGTTAGGGTGACCAGGAGCCTCGCCAACATCGTCGTCCACCCAAGCCCGATGCCGCCAGCAACTCCGACGAGCTCCCTCGGCCACTCTAGAGTGCCCCCTGCCAAGCCATCGCCAGGTTAAGCATTAGTGCATCACCGCGGTTCTGGTAAGCACCTCCGACAACCCTAAAACCACCTGTAGTGCCGCGCCGCCGTAGGCAGAGCTCGCCGCCGCCAGTAGCCACCGCCAGCGCCGCTCAGCTTTGGTCGTTTGATCCAGGGCCGTTGGATCTGGATCCAGCGCGCGAGATTAGATCACTTAACGAAGCGGTATAGTTAGATCTGGGCCGTGCAGATTATGTTGATCTAACGTCTCACAGACGCGATCCTGAGCAAAGCGGTACGGGCCAATTAGATTAAGACGAGTGGCAGCTGTTTGGATTTAAAAACAGGATTTGAATCTATTAGAAGTTTGATTTTGTTTTAGCTATAACTTTTGATCCCCACGTTATAATTTGACAAATTTATATCAATGGAATCAGGAGAACAAGCCCTTTCTAAATATGCAACGTGTTTAATGTTTTGCTTCTGTTAAAATGGGTTTATTTGCAGAAACTTGTGTAGGGCTAATTTGAGTATATGAATTGTTTAAGAATTGTTTTAGGGTTTATTTAAATGTTGTTTGGAAAGTTTTTAACTTGTTTATGAACCAGTACTGTACACTTGCTTTGTTGAGTTTTTTTAAAAAAATCATCACATATCATATTGCATGCATGCATATATTTTTGTTTGTATATGTTTTGTATGTGATTTGTGGCTATGATTCTTTGTGTAGATTTTGGTGCTAGTGATTGTGATTGTGAGGAGTGTAGCTACTCTCCAAACTACAAAGGCAAGTGGTACTTCATGAATATTATATCCCTATGTTTTCTACTAAGAATTAGAAATATTCTTGCTAGACTTGCATGCTATATTTTGCTTATATGCCATGTTGGGAAATCCTAGTAGTTGTAGAATTGCTAGGAAATTTCTAAGTTAAGATGCTTATCTATGCCATGCTTAGCCTAGCTAGTAGTAACCAAGGGTTGGTGAAATATACATGCTATGATGAAAATATTCTAAGTCTTTGGACTTATGTTTTGCCTAATAAAACAACTAAGTAAATGAAACACCTGGGTGGAATGGAAGGAATGGTTTGTGTTTAGTGGTTACACAAGTCCAGGGGACTGGTGAACCTTGTGTATCTCACTTGTGGAAAGTCACCCAGGAACAAAGAGATTTTAGAGGCCAAGTGTTGAGAAGCTTCTAGTGCAGCCACTTGGCAATATGGGCTCTGCCTGGATCACATAGGTTGCTAGAACTTAGCCATTTGGACAGTTGGTGGTAGTGGGATGATAGGTTGGAACACGTCCATTTGGTCTAAGGGAAAGCTTCTGAAAGGTCCTGTCTTGGTGAAAATCAAGTCTGGTGGGGAAAGTGCACAACCTCTGCAGATGGAAGAATCTAAGTACTTAGCCATGTCCCTGGAAAAGGACAACTTGAGCATCAAGACATGGAAGCTATCAAGAATCTCCTCATCCCAATTTCTAAGTAAAAAACTTGTGGGTGAACAAGGGTGAAGTACCTCAATGTCTATTGGTGGTTCCTTGGGAAAAGTTTTGACAAAGAAAAACTTAGTGATTTCAACTAATAGGCAAAACCTATTTTGAGCAAAGCAAGCCAAGCTACCCTTAGCCAAATTGCATATAGTATCTAGTCCACCTAAATTATACTAAGGTATCACTTTCCAATACTATTCCAATGTATTGACCCACTGTGGCTGTAACTTGTGATGTTGCAGGTTACCCTGATGAGGATTAGGAGTCATGATTCTACAATCAACATGTTTGCCTGTGGCACATGAAGATGAAGAATTTTATTTATTTACTTAATCAAACTCTTGTACTAGGCCTATGGCCTTGGATTTGTAAAGACTATGTTTGTCTCTGGAATGCCTGTAATAATGACCTTTGTTTCTATGTACTTCATCTTAAACTGTGGATGCTAGCAATGATCCAGGGACTAGCATTGCAATCACAGGGATCCTTTTTCCTTTATAAAGGAGGGATCTTACAGATGGTATCAGAGCACCGTGTTGCCTGTAGGATTATGACCCTAGGATTGGAAACCACTAAGGAAAAAAAATCAACAACTTCTACACTTGTCTATTCTTCTCGTAAACTTTTCTAATCTTCTTTCTCATCTCTAATTGTAGATGAACTCCATCAACAAAGCCGTGAGGAAAGGACCACTCATGACAATGACTTTGGAGTGTGAGACAGAATTCCCCAAGGCTCTCAAGGACCTCATGGTTGCAATGGAAATACATGGTGCAGCTGTGTACAAAGATTTTCCTGTGAAGGATGAAGGAGTTGAGTACTGGTGGGTGCAACTTCACTTGTATAAAAACAAGGAAGACAACCACAAGGACTCAGGATTCTGCATGTTCACCAATTCAGTGATGCACCCTACATTCTTTGACTCAGCAAGGGATGCAGCTTGGAAGACCATCAAAGAACTTGGTGAAAGAGTCAAGTGCAGAATGTTCAACATCCAAAATAGCCTAAAAGAAGAGAAGAAACATACCCAAGAGTTGGAGGCTACCAACCAAACCTTAAGAGGAGACATTATAGACTTAGTGATGGAGTCATGTGAGCAAGATAGACTGATTGCTTCTAGAAACATTGTGTTAGCCAACAGATCCAGTGAGATAGGATTGTAAACGTACTTCGTTAGTTGGACCACCACTTATCACCTTATTTTCCAAATGTTGCTTTAAAATAAGTTGAACCTTGGTTGTTGTAATGGATTCTTGTATGCCATGACTTGTGTGTTTTGATTTCCAAGGATATGTATGTGATGTTTTGCCTTGTGTTTTATCTTAAATTGTGTTGATTCTAAATTTTTTCTATCTTATAAATAGATGCCTAATGTTACCATGAGCACTATTGAGGAGTTCCAGGGAACTCGCTTTGGTCCTCGTATTGTTGAGCTTACTACTTTGCTCAATCTCCCTCTTCCTACCATCATGGTGCTTCCCCTCACCAAGTTTGAGAGGAAAGACCTTTGGGGTTTCAAGGTCAACCAGCCCGGACGCCAGACTGAGCCTACCACGGAGGCATCGTCTTCAAGCTCATGCACGATGACAAGGAGAGAGGCCTTGAGGTAGTCATGCAGGATCTGATAGGACGTCTGCTGGGGAGACACTCTCGACAGGTTAGAGGTACTCACTTCCACGTCTTCGGTAGACGTGATGAGGATGGAGAGTCCATCGACTTCGAGGACACTTCGAGGGAGACAACGGAGCCGATTCGCCTATACCTCCAGGACTTAGAGGCTCTCATTAGGCATGTGGACTCTGATAGGACCAACATCATGCTCAACAATGATGAACTCCAGGTGCATCTTCGCGAGAAGGACAAGCTCTTCGCGGAGCAAGATGAGATAGTCAAGGAGATGGAGGCAAAGTTTGAGAGCCAGGATAGAAAGTTCAAGAGTCAGGAGAAGCGAGTCCAGGATAGGAACAAGAAGATCCGAGACATGACTGAAGAACTGCAGGCCAAGGACTTCGAGCTCGAGCATCAGCAGACGGTGATTGAGAGGCTTCGTTCCTAGAAGAGGGCTCTCAAAGCCAAAATAGAGACCTTGACCACCAGTGTCGAGGAATACAAGACCGCGTTGGAGAACGCAGGTCTTACCTTTGTCGAGGAGGAGGTTGATGCCGAGGAGTAGATTTGACTACTCATTTATCATTTATTATCATACTTGTTGTTGGGAACTTGTTATTTGACCATCCAACATGTGGATGGCTTATTATTTGTGTGTGTTTTACTTTGCGAACTTGTTATCTGGTTGTTGAACCTTTATCATTATGTTGCATGCTTTATGATTGTTTATGTGATGTATTGTGCATGAAAGCATCTATGGGTATCTCATTCTTATCTTTATTTGAACAAACCACAGATGCCTCCCCGTCGTGCAAATCCCAACCCCAACAACAACAATATCACTCCAGAAATGTAGCAACTGATGACAGCGCAGACTCAGCTGATGCAAATGATGACGACGTTCATCCAGAACCAAAACAACAACAACAACAACAACAACAATAATAATAACAATAATAACAACAACAACAACCCACCGGGTTTTGACATGCTTACCAGGTTGTTGAGATTGAGGCCAGCAAAGTTCTCAGGAAAAACTGATCCCATGGTGGCCAATGATTGGCTACGCTCTGTGAACAAGGACTTGGTAACTGTGGGCTGTACTAATGCAGAAAAGGTCAGATTTGCAGCACATTTGCTGGAAGGACCAGCCGCCACTTGGTGGGATAACTTCCAGATCACCACTCCCATAGAAGATGTGACATGGGCTATCTTTGAGGATGGCTTTCGTACTTCTCATATCTCATCTGGAGTGATGAGTCTGAAAAAGAAAGAGTTTCATAACCTGAAGCAGCGCCACCGCAGCGTGGCTGAATATATTGAGGAGTTCAACAATCTGGCGCGTTATGCACCGGATGAAGTTGACACCGATGCTAAGAGGAAAGAAAAGTTCCTCGAAGGGTTGAATGATGAGCTGAACCTGCAGTTGGTTATGGCATATGTTCCCACATACCAGTCTCTTTATGATAAGGCTGCTATTTTGGAGAACAAAATGAAGAAAGTTGAGAGCAGGAAGAGAAAGCACTCGGACAAGCACAACTCGGGATCGTCTCAGAAACATTCCCATTACGATGAAAGTGGAAGCTCAGGATCCCACAAGCATGGGAAATTCAACAAGCACCACAACCACAACCGTCATGACAACAAGCATCACCGTAGTCATGACAATGACAAGTACAAGAACCACAAGGGTGGATATAAGAGCCACCACAGTGGAAATGGAAGCGGCAGTGGAAGCCATCCTGTCAAGAAGGACATCAGTCAGGTTGAATGCTTCAAGTGCAAGAAGATGGGGCATTATGCAAATGAATGCCCAGAAAAGAAAGTTGAAGGACCCAACAAGCCCAACCCTTTTCAGAAGGGACAAGTGAACCACCTCAATGTGGAGGAAATCTATGAGGAGCCAGATGCTGTTGCTGGTAAGTTCAAACTCAATTCTGTTCCAGCATTTGTTCTCTTTGATATTGGTGCATCTCATTCATTTATATCAAGAGCATTTGTTGAAAGAAATGAACTGCCGGTAGAAACTATTGGGTGTCCTATAAAAGTAAGTTCTCCTGGCGGAGAAATGATAGTGAATTCAGGATGTCATGATCTAGTCATAGAGTTTGGGAAGTATAAGTTTCCCTAACTTGATAATCCTAAATTCCCAAGGATTGGATGTCATTTTGGGAATGGACTGGATGACTAAGCACAAGGGAGTGATAGATTGTGCCAACCATATTGTCTCACTCACAACTCCGGAAAATAAAAGGATCAGATTCAAGACCAACTTTGAAGCAAGAAGGAGTATGCTGAATTCTCTTAGGGGGGTTAGCATAGACAGTGTGCCAATTGAGAGTGAATATCCGGATGTGTTTCCGGAGGAATAGCCGGGAATGCCACCAGATAGAGATGTGGAGTTCCTTATTGATTTGCTACCAGGATCTAGACCAATAGCAAAGAGACCGTACAAGATGTCAGTTCATGAACTGAAAGAGCTCAAGAAACAACTTGGAGAGAAGTTGCAGAAAGGATTTATTCAACCAAGTTCTTCATCTTGGGGAGCCCCAGTTTTGTTTGTGGAGAAGAAAGATAGAAGTCAAAGGTTATGCATAGATTACCGTTCACTCAATGAGGTGACTATCAAGAACAAATACCCTTTGCCTAGAATCAATGACTTATTTGATCAGCTTGAAGGAGCTTGTGTGTTCTCAAAGATTGATCTCCGGTCAGGCTATTTCTAACTCAAGATAAGGGAGCTAGACATACCTAAGACAGCTTTCACCACAAGGTATGGATTGTATGAGTATATCGTGATGCCATTTGGTTTAACCAATGCTCCAGCATACTTCATGAATATGATGAACAAGGTGTTCATGGAATTCCTTGATAAATTTGTTGTCGTTTTCATCGATGACATTTTAATCTACTCCAAGAGCAAAGAAGAGCATGAATGACATTTGCGTTTGATACTTGAGAAGCTTAGAGAGCATAAACTTTATGCCAAATTCAGCAAGTGTGAATTCTGGTTGAATGAAGTTGGATTTCTTGGACATGTTATGACAAAAGATGGTGTAGCAGTTGATCCTGCTAAAGTTTCAGCTGTAACTGAATGGGAATCTCCCAAGTCAGTGAAAGAAGTTCGTAGTTTCCTTGGCTTAGCAGGTTACCACAGAAGGTTCATTGAGAATTTCTCCAAGGTTGCTAAGCCTATGATAGAATTGCTAAAGAAAGACAGGAAATTTGCTTGGTCTGAAGGTTGTGAACTCAGCTTTCAGGAATTGAAGAAGAGACTTGTGACAGCACCAGTCTTGTGTTTGCCAGACTTGGAAAAAGATTTCCAAGTATATTGTGATGCATCTCATCATGGTTTGGGTGCAGTACTTATGCAAGAAGGAAAAGTTGTGGCTTATGCCTCGAGACAACTCAAAACTCATGAAGTGAACTATCCTACTCATGATTTAGAGTTAGCCTCTGTTGTCCATGCACTCAAAACATGGAGACACTATCTTTTGGGAAAGCGATGTGAAGTGTTCACAGATCACAAGAGTTTGAAGTATATATTCACCCAGAAGGAAATTAATATGAGACAAAGAAGATGGCTAGAACTCATCAAGGACTATGACTTAAGTTTGCAATACCACCCCGGTAAAGCGAATGTTGTAGCGGATGCTTTAAGCCATAAGGTTTTTGTAAATGGACTTACCAAGGGAGAATTGCCCGATGATTTGTGCGCCCAATTTAGAGATCTCAGATTGGAGATTGTGCCCGAAGGAGATCTCATATCTTTGGATGTTCAACCCACTCTGTTGGACAAGATCAAAGAAGCCTAGAAGACTGATAAGGAAATTGAAGAGATTAAGGAAAAGATTGGCAAAGGAAAAGCCAAAGGATTCCATGAAGACGAACATGGTACTTTATGGCATGGAAAACGTATCTGTGTTCCACAAGATCCAGAGCTTCGGAAACTGATTTTGCAAGAAGCACACAACTCACCGTATTCCATTCATCCGGGTAACACCAAATGTACATGGACATGAAGGAAAGATTTTGGTGGAATAATCTCAAGAAAGACATCGCCGAACATATTGCTTTGTGTGATGTGTGTAGTAGAGTGAAAGCGGAACATCAGAAACCAGCAGGTTTGCTTCAACCACTACCTATTCCTGATTGGAAGTGGGACAAGATTGGTATGGATTTCATTACCGGACTACCAAGGACCCGGTCGGGATATGATTCTATTTGGGTAGTAGTGGATCGCCTAACTAAAGTGGATCATTTCATACCCGTGAAGACAACATATACAAGTGCTAAGTTGGCCAAGATCTACATGAGTAGAATTGTATGCCTACATGGAGTGCCCAAAAGTATTGTGTCTGATAGGGGAACTCAATTTACTTCCCATTTTTGGAGACAGCTACATGAGTCATTGGGAACGAGGTTGGAAGTCAGTACTGCTTTTCATCCTCAAACTGATGGACAAACGGAAAGGACTAATCAGATTCTTGAAGACATGTTGAGGGCATGTGCCCTAGACTATGGAGCCAGTTGGGATGAAAGTCTGACTTATGCAGAATTTTCTTATAACAACAGCTATCAAGCCAGCATTGAGATGGCACCATTTGAGTTTCTCTACGGGAGAAAGTGTACCACCCCATTATTATGGAATGGTGTGGGAGAAAGAAGTTTGTTTGGACCAGAACTTATCAAATAAGCCGAAGAGAAGGTCAAGTTGGTTAAGGACAGATTGAAGATAGCACAGTCCCAACAGAAAAGCTACGCATATCCTAAGCGTAGAGAAGTCACCTACGAAGTTGGTGATAGAGCTTATCTTAGAGTGTCACCACTTCGTGGAGTGAAGAGGTTCGGAGTCAAAGGAAAGTTGGCCCCAAGATATGTTGGACCATTCAAGATTCTGAATCGTAAAGGAGAGGTTGCTTATGAAATTGAATTGCCAGAGTCTCTTTCAGCTGTCCATAATGTGTTTCATGTGAGTCAGCTTAAGAAATGTCATCCAAAAATGGAAGAAACTTCTTTGAAGGATACTATACCTTTGGAGGAGGTACAATTGGAAAGTGATCTCACTTATGAGGAGAAACCTATCAAGATTCTTGAGACTGCAGAAAGAGTCACACGGACTAAGACTATCAAGTTTTGCAAAGTGCAGTGGAACCATCATTCCGAAGAGGAAGCAACTTGGGAAAGAGAAGATGATCTTCGGAAAGACCACCCTCAACTATTTGCTAGCCAATCCGAATCTCGAGGGCGAGATTCACCTTAAGGGGGTTAGATTTGTAACATCCCTAAAATCATGTTCAAAATCATGCATATCATCCATGCATCCATGATCATATGAATCTCATTTCAAACAAATCATTTCAAAACAGAAGCATTTATTCTTATTAATTTCATGTAAGTTTGCTCTAGCCTTAGTGCTATCTTCCAATGAGAAGAGTACTTGTTTTGATTCAGTAAGGTTAGAAATTCAAACTTAGGCACCATCAAAGTTTGAACAAAATTTCAAAACAAAAGGAGTAAATAAAACCAATATTATGCCTATTGAATATATATCAAAAAGGCTTGGTTTTATTTTTATTTTCATTTGGGCAAAGTGCTTTGATTAAACAGTAGTGTTTGACACACATATGAGTGCAAGGTTTGCAGTATAAAAACCCAGGGAAGTTTTGAATTCAAACTCATTTGATTTGGATTTGAAAATCATTTCAGAAAATCAAAACAGAAAAAGAAAAGGAGAAAAGAAATAGAAAAAGGCCAGCGCCAGCAATTGAGCCCAGCAACAGACGCAGCCCACTAAGCCCACCCGGGTTCCCCCTCTCTCTCTCACTCGCGAACGAACCCACTGAGTGACTGACGCCAAGACCCCACCCCCTCTATGTTTCACTCGCTGACTGGTGGACCTCGCCAGCTCACCCTCGTCTTCCCCAAATCGCGCCCACGACCATGTCGCCGGCCGTTTCCTCCGCCCTTCACTTCCGCGTTGATTCCTCGCTTAATTGCCCTTGATTCCGTGCGTGATCCTCGCCCCCGCTCTGGATATAAGACCCCCTCTGCACCGCGGCCATTTCCCCTCACCTAGCACCACCTCTACGCCCCCAGGCTGCCCGCAATCATCCTCGCACCGCCGCAGACAGAGAGCACTCCGGCGACCAATCCCGGTGAGCCCCGTGCGCCCCTCTCCCTCTGGTTCTTGCAGACAGCCTTGCCACTTCCTTGCGCATCTACTTACACCGTTAATTCCTTCTGTACCGCCCCAGGTCATCGTCTTCGACAAGCACAGCAAGCCCCCGACGACATCCTCAACTCCGGCGGTCAAATTAGGTGAGCCCCTTTTCCCCTCTGCCTCTGATGCACATGATCTTGCTGTAGGGGTTCGTAGCATGGAAAACAAAAAATTTCTATCGCATACAAACAAACAAGCCAAGATCTATCTACTAGATTGTAGCAACGAGTCGATGGAATAACTTACCCTCGAAGATTCCAAAGTGTTTAACGAGAGCGGATTCTCGTGGGTGATGTAGTCGTACTCTTTCCGATCTCAAGATCGCGTAGACGATCCTTCCGGCGCTGCGTTCCGGCAGCGCTCCCGCAGTCGGTCACACGTTCGGTACTCGACGAAGACCTTCCTCTCCCTTGTTCCAGCAGGCAGCGGAGGTTGTAGCACTCTCCTCGCGATTCCGGCAGCACAACGGCGTGGTACCGGAAGTAGAGGGGAGATCCTGCAGGGCTTCGCCTTAAGCCGGAGCGAGTATGGTGGATTATGAGAGAGGGCTATTAGTGGTCTAGAGATTAGACTCACCAATTAGAAGGCTCTAAACTGCAGGCTAAAGCAATTAGAAGCTCTAAACCAAACGGCTCTAAACCTGAGATTAGAGGTGGAAACTTGTGTGTCTCAAGGAGGAGCCCTGCCCCTCCTTTTATGGGTGGAGGGTCCTTGGCGCGCCAGGGGAGGGAGGGAGTCCCTCCCCAACTCGGCCTAGGGCTGGGCGCCGGCCTGGAGGAGCTGGACTCCTCCTCCAAGTTGGTTCCAACTCCTCTTGCTTGTTTCCCACAGTTTCCTGTTTCCCACAGTTTCCTGTTTTAGCCGTTTGACTTTCAAACTGGCAATTTGACTTTCATCTTTTTGGAACAGCAAGAACACTTAGTACATGATGCAATCATTCAATGACACACTCATGTACCCCCCCCCCCCCCCCCCCCCCCCCGGAGTGCCGGACAATCCGGAACCTTCTAGAACATTCCCGATGAAAACACCGGAATCATTCCCGAACTCCGAAACGGGACTTTCCTTATATGAATCTTATTCTCCGGACCATTCCGGATCACCTCGTGATATCCCGGATCCCATCCGAGACTCCGAACAACATTCGGTCTCTTTCTCATAATACCATAACTACTCAAAACAACGTCGAATCCTTAAGTGTGTCTCCCTACGGTTCGTGAATTATGCGGACATGATCGAGACACTTCTCTGAACAATAACCAATAGAGGAATCTGGAAATTCATATGGCTCCCACATATTTCTACGATTACTTTGCGATCGAATGAACCACTTACATACGATACCAATTTCCCTTTGTCTCACGATAGTTTACTTATCCGAGGTTATGATCGTCGGTATCTCTGCATACCTAGTTCAACCTCGTTACCGATAAGTACTCTTTTCTCGTTCCCGTGATATGTGATCCCTTGTGACCAAGTCATATGCTTGCAAGCCAATTGGATGACATTCCACCGAGAGGGCCCAGAGTATATCTATCCGTCATGTGGATGGACAAATCCCACTCTTGATCCATGTGTTTCAACCAATACTTTCCGAACACTTAATGTCACCTTTATAGCCACCCAGTTACGGTGTGGTGTTTGATGTCATCAAAGCATCCATCCGGTAAAGGTGATATGCATGATCTCATGGTCGAAGGAATTAGGTTACTATGTATCAGAAAGCATATAGCAATTGAACTATTGAAATGACTTGATCTTTATGCTACGCTTATCAATAGGAGTATGTCCACCATATCATTCTCCTAACGATATGATCTTGTTGTTGATAACATCTCAATGTTCATGATATGGAAACCACAATCATTTAATCAACCAACAAGATAGTGAAGTATAGAGGCTATACTAGGGACTTCAATTTAAGTTTACAATTCACACAAGTATTAATGTTTCCTTGTTAATACTATTATAGCATGAATATAAACATTTATCATAAACACAAAGATATAATAATAACTATATTTATTATTGCCTCTAGGGCATATCTCCAACAGTCTCCCACTTGCACTAGAGTCATCTAATCTAGATTACATGGTAATATACCGAACACCCATGGCAGTTTGGTGTTGGTCATGTTTTGCCCTCGGGAGAGGTTTAGTCAACGGATCCGCTACATTCAGATCTGTGTGTACTTTGCAAATCTTTATATCCCCATCCTGGATATGTTCTCGAATAGCGTGAAAACGTAGCTTGATATGCTTCAGCTTCTTGTGTGACCTTGGTTCTTGCGCATTGGCTATGGCGCCCATGTTATCACAGTAGATAGACATTGGGTCCAGCGCACTTGGAACCACACCCAGCTCTGTAATGAACTATTTCATCCATATCGCTTCTTGTGAAGCCTCCGAAGCAGCCATGTATTCCGATTCAGTTGAAGATCTCGCCACAACGCTTTGCTTTGCACTCCTCCAGCTAACTGCTGCACCATTCAAAATAAATACGTACCCAGATTGTGATTTAGAATCATCTGGATCGGTGTTCCAACTAGCATCGGTGTAACCATTAACAACGAGCTGTTCATCACCTCCATAAGAAAGAACCATATCCTTAGTTCTTCTCAAGTACTTAAGGATGTTTTTGACCGCTGTCCAATGATCCACTCCTGGATCACTTTGATATCTGCTAGTTAAACTAACAGCATATGCAATGTCGGGTCTAGTACATAGCATGGCATACATTAGAGATCCTATGGCTGAGGCATAGGGAGTCTTAATCATCCTTTCTCTATCTTCTACTGATGTTGGACTTTGAGTTTTACTCAAGGTCGTATTGGGCAACATGGGCAAGAACCCTTTCTTGCTTTCTTCCATTCCAAACTTCTTTAGAACTTTGTCCAAATATGTACTCTGTGACAATGATATTTGGCGTTTCGATCTATCTCTATAAATCTTTATGCCTAATATGTAAGCTGCTTCGCCAAGATCCTTCATTGAAAAACTATTATTCAAATATTCCTTAACACTATTAAGAAGGTCTACATCATTCCCAATCAACAATATGTCATCCACATACAGTATTAAGAATGCTACAGAGTTCCCACTCACTTTCTTGTAAATACAAGCTTCTCCATAAGTTTGTATAAAACCAAAACTTTTGATTACCTTATCAAAACGTTGATTCCAACTTCGGGATGCTTGCTTCAATCCATAGATGGACCGTTGAAGCTTGCATACCTTGTTAGCATCTTTAGGATCGACAAAACCTTTGGGTTGCATCATATACAACTCTTCATCAATATCTCCATTGAGGAATGCTGTTTTGACATCCATCTGCCATATCTCAAAATCATAATATGCAGCGATTGCTAACATAATCCTCACAGACTTTAGCTTCGCTACCGGTGAGAAAGTCTCATCGTAGTCAACTCCTTGAATTTGCCGAAACCCTTTTGCGACAAGTCGAGCTTTATAGACAGTAACATTACCATCAGCATCTGTTTTCTTCTTGAAAATCCATTTTTTCTCGACAGCCTTCCGGCCATCCGGTAAGTCCACCAAAGTCCATACTTGGTTTTCGTACATGGATCCAATCTCGGATTTCATGGCTTCTTGCCATTTATTGGAATCTGGGCTCATCATCGCTTCCTCATATGTCTCGGGGTCATCGGTGTTGTCCACCAACATGACACTCATAACGGAATCATACCAATCTGGAGTGGTACGAGTTCTCGTTGACCTCCGAGGCTCTGTAGCAACTTCAACCGAAGTTTCATGATCACCATCATTAGCTCCCTCTCTAATTGGTGCAGGCACCACAGGAACTTCTTCTGGTGCTGCGCTACTCGCAATTTCGAGAGAAGGTTCGACAACCTCGTCGAGTTCTACTTTCCTTCCAGTCACTTCTTTCGAGAGAAATTCCTTCTCTAGAAAGGATCCATTCTTGGCAACGAAGATTTTGCCTTCGGATCTATGATAGAAGGTATACCCAATAGTTTCCTTCGGGTATCCTATGAAGACGCATTTTTCCGCTTTGGGTTCAAGCTTGTCCGGCTGTAACTTCTTTACATAGGCTTCGCATCCCCAAACTTTAAGGAACGACAATTTAGGTTTCTTCCCAAACCGTAATTCATACGGTGTCGTTTCAACGGATTTAGATGGTGCCCTATTTAAAGTGAATGCGGTTGTTTCTAATGCATAACCCCAAAATGATAGCGGTAAATCTGTAAGTGACATCATAGAACGAACCATATCTAAGAGAGTTCGATTACGACGTCCGGACACACCATTGCGCTGTGGTGTTCCCGGCGGTGTCAATTGTGAAAGTATTCCGCACTTCTTTAAATGCTCGCCAAACTCGTAACTTAGATATTCACCTCCACGATCAGAACGTAGAAATTTAATCTTCTTGTTACGTTGATTCTCTACCTCACTTTGAAACTCCTTAAACTTCTCGAAAGTTTCGGACTTATGTTTCATGAAATAGATATACCCATATCTACTCAAATCATCCGTGAAGGTAAGAACATAACGATAACCACCGCGCGATGCTACACTCATTGGACCACACACATCGGTATGTATAATTTTCAATAAGTCCGTAGCTCGCTCCATCATACCAGAAAATGGAGTCTTAGTCATTTTTCCCATCAGACATGCTTCGCATCTATCAAGTGATTCAAAATAAAGTGATTCAAGAAGTCCATCGGAATGGAGTTTCTTCATACGCTTCACTCCAATGTGACCAAGACGACAGTGCCACATATAGGTTGAATTATCGCTTGATTTCAAACGTTTAGCTTCAATATTGTTGATATGTGTATTTCCACTATCGAGATTCAATAAGAATAGACCATCTATCAAAGGTGCATGTGCGTAAAACATATTACTCATATAAATCGAACAACCATTATTCTCTGACTTAAACAAGTAACCGTCTCGCAATAAACAAGATCCTGATATAATGTTCATGCTCAACGCAGGCACTAAATAACAATTATTTAAGTATAAAACTAATCCCGATGGTAGATGAAGAGGTAGCGTGCCGACCGCGATCACATCAACCTTTGATCTGTTTCCCACGCGCATCGTCACCTCGTTCTTCGCTAGCTTCCGTTTATTCTGCAGCACCTGTTTCGAGGTACAAATATGAGCAACCGAACCAGTATCAAATACCCAGGCACTACTACGAATACTAGTGAGATACACATCAATAACATGTATATCAGATATACCTTTCTTCTTGATGTTGCCGTTCTTCAAATCCGCCAAGTACTTTGGGCAATTCCGCTTCCAGTGACCTTCTCCCTTGCAGTAAAAGCACTCAGTTTCAGGCTTTGGTCCAGCCTTGGTTTTCTTCGTCGGCGTGGCAACTTTCTTACCACCCTTCTTGAAGTGTCCCTTTTGCTTAGACTTGCCTTTCTTGAATTTGGTGGTCTTATTGACCATCAACACTTGGTGCTCTTTCTTGATCTCCACTTCTGCAGATTTTAACATAGCAAATAGTTCTGGCAACTCTTTGTTCATGTTCTGCATGTTGTAGTTCATCACAAAGTTCCTGTAACTTTGTGGCAATGACTGGAGGACGCGGTAAACCCCCAAAGCATTAGGAATCACTATACCCAAGCTTTGAAGTTTGTTTGCGTGCCCAGACATCTTAAGCACATGCTCACTGACGGAGCTGCCCTCTTCCATCTTGCAGTTAAAGAACTTTTCAGAAGCCTCATAGCTTTCAATTGCCGCATGAGTCTCAAAAATCAATTTGAGATCCTCGACAATATCATATGGGTCTGACTCTTCAAACCTTTTCTGAAGCTCCGATTCTAAACCATACAAGATAGCACACTGAACTATGGAGTACTGATTCTTCCGAGCGAGGTAAACATTCTTTACTTCATCGGGAGCATCAGCTGCAGGTGGGTCACCCAGCGGTGCATCCAGCACATAGGTCAAATTACCAGCTGTGAGGACAATCCTCAAATTGCGGAACCAATCCGCGAAGTTGCTTCCATTGTTTTTCAACTTTTCTTTCTCTAGGAACGCATTAAAATTGATGGTAGGGGCTGCCATTGATCTACAACATATTTGCAATAGTTTAGACTAAGTTTATGACAAATTGAGTTCAAATTAATTAATGAAATTAAACTAGGTGAACTCCCACTCAAAACAACATCCCTCACATTGTTTTAGTGATCAAACGAACCAAATCCACTACATCAACACCGATCATCACGAGAGTTGATATAGTTTTAATGGCGAACAATCATCATGTTCATCATATCTACTATATGATTCATGCTTTACCTTTCGGTAATCCGTGTTCCTGAGACCATGTCTGTACATGCTAGGCTCGTCAAGATCAAACCTTAGCCACCGCATAAGCAAATCTGGCTTGCTTACGTTGTATACACTTGCGGAATCTAACACACCCGATCATCACGTGGTGCTTCGAAACAACAAGCTTTAGTAACGGTGCTAACTAAGGGCGAACACTTTATGATTTGAAATTCATGTGCATGAGGGATCATCTTATAATTCTACCGTTGTCTATTAAGCAATACAAGATGCATAAAGGATTAACATCACATGCAATTCATAATATGTGATATGATATGGCCTTTCTTCTTTGTGCTTCTGATCTCCATCTTCAAACACGAACATGATCTCCATCATCTCCGGCATTGCATCAAGGTCAATGACGCTTCACCATGGTTGTCGTCCACCGGCTTCAACTATTACAACTACTTTGAATAGACACGCGGGTCTTAACATAAATTAAAGACAACCATATGGCTCCTGCCGGTTGCCAACTTACAATAAGGAACATTGCATACATCAAATATAATCACAATCATGGCCATATCACATCACTGCACACCCCTGCAAAACAAAGTTAGACGCCTCTACTTTCTTTGCATATTTTACGTGGTTTGGGGCTTTCAATAAGTGTCGTTCTAACTTACGAACAAGAACCACAACATTGATACTAGCATTGTTGATTACCCGTTGTAAATTGGATCTTAACTATGCTAGGAGAAACAGGCACCCGCAAAGCCACTTATGCAATACAAGTTGCATGTCAAGCGTGGAGCAAGTCTCATGAACGATGTCATGTAAGGTTAGCCCGGGCCGCTTCATCCCAACATACCGCAATATGCAAAGTACACAAAAAGCAATCTACAATAAAAGCATCAACGCCCACAATGACCATTGTGTTCTACTCGTGCAACAGATCTACATATAGACACGGCTCTGATACCACTGTAGGGGTTCGTAGCATGGAAAACAAAATTTTTCTATCGCATACAAACAAACAAGCCAAGATCTATCTACTAGATTGTAGCAACGAGTCGATGGAATAACTTACCCTCGAAGATTCCAAAGTGTTTAACGAGAGCGGATTCTCGTGGGTGATGTAGTCGTACTCTTTCCGATCTCAAGATCGCGTAGACGATCCTTCCGGCGCTGCGTTCCGGCAGCGCTCCCGCAGTCGGTCACACATTCGGTACTCGACGAAGACCTTCCTCTCCCTTGTTCCAGCAGGCAGCGGAGGTTGTAGCACTCTCCTCGTGATTCCGGCAGCACAACGGCGTGGTACCGGAAGTAGAGGGGAGATCCCGCAGGGCTTCGCCTTAAGCCGGAGCGAGTATGGTGGATTATGAGAGAGGGCTATTAGTGGTCTAGAGATTAGACTCACCAATTAGAAGGCTCTAAACCGCAGGCTAAAGCAATTAGAAGCTATAAACTAAACGGCTCTAAACCTGAGATTAGAGGTGGAAACTTGTGTGTCTCAAGGAGGAGCCCTGTCCCTCCTTTTATGGGTGGAGGGTCCTTGGCGCGCCAGGGGAGGGAGGGAGTCCCTCCCCAACTCGGCCTAGGGCTGGGCGCCGGACTGGAGGAGCTGGACTCCTCCTCCAAGTTGGTTCCAACTCCTCTTGCTTGTTTCCCACAGTTTCCTGTTTCCCACAGTTTCCTGTTTTAGCCGTTTGACTTTCAAACTGGCAATTTGACTTTGATCTTTTTGGAACAGCAAGAACACTTAGTACATGATGCAATCATTCAATGACACACTCATGTACCCTCCCCCCCCGGAGTGCCGGACAATCCGGAACCTTCTAGAACATTCCCGATGAAAACACCGGAATCATTCCCGAACTCCGAAACGGGACTTTCCTTATATGAATCTTATTCTCCGGACCATTCCAGATCACCTCGTGATATCCCGGATCCGATCCGAGACTCCGAACAACATTCGGTCTCTTTCTCATAATACCATAACTACTCAAAACAACGTCGAATCCTTAAGTGTGTCTCCCTACGGTTCGTGAATTATGCGGACATGATCGAGACACTTCTCTGAACAATAACCAATAGAGGAATCTGGAAATTCATATGGCTCCCACATATTTCTACGATTACTTTGCGATCGAATGAACCAATTACATACGATACCAATTTCCCTTTGTCTCACGATAGTTTACTTATCCGAGGTTATGATCGTCGGTATCTCTGCATACCTAGTTCAACCTCGTTACCGATAAATACTCTTTTCTTGTTCCCGTGATATGTGATCCCTTGTGACCAAGTCACATGCTTGCAAGCCAATTGGATGACATTCCACCGAGAGGGCCCAGAGTATATCTATCCGTCATGTGGATGGACAAATCCCACTCTTGATCCATGTGTTTCAACCAATACTTTCCGAACACTTAATGTCACCTTTATAGCCACCCAGTTACGGTGTGGTGTTTGATGTCATCAAAGCATCCATCCGGTAAAGGTGATATGCATGATCTCATGGTCGAAGGAATTAGGTTACTATGTATCAGAAAGCATATAGCAATTGAACTATTGAAATGACTTGATCTTTATGCTACGCTTATCAATAGGAGTATGTCCACCATATCATTCTCCTAACGATATGATCTTGTTGTTGATAACATCTCAATGTTCATGATATGGAAACCACAATCATTTAATCAACCAACAAGCTAGTGAAGTATAGAGGCTATACTAGGGACTTCAATTTAAGTTTACAATTCACACAACTATTAATGTTTCCTTGTTAATACTATTATAGCATGAATATAAACATTTATCATAAACACAAAGATATAATAATAACTATATTTATTATTGCCTCTAGGGCATATCTCCAACACTTGCTCGCCGTAGTCTTGCGCATCTCCTGATGTTGTTTGTGCATGCTAGGGTGACCAGGAGCCTCGCCAACATCGTCGTCCACCCAAGCCCGACGCCGCCAGCAACTCCGACGAGCTCCCTCGGCCACTCCAGAGCGCCCCCTGCCAAGTCGTCGCCAGGTTGAGCATCAGTTCATCGCCGCGGTTCTGGTAAGCACCTCCGACGACCCTAGAACCACCTGTAGCGCCGCGCTGCCGTAGGCAGAGCTCGCTGCCGCCAGTAGCCACCGCCAGCGCCGCTCAGCTTTGGTCGTTTGATCCAGGGCCGTTGGATCTGGATCCAGCGCGCGAGATTAGATCACTTAACGAAGCGGTATAGTTAGATCTGGGCCGTGCAGATTATGTTGATCTAACGGCTCACAGACGCGATCCTGAGCGAAGCTGTATGGACCAATTAGATTAAGAGGCGTGGCAGCTGTTTGGATTTAAAAACAGGATTTGAATCTATTAGAAGTTTGATTTTGTTTTGGATATAACTTTTGATCCCGATGTTAGAATTTGACAAATTTTATATCAATGGAATCAGGAGAACAAGCCCTTTCTAAATATGCAATGTGTTTAATGTTTTGCTTTTGTTAAAATGGTTTTATTTGTAGAAACTTGTGTAGGGCTAATTTGAGTATATGAATTGTTTAAGAATTGTTTTAGGGTTTATTTAAATGTTGTTTGGCAAGTTTTTAACTTGTTTATGAACCAGTATTGTACACTTGCTTTGTTGAGTTTAAAAAAAATCATCACATATCATATTGCATGCATGCATATATTTTTGTTTGTATACGTTTTGTATGTGATTTGTGGCTATGATTCTTTGTGTAGATTTTGGTGCTAGTGATTGTGATTGTGAGGAGTGTAGCTACTCTCCAACTACCAAGGCAAGTGGTACTTCATGAATATTATATCCCTATGTTTTCTACTAAGCATTAGAAATATTCTTGCTAGACTTGCATGCTATATTTTGCTTATATGCCATGTTGGGAAATCCTAGTAGTTGTAGAATTGCTAGGAAATTTCTAAGTTAAGATGCTTATCTATGCCATGCTTAGCCTAGCTAGTAGTAACCAAGGGTTGGTGAAATATACATGCTATGATGAAAATATTTCTAAGTCTTTGGAGTTATGTTTTGCCTAATAAAACAACTAAGTAAATGAAACACCTGGGTGGAATGGAAGGAATGGTTTGTGTTGAGTGGTTACACAAGGTCAGGGGACTGGTGAACCTTGTGTATCTCACTTGTGGAAAGCCACCCAGGAACAAAGAGATTTAGAGGCCAAGTGTTCAGAAGCTTCTAGTGCAGCCACTTGGCAATATGGGCTCTGCCTGGATCACATAGGTTGTTAGAACTTAGACATTTGGACAGTTGGTGGTAGTGGGATGATAGGTTGGAACGCGTCCATTTGGTCTAAGGGAAAGCTTCTGAAAGGTCCTGTCTTGGTGAAAATCAAATCTGGTGGGGAAAGTGCACAACCTCTGCAGATGGAAGAATCTAAGTACTTAGCCATGTCCCTAGAAAAGGACAACTTGAGCATCAAGACATGGAAGCTATCAAGAATCTCCTCATCCCAATTTCTAAGTAAAAAACTTGTGGGTGAACAAGGGTGAAGGACCTCAATGTCTATTGGTGGTTCCTTGGGAAAAGTTTTGACAAAGAAAAACTTAGTGATTTCAACTAATAGGCAAAACCTATTTTGAGCAAAGCAAGCCAAGCTACCCTTAGCCAAATTGAATATAGTATCTAGTCCACCTAAATTATACTAAGGTATCACTTGCCAATACTATTCCAATGTATTGACCCACTGTGGCTGTAACTTGTGATGTTGCAGGTTACTCTGATGAGGATTAGGAGTCATGAGTCTACTCTCAACATGTTTGCCTGTGGCACATGAAGATGAAGACTTTTATTTATTTACTTAATCAAACTCTTGTACTAGGCATGTGGCCTTGGAGTTGTAAAGACTATTTTTGTCTCTGTAATGCCTGTAATAATGACCTTTGTTTCTGTGTACTTCATCTTAAACTGTGGATGCTAGCAATGATCCAGGGACTAGCATTGCAATCACAGGGATCCTTTTTCCTTTATAAAGGAGGGATCTTACACTATGAAATTTGGAGAACCTATGTGTTGCATGAATCATGCTTGGTTAGATACACTTAATAACCCTATCCTAGTTTTACTTGCAAGCTTAAGTACTTTATTTTCTTTATCAAAGATTTCTCTTAGAGTTTACATGGTGACTTGTAGATTCTAGAAAGATAACTAAAGGTAGCATAAAGAGCATAAAATTTGGCCTAAGTTAGATAATCTTGATGTCATCCTAAGGCATGAGATTGAACTTAGCAAATCCCCACTTGTTTACCACCCCTCATTAGTATTTACCACCACTTGTAGATGCTAGTGCTAAGTATAAAACTTGATCAACTTTAGATGGGAATACTTGGTGAAAATGGTTATGAAAACCTTAGAATGATGAGTCATTCTACTAAAATGTTTTGACATGTGTTTCCGAACACCAGATGATTTTGATGATGAAAATGTTGAGGCATGAGCCTTAGCCCTTTATAAAACTGATGGTTGTCTGGATGCGATACCATTCCAATTTTATCGTACAATCACAATAACCGAAATTTGGGTAGGGATTGACTGGAAATTTATATACCTTAGTATGGGTTCCCTCAGGGCCAAGGTCTGAGCTAAGGCTACCTTGTGAAGATTGTCCACCTGTGCAGTACCCGAGATGACAGTTGGTCATGGTTGGAAGGCCAAACTCACAGGAGAGGTGCCTATACTAGGGCGTGTAATTGAAAGGTTAGGATTGATTATCCGCATACTGGGTATGGTCAATTCAGGATTGTTCCTAACGGATGTATCGAATGTTATGGTGAAAGTGTACAATCTCTGCAGAGTGTCAAACTATTCGAATAGCCGCGTCCGCGGTTATGGACAGTTGGAGTGGCCATACTGTTCCCCCATCAGATGTTTTCAAAATGACTTATGAATGATCTGTGACATTGACTTGACCACAACAGAGTTGTGATATGAAATTCAAATTCCCACTTAGGTGTTATAAAACTTTCAACTAGTTTTCTTTGCTTCTGAACTTAGTAGAGGTAAATCTGGCTTTTTGCAAAACAACCTTAGAGCTTAGTATCCTACACAAAAACCCCCTTAACTTGTTAGTATTAGTATGCAAGTACTTAAAGAGTACTCATGACTTTGTCCCTGGCTATTCCCATGGCCAGACTATGAAGAGGAGTACCAGGATGATGGACCGCAGGAAGGTTACGACAACTAGGATCATCTCCCATCGTCAGCATTGCCCGTGACCCCAAAGATGGAGCTTCGCCTATGCTATCGTTATCTTTACGTTATTCCGCTGCTTGAGTTGTATTAAGAACTGGATCATGAGATCCTTATTTGTGTAAGAACTTATGTATGGTTTGTAATGGATGATGTACTGTGATATCCAAATTTGTTATGTCTCGCAAAAATGGTAATCCTGGGATTGCGATGTATGGCATAACAGGCATCTGGGATGAAAAATCCGGGTGTTGATAGGGACCCTGCCAGCAGACGAGACGGAGGCTCGCATGATCGTGAGCCACTGCAAATCCTTCTTCATCATCAACGACGAGCTCCACAAGAGCAGCGTGACAGGCGTGTTCCAACACTGTGTGCAGCCTGTGGAAGGCCGCAAGATCCTCCAAGACATCCACGCCGGCGACTGCGGCCACCACAAGAGCACTTATTCCCTGGTCGCCAAAGCCATGTGACATGGGTTCTACTAGCTCACCGCGCACGCCGACGCAGTCGACATCGTCCAACGGTGCGTCGGGTGGAAAAAGTACACAAACCAGACGCATGTACCCATCTCGGCGCTCAATACCATCCCCATCACCTGGCCATTCTCCGTATGGGGCATGAACATGGTGGGCCCCTTCAAGAAGGCCCCCTCCGGCTACACCCACCTCCTGGTCGCAGTCGACAAATTTACCAAGTGGGTGGAGGCCAAGCTAGTCCGCAAGTGCGACGGAAGACTGCCGCCAAATTCCTATGCGAGCTCATCTACCGCTACGGATTCCCACATAGCATCATCATGGACAACGGCACCAACTTCGCCAAGGGCGCCATGGACGAGTACTGCGAGGAGCACACCATACGGCTCGACCTCACCTTAGTCGCCCACCCGGAGACCAACGACCAGAGAAACGCGCCAACCAGAGCATCCTCCACGGCCTCAAGCCGCGACTGCAAGTCCCCCTCGAGCGAACTCCGAGATGCTAGGTCGAGGAGCTCCCCTCCGTCATCTAGGGCATCCGCACGTCCATCAATCGATCGACTGGGTTCACGCCCTTCTTCATGGTTGAAAGGACTATATTTTCCCATGCTATTTTGGTGATGATGACAATCCCACTTGTGGTTTAACCGTATACTTGAGTCTCAAGAAAAATGCTTTTGATGAAAACTGTGAAAAATGAGAGATCGAATCTTCACAATTTTCTTTAAGGATTTTGATCGGCAAATCAAATTTACCATAAACCGACTCCTGTCCCGATTCAATCAAACGCATTTGATCCCGGTACATCGATTTTAGATCAAGGTTCCGATTCGATCAATCATATGGATCTTCGCATGATTCAACAGGATTTATGTGTCACTGTCTACCCCGATGGCGGAAGCCGACCGGTAGGGGTAAGTCGTTCGACAACCTCAGATCATGATCATGGAAAGCAAGATCATAGATCAATCCTAAACCGCCGTCATATAAACGATCACATCATTCATATCAATCTACATATCACCATATGCAAACATCTCGAATCTATAACTGAATAGTATCGGCTCTGATACCACTATAGGGATACGGGTAGGCTACACTAGCGCAAAACAAAAAAATTCTACCGTGTATACCAGGATTACTGTTGTCATAGATCACGGGATTACCACTAGACGCGCAGTTGCGGAATTGATGAAGCACGTCGAGGCAGTGCAGACGTTCCACGTCTCCTCCTTGTCCTCGTCCCACGAGAAGCTCCCCTTACGTGACTCGTCCAAGCGCTACAGATGCAGCGCCTCCGAGGTATCCACACGTACAGGGTGGAAGCGTCAGATGCCGGACTGCTAGGTCCGCACGTGCAACACAGGCGTGAGGAGTGGCGGATGGGAATGATCTGAGGTCTAACCCTGGCCAGCTCGCCCCACCCTCTCTTATATATTCCCTACATTAGCAGCCCATTAGTAGCCTAAGCCTGGTCTAATACGGATCCAATCCTCATTAGGCTTTCAGCCCCTTAAGTGTGTGACCCTATAGGTTCATATGCGTATAGACATGACATGAATACACTTATTCTGTCAATAGTTGGTAGCGGCCTCTAGCAATACGTGACAACTCCTAAACGCTTACAAAGATCATATCGGACGAACCATCACAAGGTTTAGTACATGTCTTTCCTTTTGCCTCGCGATATTTGGTCTAGCTCCAAGCTGACCTCCCTTTCTCGATACTGCGATTCGGAATCCCTTTACTAGGTTAACTCTTAACCTTATATAGCACGGCCATGCATTTCTGGATCCGATCACTCGAGGGGCCCAGAGATATCTCTCTCAAGTAGAGAGGGGCAAATCCCATCTTGATTGACCATGCCTTGCAGCATTCTTCAGGACAAACCCGAAAGCTACCTTTATAACTACCTAGTTACGGTGCAGCATTTGATAGCCCCAAAGTAGGTCGATCCACATATCAAGTATATGCGACAATCTCAGGTCTAAGGACAAAACGTACACGATGTGTAGAGAGAGAGCTGCAACTAATTGCCAGTCTCAGGTTGGGTCAGTCCAACCCCATGTTCATAACATGTGTCCACATCATTGGTTTGACATCTCCATGTCTATGACTTGCGAAACATAGTCATCAACCAATCGATGTGTTAGTCTAATATTCACGTGTGTCCTCACATGAACTCCGACTAGGGACAACTCTTAAATAACCATACAAGTAATGAGTTTCACAAACAATTCACATAATTGCCAATCAATACAAGTTGCTTGATATGGATATTCAAGGAACATTACAATAACTCATGGATACATGTGAAATATAATCATCTCTATGGTTGCATCTAGGGCATATTTCCTTCAAATAAGGTACCATCTAAATCTGTAGTTAAGACACCATATGAGATGTGGACTGGAAAGAATCCCAGTTTGTCTTTTCTAAAGATTTTGGGGTTGTGATGCATTTGTCAAGCGACTTCAGTCGGACAAGCTAACACCCAAATCGGATAAATGCATTTTCATGGGATATCCAAGGGAAACCTTAGGATATTACTTCTACAACTAAGAGGAGGGCAAAGTGTTTGTCGCTCGTAGCGGTGTTTTCCTAGAGAAAGAGTTTCTCACAAAGGGAACAAGTGGAAGGTCGGTGCGACTTGAAGAAGTTCAAGATGAGCCAGTTGGGGATGCTTCTACGAGTGATGCTATTGTAGCAGAACAAGTTGAGGAACCCGTGGCAACAGAAGCACCACAACCACGAAGGTCGGCGAGGCTCCGCGAAGCGCGAGAATTATTATTGTTAGACAATGATGAGCCTGTGACCTATGCAGAAGCGATGGTGGACCTAGACTCTGAGAAATGGCTGATCGCCATGAGATCCGAGATAGAGTCCATGGGAGAAAATCAAGTTTGGAACTTGGTTGACCTGCCTGATGGTTTTAAAGCCATCGAGTGCAAATGGATCTATAAGAAGAAGATTGATATGGATGGAAATGTTCACATCCATAAAGCTCGACTTGTTGCAAAAGGTTTTCGACAAGTTCAAGGAGTTGACTACGACGAGATTTTTTCGCCCGTAGCGATGCTTAAATCTATACGGATAATTCTAGCCATTGTTGCACATTTCGACTATGAAATATGGCAGATGGATGTCAAGACGGCTTTCCTAAATGGAATCCTAACTTAGGACGTGTATATGATGCAGCCCGAAGGTTTTGTCGATCCAAACAATGCTGGAAAGGTATGCAAACTTCTGAAGTCCATTTGTGGGCTGAAGCAAGCATCTCGGAGTTGGAACATTCAATTTGATGAAGTTGTAAAGGAGTTTGGCTTCATCAAAAACGAACAAGAACCTTGTGTTTACAAGAAGGAAAGTGGGAGAGCGCTGGTATTTCTAATCTTATATGTAGATGACATATTGCTGATTGGAAATGACATTCCTATGCTCGAGTCTGTTAAGACCTCATTGAAAAATAGTTTTTCGATGAAGGACTTGGGAGAAGCGACATATATTCTGGGCATCAAGATCTATAGAGATAGATCAAGAAGGCTAATTGAATCAAGCCAGAGTACATACATTGACAAAGTGTTGAAACGGTTCAGCATGGAAGAGGCTAAGAAGGGGTTGTTGCCCATGTCTCATGGCATAAAACTCAGCAAGACTCAGCGTCCTTCGACTACTAATGAGCGTGAGCGCATGAGCAGGATTCCATATTCTTCGGCTATTGGATCCATCATGTATGCAATGGTATGTAATTGCGGAGATATTTCCTATGCTCTAAGTGTTATGAGCAGATACCAGGCTGATCCAGGTGAAGGTCACTGGACAACGGTAAAGAACATCCTTAAGTACTTGAAAAGATCTAAGGATGTGTTCCTAGTTTATGGAGGTGAGGATGAACTCAGTGTAAAGGGTTACACAGATGCGAATTACCTTAATGACTCAGATGATTCGAAATCGCAATCAGGTTATGTGTTTATCATGAATGGTGGTGCTGTGAGCTGGAAAAGTTCCAAGCAAGATACGGTGACCTCCTCTTCAACAGAAGCTGAATATATTGATGCCTCGGAGGCCGTAAAGGAAGTTGTTTGGATCAGGAATTTCCTGATCGCTCTCGGTGTGGTTCAGGGCGCGTCCAATCCCTTGGACGTTTATTGTGACAACAATGGTGCTATTGCACAGGCCAAGGAACCTAGACAGCACCAGAAGAACAAACATATTCGCATGCGTTACCATCAGATCCGAGAGTTCGTTGAGGATGGTAGTGTCATGATATGAAAAATACATACGGACTCAAATGTTGCTGATCCCTTGACTAAGCCTCTCCCGCAGCCCGCGCATGAAGTGCACACAAGAGCAATTGGTATTAGATACATTTTAGATTGACTCTAGTGCAAGTGGGAGACTGAAGGAAATATGCCCTAGAGGCAATCATAGAGATGATTATATTTCATATGTATCCATGAGTTATTGTAATGTTCCTTGAATATCCATATCAGGAAAGTATTGATTGGAAATTATGTGAATTTTTTGTGAAACTATTTACTTGTATGGTTATTTAAGTGTTGTCCCTAGTCGGAGTTCATGTGAGGACACACATGAATATTAGACTAGCACATCGATTGGTTGATGACTATGTTTTGCAAGTCATAGACATGGAGATGTCAAACCAATGATGTGGACACATGTTATAAACATGGGGTTGGACTGACCCAACTTGAGACTAGCAATTAGTTGCATCTCTCTCTACACATCTTGTATGTTTTGTCCTTAGACCTGAGATTGTCGCATGTACTTGAGATGTGGATCGACCTACTTTGGGGCTATCAAACGCTACTCCGTAACTAGGTGGTTATAAAGGTAGCTTTCGGGTTTGTCCTGAAGCATGCTGCAAGGCATGGTCAATCAAGATGGGATTTTCCCCTCTCTACTTGAGAGAGATATCTCTGGGCCCTCGAGTGATCGGATCTAGAAATGCATGGCCATGCTACATAAGGTTAAGAGTTAACCTAGTAAAGGGATTCCAAATCGCAGTATCGAGAAAGGGAGGTCAGCTTGGAGCTAGACCAAATATCGTGAGGCAAAGGGAAAGACATGTACTAAACCTCGTGATGGTTCGTCCGATATGATCTTTGTCTGCGTTTAGGAGTTGGCACGTCTTGCTAGAGGCTGCTACCAACTATTGACAGAATAAGTGTATTCGTGTCATGTCTATACGCATATGAACCTATAGGGTCACACACTTAAGGGGCTGGAAGCCTAATGAGGATTGGATCCGAATTAGACCAGGCTTAGGCTACTAATGTGCTGCTAATATAGAAGCCCACTAGGGACGCCTATTTAAGAGAGGATGGGGCGAGCTGACCAGGGTTAGACCTAAGACCATTCCTCCCAGCCGCCACACCTCTCGCTTGTGTTGCACGCACGGACCTAGCAGTTCGGCGTCTGACGCTTCCACCCTGTACGTGTGGACACCTCGGAGGCGCTGCATCTGTAGCGCTTGGACGAGCCGCGCAAGGAGCTTCTCGTGGGACGAGGACAAGGAGGAGACGTGGAACGTCTGCACTGCCTCGACGCGCTTCATCGATTCTGCAACTGCGCGTCTAGTGGTAATCCTGTGATCTATGACAACAGTAATCCTGGTATACGCGGTAGAATTTTTTTGATTTGCGCTAGCGTAGCCTACCCGTATCCCTTTAGGAAGGCTGTGGGAAATCACTTGTTCTTTCACAAACCCCATATGCACTGCCACAGCCATCCTACTCATCTGCGAGAGAGCGAGGTTCTGATCTGCTGGAGTCGTTTCTGTCTGATCGGAACTTCTGGCCAGGCGCCGGAAGTTCCGCTCAAGACTTTTCTGTGGGGTGATCTGGAACTTAGTTCCGATCCAACTTCCGCTGGAACTTCCGGTGAGCTCCCAGTACCTTCTGTTTGGGTATGCTCTATTTGCCGAAACTTCCACCAGAAGTTGCACCAGAAGTTCTGGTGAGGAATTTCCGTTGCTCCTACCAGAAATTTTGTGAGTGGAACTTCTGCCCAACACCGGAACTTCCGGTCAGACATGCTTCGCGACCTTGATGTTCCGCCCCTAGTTCCGCTCCAAGTTCCGGTGAAGGATCATTATACTTCTATTTGAACTGGTCTATTTGGCGGAACTTGGGCCGAAACTTGCATCGGAAGTTTTGCCGGAACTTCTGGTCAAGCTTTTGGAGCGGGCGTCAACGGGCTGATGACCATTGAAGCCTTGCTAGGAGGAACTTCCGGCCGCTCAACGGAAGTTCCGGTGAGGTCGCGGAGGCTATAATGGTTCAGCGGGGAGGGAGCCTATTTAAGGCACCCTCCTTCTTCCTCCCACCTAACTCAAATATTTTCTCTCTCCTCCATTAAAGCTCGAGCTTGACCTTGCTAGATATCTCTCCCTAGCCACTCAAATCACTTGATCTTTTGAGAGGTGAGGGAGGTGACCTAGATCTACACTTCCACCAAAGAAGATTTGATTTCCCCCACCTATCCTTTGTGGATCTTGTTGCTCTTGGGTTTCTTGAAACCCTAGAAGGTGTAGGGAATCCTTGGTGCTAAGGGCATGTGTTTTAAGGCTCCTTGGTGTTGTTGAGGGTCTCCAGTTGAGTTGTGGAGCTTCCCCCTCAACCTTGTGTAAAGGTTTCGGTTGGCGCCTTCAAGGTCACCGGTTAGTGGATTGTGAGGCCTCCTTTGTGGGGAGCTCACCGGAAAATAAGGTGAGGCCTTTGTGCACTCGGGTGACCTTGTGTGGCCCCGACACCTCTCCAACATAGACATAGATCCCTTGGGAGTGAACTATGGGAATTATATCTCCGTGTCCCCGCTCCGGTTATCTCGTTCCCTACCTTTACTTCTTGCTCTTTACCGTTCTTGTGGTTGTTGTAAGTTATCTAGCATATAGGTTGTTCACCTAGTTGCACATATAGATAACTTTATTTCTCGTTAAGCCTAAAAGTGTGAAACAAATTAAAAATTGGTAGTCGCCTATTCACCCCCCTCTAGTCGATTCAAAGTCGGTACTTTCAATTGGTATCAGAGCCAAGGCTCTTATTTCGGGCTTTACCGCCTAAGAGACAATGGCCGACGAAGGGGGTAGTGAAAATGAAAACTCCAAGAACTTGTCCACCATGGATGACCTCAAGCAATTGGAGACATCCATGATGTCCAAGTTCGAGGAAATGATGACTATTTTGCAGTCTCTCAAGCCGAATACCATGGTTGCTCTTGCCACACCCCCAAACCACCGAGCTTACTCCCACCGTTACCGTGACCGCCCCCGGGGTGAATCCTGCGGTTGTCACTACTCACTTGGGACTTGGTTTTGTTGCTCAAACATCTAACAAGGTTCCAAGCGAGAACATCGAGGAGCTCGATAACTCAACTTCCAAAGAAGAAAGTGGTGGAATGGACTACTCGGAGGTACCCCCACCGCCGAAGTACACTCCGGATCCACCAATTCCCATGCCACACATCATTCCTCAAGGAGCACCACCCATGCTAGATACTTCAAATTTTGCCAATTGGCAATATCTAATGCGCTTATATATTTCTAGCTCTTCTATTGAGTTCATGAGGATTGTGGAGGAAGGGTTCTCTCCATATGACCCAAAGAAGTTGACTCGAGGTGAAGTGGTGGACAAGCAACTCAATGCCACGGCTTTGGGTATGATTCAAAAGGAGTTGACACCCAAGGAGTTTGCTCATATTCGCCAATTCAACACCGCCAAGGAAGCATGGGATCAGCTCACCGAGCTATTTGTGGGGAATGCAAGCATCCAAAGCTCCAAGTTTGATGAAGTCATCAATGAGTGCGATGGATTTGCAATGCAAGATGATGAGACTCCCGAAGACATGTATAGGCGGATTCATGTCCTTTGTTGCACTATGAGGGATCTTGGTGCCACCTATGTTGATGATATGTTCATGAAGAGAAAGTTCATTCAGGCCCTCCTTCCTTTTGAAGAACTAAAGCTTAACTCCATCAAGGGAAGGACCAACTTTCACTTAATGACCTCCCAAGAAGTCTTAAGTGAAGTGATTGCCATGACCATTGCCAAGAAGAACGCGGAGTCCGCCCGGGCTAGGGCTATTGGATCTACAAAAGTGAATCTTGCATTGAAGGCCAAGGATATTGAAGTTGATGACGATGATACATCAAGTGAGTGGTCTTAAGAGGACCTCAAGTGCGCCTTCAACGAACACCTTGCTCTCGCTTCAAGGGCCTTTTGGAATAAGTCCAGCATCAAGTCAAGATCAAGGGACAACCCAAGACTCAACCCTTCCAACAAGTTTCCCAAGGCAAGGTCATGCTACAATTGCAATGACAAGAGTCACTCCGTGGCCAAGTGTCCCTTTGAGAACCATGAAGACAATGGTGGTCGGCTCATTCGCAAGATCAAGTCAAGACCTCCTCATCCTTTGAACAAGAACTACGCCGTCAAGAATGTCACCAACAAGGAATGAGCAATAGTGGTCCATGAAGAATACCTTTTGGGAACGAATGAAGATGATGATGATGAAGTCCATGGTGGAGAGATTGTGGGAGTTGCTGCTATTTCCACTACCTCTACTCCACAATTATCCCTATTCGACTCACCAAATGAAAACGTCATCTCCTCCAACCAAAAGTCTCTCATGGCCAAGGCCACCGAGGTAACATCTAAACCCACTCCTCAACCCATCTCTAGTGAGCCTTCTTCTCTTGATCTTGTTGGTCGAGAGGTGAAGAAAGAGATGATTGACATGTGTGAATTTGTTGATACCTTGGATGAAGAAACTAAAACTTTCTTTGAGTCCTTTCTTGCACAACTTGACAATGTTAGGGATGCTTTAGATGAAAAGGAAGAACTTCTTGACTTGTTAAGAAAAAATGAAAGAGATGCCGCCGATGAAATTTCTTCTCTCACTCAAAGTCTTGAAGATGAACAAAATATGAGAATTAATCTTGAAGAAAGTGTGTCTAAACTAGTTGATGATCATAACAACACCATGTGCTCTCTAGTTAAATAACGTGATCATGCTCTTACTTTGGTTAAAGTGCTTAAGAAAGAAAAATTTGAGTTTGTGGTTGGTCATGATAGGACTCAAGAAGATCATGAGAAACTCAAAGAGGAACACAAAGCCTTGGAGAGCAAGTTCTCAAGTCTTTTTCAAGCCCATGAACATCTTCAAACTCAACTAACTTGTGAACATGCTAAGTCTTCCACTATGCAAATTATAGACTTGACTAGCACCTAACCCTTGTTGCAAGCATGAGAATCTCATTGAGGAGGTCAAGGTGTTGAAGGATCAACTTGCCAAGACTAAGAAGAAGAAGAGGAAGAACAAGAAGAATAAAAATAACAAGGGCATGACTCAAGGACCTTCTAATGGCCCAACCATCTTGCAAAGTGACAACTTTGCCGGAAAAACAATCCCTCTTATATTCTTTGAAAATCCTATGATGGTCATGTATATGATAAATATGTTGGAACTTCTTACACGCATGATTATCATTGGGCTATTTGGGTGCCAAAGACTCTTGTTACTAATAAAAGGGGACCCATTGCAAAATGGGTACCTAAAACCAAAGCTTGATTTTCTTGTAGGACTATGCTTTCGGTGGATCTAAATGGGTGCTTGATAGTGGTGCCACAAGTCATATGACCGGAAGCAAGTCTATCATGATGGAGATGAGGCCAAATATTGCCAACACCATGGTCTCCTACGGTGATAAAACAAGTTCTCAGGTTTTGGGTTTTGTCAAAGTGGTGGTAACCCCGGATATATCCTTGGTTGACGTCATGCTTGTCAAAACTCTTGGTTACAATTTACTTTCATTTTGTGCTCTTGCCTTTATGGGTCTTTCTTCTTTCTTCCATGTGCATTATGTGGTCCTCATGTGGAGCAAGTCTCTCAAGGTGGCTTTCGTAGGGTATGTAGAGCATGACTTGTATGTGGTAGACTTTTCGGGGACCACTACTCCTCATGCTCTATGTATCTATGCTAAAGCCGACAAGGGATGGTTATGGCATCGCCGCCTAGACCATGTTAACATGAGAACTTTGCAAAGACTTCACTCCGAGGGCCACATCCTTGGGCTTAACGATGTTTCTTTTGCCAAAGATCGTGTTTGTAGGGCTTGTATTGAAGGGAAGATGCATGAAACTCCTCACAAAGCGCTCAATAAAATCACCACGGAGAGATGTTTGGATCTCTTGCATATGGACCTTTTTGTTCCTCCCTCTCATGATAGTCTTGGAGGCAAGAAGTATTGTTTGGTTATTGTGGATGATTTCTCAAGATACACTTGGGTGTTATTCTTCAAGTACAAGAGTGAGACTCAACAAACCGTCATCGATTTTGCCAATGAAGTTCAATGGAAACACAATGCAACCATTCTCTCAATTCGAAGTGAAAATGGCACCGAGTTCAAGAACTATACCTTGGATGAGTTTCTTAGTGATGAAGGAACCAAGCATCAATAATCCACTCCCTATACCCCTCAACAAAATGGTGTTGCCTAAAGGAAGAATCGCATGTTGATGGATGCGGTTCGTTCTATACTAGCTGAATTCAAGTCTCCATACAATTTTTTGGGCCGAGGCCATCTCCACCGCTTGCCATGCAACCAATCAGCTCTACCTTCGCAAGAAAAAGAACAAGACCCCCTATGAGCTGCTCTCCGGGAAAAAGGCAAATATTAGCTACTTTCGAGTGTTTGGTTGCAAATGCTATATTCTTAAGAAAGGAGTTCGTTTGTCCGAGTTTGAATCCAAGGCTCAAGAAGGAATTTTCGTTGGCTACTCAAATCACTCCCATGCTTATAGAGTCTACAACAAAGCCAATGGAAGAATTCAAGAGACGAGCAATGTGAAGTTTGACGAAAATCATGAGTCCCTTCTTAGGCAAGACAGTGTTTGTGATCCAAGCGATGAAATTCCTCCTAAGGCCATAAGAAGAATGGGTGTGGGTTCCACCTCCCCATTGAGGATCCCCTTATGGACGAAGGAGAAGGACCAAGCTCTACTAAAGTGGAGCCCTCACTCTCACAAGATCATCTTGTCTCTCAAGGACCTACTATTTTGGCACAAGCTCCCTCAAGCTCTTCCGAAGATCCTCATGCTCATGACTCTTCAAGCCCCGAAGGTCAAGCTCCTCACCAACAACATCAACCCCCCCAAGATGGGGCCCCTCCGAAGTTCAAGCTCTTCACCAACAACATCAACCTCCCCAAGATGGGGCTCCTACTCAAGGCTCTTCCCAAGGTCAAGCTCCTCAAGGACAAGGGCAATCTAATGATAATCAAGGCTCTACTCCAAATGATGACTCTCCCGAAGCGGAAATTGATGAAGATGATCCCCGAGTTCGTGCTTATAGTCAAGGCGGGGACTCAAATGGTGGCAATGACCAAGTGGTTACTCAATAATGACGTGTTGAAGCTCAATCTCGCCTTCAAGCCTATCGTCTCGCCAAGCTTGTTCGAGATGGCCATATCCTTGATAATGTTTATGGAGATTTCAATAAGGGTTCCACTACTAGGAGGCAACTAGCCTCCTTTAGCTCTCACAATGCTTTTATCTCTCTTGTGGAACCACAGAAAGTCTTCGAGGCTCTTGAAGATGATGATTGGCTTGACGCTATGAACGAAGAACTTCACAACTTCAAGAGGAACAATGTTTGGACATTGGTTGAGCGGCCCAAAGATTGTCAAAACGTCATCGGTACCAAATGGGTTTTCAAGAACAAGTGTGATGCGAATGGTATAGTTGTGCGCAACAAGGCAAGGTTAGTTGCCCAAGGATACTCACAAGTTGAGGGCATCGACTACGGTGATACTTATGCCCCCATTGCTCGCCTTGAATCCATTCGTATGCTTCTTTCTTTTGCTACTCATCATAACTTCAAGTTGCATCAAATGGATGTTAAGAGTGCTTTTCTTAATGGTCCTTTCAAAGAGTTGTTATACGTCAAGCAACCTCCAGTCTTTGAGGATCCACTTCTCCCGAACCATGTCTACAAGCTCACTAAGGCACTCTATGGTCTCAAACAAGCCCCATGTGCGTGGTATGATTGCCTTAGGGAGCTCTTGTTTGACCGTGGCTTCGAAGTGGGCCTCATTGATCCCACTCTTTTTACTAAGAGAGTTGGAGGTCACTTGTTCGTGTGCCAAATCTATGTTGATGATATTATCTTTGGGTCTATTAACAAAGCTTTTAATGAGGATTTTTCCAAGCTCATGACCGATCGCTTCGAGATGTCCATGATAGGGGAGTTGAAGTTTTTCCTTGGGTTTGAAGTCAAGCAATTGAGGAAATGGACTTTCATCAACCAAGCCAAATACATCCAAGACATGCTCAAGAAGTTCAAGTTTGATCAAGTCAAAGGTGCCAAGACTCCCATGCCAACTAAGGTTCATCTTGATATCGATCCCAAGGGTAAGGATGTGGATCAAAAACTCTATCGCTCTATGATTGGTTCTTTGCTCTATCTTTGTGCATCCCGACTGGATATTATGTTGAGTTTGGGTATGTGTGCAAGATTCCAAGCCGCACCAAAAGAAAGCCACATGGTGGAGGTCAAGAGAATCTTTCGATATTTGGTTCATACCCCAAACTTTGGGTTGTGGTACCCCAAGGGAACCAGCTTTGACCTTATTGGATACACGGACTCGGATTGGGCCGGTGACAAAGTGGGAAGAAAGTCAACCTCCGGAGCTTGTCAGTTTTTTGGAAGATCTTTAGTTTGTTGGTCCTCGAAGAAGCAAAACTGTGTGTCTATGTCCACTGCCGAAGCTGAGTACATCTCCGCCGCAAGTTGTTGTGCTCAATTGCTATGGATGAAGCAAACTTTGAAGGATCTCGGACTATCTTTTGACAAGGTGCCCCTTCTTTGTGACAATGAGAGTGCCATTGATATAGCTCACAACCCCGTGCAATACAACCGGACTAAGTGTTGGGGATATGCTATATGGGTATCCTCATAGCATGTCACCTCTCCGGATAACCCGGGTGGCCCATAGTTGGTAGCATGGCCTATGGCCTGCTGGGCGGCCCAGTTAGATGGATCCAGAAGGGAGGCCCATGCCGGATAAAGGAAGGCTATGGTGGAGTCACCAGCGTAACCGGAGCCTTGGAGTGCAAGATACATAAGACTAGTAATAGACGGTGTAGGACTCTGTAACCTGTTCGGCTAGGACTTTTCCCTGTAACCCTAGGACCTGGCGACTATATAAGTCGGGCCTATGGGAGCCTTTAGGGCACGATCATAGACAACTTCAGACAACCTCGCACAGCGAACCAATCCCTGTAACTCGGCGTATTGCACTTATAGTGATTTATAGCAGGAGTAGGATTCCGCCACCGTCGTGGGATCTGAACCTGGGTAAGCTGCGTTACCTCGTACCCGTCAACCATCTGCCTTCCCCCACGTCGCTAAACACGCACTGTGAGGACCCCTCCATGGCATACTCGTCGACAATACCACGACAGTTGGCGCCCACCGTGGAGCCAGAGGCGCTTCAGGCTCTTCAGCGGGCGTGGACCAAGATCTTCGTGGGAATCGGCGAAGCCGTAGCCATCGGTCGTGTTCTCTTCTCCGGCAATGTTCCGATCGTCCCTCCGGACGAGTTCTGGATCCTGGCGAAGACGAACCCTACGTGGTGTTCGATCGTTCCTATCGGAGACATCCACCTCTTCATCAGCAAAACCGACTCGGGCATTAGTTCCCTGGGAGTCGGAGGAGCATCAAGGCTCGCACGGACCGCCTACGGGCAGGATACGTTCGTGGAAGGATCGATGTCGGATCTCTCTTTGGAGTTTGCCAGCAAAGATCGAAAAAATTCAAGGCCCGCACGGACCGCCTACGGGCAGGATACGTTCGCGGAAGGATCAATGTCGGATCTCTCTTTGGAGTTTGCCGGCAAAGATCGGAAAAATTCAAGGCCCACGCAAACCGCCCCTGTGTAGGATATAAAGGTGGAAGACCACTACAAATCCGCCGGCTTCTCCCGTGCGTCTGGAAAGCAGAGATCCAAGTTCGTCGGCGTGGTCACCATCTTCGATCTGGCACGCTGTTTTCAGAGAGAAGGCGAAAACCCCCGCGATTACCTGGCCAGGTGGCTCCGTATACGAGACGATCTGGCCCACTACCCCGATGATAACGCTTTGTATCACTCCTCCTCCAGTCATCGTCGCTGCCATTGTACCTCCACTGCCCGTCATTGAGGAAGTCCTAGCATCCTCCGACTCTGTCATTGATGCACTTTATGCTGATTTCAGTGAAGATACAGAGGAGATAGATTTCAGTCCAGAAGAGCTAGACTCCGCTATGCAGGAGATGGAGGAGGAGTACTCGCGCGACGAGCAAGCCAACAACGCCGTCGCGTCTCGAGGGGTGTTCATCACCATTGGGACGGCGATGGATGAAGATCAACCCGGACGAGCTCCGCCTATAGAGCGGGAAAAGGGGAAAGGGCCACTTATTGCTGCTGACGACGATCGCGCAAAAGTCATGCCTCCTCCGCCTAACCCAGTGCAGCAGCCGCAGGAACTCGGCACCGGCCCGATCAACAACAACACTGCAAACTTGCCGCCTCCAGCAGCCACGTCTTCAGCAGCCCAAGTTACTCCAGCTGATAGAGTGATGTACGGCAATCTCCTCGTCGAGCCACTGACCGTTGCTCATATCCAGAACGTGACCTAGCTTGATGAGAAGCGCCAGCAGCTGCTGGAGGAAGCACAGGCCATCGCGGAGCAAGGCGCTAAGCTAGATCGAGATCTGGTCAACGCGCAGAAGTTTATAGAGAAAGCTAGAGCAATGGAGGCCGAGTACAAGACTTTACTGCAGCAGCAGAAGGCTAAGAAAGCTTCAGGTCGCGTCATCAACGATCCTGGTGTACGGCGCAACCTAGGATGGGCTCCCTCGAAGCCAGCACAAGCCAAGCCATACATTGACAGTGAAGGCAAGCAGGTGATGCCCACCCCACTTCTTAACCTCACCGTCGCCAAGACCCTTCTCGAGCAGGATAGATCGCCCGAAGCAGTGGAACAAGTCTACAACCTAGTGGCCCAGGCGCTGAAGTAGTAGGAAAAGTCCACCTCTCAGAGGCTCGAGTCCGACCCAGCGCTTTGTCGGTCTAGTCAGTACAAACCGCCAAGGGACATATCTCCTCTTGATGTCGGGTCCCAGACGGGTTCATCAGAACGAAGGCGGAGGGACGCGCGCAAAAGGAAGGATGCCATACCTATATCCTCCGACCACGGAGAAAAGGCCCGACCTCGTCACCCGTTGCCACCGCCCCGATCTCCCCGACATCGCAAAGATTACAAGGCTCACCATCGTACAGATATGCCCTCACCAAAGCAGTGTGGCATCGTCATCCGTGACAATACGGAGCAGACCCGTCATGACGGAGAGCGCAACCAAGGGCACAGGAGCAGGTCACACCACGACCCTCCACGTCCGACAAGCAACCATGATAGGTGTGAGGCGTCGCAGGAGGGTAACAGCAAGAAGGCTAACCCACCGCCACCTCCGCCTCCATCACCACCAAGCAGTCACCATGGCGGAGGAGGCCCACGTTGATCACGCGGCCCATCCCCTGTTGCCAAGAATAAAAAGAACCCGGAGCCATACGATGCATGTTCACGGATCGATAAGGTCCACGAGGCCCGGGAAGGACCATACCTGGGACCACGTTGCTTTGGACCTGCGATACGGTCCGCAACTTACCCCAAAGGTTTCCGGATTGACAAGACCATCAAGCCCTATGACGGCACAACCAAGCCAGCCACATGGTTGCAGGACTACGGCAACACGGTGGATATTGTTGGAGGCTACCCCAACGTCGCTGTCAAGTACCTCCCGTTAATGTTGGCAGGCACGGCCCGTCAATGGATCGACGACTTGCCGGAGAAATCTATCTAAACCTGGTTGGACATGCAAGAAGCGTTCACCAAGAACTTTGAGGGTACATACAAGCGTCCTTGCACTATTGGCGATCTACAGCGCTGCATGCAAGAGAAATACGAGACATCTCGCGCCTACCTCTCTCGCTGGCTGGACATGAAGAATTCTTGCGCAGGAGTGCACGCTTAGACCGCCATGGCCGCCTTCATCGACGGGTTGGAAAGGGGAACGTTGCTACGGCATAAGCTAAAGCGCTTGCAGGACAATCACCAGCTTGACTTGAACCAGATGATTCAGTTGGCTAGTGAGTTCGCCGCTACCGACGATGATGCTCGCGGATCCTTGCCGGCAACAGCCGTTACAACTCAAGCTCGGAGGAACAGCAGTACAAAGAGGAAAACCGCTCCAGAAGAAAATCAATCTACCGACATGGTCGCTATGACTTTAGCAGGACGAGGTGAAGGCGGACAGCATGGCCAAGGAAGGGGAGCTGGTCGTGGGCAGCAACGAGGAAATGAAACCACCTCGGCGCTGCTCCGCATTCCCCAAATCTACGAGGAGTACCGCGATATGTCGTGCCTCGTACACCTCGATGCCAACGGTAAGTCCACCCATACCAATCGACACTGCAAGTTCGTCAACGACCTCAAGGAACACCCGGAGTCCGGCTACAAGCAAAGTCGGAAGAACAGACCGCGAGGCAAGGGCCAGGGGAAGAAGAAGGAGGAGTCCAAGGATTCAAGTGATATGGACGAAGACGTTGACCCCAGGCACACCGCCAAGAGTGACGACAAGGGCAAGAACCCCTTCGCAAAGAAGGCTCCAGTCTACCACACTTTCTTTGGCACCTCCACCGTCCGACAACAGAAGACCTCTCTGAGGTTCCTGATGGCCACTCTCCCCCAGTGCCCCAGTACCTGCGCTGGTCGGAGATTCCAATAACTTGGGACAGGAAGGACCACCCAGACCTTACACCTACGGAGAACCAGTACGCCATGGTCATCAACCCCTTGATTGACGGCGTGGAGTTCACCAAGTGTATGGTGGATAGTGGAAGCAGCATCAACATCATGTACCTGGATACACTGCAGAAGATGAACTTGATGGAGGCAAACCTAAGGCGGACCAGCACCATCTTCCACGGCGTAGTTCCTGGTCGGGAGGCTCGGTCCCTTGGGTGCATTACACTTCAGGTTGCCTTTGGCGATGTTAACAATTACCGCCAAGAGCGCATGACCTTCGAGGTGGTCCCCTTCAAGAGCGTGTACCACGTCATATTTGGCCGCGACATATTCCACACGTTCATGGCCAAGCCATGATTTGTCTACAACAAACTCAAGATACCCGGACCAAACGGTGTCATCACCGTATCCGGAAGCTTTACCAAGCCAAGGGACTGCGAGATCAATGAAGCAGCCTTTGCAGAAGCTGTCCTCTACAGAGAAGAATTCAAAGAGATCCAGAGCAAGGTCGATGACTCAGAGATTCCCGCGTCGAAGAAGCAGATCTCCGACTTCGCTCCTGCGTTCAAGGCCACCATCGAGACCAAGCCAGTGGAACTTGTGGTAGGCGATGCCTCCAAGACCACCGCCATTGGGACAAACCTGGATCCCAAATAGGAAAGCGCGCTCGCCAAGTTCCTCCTTGAGAATAGGGACATCTTTGCCTGGCAACCTGCCGACATGAAAGGTGTACCTAGGGAACTTGCCGAGCACAGCTTAAACATTGATCCAAAATGCAAACCAGTGAAACAACCTCTACGACACTTCGGAGATGAGAAGAGACGCGCCATTAGCAAAGAGATAGCTAGGTTACTTGAGGCTAGATTTATCCGAGAAGTCCTTCACACACGATGGGTGGCCAATCCTGTACTTGTCCCCAAAAAGGGAACCAATGAATTAAGAATGTGCGTTGATTACACCGGCTTGAACAAAGCATGTCCCAAAGATCCGTTTGCTTTGCCTCGCATTGACCAAGTAATTGACTCGACGGCTGTCTCGGAGCTTTTGTGTTTTCTTGATGCATACTCAGGATACCGCGAGATCAAGATGAGGAAGTCGGACGAATTGGCCACTTCGTTCACTACCCCATACGGCACGTTTTGCTATGTTACGATGCCCTTTGGGCTAAAAAACGCGGATGCTACATACCAGCGGACAATGCAACGTTGCCTTCACAATCAAATTGGTTGGAACGTTCACGCCTATGTGGACGATATCACGGTGATGTCTAAAAAGTCAAACGACTTAATCTCCGACTTAAAGAAACCTTTAATAATCTCCATAAATACAACATGATGCTTAACTCTAAGAAGTGCATCTTTGGGGTTCCAGCTGGCAAATTGTTGGGTTTCATGGTTTCCCAACGCGGAATTGAGGTCAACCCGAAGAAAATCAAGGCCATCTTAAACATAAACCGTCCGACATGCCTAAAGGACATTCAACGACTAACAGGTTGTGTTGCAGCAGTTAGTCGGTTCGTCAGTCGACTTGGAGAGAAGGCTATGCCGCTGTACAAGTTGCTGAAGAAGGCAGACAAATTCACATGGACAGACGAAGCAGATGCAACATTGAAGCAGCTCAAGGAGAGTCTTTCCTCAGCGCCCATCCTTGCAGCACCCGAGCCTGGAGAGCCCCTGTTAATCTACATGGCGGCAACCAACCGGGTAATCAGCATCGTCGTCATGGTAGAGCGGAAGGAACCAGGCTATGAGCACGGAGTTCAACGACCAGTTTACTATGTGAGCGACGTCTTGATGGAGTCCAAGCAGCGTTACCCACACTACCAGAAGATAGCTTACGGAGTATTCCTTGCTTCTCGGAAGCTGAGGCATTACTTTCAGGAGCACCCAATCACAGTGGTGAGTAAGACTCCACTGTCCGACATTATCAACAACAGTGACGCTACGGGAAGGGTCGTGAAGTGGGGCATTGAACTTGCCGCCTTCGAGATCACCTACAAAAGACGCGACGCTATCAAGTCACAAGCCTTGGTGGATTTTGTTGCAGATTGGATGGAGATGCCAGACGCTACTCCGTTGCCAGAACCAGAGTACTGGGTGATGCACTTTGATGGATCAAAGCTTCTCAACGGCTCGGGGGCTGGTGTATTGCTACAGTCACCAACAGGAGACAAGTTACACTATGTTCTGCAGATCCACTTCGAGGCTACAAACAACATGGCGGAGTATGAAGCACTCATTCACGGACTACGTGTAGCCAAGGATATTGGCATCAAGCGCATAGTTTGCTGTGGAGATTCCGACTTGGTTGCCCAGCAGGTGGCTGGCACCTGGAATGCGCGGAACCCTATGATGGCGGCATATCGAGACAAAATGGACGAGATAGCCAAGAGCTTCTTGGGCTACGAAGTCAAGTATGTACCTAGGGAGCAAAATGAGGCGGCTGATCTGCTATCTAAGCTTGGATCAGGGCGCTAGCGAATTCCGCCAGGAGTTTTCCTAGAGCATCTACACACACCATATGTGAAGGGAGCCGACATCGACAACCCGGATAGAGCTGACTCTTTCGTCAACATGGTGACTAAGGTCCCTCCGGCTTGGACAAAACCGTTCATGGAATATCTCGAAAACGAAACTTTGCCCGACAACGAAGTCGAAAGACGGCAAATAGTACGACGAGCAAAGGGTTATACCATAATTAATGGACAACTCTACAAAACGAGCACTACTGGTGTATACCTAAAGTGTGTTTCCCAGCTAGAAGGTATGGAAATCCTACGCGAAATCATTGCGGGCATCACGCTGCTCCTCGATCGTTGGTCGCGAAAGCCTTCCGGCAAGGATTCTACTGGCCGACCGTGAAGGCGGACACCGACAAGCTGGTTGAGACATGCACGGGATGCCAGTATTATTCCCGACAACCACATGTTCCTACTAAAGAACTGGGAACAATAACAATAACTTGGCCGTTTGCAGTCTGGGGGCTATACATGGTGGGACCGTTACAGACGACACCTTGTGGGTTTACGCATCTGCTTGTAGCAGTTGATAAATTCACTAAATGGATAGAAGCTAAACCCATTAGAAAGCTTGATGGGGCAACTTCCCTCAGGTTTGTCCGGGATCTAGTGGTGAGATTTGGTCTCCCACACAGCATTATCACCGACAACGGCAGCAATTTGTCACTCGGAGAAGTGGAGTCTTATTGTTGGGAGAAAGGCATCCGACTTGACCTTGCATCTGTGGCACACCCACAATCCAACTATCAGGTTGAGCGAGCCAATGGATTAATTCTGCAGGGAATCAAGCCACGTCTTGAGGCACCGCTACATAGAGCAGCTGGGGCCTGGGCAGAAGAATTACCATCTGTGCTGTGGAGTTTATGAACTACACCCAACAGATCCACCGGCTACACCCCTTACTTCATGGTATATGGAGCAGAAGCCATCCTGCCTTCCGACATCCTTCACGATTCACCAAGAGTTGCCGCCTACGACGAAGATGATGCTGAAGAATCCAAACGCCTATATGTGGACCTTCTCGAGGAGGAGCACGTTTTGGCATGCCAAAGATCCGCCATCTACCAGAAGAAGCTACGTATCTGCCATAGTCGCCGTGTTCGACATCGCTCGTTTAAAGAGGGGGATTTGGTGCTCCGACTTAAGCAGAAGAAGTCACACAAACTATCCCCGCCATGGGAAGGACCGTTCATCATAAGAAAGGCGCTACTCAATGGGTCTTACTACCTCGTTGACAATCGTGAACTGAAGGATAGACCCAACGAGGATCATAAGCGTAAGAGACGTGACCCGGATGATGACTACCCGGAGCTTGATCAACCATGGAACATAGCACAACTACATCCTTTATACACTTAGCATTTTTATCTAATTCTGTACCTCTTATATGATCAATGAAATAAAGCTCTCAGGTTCACTCATATTTCTGAGTCTTTTACCTCCTTTAGTGTTCATTTTTGGATCATGTAAAACCTTTATGCACAAGCTTTGCGTTTGCACTTGTGAAAATTCCGCCTATGGGCATTAGCTTAAGTTTTCTGGTCTACACGATTCTTTGTCGTTTTTATGTGGATTCTGGAGTAGTGACTTTTGGCACTTATTGTCGGCGATTTTTTGCTCAGGTTATTGACGGTGCCATTGGGAATCATCACCTAAGTGCATTGTTTCGACAACGAGTCTTCATACTCACGAAAAGTCAAGCATAAGAACCAAAGTAATGGATAAGCCAGCACCTTCTTAAAAAATATATACATGCTGGAAACTAGTTCTTGAGCAGCAGGAAATAACAACCATTGTTTTCCGCCTTAAGTTACATACACAAAGTTTTTTTCCGCATACACACCAAAGGTGAAACAAATGATACAAAGTTGTTCTTCACTCCTTTGGCGCAGGTGACTTGGAGGCAGCATCATCACCAGCTGGAGAGCCATCCTCGAAGTCGGCGCTGTGGTGGGACTCAGAGGAACCTTGGTCGCCGCTGTCAATGATGTTCATAGGCACGAAGACGTCGACGTCCACCAACTCGGCAACTCTGGTGTCATAGCCCGCGATCGATGACAAGATGGCTTCATGATTAATCTCTTTGCCATCATCGTCTATGTCAGGAATGCTAGAGGTCACCGTGTCGATGTCGGCATCTTCATAGTGTGCCTTCACCATTGACAGCACCATCCTTGCGCCAGCCCATGCACATGAAGCTTTCCTGCTCGTGATACGCTCGGGGGCTCGGCGCAGAATCTCCGAGTACTTCACCACAGAGTCTGATGTCTTGATGTTTATCTGGAGGGGCTTGGCGATCTCCTTGGCTTGCGTGATGGCAGTGTTGATGAATTTGCCGGCAAGAACCATGCATTCCTTGGCTGGAGGAGGCGATCGGGTTAAACCCATAGGAGCTGCAAATTCCGACAAGGAGCGCATGAGTTCAACAAATCAAAGTATCCGGACTACAGAAATCCAAGACGCATAAAACTTACTGAAGATGCTGTCCTCAGCTTGCCAGAGGATGTCCGCCAAGGATTCTTTCTCTTGTAGGAGGAGCTTATACCCCTCTCTATGGCGTTGATTTTTCTCATCGGCAGCTTGCTTCTGATCTTTTAAGATCGCAATCTCCTCCTTCAAGCGATTGATTTCCTCGGTGGAGGAGTCCTGCAGGGCCTTCATTGACTCCTCGTGCATTTTCAGCATGTCTTTCCTCTCCTCCTTAAGGATCTTGTTCTCGCTATCCAGTTGCTGAATGTGCTTGGATTGCTCGACAATGTCCTTGGCCTTGGCAACATGTTCTGCAAAGTCGGAGAAAGAAAAGTACACCGTGAGTACTAGGAGAATGTAGGCACAAAACCAAGACAGAATGCGCACAAAGAAAACAGACTCTTGTTTTTGATGATCTGTTCCTTCAAGATGGCAGTTTCACCCTTTTCGGCTTCAAGATCTGCGCGCATCTTCTGGTATTTGTCATTGGTCATGCCCCTCCGAGCATTCTCGTTCTGTGGAAAAAAAGGTCAAAGTTAAAACGTTGTTTGGTCTACTTGGAGCACCTAGCCGGAAATTTTACACCTAGACGCTCGGGGGCTACATCGAAAGTTTTTGACTTAACAATATGCTTAGCTTTTCTTTAAGCATCTAGTCGGAACTAATTCAGTTACAACTAGAAGCTTGGGGGCTACAGTATAAAGTTTTCAACCCGGATATATGCTTAGCTTTCTTTAAGCATCTAGTCGGAACTAATTCAGTTACAACTAGAAGCTTGGGGGCTATAGTACTGAAATTTATAAACACTGCGTATGCTACTCTTAAAGCATCTAGTCGGAATATTTCATTCCATCTAAATGCTTGGGGGCTACAGTGAGAAGTTTTATAGCTTAGTCACTCTTAGAGCATCTAGACGCAAAGACCTATGGCTTTTCGTCTACATCCTCGGGAGCTACGGTGGGATACTCGTATGAAATGCAAAAGGCAAATAAAACTTACAAGTGCAATGATCTTGAGGTTTGTAGCGCTCTCGGCCAGCAGCTTGCCAAAGGAGATGATGTTTCCCCGCAAGATGTCTGCTTGTCGAAGGAGCTCCTCAAGACCACACGTCGGAGATGTCGGTGCTGCTCCAGGAACCAGAGTTGTGCTACTTGGCGTAAGTGTCAGGTAGACTATCTTCGGGAACTCAAAAGGTTTCTGGGGAGCAAGGGCGCCGCCTTCGGCAGAAGTACCAGCTTCCACCACGCCTTTCCACCACTGATGGCATCCTTAGCCGGAGCTTCAGCCATTTGATGGGCGGTACTCTCCTGCGTCGCCTGCTCGCCGATAATAGCAAGCTCGGTAGAGGCACCAGAATCCACTTCCATGGCGGAAGGGCCTGATTCCTCCTTAGCTTGTGAGCTTGTCGGGGCAGACGAGGGCTTGATGGCAGGACTGGTAGGGGCGATGGCGGGGGAGGCATCACGATGCAGCATGTCCTTAATATTTCGAGAGGCCCCCGATGTTTTGGAGGTCTTCTTGAGGCTGGTCGTGGCTTTCTTCCTGAAACGTGCAAAATGCATAAGTACAGGAGCAAGACAGATAAATAGGCAATGTCGGAGAATAAGAAGCTTACACAAGTGGGGGTGCTTTGGCAAAGGGGATCCCGGTAACTCTTCTCTTTTCTGCCTCCAGGGCGGCGGTAGTCTTTTTGGAGGCTCCACCCTCCGTCTTCTTCTTCTTGCCTCCGTCAGCAGCGTCAGAGGTGGAGCTCTTCCGCTTCCGTGCCAACGGAGCTTCGACATCGGACACGACCGTGACTTCCTTCATCTTTGGATCATAGATTTGGGCAGCCAGGTTGCCCTCCTCTAGATTGCTAAGCTGTTAAGTGAGAAATCACCGTGTTAGATAAGATGGCATTTTCAAGACGGAAGAACTGGAGTATATGTCGTACATGGAAAATAAATATTTACCTTTGGGCACTTTCCATCTATGAACATGTCATAGGTGATGGTGAAGCCACGCTTCTTATCCTTCACCTTGACGATGTCCTTAAGGTGGAGCTTGACAGAGTCACTCGAGAAGTTGTCCACGGAGATGCGGAGACTATCCCTTCTATCGCTGGTATACTCGTGCATGAGCTTCACGCGGTGCTGCTGAGGTTGGATTCACCTGATGAACCAGCACATGGCTAGGTCCAAGCTGGTCAAACCCGTCTCTACGAACCATTCAATCCGCCTTATGGAACGAGAAGCGTTGAGGTCGGAGGGAAGGGAGGCCTGGGATCTCCATAACGAGGCTTCAGCGGCGGCTCCATCAACGAAGTCCGGGTACGTAACTTGTCGGCCAGCCAGAGGAATATCTGGGCCGTAAAAGTACGTCCGCTGCCAATTTATGCAGGACTCGTGGCCGACGATGTCGGGGAACCGCCGGCCAGGTCGAATCTTGAAGCTTATGGTGCCGCAGTTCCTAAGCTCTTCCTTGCTATTTCCGGATTCACGTTTAACGGTGAAGAAGTACACAAAGAGGTCTAACCTAGGCCTTATCCCTAAGTATCCCTCGCAGAGCGCCGCGTAGTTGCTAAGCACTAAGATACTATTGGAGGAAAGGTTCTGGGGCTGGACTCTATAGTGATTCAAGACGGAGAGGAAGAAGTTGGAGATGGGCAGGGAGACGCCGTGTACCAGTTGAGCTTTGAGGTACACCTTTTCTCCGGCTTGGGGAGAAGGTGTCACCTCGCCCGCCGGCGCTGCCCGCTAGGCAAGCCCCTCCGTCGCAGGAAGGTAGCCTTCAGCGATCATCTCTTGGATATCACGGTCTGTGATATCCGAGCCGCGCCAGTCACCCTTGTGCGAGTCTGGTTCCTCCTCCAACGGCTCCAGCGCTGCCAGATTAAGGTCGCCGCCGGTGGACTCGATAACCGCCGATGCGGGGATGACTAGGCCCTCTGAAGGCACGACGATGGAGCTTGTCAGCTTCTCCGCGGCTTCGTTCGACACCGCCATGGAGGGCGAAGTGCTGCTGGCCATGGAATGAGGCTGGGTGCGACTGGTGCAGATTGGAAGCTAGGGTTTTTTCGCGAATTAAGGCGCGGAGAGCTCGAAGGGGCGTGCGCTAGAGGAAGAAAATGATGCGAGGAGAATGAGGTAAAAAGTGTAAATTCCACCGCGGTTACTATTTATCATCTCCAAGCGTCAAGATTCGTGCAGCTTAATCGGACGGTTGCCGCGTAGACGACGTGTTCGCGAACGTGCGCGGAAATTTCGCCACGTCTCCAGCCGTCGCCGCCAACGTTTCGTATTTCTCGCGCGGGAAAATCGGACATGATTGCATTCTCTGTATGTGTGAGTTACGAGGCGTCGCTGACCTAAGCCTACGTCGTCCTAGCTGACATGGGCAGATGAGCCGTCACATCGAAGATTCCGGCATGGACGGATCCAGTCTGGCTACGGAAGAGTACGATGGAAGATTCAGCATTTCTCCGACTTACGAGTTGAAGATGGAGAAAGCCTTGCAGGGTTCTTTGGGAGGACTACAAGATATTGCTTGACGATTTGCCGACATCCAACTAGACGGAACATTCATCTGAAGAGGCAAGACGGCGCAAGATCTCGGATTTCTCCAGGGGCTACTATTGGGGATCTGCTATATGGGTATCCTCATAGCATGTCACCTATCCGGATAACCCGGGTGGCCCACAGTTGGTAGCATGGCCTATGGCCTGCTGGGCGGCCCAGTTAGATGGATCCAAAAGGGAGGCCCATGCCGGATAAAGGAAGGCTATGGTGGAGTCACCAGCGTACCCGGAGCCTTGGAGTGCAAGATACACAAGACTAGTAATAGACGGTGTAGGACTCTGTAACCTGTCCGGCTAGGACTTTTCCCTGTAACCCTAGGACCTGGCGACTATATAAGTCGAGCCTATGGGAGCCTTTAGGGCACGATCATAGACAACTTCAAACAACCTCGCACAGCGAACCAATCCCTGTAACTTGGCGTATTGCCCTTTTAGTGATTTATAGCAGGAGTAGGATTCCGCCACTATCGTGGGATCTGAACCTGGGTAAGATGCGTTACCTCGTACCCGTCAACCGTCCGCCTTCCCCCACGTCTCTAAACACGCACTATGAGGACCCCTCCATGGCGTACTCGTCGGCAATACCATGACACTAAGCACATTGAGAATCGTCATCATTTCATTCGGGACCATGTTGCTAGAGGAGACATTTCTTTGGAGTATGTTCCCACCAAGGCAAATCTTGCAGATCTTTTCACGAAGCCTCTTGATGAAGCAAGGTTTCGAGAGTTAAGGCATGAGCTAAATATCATTGATTCGAGCAATGTGGCTTGAGTATCTTGCACACCTGCCCGTGTCTCAATGTGTATCTTGTTTGTATGTAGGCATGGATTTAGGGGGAGTGTAGTTCCTCTCATGAACAAACACTATACCTATTATGCGCACATTAAAGTTTTCATACTCTATAGTCTCTAAAGGAGACCATTTGAGCTTCATGATGAGTGTTGGTAATGAACCAAGATATATCTTCGCGGTGTCAAGCCATTTACTCTTATATAAGGTGGCCTCGGCCACCGACCCGTTTTTATCTCGTGTCTTGTTTTTCTTTGTGTGCTTGGTTATTTTTGTGTTTTTTTCTTGGTTTTTGTTGGCTTTGGTTCTTCACAGTTTGAGCTCTCAATCCTAAGCCTTTCCTTTCCTCAAGCCCTCTCTATTCCTTGCACAAGTTCTTACTTGTTTTCTTCCAATCCTGAGTAGTTTTTCTGGCATCATCGGAACTTCCGGTCAGACTTGCCGAAACTTACGGTCAGCAACTTGTTCGTAGGAACCACCTGCTGACCTGTACAGTTTCTACCTGACCTGGAACTTCCGGTTCACCGGAACTTCCGGTCATTGACCGAAACTTCCGGTGAGGCTCTCTGTCCTATATAAAGTGGGCCCTGGGGAAAACGGGATCTTATTCCTCTTTTCCCCAAGACCCACCTTTTATTTGGAGAAGCCGTCGGTGAAGAACTCTCCGCGAAGGTGCTCCGGCCCCTTCGTCTCTGGCCACCCCTCCTCAGATCTGCTCCGTGGGAACCTTCCCCACCTCGATCTCCCTCCATGGACTCCGGTATTTGCCCTCAACTCCCTCCATTAATTGAGATCTATCTCTCTCACCATTTCTTGAGTTAGGGCTCACCTTGTCTAGGCTAGTTCTTTGGCTAGAGCGTGTCGGGAGATCTTGGTAGGCCTAGGGAATCATGCTAGAGTAGATTGGTCCAATACATTCTTGGAAATTTTTACTTGTGCCTTGTAGATCTATATCTATGGATCTTGCTATTTGAACCGCCAGTTCGTGGTCTCACCAGAACTTCCGGTGAGCCACGGCCGGAACTTCCGGTGGACCATTTACACCGGAAGTTCCGGCGCTAGTAAATTGTTCCCTGACTGTATTTTCCAATCTTCTTTTGTCTCTTCTTCCGAACTTGTGCACTTACCCCACCTTCCCTCCCTATTCTTTTGCTTTCTTATTAGGGCAAGGTGGTTCCCGCAAAGGAAAGCGTCTCCGACGACCATCCTCCGAAAAAGGAAGCAGCTTTTCTTTTCGCTAATCCACTAATCCGTTTCCGAGAAAGCCCCTTTGCTTACGGAAGAGAAGAGTTGGATGCCGGTACTTGGTGGGAAAGATATACCTCCTAAGATTGACGAATATGATGTTGAGGTGGTGCGTCCATCCACTCAGACCAGCCGTCAGAGGTCTGCTGCTGCTCGCCATGCTGCTGCTGAAGGAAAGAGTCCTGTTCTTGCCTCTCAGAAGGTCACTGCTGCTGGGCCTGACAAATCCAAGGCCAAGATCTCTAAATGGACTCAAAAGGCCTACTCTGAATTCAGGCGTGTGGATCCTTACTTTGTTCCTCGTGACCGTCTCTGCCTGGATCCCCTCTTCAACAACTGCCGTCAGGAATAGATCTTTGCTGAAATCTATGCTACCAAGACAAAGTTTGTGGTTGCTCCTCAGAAGTACATCAATGTTGCTCACATGGAAGAAAAGCATGCATACTTTGGCGAGGCTCTTGATATTTGCAGGAGGTTTGGGCTGATTCCCCTCATGGAGCACCGACAGAACTTCGATGAAGGTGCTATTGCTCAGTTCTAAACTACTCTTCACTTGAATATGAGTTCTTCTACTGAAGGTGTGATGAAGTGGATGACTAATGGCGTGCTTCTTACCACCAAATGGTCCAAGTTTTCTGAGCTCCTTGGCTATCCCATTTAGCCTAGCAAAGGGGAAAATGGATGGCGTGTCCATACCGCCATAGCTGTTGATCCTGAAGTCCTAGAGCCTCTTTACATTGAAGGTTGGGGCACTGTTGGTTTTTTGAATCATCTGCAGCCATTTTATGACATCATGCGTAGGGTGTACTTTAACACCATCTCTCCCAAGGCCGGGAACTTTGATAAGTTTCATGCCTATCAAGTTGATCTCATGCATCAGACTTACCTTTGTCGTGACACTGACACAAAGATGGACGTCATGCATTTCATCTACAATGAGATGTGGCAGGCTATCATTGACAAGTGATCTTGCCCCTATGCTCCCTATATTCAGACTCTCTCAATCACAAGTGGCTTGAGCAGACTGGTACGCGCTTCTCTGAGGCCTCCATCACCATTCATGAGGAGAAGAAGCTGCGTGTGAGCAAACACAAAAAGCCTCGGTCCGAAGAAGAAAAGGAAGAAGCTCTCCAAAAGGCTCGTGCTGAAGCTGGTGGTCCCTCTTATGCTCATGGAGGCTCTAGTGCTAGAGGTCCTTCTCTCCAGAGGAAGCCATCTTGGGCAAATAAGCTGCTTGGAAAGGTGAAGAAGACTTTCTGCCTCCTCCAGAACCACGAGTATCAGTCTTATGTCAATCGGCGACACATTGTTCATCGCTAGAAGGCCATCATGACTGCTCTCAACATTCCTTGCTCTCCTTTCACTAGCTCTGTCACTGCTCCCATAGATGATTGGGTTCGCGACAACTGTCGTTGGTCTGAGGATGAGTCCGAGGAGGAATTCATCGGTCCTCCGCCTGCGTGGGATCCTTGGGTCCCTGAGCCCTCTCCTCCTCCCTTTCACGGTTGGGGCAATTAGTGTCATCTTTTCTTCCTTTTTGGTGTCTCGATGCCAAAGGGGGAGAAAGATGTCTATTAGGTTGATCATGGGATTTGCATGGCTGAGTCGTGAGCTTGTTCTTGTCTTTGATCTTTTCTAGCTCGCGAACTCTCTAGTTTATTTGTGTGCTTGTGGACCTCTTTGTGCTTGTGAACTTATGTGTGCTTGTGTACCATCTTATGTGTATGAGCTATGTGGTATGTTATGTTATGCTTGGTTAATGCCTAGTGTTTGGTTTTATTGTTATCGGCTTATGGGCATTTGTATATGGTGGTGGAGCATCTTTAGTATCCCTTGATATTTCTTCTTTTGTCTCCACCACAGCTGGTTGGTGCAACAGTATGATCACTCTACTATCTTTTCCTTTTACTTGTGCTATCTTTGCAATTGGAAGGGGTAGCCTCCTTGTATGTGTGCTAGTCTTGTCCTTAGAGCATTATCTCTACCTTGCACACATATAGGGGGGCTTGTTCCATCCATTGCAAAGATTACTTCCATCTTATGCAAATCTTTGGGATTGTAATCAAACACCAAAAAGGGGGAGATTGAAAGGACTATATTTTCCCATGCTATTTTGGTGATGATGACAATCCCACTTGTGGTTTAACCGTGTACTTGAGTTTTAGGAAAAATGCTTTTGATGGTTCCTATGGATTTTGTGGATGCTCCCTTTGGGATCTCGTGAATACGGTGGCCTTTAGTTTTTTCTAGTTTCTCTCTTTTTATTGCTTTATGTCGTCGTACTATTAAGAGGGGGTCCATCTCGGAAGGCTATGGGAAATCACTTGTTCTTGTACAAACCACATATGCACCGCCACAACCATCCTACTCATCTGCGAGAGAGCGAGGTTTTGATCTGCTGGAGCCGTTTCTGTCTGATCGGAACTTCCGGCCAGTCGCCGGAATTTCATCTCAGGACTTTTCTGTGGGGTGATCTGGAACTTAGTTCCGATCCAACTTCCCCTGGAACTTCCGGTGAGCTCCCAGTACCTTCTATTTAGGTATGCTCTATTTGCCGGAACTTCCACCGGAAGTTGCACCGGAAGTTCCGGTGAGGAATTTCTGTTGCTCCTACCAGAAAGTTCCTGAGCGGAACTTCCGCCCAACACCGGAACTTCCGGTCAGACATGCTTCATGACCCAGATGTTCCACCCCTAGTTCCGCCCCAAGTTCCGGTGAAGGATCAGTATACTTCTATTCGAAGTGGTCTATTTTACGGAACTTGGGCCGGAACTTGCATCAGAAGTTTTGCCGGAACTTCTGGTCATTTTGACCGGAACTTCCGGTAAAGATTTTGGAGCGGGCGTCAACGGGTTGATGACCATTGAAGCCTTGCTAGGAGGAAGTTCCGGGCGCTCACCGGAAGTTTCGGTGAGGTCGCGAAGGCTGTAATGGTTTAGCATGGAGGGAGCCTATTTAAGGCGCCCTCCTTCTTCCTCCCACCTAACTCGAATATTTTCTCTCTCCTCCATTAAAGCTCGAGCTTGACCTTGCTAGATCTCTCTCCCTAGCCACTCAAATCACTTGATCTTTTGAGAGGTGAGGGAGGTGACCTAGATCTACACTTCCACCAAAGAAGATTTGATTTCCCCCACCTATCCTTTGTGGATCTTGTTGATCTTGGGTTTATTGAAACCCTAGACGGTGTAGGGCATCCTTGGAGCTAAGGGCATGTGTTGTAAGGCCCCTTGGTGTCATTGAGGGTCTCCAGTTGAGTTGTGGAGCTTCCCCCTCAACCTTGTTGTAAAGGTTTCGGTTGGCGCCTTCAAGGTCACCGGTGGATCGTGAGGCCTCCTTTGTGGGGGAGCTCACCGGAGAAGAAGATGAGGCCTTTGTGGCGCTCGGGTGACCTTGTGTGGCCCTGACACCTCTCCAACGTAGACGTAGCTCCCTTGGGAGTGAACTAAGGGAATTACATCTCCGTGTCCCCGCTCCGGTTATCTTGTTCCCTACCTTTACTTCTTGCTCTTTACCGTTCTTGTGGTTGTTGTAAGTTATCTAGCATATAGGTTGTTCACCTAGTTGCACATCTAGATAACTTTCTTTCTCGCTAAGCCTAAAAGTGTGAAAAAAATTAAAAATTGGTAGTCTCCTATTCACCCCCTCCAGTCCATTCAAAGTCGGTACTTTCAATGGTGTACGGCGTCGAATCCGTCATGTCAACCGACCTTGAGCACGACTCGCCTCACATCATCAACTACGGGGAGGCCGACAACAAGCTCGCACGCCAAGACGGGGTCGACCAGCTCTACGAAGCACGCGACCTGGCTCACTCCCGCACCACCATCTACCAGCAGGGACTCCACCGCTACTAGACTCGCACCTTCCAGGAGGGAGACCTGGTCCTGCGACTCATCTAGGACAAGAAGGGAATGCACAAGCTCTCTCCCCCATGGGAGGGACCATTCGACATAGGGCGAGTCCTGGGCAACGACGCCTACTACCTCATCGATGTCCGAGGCGATGAACAACTTGACATCAAGCAACCGTGGGATGTAAACCTCCTAAGGAAGTTCTACACCTAGAAATCCGACCTGTATTCCCCCCGCCATGCGATAAAGATATTTGAACCGCACAAATTGTGTCTACTCTCCAATCCTTGTGCCAACGCACTCGTAAAAACAGCATTACGCTAAACATGAAAGTCAACCCTTGGTTGCGCGACCGGCATGACTAAGTAGTGCGACTCAAGGGCATCGACGAAATACGGGCCTTGCTCATCAATGAAAACGCCAACCCGGAGCCCCCAGTGGAGTCTCCCCGCTCGAATGGCCCACTGGGCCAAGACAATCGCACTCGGTTCTCACAGTGACCTGGTCCTCCGCATCCTCGACGCAGCGACTTGAATGGTCAAGTACCACGCTCGGGGATTGACGCCGGTATAAACCTACGTGGCTAGGGAAAACACCAAGTATGAGAGTGTGCCCTGGACTCGCCACGTGACTGGCTCCTCGAGTCAGGCAGAGTGACGCGCCAAGCACAATGTGCTACGTCCTCGACTACCTTAGGCATGCAACTAGAACGGCTAAGTACCACGCTCGGGGACTAGTCCAACTGACCGCGTTCGCGTTTGGGAAAACGGCTAAGTACAGAGCACCCCTTGGGGTCGCCAAGCGACTAGCTTCCCAAGCCACCGCTAGTCGACCTCAACTAACTAACAGTATACAAACAAACATACACAAAGAAACACGAGGTAAACCCCATTAAAGGGCAGACGCGCTTGGTGACTCGCACAACAAAACATTCCAAACTCAATTCAAAGCTGACTCAAGCATACTTACATTTCTTATGGCGACAAAATAATGTTCGCTTACAAGGGTAGACATACACTTATTTCCACTAACGCCAATCGACAAGCTATCTACTCCGCAGGCTTCGAACATGATGCTCCACCACCACCACGAACACGGATGAAGGGGACCCACGGGTTCTACGGGTGCGTGGTCAACGTGCCCACCATCATCGAACGGAACGGCTGCTCCGTCTTGAAGTCGCGGTGCACTGGCTCAGGGTCATTCGGAGCAATGATCGTCTCCTGGTACGGCAGGAGGTCACCCATCGCCAGCACCCGCTCGGAGTACACAGCCTCCCTATCGGTCAACTTCAACAATTCGGCAATTTCAACCGAGCCAGTAGTCGATGGGTACCCGCTAGTAACATCATCAAGATCGAAGTCGTCGAGGAAGTGCGCAAGCTCAAGGCTCAGCGCAGTCACGGCCCCGCAGCAGAAAGCCGACCGCGACATTACTCCACCACCACTGGCGCCTTCTCCAGGTAGCGCCACACCTCCGTGAACTCGCTGGCAATCACTTCCGTGGGCGAGATCTCCTGGAGGTACGCGCGAATGCAGGTCGCCAAAAGGGTGGCAGAATCCACCAGCATGGTGACGCACTGCCTAGCGTCATACGACTGCGCCTTAGGCTCATCATCAAGAAACTTCCCTACAATCAACAACAACTTAGCTTCAGAAGGACGCACAACTCGGGTCCACCCCCACGGGGACTCAATGCCAAAAGCGATCCGCATGCTCGGGGACTCGCTGATACAACAACTACAAGCCTAAGAAACTCACCAATGAGTGGACGGCAGCGCCCCGTCATGAAATCTTGAAGACCCGAAAAGTCGTTATGCAGCCCTACAACAAGAGCATCGGACACCTTCCGCTCGTCAACTACGGCAACGACAACTGCCTTGGCCCTCTCCTCCGCCGAGCTCTCTTCCGCCTTAGCGGCCTTGATATCCCGCTCCAGCTCGGCAACCCGCTTCTCTGCGGCGGCCAACGACGACTGGGCAGCCGTGAACTCGTCGACCGGGACAAAACCCTCGCGGGCCTTCGCAACCGCGGTCGAATGCCCCTCTGCAGCAAAACAGGGGTGAGATCACAATCAAGCACAATAAAGCAATGGAGAGGGTAACTCAAATACCTACCCGCGGTCTCCTGCAACTGCTGGTTCACCTCCTGAACGGATCATAGGTCGCGCTCCAGACGCTCTTTGGCGGCCATTCGTTCCGCCGATTCACGTTGCAGGACCTGCATAGAAGAAACTAATGTAAGCAAACATCAAAGAACTTCCTAAGTGCCCAGCCGCTGAAATTCAGCGACTAGCCACTCGGGGACTGGATAACGAAAAGCAATAAGAGTCTACCCGCTGAAATTCAGTGAGTAGATCCTCAGGGACTGGAGATACCTGAATAGCCGCACCCAGCATGTTGTGCATCTCGACCGCGTCCACCGAGGGCAGCACGAAGGGCGTGCGTCCGTGACGCTGCTCAACGTCCAAGCCCAATATCTCCGGTACTTGGGTCAATTGCATCGCGGCACTTGAAGTAGAGGCCTTCGCCATGAAGGGAGGGAAGGTTGCCACCGCCTCTCCTGAAGCACTCGTCGTGGGTCCTGTTGCCCTGACCAACGCTGCTGGGTCCGCCTGCTGCGACCCCGCATACATGTCAGCCTTCGCGGACGCGTCCACTCCAGTCGGAGCTTCACTTGGCGCGTCGGTCGGCTCGTCCAAGATAATGATGACATCGTCTCCCTTCTTCTTCTTCTCGTCCTCAGCGGGCGCCTCAGCGTCGTCGCCCTTCCTCTACTTCAAGGGATCAGCCTCCTTCCCTGAGGCATCTACTGGGACCTTTGCCATCGAAGGGTGACCAATATTCTTCACATCAGTCCTACAAAGGAAATGATCAATGATTCAGACAACATCTACAAACTAGTGATCCAAGTCGACGCGGCAAACACTCACCTAGCGACTGGGATGTAGCATAGGCCGGTGCGAGTGTGTGCTGACTTCTCCAATTCTGGGCCCAGCTTGCGGCTGATGCCCATTTCGAACAGGGCCGGAGCCCATGTCACTGAGGCCTTCTTCGTCGATGAGGACGCGACATCAGGAAGTTCCCCTCCGATCGACCGGCTGCCTCCCTCGATGGCGAGGCCTCTGCGACTGAAGCAGACCCGAGACCCGTGATGGCTGAGAACGGGGTGGAATCGATGCTAGCGGCACCTCGTCCTCCACCACGGCCGTACTCGCCGTCTCTGGCGCCTTCATCGATGCCTCGGCCCCTGCGTCATTGGCCGTGCTAGTCACTTTGGAGCTAGTCGCCGACCGAGGCGGCAACAACGCCTTGGGCGCCTCCTTCTTCTTTGGCGACTTCTTCTTGGATGGTGTGGCCACGCGCCGTGAGTTGTGTTCGTGGGTGTCGCCCTCGCCCCCGTCATGACCCTTGAGGCTCTTGCTGGCCTCGAGTTCGCGTTGCCGATGCCCGCGAGTTTTCCAAACCGCGGGTGCGGCGACCTCCACGGCCTCATCATCATCATCGTCACCACCTTCATCGTCATCGTCGTGAGAGGACTCCCTCTCGTCCCTCTCGGCCTCGTCCGAGCTCTCGTCGTCGGCAGGAGGAAGCCAGCCCTCCACAACTTGGAACAGTTGAACCAATGACACATGATTAATAAACTGCAGCTGCATTCCTGCGACTACGACAATAAACAAGGGAAAACAGACTTACTGATGGCGCCTTGCGCTTCGTGGTGTATGGGGCGATCCCGTCCTTCGGATCATGGTATTCTGCGTCGGTGATCTTCCTCAACATGGAGGCGTAGTCGTCAGCTTTCCACTCGGTGGTGCAGGCCTTGGTACAGCCGTATTTACCGGTGTATTCATACATCCAGTGAGCACGACTGGCCAAGGGCACCAATCGTCGCCCGAGCCAGCAATTATATAAATTGATGGTCTCGAGACCATCCTTCTTCATCTGGCGGATCGTCGTCAGCATCTCGTCTACAACCATTCGTTGGTCATGCGGGAGCTTGGCGACTTGAAGCCGGCGCGACTCGGTTCCCTCGGCGGAGTACGCCAGGAGTGGCACCTCGCCGTGTGGCATAGACTCGCTGACGTAGAACCAATGCTTCTTCCACTCGCTTGCCGCCTTCTTCGGCAGCATGTGGTCGAGGAAGGAGGCCTTGGACTTCAGCATGAAAGTGAGGCCACCCGCTTCTAGCATCGGGCCGCCTGCCCCGTCGCGACTAATCCTCCTGTGGAACAATTCCTGCCATAGGGGAAAGTACGGCGGCAGCCCAAGTAGCATTCACAGAACGCCACGAAAATGGTGAGCTGCTCAATGTTGTGCGGCCCAGATCTGATGGCTGGATGTCGTAGTACGTGCAGAATCGACGAAAGAAGAGCGAGGTGGGGAATCTGAGCCCCCTCTCGCGATGGCTCATGAAGAAAATAAACTCGCTGGCGCGCGGATCTGGCTCCACCTCCCTGGCCGCGGGAACTCGCCATCTCCCGGCGTAGAGAATCCCTATGTCCTCGAAGGACTTCAGCGTCGCCCTGGTACACTTGGACTTCCCCACAATTCCTTCGGAGGCTCCATCAGATCGAGGATCTGGACTCGCTGGATTGCTCTGGAGGTTCTAGAGGGAATGGGAGACTAAAGGATGCATGGAGTCGGAAGAAATGTGAGGAATGCTCGCAACTCACCTGTCACTCTCCTTATATAGAGGTTGGTTCCCGCCAATTTCAGGGAGCCGTTACTATGCGGTGATTACGCTGATATTACCGTTGGATTACCCAACGGCTAGTTTGACGAAGCTGACGGTACAACTTCGTTTACTCGACTCGCCGAACCATTCACCATAGCTGCGACTCGACTACTTGCCAAATTGGCGATTCGACTGGTCACTGATATTGCGACTAAAGTTACATGCTAAAGATTATTTTTCTCGATGACGGAGTCCATCGCAATTCGATTGGACGTCCAAATTGGACCCGAATACTCCGACTGCCAAAGAACACCTGCGACGAATCAACGACGGCCTCGGGGACTACTGGTGGGGATATGTCGAGTGGGGTATACCCAGCAGGACGTTCCCTACTGGATCATACTCTCAACGAGTGGGCCTGTAGGACAACGACTGGATGCTGAAGGCCCATAAGCATAGCTAGGCCTAGTCGGATTAGGTCAAAACCCTCTGAATCCTTATCTAACTCGGTTGTAGATCTGAAACCCTAGCGAGGTGACTCTATATAAACCTCCCTAGGGAGCGCATAACACTTACGTTCCATCATACATCCCATCGACTCGCCGCCTAGCCGCCGAGCTCGCCCTTTGTAATCTCTCATCAATACAATCTAGCAGGAGTAGGTTTTTACCCTCCGGGGCGAACCTGGGTAAACCCCTGTGTCTTTAACCTCATCTTGCACCACAGATGGCTGGCCTCCCTTGCCCCTAGTTCTACTACTCGCTGCCAATCGCAGCATCTGCCGTGGCCATTCCCACAATAGCCTGGCATCGCATCTTGGTGAAGCCCTCGCTCAGCTTCTGGAACTCTCGGCAATCCTTGAGCATGTGGCTTGCCTTCTTCTTACCATCTTGTTTGTCGATGTATAAGTGGATGGTTCAAGGACCAGATAGCTTGTCATATGTCGAAGTATCGTCATCACAGTTACGACGTTGCCACGTTTGTGTGGGCCGTCCACCATCGCGGTAGTTGCTGCTGCGGTCTCCTCTATTTCGGTTTTCATCGTCATGGCGATCGGCATATCCAGCAGGAACCATGTTGACTTTATCGCGATCGTCATAGACGCGTGATCTTATCTTGCTGTGGCGCCTGCGGCTGAAGTCATCTTCATCATCCGAATGTGTTCGATTGATGGAATCTTCGCCATCTGCCCAGAGGTTAGCAATGTCCATGAGGTGATCAAGGGTTTTGGGCTTGACACGCCCGAGTTCCTCGAAATCTGGGTGCCTGACGCCATCCTTGGAGGCGTTGGTCACCCTCTCTTCGGAGATGTTTGCGGCGGAGTTCTTGATGTGAGACCAGCATAGTATGTACGAGCGGATGGACTCGCTAGCCCTTTGGGTGCAGTCCCATAGCTCTTCGATTGAGCCTGGCCTCTTGCTGGTGCCCTTGAAGTTGTGGATGAAGTTGTACACCAATTCATCCTAGCTTCGAATGGATCCGGAGGGGAGCCTGCTAAGCCAAACCCTAGCTGCGCCTGTCAGCTGCAGCTGAAGGCAGTATAGGGAGGTGTTCTTGTTCCCGCCCTGGAGCTTGACTGACGACAGATGGTCATCGAGCTAGGTTTTCGGCTCCTGCGTGCCATCGAACTTCGGGTTGTCCAAAGGGAGCTTGAAGTTTCTCGGCATCCATGATTGCTGAACGGATCTGCTGAAGCATCTGGCTCCGCACAGTTCTCCATCGTCCTCCTCCTAGGACTCAGTTGAGCATGCGCGTTTAGCACGTGATTTGTTGATCTTGAATTGTGTGAGATCGCTACGAGCATCGTAGTTGCTTCTGCAGCGCTGTGGGATCCTATGGTGTCGAGACAGGCCATGCTCCTCTTCCTCAGATGAGGGTGTGCAGCTTCGGGTAAAGTTGACCGCGACCTTTTTCTTTGGCTCCGCGGGAGTTTCATCGTGGAGCGCGGCTTCGATGAGTCCGAGACCTGCGAGCGCAGAATTGTGGATTGCGTTCTTTGGGTCTCCTGCCGGTGGCGGAGTAGATGCGAGATAGGTGGTGACTGCCATGATCGTAGCCTATGGTGTTTTTGGCATGACGTTGCCTTGCGAGTCCATCGTCATGAAGGACATGTCGAGTGCCTTGGTGACCTCGCACCGTGCGACGGCGTCCATGTGCTCCAGGTGAGAGCGATATTTTCCGCCACCATTTCCCTTCGAGGTAGAGACGCCAGCGGAGAGCGCAGCTTGCCGCATGCTCGATTCGTCGGCTTATCGCCTATGTCGTTCGAGATCGTCTTGTAGCTTGACTTGTCGATTGTGCTCCTCGACGAGGAGGAAGTGGTAGTCCATCAGCATGTCACGTGGTGCGTCGATTGCCAAAGGGTTGCCTCGTACAGCCTTGCTCACCCTTTCCCATTGGGCGCTACTGAGATTGATCTGGACCCGCTGGGATTGGGTGGTAGTGATCCGTATCCTCCGTTCTCAGCTTGGGGGTTGGGAGGGGGATTCAATGGCAGTTCGGTTCCGTCACCGACGTTAGCGTTGTGATGACCGTGCACACGTAGCACTCACGGAGATTCAGTGGCAACAGCACATCTACATCCTTAGAGATTTCTGTCACTTCCCTTAGATTAAATAGAGGCATGCACCCACTATCGAGCATAAATACTCCCTCTTGGAGTCACTAGCATCTACTTGGCCAAGATAGCTACTAGAAACGGAGAGCATGCAAGATCACAAACAACATAGACATGATAGAATCAATAAGACAAAATCATTAATCAATCTGACATAGTAATCTCAATATCCATCGGATCCCCGCAAACACAACATGGATGATTACAAATAGATGATCTTGATCATGAACGCAGCTCACAAGGTCTAAACATGGTAGCACAAAGGAGGAGAGGCAGCCATATAGCTACTACATGGACCCGTAGTCCAAGGTGGAACTACTCATGCTTCATACCGGAGGCTGGCATGATGATGAAGAAGACCTTCGGGATGATCTCCCCTCTGGTAGGGTTTCGGGAAGAGCTTTAGATCCCCCTGATCTAGGGAGGATGGTGGCGGCGGCTACAGATTGTTTCGTGGAAGGTTGATCGGGTACTTACGGTTTTGGTATCGGGGGCTTCTTATAGGCGAAGAGGCGATGTAGGGGAACCCAGGGTAGCCGCACCCCCAGGCGCGGGCTAGGGTTAGCCGCGCGGCCAGGGTTGTGGCCCCCTGGTGGCTCCCCTCCGTCTCGTACTCTGGCTTCGTGTTCCCCATGGTAAAATATTAACTTTGGCTTTTGTCCCCTCCAATTCCGAGAATATTGATTTTCTGCCTTTTCTGGAACCAAAAACAGAAGAAAATAGGCATCTAGCACTGTGGCATCTTGTTAATAGGTTAGTACCAGAAAACATATAAAAACACCTCAAAGTGCAGACAAAGCAAAGCAAAGTGGATACTAAATAAGCATGGAACATAAAAAATTATAGATACGTTTATGATGTATCAGGCAGGTCTGATGGATAGGAGTGGCACCCGCTCAGGGAGACGGAGGGTGCCAGTCTAGCCCATCTAGAAGAAGAAGCTTCCGAACAGCATCTCGAATCCATCGCCTATGGACTTGAAATTCTTGCAGGTGGCCGGCGACTGGGCGGTGAAATCAAAGGCGCCAAAGAGGAGATGGTTCTCCATCACCGAGGAATCGTAGATCGCTTCGGATGGGACCGTCACGACCACACGATCAGCGTCCCCGTTTCCCACAGATGGCGCCAATTGACGAGGGTTCGACTCGTCAATGCCCATTGTTATGGACTTGGGTTTTGGAGAAGATGGGGATGCTGGAGATCGTGAGACGGTTAACAGATACGCAGCAAGGGGACACGAGGTTTACCCAGGTTCAGGCCCCTCGAGGGAAAACCCTACTCCTGCTTATCTGTTCTTGATTACGGCGGAACCGAAGGTTACATGGGGTGCGAAAATGCAATCTGGCATGAGGTTTGTGTATGAGGTGAGTTCTCCTTCTCACCGTGCCCTCCTGGCCTTTATATGGGGAGGCCAGGTCTCGGGTTGGTCGAGTCGGTTACATATTAGGGTTGGACCCTTTGAAATTCTATCTACATCTAGACTTGTCCTCCAAGGAGTCGAACTCGCCATGGGATTGGGCCACCCGAAATCTCCCTGGGCTGCAAGTTTCCGCATGGGCCTTCCTTGGGCTGGACCGGATATACCAATGTTGTGCACCCGTAGGGTATGTCCTTGTCACTACTATTTCTCAAGGAGCATTTACTACTATACTATTTTGGAACCCCGTGCCACGTTTTTGCGGTATCGACAAGCCCAATCATACTTTCGGGTTCCTAGTCATTTATATCCGTCGTCACAAACCTCTAGGTCCGTCTCGGAGCCAGCCAATTTCGTCGCGTGTAGCTTAGTGGGGTGTCCCCCTGAAATATTATATGAATCTTGTGATTACTTTGTCGTGATGCCTTGTTGGGTTTTTATTTGGTTTTTCTGAGGTTGATCGTGCATGTGTTGCTATTTGTGCCCCTGCAGGGTAAAACTTTCTAAAAGTCGTGTCTGTGGTTATGAGCGACTTGGAGCACAGTATCTCGATCATAAACAACTATAACTAAAGTAGTGCTATAAATTTAACTTTGGAATGCCTAGTAATTAGCTTCACGACAACGGAATGGCTAAATAAAAGTACCAACAACTGTTGGAATTGGGATGCCTCATGCTAAATGTATTTGACTAGTAAGTATTACAACTACAATGTAATGGTTAACTAAAACTTCCTGTTGCTTATGATATCAGGATGACTCATGCTATCTATATCTGACTAGTAACTGCTGCAACTTTAATGGAATGATAAAATTTCCAACTATATGAGTTTCCTCAGTATGACTTCTTCGTTTGGTCTCGAGGGGGAATACCAGGATGGGTATGCTTGGTGATAGTATCAGGTTTGATCCGAATAGGTCTTTCTTATCCCTCTCTGATAGCCGCCAAAAATATCGAGTCTCTATAGGTTGTTTAGTGCATGCTTTGCTGCCGTATCCGTCCACCATATCTATGTAGGCGAGGACCACCGAATTCTGAGTCTTGCCATGTACGGCCTCAGTACTGACCGCTCTCTTTTTCCTTTGCCCTTTGTTGGCACCCCTTTTGTTGAAGCAGGTTTGAGATCGACGTCGTTAGCAGGGTTACCCTTCCGGCTTGGCCTCGGCATGGTTATGGACGCCATTGGTTATTCTTTAGGGCCCTTAGCCCAATTTGCATCTTGTGTATACTCAAACGTTGTATCATTTTCAAGGTGATTTGGATCTTTGTAATGTATATCTGTATTCTTGAATCCTTGAGTTGCTGTTATATATATATATATATATATCTGTTTTGTGGGTTCCATCGTGGACTATTGTGTAATGGTATTACTTCGTTTTCCACCCGCATGAAAGTGTCTAGTGGACACCTTTGAATCGTTTCTATGTTAGTTTTGCAGGAATCACTAAAACTTGCATAGGGCCGATCCGAGGGTGTTACAATCCTCCTCTTCGTGCCCTCCTAGCCTTTATATAGGTAGGCCAGATCTCGGGATAAGGTCGAGTTATAGGGATTGTTGATACGCATGCCCGACTCACCCGACATATTAGGGTCAGTTAACTGCCTTTGTACAACACAACGCTATCTACTCAAACTCGAGTCCCCGGACTCGAATTCGAAGAAGTGCTGGTGTAATTTGACTCAGGCTGTAGAGGTCTTACATGAGTCGAATTCCAGTGGTTTTAGATATGTACCCAACACTTCCATCCGGATTTTTCATCGCACCTGCATGTATGGAATATTACTAGAAGAGCACAGTCGGGTGCGTTACCAGGCCATCAGACTGTGTCTATAGGTATTACCTTTATGTCATAGACAGAGCATCTGAATGTTTGTCATAGCGGAGACAATTCGGGTGGACAAGAAGACGTCATCTCTTAGCTTTAATAATGGGTGGAGACATCATGTTTTCGATTGTATGCTAATTTTCATGATGTAGTCACTGTAAAGGATCCGAAGGATCACCGCTAATTTGTTCATACGATGCACGGCCAGCACTTCCTATGGGAGTAGCCCCCGAGTGTTTGTTCGAGTCATAGACTCGAGCAGAGACTTTAGTCTTGTGAATGCTGCTGATAACCAAAATTTGCGCTCCCTATGGGAGTAACCCCTGAGTCCGTAGTCGAGTCGTTGACTCGAAGGATTCGATGCGTAAATCTTTGTTGATTGTCATTTTTAGGTTTATGTTGGACCCGCTAGATTATTCGAGTGCGCGGCCAGTGCTCCTGTTAGGACTAGCCCCAAGTATTTGGTCGAGTCATAGACTCGACTAAAAACTCATTAACTGACTCGAACGATATAGAGTTGTTGATGTGTTTCTTCCTTTGTGACTGGTAGTGACATCATTGATAACGACCGGTGAGCTCATCCATCTACAACAGCTATGTTGATGGGACGAGATGACCATGGGTCCCACATTCTGACCAAAATTTGATTAGCCATGCATAGATTACACTAATTTAACTGTGCCTCCTCGATTTTCGTGCGTAGTGGAGAGCGTATTGGCGACGGTTCGGGTGGTAGCTGCCACGTGTGTGCGGTGATGCATAACACGTGTACTTCTCTCCATATCGATGGTGCTCCTTTGTATTCTTCGTCGTTTAATACACCCAAGGGCGTTGATAAAATTTCCCTTCTTCTCACCGCGTTTCATCTTTTCCTTGTTCTTCTCGCATGTAGCCTCTTGCCTCCATTTCTCTTGCTTTATGCTGGAAGGGTTTCGATTATTTCCTTCGTCCTTGATCTGCACGCAGTGAAAGCGATGCTGTATCGCCATGGGCAAGAGCAAGAAGACCACAAGATCTAGGACAAGCACTGTTGGCGCCGCCAAGACGAACGACGGTGGTCGTGTCACCAATGGAGGCTGGCGGCGTTCCACCATGAAGACTATGGACCTGCGCCACCTGCGCGAGGCCAAGATGACCCTAAAAAAAGAGGACGACTGCTGTCTCCCCCGTGCAGAGGTATTCCCTGATCCTCCCGTGGGTTTTCGGGTGATGTTCCTTGTTTTCGTCCTTCGAGGCATTTCTCTTTCTCTCCACGACTTTGTTCGTGGCCTCCTCTTTCTCTACGGGCTTCAACTCCATCAGTTGTCGCCCAATTCCATTTTTCATCTTGCCTATTTTATCACTCTCGCTCTACGAGTGTTGGCTTGGTATCGATCCGCACTTCGGCCTCTTCAAGAAGCTATGTGCCTTGAAGAGGCAATCCGATGCCGGAGGCGCTGTCTACGAGGTTGGCGGGTGCGGGATCTACATTCGCCCCAACCTCCAATACTTCAACTTCAATCAGGTCGAGTTAGCTCAAGGGTGGAGGAACAAGTGGTTCTACATCTGTGACGAGAAGCTGGCCGGCCAGGACTATGGCGTTCCTCCATTTAACGTGGATGCCGACATCAAGAGGAAGCGTTCATGTAAGATCGATATCCCGTCGGGTGAACACGAAGTGGTCGAGGCGCTGCACAATCTCGTGGAGGCTCTACAGCTGAGGCATGGCCAAGAAGTCACCGGCCTCGACATCATTCGCGTCTTTCTGAAGTGTCGGATGGAGCCCCTAGAAGCCAGGGCATACCCGATGTTTTTTGCATTCGGGTGCCAACGATCCGATGCGGGTGTCATCTGAAGAGTTGTCGTCGACAGAGCTTGATAGGAAGATCAGGCATCTATTAAGCTTGACAGCCGACGAACCTCTACCGAAAGAAACGTCGACTGTTCCGTACAGCGCAACCAATCTTGTACCTGAGGTAAATCTTGTATCATGCTTATTCCTTTGTAGTATTGCTATTGGCGTTGAATCATCGCAGTTGACCTAGTGATCTCTTGTTTGTAGGATCTGAGGATGGAGAACATGATGCCTCCATTACTGGAGGCATTCAAAGATGCTCCTGACAGTGATGATATGGATGAGTCAGAGTCGACCATCCCTCCTGCCTAATCGTCGCTGGAGGAAGCCCCCGAGGACAACAACGACAACTCTCGCAAGAGGAGCCGAAGTTAAGGTTCGGATGCTTCTACGCTGATGACGCCCGTGGGCCTTCTTTCCTGCAAGAGCATATGCTGGTGGAGGGTGCTGCTGGACCAATTGCGGTTGTGCCCATCTAAAGCATGGCTCCTGAGCCGCAGGCCAAGAAGCAAAATAAGATGGAGATCTTCGACCTTTCCGACATTGGCACGTAAGTGTCTTTGAAGCTTTTCTTTTAGATGCACCGCTTCGATTTTGTGATTGATGGTGATACCTTTGTTGGTGTCATTGTATAGGGGGTTGTCTCCAGATGAGTCCGTGAAGGACAAAACTGATGAGGTCGTCGTGGATTCCAAGGCGGCGAGTGCCAAGGCGGCAGCGCCTTCCCCGAAGATAGCGGCCAACTCCGGCAGTAGCTCTTCATGTTCCTCCAAGTTGAGGACTTGTAAAGTTGTTACCCGAACGATGACTATGCAACCCTCAGATTCTTCGGGTGAACACGTAAGTGTTATCGGGTTTGTCTTGATGAGCCCCCGAGTCCTTATAATTCTAACTTGGTATTCTGTTTGCAGCCTTTCCTGTGGGAGTTGAATCGTGTAGGGCAGCAACATGTGCGCCTAGAGACAGAGTTCCGGTAGCTCCATGGTGAGTACCTTATTGTCGATACTTATGAGGTGCTCTTGAGGAACTTCGATTGATATTAAAGCGCTCCGCCAGCTGACTTATCCCGAGAAGAGTCGTAGCCAGGCGGATACCAAGGAGAGCATCGTGGAGGCTGTCGAGCGCTTAAAGCTATAGGCTAAGGAGCGCCGAGGAGAAGCTAGCAACCGAGGCGGCTAAGCGGGAGAAGGTCCTCGCTGACTAGCTCATGGCTGCTGCCCAAACGCTGTCTGGTAAGTAGCACCCGCCATACGATTTCTTCTTTCTTGTTTGATTTCCTGTTGCTTTTAAAGGGAATATTCCTTGAGAGGCAATAATAAAATGTTTATTATGTGTATTCCAAGTATATGATAGATGTTTATTTTGCATGCTATAATTGTATTAATACGGAAACGTTAATACATGTGTGTTTAATAAACAAACAGAAAGTTCCTAGTTATGCCTCTCTCATAAACTAGTTCGTTGATTAACAAGATGATCACAGTTTCCTGATCATAGACATTGGATGTTGTTAATAACGAGATCACAACATTAGTGTAATGGTGTGATGAACATTCATCCGAAGTATAGCATTATGATCAAAGTCATTGAGTTTATATTGCTATAAACAACTTACGAAGTAGTCCTAATCCTTAGACCATGAGATCATGCCAATCACTAACACCGGAAGAGTTTCTTGTTGACATCAAACGTCACTCCGTAACTGGGTGATTATAAAGATGGCTTCAAAGATACTAAAGTGTTATGTTGAGAATCATGGATCAAGAGTGGAATTTTTTCATCCCGATGACGGATAGATATGCTCTGGGCCCTCTCGGTGATATCACATTGGTTAGCTTGCAAGCAAGTGATTTGATCACTAGAATGTTATATCACGGGAACGAGAAAAGAGTGCATGTCAGTAAACGAGATCAAACTAGGTATGGAGATACCGATGATCGAATCTCGGACATGTAATATATCGTGAAACAAAGGGATTAAGATACAAGCATAAAAGGTTCCGACGATCACAGGAAAAGTCATCGTTGAATGTGTGGGAGTCAGTATGGATCTCCAGGTCCCGCTACTGATTATTGATCGGAGAAGGGTCTCGATCATGTCCGCATTATTCGCGAACCGTAGGGTGACACACTTAAGGGACACTGACATCCAACTGGAGCAAATGTTTCATGCCGAAAGAATAAACAAGCGTAGGAATTTATTTCACTAGATACCGAAACAGGTTTTCGGGTGAAATTGCTTAAAGAAGTTATGCATGTGAAATGGAATTCTAGAAAGGGGTTATTTGTGATTTTTTGTCATTAAAGTAATTGACAAAATTCTGAATAAAATAAAAGAGTTTTATTTAATGAGAGTTTGCATTAAATTTGGTGGAAATTTAATGGGAATTTGAGTGGGTTTTTTGAGTGGAGAAAATTGAAGGGACATTTTGTGAGTGGAGTGTCCACCCACATGAATGAAGGAGGGGAGGGGGCAGCCCCCATGGCCGGCAGCCACCCCCTTGGGTGCCCCCCCTCCTCCTATAAAAGGAGCCCCTCCTCTCACTTCTCACTCACACCTCCTCGTGAAGGATCTCTCCCCCTCTAGAATTTATTCTCCATGGTCTCGGACTAGCGAGATACATGTTCCTGGTGGCTATTCGGCAAGAAAGGGTTGTGCTTCCGCTACATCGCTGGAGCGAGGAGGCGGAGGTTGCTCGGTGTCTTGTACGTGTGTGCGAGCACGGATGCGCTGCTACTTTGCGGCGCTAGGACTTCCTCTCGATCTTGAGATCGGCAAGAGATCGTCTACATCAACCACGAGTTGAACTCGTTAAGCTTTTTCGGTCTTCAAGGGTATGTTCTCTACGGATATACATTCTCCCGTTGTTTATATCTAGTAGATAGATCTTGGTACATAGTTCCCATCATAGGAAATTTTTTGTTTTCTATGCTGCGAACCCTACAGTGGTATCAGAGCCGGATCTATGCGTAGATACTTTACACGGGTAGTACACATATGAGTATGTGGGCGATGATGATCATGTTGTTGCTCCTTAGTTGTAATTTTGGATATTGGTGGCATAGTGGGATGAAGAGGCCCGGACAAACTTTACATGTCCTCGCACATGAGACTTGTTCCACGCTTGACATGCAACTAGTTTGCATAAGTGGCTAGCGGGTGTCTGTCTCTCCTACTATAGTCAATATCTATTTTAGAACGAGTTGTCAACAATTTGGTTATCCTCGTTGTGGTTCATGTTCGTAGGTAAGAATGGTTCTATCGCGAAAGCCCTAAGCCACGTAAAACTTGCAATGGATAAATTAGAGGCGTCTAGTTTAGATTGTTGCTGGGCTAGTGTTATGGTATGGTGATGTTGTAAGTAGAAGTATGAGATGATACTCTTACAACATACATAACGTGTAATCTCCATAGACCTTGGACTTACACATAAAGGTATGATAGTGATCATACCACGGTGCACATGATAGAGATCATATGCAGGAACCATATCATTTCACTAATAAACATGTGATGTTTGATAGCATCTTATATTGCTTGTTTAGAGCTTTGTTAGCATAATAAGATGATCCCTCATTTAAATATCAAGATAAGAATGTGTTCTTCCTTTAGTATGCACAGATTATGTTTTCGTCGCTCCAAGACATCACGTGATGATCGGGTGTTCTTGGATCCACGACCATATTTCGGGTGTAAAACAGTTACACATGCGAATACTACGGTTCTAACTTGGCAAGCCTAGCATGTATAGACATGGCCTCGGAACACGGACCGAAAGGTTAAGCATGAGTCAAATAGTAGATATGATGCCCATTTGATGCTCGCCTTTGAAGCTACACTGACTCACGTGATGATCGGACTTGGTGTAGTGGATTTGGTTCATGTAATCACCAAAAAGGCACGAGGGATGTCGTTTTTGAGTGGGAGTTCATTCGTAATATGGATTAGTTGAACTCAATCTATCATAAACTTAGTCTAAACTTTACAAATTCTGTTGTAGATGGCACCACCTTCTTTTAATTTCAATGTGTTCATGGAGAAAGAGAAACTTGCAATGAACGGTAGCAACTTTACCGAATGGGCCATGAATTTGAGGATTCTCCTCTCTGCTGCACAAAAGCAATATGTGCTAGAAGCGCCGTTAGGCCCCCCACCTTTTGAGGATGCCCCTGACGAGGAGAAGAATGTCTATCAGACTCGTCAGGAGGACCACAACTTAGTTCATTGCGGCATATTGTATGGGCTAGAGCCGGAACTTCAAAAGCATTTCGAAAACGGCAATGCTTTTGATACAATGGGTGAGTTGAAAATGATTTTCGACACACATGCTGCTGTAGAGAGCTACAACGCTTCAGAAAAGTTCTTTAGCTGCATGATGGAAGAGCACAGCTCCGTTAGTGAGCATGTACTCAAGATGTCGGGTTACGCCGATAAGCTTGTGTCATTGGGAATAACGATTCCCATTGACTTAGGCATCCATCGTGTTCTGCAGTCTCTGCCACCTAGCTATAAGAGCTTCGTGATGAACTATAATATGCAAGGCATGAAGAAGTCTCTCCCCGAGCTTCTGTCAATGCTTAAAACTGCAGAAGTGGAGATCAAAAAGGAACATCAAGTGTTGATGATCAATAGGAACACTGGTTTCAAGAAAGATAAGAAGGGAAAACGGAAGGGAAGTAAGGGCGGAAAGCCGGTTGCCGTGCCTGAAAACAAACCCCGAGTTGGACCTAAGTCTGATACCGAGTGCTACTATTGTAAGGGGACTGGCCACTGGAAGCGCAACTGCCCCAAGTATTTGGCAGACAAGCAGGCCGGCAAGGCAAACAAAGGTATATATGATATACATGTTATTGATATGTACTTGACTAGTGCTCGCAGTAGCACCTGGGTATTTCATACCGGTTCAGTTGCTAATATTTGTAACTCGAATCAGGGGCTACGGAACAAGCGACCGCTAGCAAGGGGCGAGGTCAAGATGCGTGTCGGCAATGGATCAAGCGTTGATGTGATCGCCATCGGAACGCTGCCTCTCCACTTGGCGTCGGGATTAGTTATAAACCTGAATAATTGTTATCTGGTGCCTGCACTGAGCATGAACATTGTATCTGGATCGTGTTTAATGCGAAGTGGTTATTCATTTAAATCCGAGAACAATGGTTGTTCCATTTATATGAATGAAATCTTTTATGGTCATGCACCGATGATGAATGGTTTATTTCTATTAGATCTCGATAATAATGTTACACATATTCATAATGTTGATGCTAAAAGGATTAAACTAAATGATGATATATCCGCATATATGTGGCACTGTCGTCTAGGTCATATTGGCGTTAAACGCATGAAGAAGCTCCATTCGGATGGACTTTTGGAATCACTTGATTATGAATCATTTGATACATGTGAGCCATGCCTTATGGGCAAGATAACTAGAACGCCGTTTTCCGGTTCAATGGAACGGGCGACAGATTTATTGGAAATCATACATTCTGATGTATGTGGTCCAATGAGTGTGTCGGCGCGAGGTGGATATCGTTATTTTGTTACTTTCACGGATGATTTGAGTAGATACAGTTATATCTACTTGATGGAACACAAGTCTGAAACCTTTGAAAAGTTCAAGGAATTTCAGAATGAAGTGGAAAATCATCGTAATAAAAAGATCAAATTTCTACGGTCTGACTGTGGAGGTGAGTATCTAAGTTACGAGTTTAGCACTCACATGAAAGAGTGTGGAATTGTTTCACAACTCACACCTGTCGGAACACCACAGCGAAATGGTGTGTCAGAACGTCGTAATCGTACTTTATTAGATATGGTTCGATCTATGATGTCTCTGACGGACTTGCCATTGTCATTTTGGGACTATGCACTAGAAACTACTTCATTCACTTTAAATCGGGCACCATCTAAATCCGTTGAAAAGACACCGTATGAATTGTGGTTTGGAAACAAACCTAAGCTGTCATTTCTTAAAGTTTGGGGATGCGATGCTTATGTGAAGAAACTTCAACCGGATAAACTCGAACCCAAAGCGGAAAAATGCGTCTTCATAGGATACCCTACGGAAACTATTGGGTATTCCTTCTATCACAGATCCGAGGGCAAGGTTTTTGTTGCCAAGAATGGATCCTTTCTAGAGAAAGAGTTTCTCGCGAAAGGCGTGAGTAGTCGGAAGGTAGAACTCGAAGAGGTTATTGAACCTTCTCTTCAAAGTATGGCGAGTAGCGCAGCGCCGGAAGTTGTTCCGGAGTTGGCTTCACCTGTTGAAGAGGGAACTAATGATAATGATCATGAAACTCCGAAAGAGAGTACTACCGAACCTCGCAGGTCTAGCAGGACGCGTGCAGCTCCCGAGCTGTACGGATCCTGTCATGAATTTCATGGTTGATGAAAATGATGACCCTGCGACATATGAAGAAGCGATGATGAGCCCGGATTCCAACAAATGGTTAGAAGCCATGAAATCCGAGATGGAATCCATGTATGAAAATCAAGTTTGGAACTTGGTGGACTTACCTCACGACCGAAAGGCCATGGAGAACAAATGGATTTTCAAAAGGAAAACTGATGCTGATGGTAATGTAACCATCTATAAAGATCGACTTGTCGCAAAGGGGTTTCGAGAAATTCAAGGAGTTGACTACGATGAGACATTCTCTCCCATAGCGATGCTAAAATCAGTTAGGATTATGTTAGCAATTGTTGCATATTTCGATTATGAGATATGGCAGATGGATGTCAAAACCGCGTTTCTCAATGGTAATATTGAAGAAGAGTTGTATATGATACAACCAAATGGTTTTGTCGATCCTAAGGATGCTAACAAGGTGTGCAAGCTTCAGCGATCCATCTATGGATTGAAGCAAGCATCACGAATTTGGAATCTCCGCTTTGATGAGGTGATCAAAGAGTTTGGATTTGTCCAAACTTATGGAGAAGCTTGTATTTACATGAAAGTGAGTGGGAGAAATGTGGCATTTCTGATATTATATGTGGATGACATATTATTGATCAGAAATGATATAGATATTTTAAACAGTGTTAAAAGTTATCTAAACAACAAATTTTCAATGAAGGACCTAGGTGAAGCGTCATACATATTAGGCATAAAGATCTATAGAGATAGATCTAGGCGCCTAATAGGGCTATCGCAAAGTACATACCTTGATAAGATTTTAAAGAAGATTAAAATGGAAGATAGTAAGAAGGGGTTCTTACCTATGACACAAGGCACGACATTGAGCAAGACTCAAAGTCCGGCTACGGCGGAAGAAAGAGAGATAATGGACAAGGTCCCCTATGCTTCAGCCATAGGCTCTATAATGTACGCCATGCTATGTACAAGACCGGATGTGGCACATGCTATTAGTTTGAGTAGTAGGTACCAATCGGATCCAGGTTCAGAACACTGGAAAGCGGTCAAGAATATCCTTAAGTACTTACGAAGAACTAAGGATATGTTTCTTGTATACGGAGGTGAAGAAGAGCTCGTCGCTAAGTGTTATGTCGACGCTAGCTTTGACACCGATCTGGATGACTCTAAGTCTCAATCCGGATACGTATTTCTCATGAATGGCGGAGCGGTTAGTTGGAGGAGCTCCAAACAACCTGTGGTGGCGGGATCAACAACGGAGGCCGAATATGTTGCTGCTTCAGAAGCGGCTCAGGAAGCGGTTTGGATGAAGGAGTTCATATCCGAACTAGGTGTGTTGCAAACGCGTTGGACCCAATGGTGATCTATTATGACTACAATGGTGCCATTGCCAATGCCAAAGAGCCAAGGTCTCACAAGCATTCCAAGCATATTAAGTGCCGGTTTCACTCCATCCGCGAGCATGTCAATGATGGAGATATAAAGATTTGTAAAGTACATATGGATCTCAATGTAGCAGATCCGTTGACTAAAACTCTCCCTAGATCAAAACATGATCTACACCAGAACTCCATGGGTGTTAGATACATCACTATGTAACTAGATTATTTTCTCTAGTGCAAGTGGGAGACTGAAGGGAATATGCCCTGAGAGGCAATAATAAAATGTTTATTATGTGTATTCCAAGTATATGATAGATGTTTATTTTGCATGCTATAATTGTATTAATACGGAAACGTTAATACATGTGTGTTTAATAAACAAACAGAAAGTTCCTAGTTATGCCTCTCTCATAAACTAGTTCGTTGATTAACAAGATGATCACAATTTCCTGATCATAGACATTGGATGTTGTTAATAACGAGATCACAACATTAGTGTAGGTGTGATGAACATTCATCCGAAGTATATCATTACGATCAAAGTCATTGAGTTTATATTGCTATAAACAACTTACGAAGTAGTCCTAATCCTTAGACCATGAGATCATGCCAATCACTAACACCGAAAGAGTTTCTTGTTGACATCAAACGTCACTCCGTAACTGGGTGATTATAAAGATGGCTTCAAAGCTACTAAAGTGTTATGTTGAGAATCATGGATCAAGAGTGGAATTTGTTCATCCTGATGACGGATAGATATGCTCTGGGCCCTCTTGGTGATATCACATTGGTTAGCTTGCAAGCAAGTGATTTGATCACTAGAATGTTATATCATGGGAACGAGAAAAGAGTGCATGTCAGTAACGAGATCAAACTAGGTATGGAGATACCGATGATCGAATCTCGGACATGTAATATATCGTGAAACAAAAGGATTAAGATACAAGCATAAAAGGTTCCGACGATCACAGGAAAAGTCATCGTTGAATGTGTGGGAGTCAGTATGGATCTCCAGGTCCCGCTACTGATTATTGATCGGAGAAGGGTCTCGATCATGTCCGCATTATTCGCGAACCGTAGGGTGACACACTTAAGGGACACTGAGATCCAACTGGACCAAATGTTTCATGTCGAAAGAATAAACAAGCGCAGAAATTTATTTCACTAGATACCAAAACAGGTTTTCGGGTGAAATTGCATAAAGAGGTTATGCATGTGAAATGGAATTCTAGCAAGGGGTTATTTGTGAATGTTTGTCATTAAAGTAATTGACAAAATTCTGAATAAAATAAAAGAGTTTTATTTAATGAGACTTTGCATTAAATTTGGTGGAAATTTAATGGGAATTTGAGTGGGTTTTTTGAGTGGAGAAAATTGAAGGGACATTTTGTGAGTGGAGTGTCCACCCACATGAATGAAGGAGGGGAGGGGGCATCCCCCATGGCCGGCGGCCACCCCCTTGGGTGCCCCCCCTCCTCCTATAAAAGAAGCCCCTCCTCTCACTTCTCACTCACACCTCCTCGTGAAGGATCTCTCTCCCCCTCTAGAATTTATTCTCCATGGTCTCGGACTAGCGAGATACATGTTCCCGGTGGCTATTCGGCAAGAAAGGGTTGTGCTTCCGCTGCATCGCTGGAGCGAGGAGGCGGAGGTTGCTCGGTGTCTTGTACGTGTGTGCGATCACGGATGCGCTGCTGCTTTGCGGCACTAGGACTTCCTCTCGATCTTGAGATCGGCAAGAGATCGTCTACATCAACCACGAGTTGAACTCGTTAAGCTTTGTCGGTCTTCAAGGGTATGTTCTCTACGGATATACATCCGCCCGTTGTTTGTATCTAGTAAATAGATCTTGGTATATAGTAAATTTTTGTTTTCTATGCTGCGAACCCTATAGCTTTCTTGGTTTGAAGCTTTGCGCCTTTGTAGAGACAACTAGTGTTATCTTTGACCGCCAGGTGCTGGAGCGTGGCGATCTGCTGGCTGGTGCAGTTGCACGGTTGAAGACCGTTGCCGCTCCACCCGGGACACTTTGGTTAAGGCCAAGGAGGTCGGTTCCATCGAGAAATGTTCCCAAAGGACACGATGCTGGAGGATGTCGATGCATTCGTGGAGGCACTCGCGGGGGATGCGCCTGCGGAATACAATAAGGCACAGAAAGGTGCGGGTGCATCCCTTGGGATGGCAATGGTGTAGACTTTACATCGCCTAGCTAGACCTCAACAAGGCCACCTACAAGATGCACGTTGCAGCGGATGGCGCTGAGGTAGCCTTCGCTCTCTTTGCTTCTCGCTGCAAGAAGTATGTCATGTGGCTTATCGAGCTGCTCGCGAAGTACTCGGCGGAGCAGGAGCGACTGGCCGTGGCAAAGACACGGAGACAATCGATGCCACGGACATCGCGAAGCCCTCAGGTGCTTCTACGTAGTCGCATGTTTAGCCTATTGTAGTTGTTTCCTAGAAGTAGTTCATCACCTTTTGTATCAGACAATGTCTTTAACTGCTACGTAGTAGCTTTTGGTGTAAATGTATGTTATGTCTTCTTTTTTCCTTTTTTTTGTTCTCATTATGCTACCGCCTCATTTGCATAGATCTTTTTGAGTGTTGTCCCAAAGGCTTAGTCAGTCCCTTCGGTTCCTTCGCAGCCAAAGCCGAATGAGATGTCGCAACTTCCTCTGCTTCACGGCCGCATAAAGATCCTAGAGAAGGACGTTGCCATCATCCATGTCCACGCGGATGTGTGGAAGTTGAAGGCAGAGAAAGCCTTCAAGACGGAGAAGTATCTTCTTGGAGAATTCGCGCAGATTGGTGAGAAACTACAATGTAAGTAGGGCTCAACTGTTTAGTCCTTGTGATTATTGCTGTGGATAGCCTTGTCGACTGACATGTTGTTGTTCTTGTAGTTGTAAATCTCATTCCGCAGAAAGAGAAAGAGTGCATCGACATTCAATTGAACTGCCTCACTCAGCAAGAGCTAGAGGTTGGAGGGTTCTTCTACATGGATCCGAATAGAGTCGTGGTGGTGGCGATGGTGCAGGACCGAGTTCATGAGGTGCTGATGCCCACAAGTATAGGGGATCGCTGGAATCTTTGATGGAAAGTATTACCACAAATTTATAGTTCGACTCAAGGGGAACACAAGAATATGAATAAGACTTTAGCAATTGAGAAGTCACTTTCAACCACACATGTATATCAATAAACTCACAAAGAAAGTGGTGATTTTTGGTAGTTGATTAGAAACAATAAAATAAAGCAGTAAACAGTTGCTACAGATTTCCAGTTTTCACCTGATATTGTGTTTTGAAACTTTCGGTGGCTAAAGCGCAGACATCAGATGATAGAGGAGTGTTGCATGGATGACATTCATCATATAATGTATCATAATAACATGGCATTTATCTCTAATTTAGTTGCGTGTACTTTTGTCCTGTATGCCCATTTCACTGGGACCAACTTGGAACTACACGCAATTAAGAGGCCTCCTGCCCCACGCCGTCCCCTCCCCGCGATCTCCTCTCTCTCCCCACCTCGCCCCGCTCGCTCGCTCGCAGAGCACCGCTGCCGCGGGCGCCCTCTGTTGCCGCCACCTCCCCGTCGCCCTCGCCCTTTCTTCCTCGATCCCATCCGCTGGAGCTCGAGACCCCACCGCCCGCACCTCTCCTTGCAGCATCGCCTGACCGTCACCAGGGCCGACCTCACTGCTGCCCTTCCCCGAGTGCATCCCGAACCCCGCGCCTCCGTCTTCTGCCCCACGCGGCCCCGTTCTCGTCGACCGCCACCGCGCCTACCTCCTCTCTCGCGCGGGCTCGTGTCCGCCTCTAGCCTCCTCGGCCCGGGCCACTCCACATCCCCTCGCGAGCCTCTGCAGCACGCTCGACCCGCACCTCACCCGCGAGCCTGCCGCTGCTCGCCACCTTCTCCTCCCAGAGCGACCTCGGTCGACCACCAACCCGCATCTCTGCGCCGCTGGAGCTCCTCCACCGGTGTCTTCCATCTGCGCCGTGGCAGTTTCCCTTCTCACTCGATGCTGCGTGTTGTCGCCTCCTCATCTCCAAGCTCATCACCGGCAATCTGTGCCGCCCTCCTCCATCAGCAATCGGTCGTCGGCTCTGCTGTTCCTATTCCCATGCTCGAGTTGCTGCCAGGGCCTATTTTGGGTCTCCTTCTAGTGTCTCATGAGTCCCAGCTCCTAGATGTTTAGGTCCTGGGTCTCGATGCTGCCTGACTAAGTTGGGTCTCCTGTTGTCTCCTCGGCGTGTCCGCGTCGATCGACTAGATCAAGGCCTGCTAGGATATTCGATATCAGTGTTCATAATGTTGGAACCAAGGACGCCAAGATATGCCGATCACCGTACCAAGCGAACAAGTTTGTCACCGACACCCGGCACCCGAACCATAAGGTCGACTACATGACACCGTAGATTCGCACCTTGGATTTGAAGGCCTCTGACAAGGAACTCTACTTGTGATGCCAAGATCTTTGGATGGCCGACGCGAGTAGCCGAACCTGGAAAACCGCACCCGGTGCCTCTCGAAGACCCCGACAAAATCGCCTTCCCGAATGCCATGACCGTGTACCTGAATCCGATGACTGAACCCAAAGACCGACCCCAACCCTGTCGAACCCGAATCAAGATCGCCGATGCCTGACGTGTGACCTAAGGTCCTATATTTTTATAACATGATATTTAATTTGTGAATATCATGCTCGCATTTGTTTGGGGGTTTGTTATTTATTTACCTCATAGTTAAATATGGAGACCATATACGGGCTTTTTTAGTCTTATTTTGGCTCCATTTAAATTTGTGTAGCGAACCGGTGTCATATTTTGCTTTGTTAAGACAATATTTAAATTGCGGGATATCTAAAAAACATGAAGCTATTAATTAATTGTCCGAAACGCGGTTCCGTATCTTCTGCCGTAGTATTAAATAGTACATCCGATATTTCTTCTAGTGCTTTACTTCTTTACGAATTAGGCTGATGAGTTGATGCGAATATCGATCCGATCTTAAGATGAACCTTCGGAGTGTTTCCTAGGTGAGAATTCTCCCCCTTTCTACCTATTTTGCCTTTATAGTTTTATTTCCTCATGTTGATCTATTGCCATATGTGTTGTGATTATATAGATTCCGTACCCCTTTATTTTTTCCTGCAGCCCCTGTATTGCCATGGACACCTCCTATTACCTGTTGTTTGGTAGATAGCCGCCTTGCGAGTCCTAGTTGCTTGCATAGGTGTTGCTTCACGCCGTCGATGTTCCACAGTTGTTGGAGAAATACCTCATGCTTAATGTTGGAGATGATCATGGATTCAATTACTGACGAGTGTTCGACTCGTCAGTGCCCATTGTTATGGACTTGGGTTTTGAAGAAGATGGGGATGCTGAAAGTCATGAGACGGTTAACAGACACGCGGCAAGGGGACACGAGGTTTACCTAGGTTTAGGCCCCCAGAGGGAAAACCCTACTCCTGCTTGTCTGTTCTTGATTACGGCGGAACCGAAAGTTACAGGGGTGCGCAGATGCAATATGGCGTGAGGTGTGTGTATGAGTTGGGAGAGAGAGCCTCCTCGCCGTGCCCTCCTGCCCTTTATATAGATAGGCCAGGTCTCGTGGGTAGGTCGAGTCGGTTACAAGTTAGGGTTTCACCCTTGAATAATCTATCTACTCCGGACCATGTTCTCCAAGGAGTCGAACTTGTACTGGGCTTGGGCCACCCGGAGTGTCCTTGGGAAGCAAGTCTTGTCATGGGCCTTCACTGGGCTGGACCAGGTATACCAATATGAGGCACCCATAGGGTATATCCATGCCAGTAGCCTTCGAGTGTTCAGTCGAATCATAGATTCGATTGGAGACTCTATAGTCTTTCAGGTGCTTCTCATTTGAACCTGTATTTTGAATAAACACGTTAGTTCATAGGGATTGTTGATACGTGTGCCTGACTTAACCGACGGATCAGGGTCAGTTAACTTTCATTGGACAAAACAACACGATCTTCTTCAGATTTGATTCCCCAGACTTGAATCCAGAATGATGCTGGTGAATTCGACTTAGGCCGCGGAGGTCTTACTGGAGTCGAATTCCAGTGTTTTAAGTTATGGACCCAACGTGTCCATTGGGATTTTTCATTGTGCTTGTTGGCATAGAATGTTACTAGCATAGCGCAGTAGGGTGCGTTGCTAGGCCATCAGATGATATCTGTAGGTCTTATCTTTGTGTTGTAGACACATCATCCGAAGGTTTATCATCGCGGAGGTGATTCAGGTGACCAAGGAGACTGGTTCTCACTCATCGTTAGTTTGGGCAAAGTTGCCAAGAAGATTTTTGTTACACGTCATCTGAGTAGTTCATATGGTGGGCGATTAGCTCTCCCTATGGGAGTAGCCCCCGAGTGTTTGTTCGAGTCGTAGAATCGAGTGGAGACTTTTAGTTCTGCAGATGTCATCGCCCCGAGTCCGTAGTGGAGTTGCAGACTCGATGTAAGACTCGGAGATTTCTTTGAGGCATTTTTACCATTGTAGTTTCTCAGGTGCGCGGCCAGTACTCCTGATAGGAGTAGCCCCTGAGTAGTTGGTTGAGTCGTAGACTCGAGTAAGTACTTTTGATCAGTCGAAAGTTTCGAGCCATTGCTGGCTTTGTGTTGATGATGTCATTGCTAACGCATGGTGAGCTCAACCGTCTACGACAGCAAAGACGATGCGAAGGGACGACTGTGGGTCCCACCTTATGACGTGAATTTGACTAGTCACGCGTAACCTGGGCAAAATTTACGGAGCCTCCTCGATTTCCATGCGTAGTGGGCGGTGTGTTTGCGACGGTTCGTGCGACTGTTGACACGTCTAAGGTGCGATGAGAGGCGCATGTTAGGGCTTATGCATCAACGAATCCGCTTCGTCATCCTCATCTTTTTATACTATGGGAAAAAATGGAGGAGTTTTACCATTCTTCATTTGCGTTCATCTTCCACCATTGCTGCCATTTCCTGAGCTCGTGCTTGCGCTGTGCACCAGACATCCTCTGTGTGTTTCCTTCGTATTTTCTCCGCTCCCATCACCGTGCTCGCCGCACCACCACGATGGGCAAGCTGGAGAGGAGCTCCTCCGCTGCAGCGGGCTCGAGCGCCGTTGGCGCCGCCAAGAAGGTCGCCGCTCCAAGCCGCACCACCGTCGGCGGATTGTGGCGTACTGATATGAGGGAGTCGGATTTGCGCAAGCTGCGTGAGTCTGGCCTGATCTCCAAGAACAAGGGCGAAGCCATCCTTCCTGATCAAGAGGTAATCCCACGCCCACCCGAAGGGTTTCAGGTTATGTTCTATGCATTCGTTGTTCGTGATCTTTCTTTGCCTACCCATGAATTTCTTTGTGGGATTCTTTTCCTCTATGGGGTTCAACTTCATCATCTTTCGCCCAATTATCTTCTCCACATCACCTATTTTATCACCCTTTGCGAGTGCTGGCTCGGTATCGAGCCTCACTTCGGCCTCTTTCGGAGACTTCTACTCTATGAAAAGGCAATCTGGCACCAGTGGCGTCTATCCACTGGGTGGGTGCGGGATTTCCATCTGCCCCAATGTCCAGTTCTTCTCCTTCTATATTTGTGAGTCCATCTAGTAGTGACGAAGAAGTGTTTCTACATCCACGACGTCAAGCTAGACGGCCAGCTGTACATGATCCCTCCTTTTGACTCCACCTAGAAGATCATCCGAAAGCGCTCATGGTCAAACAACATCATGGAGGGTGAATCCGATGAGGTGGAGAGGATCTATCAGCCGGTGGAGGCCCTTCAACTGACTCCAGGCAAAGAGGTCAACGGTGTTGATATCATTCGCACCTTCCTCAAGCGTTGGGTGCAGCCTCTCCAAGCGAAGGAGCATCCGATGTTTCCTTACTCTGGCGCCAACGACCCGACGAGAGTTTTGTCGGAGGATATGTCCTCGGCTGACCTCGACGGGGCGCTTCGCCTCTACTGAAGCACAAGGCCGAAGAGGATCTTTCGAGGAAGTCTCTGACTTCCCATTTTCATTCCAAGAAAGCGGTCCCTCAGGTGAAACCTGTAATTGCATGCAATGCTTCTTTGAGTGCTTGTTGTTTGGTATTCTTGACTCATTTCTCCGTTTGTCTTTGACTTGCAGGACTATAAGGTAGCGGGCATGTTGCCGCCTCTACCTGAAAAGTTCGAGGCTGCACCAGATGGTGGGGACAAGAGTCTGAATCCGAGGTCCCCCCTGCTCAGTCGCCAACCACCGAAGCTCCCAAGCAGAGCGAAGGGCTATCTCGAAAGAGGTCCCGGAGCGAGAGTTTGGATGGGGCGACGCCGCCAACGCCGAGGGATCCTGCCTTCCTCGAGCATCATGGCGGGGATGAGGGTACGACCTCCTCTCCCATTGCGGCTGTGCATGTTCGATCCATGGCTCCTCAGCCGCCAGCCAAGAAGAATAAGGAAAAGATGGAGGCTCTTGTCTTCAACTTATCCGACATTCCTTCATAAGTTTTTGATCTTGTATTTTTGTTTGTTGATATGCTAAGTATTAGCTTGATGTTGATTTGGTTCCTCGTATATGTTAGCAAAAATCCTTCGGAAGAGTCCCTCGAGGAGGATCTCAAAGAGATGTACGGGGAGTCGAAGCCTGCTTCGTCATTTCCTAAGATAGTGGCCGACTCCGACGATGATAACTCGAGCTCCCTACGGCAAGGGGATCGTGCGGTCGTTGCTCGGGAGACACAAGGAAAACCTTCGGAGTCTTCAACTGACCACGTAAGTATTCCGTTGTTTCTTGCGAGTGAGCCACCGAGCCTTTTATTCACCAGGTGTGTTGATTCCCTTGAATCCCTTTGTTCGTGACGCCAAGCGCCTAGTCCAGCAGTATCTTGCTTTGGAGGGCGACCTTAAACAACTCCAAGGTGTGTAGGTTTCTTGTGTTCGATTGTGAGTGCTGACATAATATTTCTTGTGTTGATCTTTCTCTGCTCAATGCTGTAGATGAGAAAAACGAGGCCCTCCGCAAGATGAATGCACTCGAAAAGAGTCTCGGCCAAGTAGAGACCAAAGCGAAAGAAGCTGCAGAGGCCCTCAAACACTTGCGAAAGGAAGCTCAAGACCGTGAGCGGCAGCTTGCGGCTGCCATGGCGTTGCGAGAGAAGTCCATGGCGGATAAGCTCATGGCTGCTGCCAAGGCGATATCCGGTAAGCCACCATGTTCCTCTTTAGAGTGTTCTACTTATCAGGTGCGACTCCTTTTGTCTCATCCGAAAATTTTGCCGTTTTCTTGCAGATGTTTATGGCATTATGTTTGATCGTAGCATCCTGGAGCATGGGGATCCCCTGGCAGACGTCGTTGCGGTGATAGAAGATCGCTGCACCACTGCTGTGGGATCGCTCGACAAGGCCAATGACATCCTCACCCTCTTCTATAAGGATATTAACCCGAAGGGCATTGCCCTTGACGACATCAACTCCCACACAGAAGCTCTGACGGTTGATGCTCCTGCAAAGTATAAGCGGGTGTAGAAAGGGGTTGGTGATGCTATGGGGCTGGCAATGGCGGCGGCGTCTAGCACGCAACTGGACCTTCAGCAGATCACATCCAGGATGCCGACGGCAGCGGATGGTACCGAGGTAGCATTTGCTTCCTTCGCCTCTCGCTGCAAGCATTTTGGTCCAAAGCTGATTGACCTGGCCACGTACTCGCTAGAGCAGTAGCGGGTGGCCAAGGCTAGACAGTATGGATCCAAAGCTGCTCCGGATGCTGCCGTCTAGGTCATCTTGTTTTGTAGTTGTAGCCGTATTTTGGCTTTGCCTTTCCCTTGGATTGTAATGCTATATGTTGGACAAGTTTATTGTACCACGTAGTGGTTATGTAAATATAAATTCGCCTTTTGACTGTTGTCGTATTTTAATGTTATGTTGCTTGTACACCCTTTAGGGTCCTTCGAGTGATGAACTAGTGGCTACGCCTCCTCTAGTGTTTGGCGTCCGTCCGCCGCCGAGTGAGGCGTCACAGTTGCCGTTTCTGCATGATCGCATCCGAAGCCTGGACAAGGACGTTCTCAGCATTTGTGGTCATGCGGATGTTTGGAAATCCAAGGCCGAACGAGCCACTGCTAGGGAAGAATTTCTCCTTGAAGAATTTCGGCAGGTTGGCGAGAAACTCCAGTATAAGTCACTCTGAGCCTTTGCCTTTTTGACTGCGCTAGGTGCTTATGTCATCTCACCTGCTGCTTTTGTGTAGTCATGAATCTTCTTCCGAAGCAAGAGAAATAGCATGTTATGATTCGAATGAATTTCTTGACGCAACAAGAGTTGGAGGCCGGCAGCTTTTTCTAGATGGACCGCGACCAAGCAATTGTTCTTGAAGCAGTGCAAGATCGCGTCCATCAAGTGCTTTGGGTGTTGAAGCGAGCAAGGTCATCGCTCACGGCGATCTGGGCCACGATGTTTCCTCTGGATTCGGCTCCCTCCAGCTTCTTAGGTTTTCTTGAAAATTTTCGCGATATAAGCCACATGAAGGAGCTGGTGCGCCATCAGCTGGTGGCGGTGTGAAGGCAGCACTGTCGTTTGTTCGGCTGCATCATCGATATGTCAACCTCGCGGAGATAGCAGCTAGGCCACCTCCTCCTATGGATGGTATGGCGAGGGATATGCGCCCGCATTACATAGCAGTATCACAACATGCTGAGGATATTGTAGATGTGCTCGAGGAGAGGACGAATATCCTGCTCCAGCGTGGTTGAGTCATGTGGCATCCCGCAAAACCACTACTAGAAAATCGCGTTGAATTTGTGCATTGCATCGTCATCATCATGCATTGTTTGCCAAAACTATGTTTGCAAAACCCGTCTTTGTTTTCTAAACGCCCATCTTATTCAAACACCGGAAGCCGGGTCGCCGGACTATTTTTGTTTTGTTGCTGTCGGGTTGCAAACGGCCCAATTAAATTAAATAAAAGTTTTAATTATTTTAGCGGGGGCAGTCGAACGGGCCGTTTCGACCCGAACGACCACCCCCAGATTTTACAAACGGTCCAACCTGCCGCCCCATCTAAATCCTAAACCTACCCAGAAACCTACCCACACCCCCCTGGCCACCTCACCCCCTCCAATCGTTGGCCGCCACCTCACCCTCTCCCTCTCCCCCCTCCAATCCTAAACTGCCACCTGGCCCAACCCACTACCTCTCTCTCCCAACCCACTCACCCAACCGGCCCCACTCCCTCACAGACGCACGCACCTGCCCTGCCCCGCTGCCACTTGGGCCCCACGCTCCCCTGCCCCTCCTGGCCCCGCAGACCCCGGCCCACGCGCCTTCCCTGTGCTTCTTCCCCGTCTGCCCCGCTCCTGCCCCCTCCCCACGCGTCGTCATCCTCCTCCCCCACCTCTGGTCCTGCACGCGCCTCTCCCTCACCGCTGAGCCGCCTCCCTCCCTCCTTCCTCTCTCCGGCGCCGCTGGCCCCGCCGCCGGAGCTGCTGCGCCGCTCCGCCCCTTCCCCTTCTCCCCTGCCGCGTGCGCAGCCGCCGCCGGCGCATAGCCTCGCCTCGCCACCTCCCTCGCCTTCCCCTTCGGCTCGCCCCGCTTCACCCAAGCGCCGCCGCGGCCGCGCTCGCCAGCCTTCTCCCGCCGCTGCTAGCCTGGCCCCCACCTCAGCCGCGCGACGACCTCCGCCGCCTGCGCTCGCCAAGGCCGGCCGCCTCCGCGTTCGCCGACGGCGCCAGCAGGCTCCACCCGCCTCCCGGAGCCGCCCCGCGACGACCCGATCCTGCGCCGCCAACCCTGGTCCCCGCCGCCAGCTCTCCGCACCTCGCCGCCACGCGCCCCCTCCGCCTAGCGCGCGCCGCCGTCCACCCTCACCGTCCGCGTCGCCGGCGACCGCGCCTCGCCCTTGCGCACCTCCGGCCGGCCGCGCGTCGTCGCCTCGCCGCCGGTGCCGCGCAAGTCGCCCCGACGACCCCGCTGCTCCCCCTCCGGCCCATGTCGCCTCCGACCACCAAGTCCGGCCTCCGCCCGCCTCTCCCCGGCTCTGCGTCCCCGCTGCGGAGCTCGCCGGCGCGCGACCCCCACCTCTGCCGCCAGCCATCCTCCGCTCGGGCGACGGCGCCGCACCTCTGCCCTGGTGTTGTGACCCTGTGGCCACCAAGTGCGGCTCTGCATGCCAAGTCTGACGCGGGCAAATCAAGTTGCAGCCACAAGACCATCAACCCCGATCCAAGTTCCACCTTCGATGCAACCCCGACTCTGACACAAGTTCACCTTCGGCCAACGACGTGGGGACGACAAGAGATATTAGAAGATGTCCTGAAGCCCGAAACACAAGAACACCAACAGAGAGCAGATGTCCGAGGTCCTGGACCCGCAAGACCATCGACGCGTACCCCAAGATCTCCTTCTCGAACCCCGGAACGCCGAGTACTTCGCCCCGGATCCGAAGACCCCGGTACCCGATCCACGCAAGTTCGCCGGCGACGACAAGATCGGCACCGACAAGTGAAGTCCGAAACACCAAGCCCTTCTTCCCGGAACGCAAGATCTGCCCCGCTACCGAGAACGAGAGAACGATCCCGGAATCCGAGAACGATCCCGCCGAGCCCGAACCGTCGAACCCTGGACCCCGAACCCCGGAACCCCAAGATCGTCGAACCCCCTCTGATGTGTGACCCCTTTTCCTCGAACCCTATTTTATAACATAATAACAACTTGTTGCATATTAAATGTTCATGCATGCATATTTGTCATGTGGTTTGGGGGCCTTATGCCGATTCACCTAATAATTAAATATGGGGCCCATATGCGGGCAAATCTAGCCTTATATTGGCCTCATTTAAACTTGAGAAGCGAACCCGTATCATCTTTTAGCCATGTTATAATACAACATTTAATATGCGGGGTAGCTAAATAACTTGAACCACCTAATTAATGTCGGGACCCCGGTTCCGCTTAATCTTGACCTAATTGCATCGCGCCTTTGCCATGTCATACATCATACATGCATCATGCCGATCTTCTGCCGTGTATTAAATATTGCATCCGGTGTTTATTCTAGTGTTTTGCTTCTTCGCGGATAAGGCCGTTGAGTTGATGTGAGCTTCGCCCCGATCCTCGGTGGAACCTTCGACAATGTTTTCAGGCGAGCATCTCCCCCTTTCTACCTATCTTACTTTTATAGTCTTTATTCCCTCCGGTTGATCTATTGCTATCTGTGTTACGATGCTTTAGTTTCCGTACCTGTGATATACCGTGCAGCCCTATATTGCCTTGGACACATCCTATTACCTGTTGTTTGGTAGATAGTTGGACTTGCGCGTCGTAGTTGCTTGCTCAAGTGCTGATGTGTGTCGTCATATGCCACAGTTGCTGATGCTTTGCCGCATGTTGATGTTGGAGATGATTCTAGCTTTACTTATCGTCACTTTAATTTCTGTTTAACAACTAAAATTGAAATAAGCAGAGGCATCGGTGGGTGATAGATAATATCTGGTTTCCGAACGCCCACTTGTGTCCCGTAAGACCCCGAGTACTTGATACCTGTTCCTTGATTTATCGCGCTATCCACATATGGGGAGTATGGGCCCCCCTTAGCCAGAGCTTGATTCCGTCTTATTTCTTGGGGCCACAAACTAGTTTGGGGCTTTATTACTATCCTGTACTTATGCCATGTTTTACTGCTTTATTTACGATTGTGCGAGGAGCACACTGTACTGTTTAGGAGCGGGACACGATTCCGCGGTGTCGACAAGCCCAGCCACACTTTCGGGTTCCCAGTCATTCACAGCCGTCCACCCAAACCTTGAGGCCATCTCGGAGCTTGCTTACTCCGTTGCGGGTTCTACTTAAGGGGTGGCCCCCTGAAATATTTCTGAATCTTGTGATTGCTCTGTCGTGAGACCTCGTTGGGTTTTGATTTGGTTTTTCCGAGGTTGATCGTGTGTGTGTTGCTATTTGTGCACCCCGGCCGGGTTAAAACTTTCTGAAAGCCGTGTCCGCGGTTATGGACGACTTGGAGCACAGTATCTCGACCATAGACAAGCATAACTAAAGTTTACTGTTATAAATTTGACTTTATAATGACTAGTAATCAGCTTCACTATAACGGAATGTCTAATTAATACTGCCCACAATTGCTTGTTTGGGTCGTCGCCAGCGACCATCGTACCTGACTAGTAAGTATTGCAACTACAACGAAATGGCTGAATAAAAGTACCAACAACTGCTGGGTTTCGGGATTGTATCATGCTATCTGTATCTGATTAGTAATTGCTGCAACTACAACGGAATGGTCAACTAAAAGTGCCCACTGCCTACGTTATCAGGATGATTATCTACATCTGACTAGTAATCGCTGCAACGATAACTGAATAAATAAAACTGCCAACTGTGTGAGTTCCTCGGTTGACTTCCTCGTTTGGTCTCGAGGGGGAAACACCAGGATGGGTTTGTTTGGTGTTAGCTTCAGGTTGGATCCGGTTAGGTCATTCTTATCCCTCTCGGATATCCGCCAGTTGTATCGAGTCTCTATAGGTTGTTTAGTGCATGCTGCCGCTGCCGCTCAGTCCACCACACCTGTGTAGGCGAGGACCGCCGAATTCTAGCCTCGCCGTGTACTGGCCTCAGTACTGACGCTCCTTTCTTTTTCCTTTGCCCTTTGTCGGCACCCCTTTTGTTTAAGCAGGTTTGAGATCGACGTCGTTAGCAGGGTTACCCTTCCGGCTTGGCCTGGGCAGGGTTATGGACGCCATTGGTTATTCTTCAGGGCTCTTAGCCCCATTTGCATCTTGTCCGTAGCTGGACGCTATATCGTTTTAAAGGTGATTTGAATCTTTGTACCGTATATCTGTATTCTTGACTCTTTGAGTCGCTGTTGTATATATCTGTTCTGTGGGTCCCATCGAGGACTGTTGTGTAATGTTATTACTTCGTTTTCCACCCGCACGAAAGTGCCTGGTGGGCACCTTTGAATCGTTTCTATGCGGGTTTGGCGAATTTTGCTAAAACTTGCATAGGTCCGATTCTGAGGGTGTTACAAGTCATGTAAGTAAAAAAGAAACAATGTAAAGTCTGTATATTGTTGAGTGGGATTTGATTCCCTTGTAAAATTGTATGTATTGGCACATAGTGCATTGTTTGATTATAGAATGTGCATGTCCTTTTCATTAGCCTGACGTGGTCAGCTACTCAGGTTATATGCGTTATTGTCAATCGACGGGGTCGTAAGGTGAGGCGAAGCCCCCGAGCGTGTTTGAGCGTTAAAAATGTAGAGGAAAAGATTTTGAGCCAAGAAACTTAGATTTTATTCATCGTAATGCAGAAGGTACAGTATTTGCCTGAGTAGCGTGGCTGAATAGCCTTGTTGAAAGTAAAAGACAACTAAGGGTAAAAGTGTCGCAATTGTGCGACGTTCCAGGGATTGGAGTATTCGACTCCTGACTCGACCTCCTTTAGGCGGTAGGCGCCACCTGGGATGACTTCAGCTACTACGTAGGGTCCCTCCGAGGGTGATTCGAGCTTCAGGTGCCCTTTCTGCTTGAGTCACATAACGAGGTCTCCTTTGGTGAAGGACCTGGGGTGCAGCCAACGGTTGTGGTAGTTGCAGAGGCTTTTCTGATACACCGTTGATCATGCCGCGGCGATGTCACGAGCTTCGTCTAGTGTGTCGATGACGTCTTCGAGTGCGGCCGATGATTCGGTGTAACACCCCTAGTTTTAATAAATGCAATTAGGATTTGATTGCGTATTCATGAGCATCATGTAATCCTACTAAGATAAAATTCAAACCAAGAATAAAACCCTAACCCTAATTTTCTTCTTCCTCTCAAATGCTTTCAAATGGCTTTTGAATATTTATGAAATAACAAAATGTTTGGAGCCCAAATAGTATAAAGGGACCCCTAATTTTTCAGATATCTTACAAAGCCTCTTGTGTTTTGGAAATATACAAAACATATTTGAATTTTAAATACCAAATAAAAAATAGAAAATAGGAAAAAGAAAAAAGTTCTCTGAATAAAAATCTGTTTCTAAGACTAACTAGGCCGCAGCCCATCTCCCTTCTCTCATCTCTCCCGCCCAGCACTGCAGCAACCCTTCTTCTCTCTTCCTTTGCCGCAGCCCACCCCCGGGCCAATTGCAGCCCGACACGGTCCGGTACCGTTTTGCCTCCTGTCACATTCGTCGTCTTCGACGCCAACGACGGAGCAGCTGCGTGGCGCCGCCGCCGTTGTCCGCCACGCCAGGGTACTCGCCCGCATCACGATTCATGCTACCGACGTCGTCGCCGTCTACCAGAACACCTAAACTACCGAGATGAACCCTAGTTTTCCTTCCTCCTCATTTTTCCTCTCTAGTCGAACCCTAGCTCGCTGGACTTTGCCATCTCTGTCGTCTTTGGCCACCCTAGGCCTATCCAAAGCCACCATTGGAATCGCCTTCGTCTCCTTGTTCTTTCCCGCCAAGATTCGCAAGTTGGTGCGCTCTCAATCGATTGAATCGATACCTTCGGCCGCTGCCAGTCACTGTCGCTCGCCGTCGAACTGTGCTCCGCCTCGCCTCGCCACCGGCCTATACACGCTCCTGGTGAGTTCCTGCGTTGCTTGGACCTCTCAGATCCACTGTGCCCTTGTTGTATCATTGCAGCCACGAGCATCTGCAAGATCCACCGCCGCCCGTCGTCGGAGAGGTCGCTCCGGTGACCAATCCTAGGCGGCGCCGCTGCCTTTTGACTCAGCGCACTCGCGCGAGTCCAGCGCGCCTAGCCCCGCAGCCTGTAACACCCTCAGAATCGGACCTATGCAAGTTTGAGCAAAATTCGCCAAACCCGCATAGAAACGATTCAAAGGTGCCCACCAGGCACTTTCGTGCGGGTGGAAAACGAAGTAATAACATTACACAACAGTCCTCGATGGGACCCACAGAACAGATATATATATCAGCGACTCCAAGAGTCAAGAATACAGATATAATATACAAAGATCCAAATCACCTTGAAAACGATATAGCGTCCAGCTACGGACAAGATGCAAATGGGGCTAAGAGCCCTGAAGAATAACCAATGGCGTCCATAACCCTGCCCAGGCCAAGCCGGAAGGGTAACCCTGCTAACGGCGTCGATCTCAAAACCTGCTTAAACAAAAGGGGGCCGACAAAGGCAAAGGAAAAAGAGGAGCGTCAGTACTGAGGCCAGTACACGGCGAGGCTAGAATTCGGCGGTCCTCGCCTACATAGGTATGGTGGACTGAGCGGCAGCGGCAGCATGCACTAAACAAACTATAGAGACTCGATACATCTGGCGTCAATCAGAGAGGGGTAAGAATGACCTAATCGGAACCAAGCTGATCCTATCACCAATCAAACCCATCCTGGCGTTTCCCCCTCGACTCCGATCGAGGAAGTCAACCGAGGAACTCACACAGTTGGCATTTTTATTTATTCAGTTATAGTTGCGGCTCCTTACTAGTCAGGTTTAAATAATCGTCCTGAATAAAGTAGGCAGTGGACACTTTTAATTAACCATTCCGTTGTAGTTGCAACAATTACTAATCATATACAGATGACATGAGATATACCCAAAACCCAGCAGTTGTTGGTACTTTTATTCAGCCATTCCGTTGTAGTTGTCATACTTACTAGTCAGGTACAATGGTCGCAAGTGACAATCCAAACAAGCAATTGTGGGCAGTATTAATTAGCCATTCCATTATAGTGAAGCTGATTACTAGTCATTATAAAGTCAAATTTATAGCAATAAACTTTAGTTATGCTTGTCTATGATCGAGATACTGTGCTCCAAGTCGTCCATAACCGCGGACACGGCTTTCAAAAAGTTTTAACCCGGCCGGGGTGCACAAATAGCAACACACACACGATCAACCTCGGAAAAACCAAATCAAAACCCAACGAGGTCTCACGACAGAGCAATCACAAGATTCAGAAATATTTCAGGGGGCCACCCCATTAAGCTACCCGCAACGAAGTAAGCTAGCTCCGAGACGGACTCAAGGTCTGCGTCGATGGCTGTAAACGACAGCAGATCCCCAATCGGGGACTGTCGATACCGCGAAAACATCCCGCTTCCAAAACAGTACAGTGTGCAGTACCTCGCACAATAGTAAATAAAGCAGTAAAACATGGCATAAGTACAGGATAGTAATAAAGCCCCAAACTAGTTTGTGGCCCCAAGAAATAAGACGGAATCAAGCTCTGGCTAGGGGGGGCCCATACTCCCCATATGTGGATAGCGCGATAAATCAAGGAACAGGTATCAAGTACTCGGGGTCTTACGGGACACAAGTGGGCGTTCGGAAACCAAATATTATCTATCACCCACCGATGCCTCTGCTTATTTCAATTTTAGTTGTTAAACAGAAATTAAAGTGACGATAAGTAAAACTATGATCATCTCCATCAGCAACATACGGCAATACATCAACAACTGTGGCACTTGACAACACGCGACAGCACTTGAGCAAGCGACTACGACGCGCAGGTCTAACTATCTACCAAACAACAGGTAATAGGATGTGTCCAAGGCAATATAGGGCTGCACGGTATATCACAGGTACGGAAACTAAAGCATCGCAACACAGATAGCAATAGATCAACAGGAGGGAAGTAAATACTATAAAAGTAAGATAGGTAGAAAGGGGAAGATGCTCGCCTGAAAACATGGTTGAAGGGTTCATCCGAAGATCGGGGCGAAGCTCACATCAACTCAACGGCCTTATCCGCGAAGAAGCAAAACACTAGAAGGAACACCGGATGCAATATTCAATACACGGCAGAAGATCGGCATGATGCATGTATGAGGTATGACATGGCAAAGGTGCGATACGATTAGGTCAATATTAAGTGGACTCGGGGTCCCGACATTAATTAGGTGGTTCATGTGATTTAGCTACCCCGCATATTAAATGTTGCTTTAACATGGCAAAGAGATAGCACCGGTTCGCTACACCAATTTAAATGAGGCCGATATGAGACTAGATTTGCCCGCATATGGGCCCCATATTTAATTATTAGGTGAATTGGCATAAGGCCCCCAAACCACATGATAAGATGCATGCATGAACAATTCAATATGCAATCAAGTTATTATTATGTTATAAAATGGGGTTTCGGGAAGGGGTTCACACATGAAGGGTCTCGACGATCTTGGGGTTCCGGGATTCGGGGTTCGACAGGGGCCAGGGTCCGGTCTCGGGGTCCAGGGTTCGACGGGATCGACGAGGTTCGACGGAAGCGTTCTCGGATTCCGGGGTCGTTCTCGGTATCGGGGCAGATCTTGTCGCATCGGGGTCTCGATGTCCGGGGAGCAGATCTTGGGTCAGTGCCGGGACGCATCGGGTCCGTCTTGGTCGGTGCCGTTCTCAGTCATCGCGAAGGTCTTGCCGGTTCCACGGGGTCGGTCTTGCCGTGGCGAGGGTCTTGTTGGGTCCGCGCCATCGCGTCGGTCTCGGCATCGGGGGCGTCGGGTCATGGCGTCTGTGGGGGAGTACTTGTCGCATCCGTGTCGGCGAACTTGGTGTTCCGGGGAAGTTCTCGGGGTTCCGGCGGTAGATCTTGTCGAGTTCACTGCAACGGCCTCATTGTTCCGAGGACGACCTTGGCGATTATTCGGATCCGGCAACGGGGTTTTCGATGACGAACTTGTCGAGGTGAACTTGGGGCTTCCCATGTGGCGGTCTTAACGTGGCCCTACAGCACGGTGCAGAGGCCGGTCCTCCGAGGCCAAGGTGAAGCTCCCAGGCGGTGGCGAGTTGGTTGGGAGGCTCAGCGGACGAGGTGGTCAGACGCGGGGCGGGCTCGGGGCCGCGGGCACGGGGTGGAGCAGGCGGGCTGGAGGTGGCCTGGCCGGAGCGGGCCCGCGAGCGCGGCGGGGCGCGGAGACGGGATGGCGAGGACGCGCGCTCGCCGGAAAGGACCAGGGGCAGAGCCGTGTCGGGCCGAGGGAGCCCGCGGGCGGCACAGACGGCGCACAACGGGGCTCTGGCGGCTCAGCGGAGAGGAGGCCGGAGGTCGGGGTCGCTGCGGGGCGGGGCACGGCGGCAGCGCGTGCTGGCGGCGAGCGCCGCGCCGGGCGTGCGCACGGCCGGGGCGGAGGGGAGGTCCCCAGGGCGGCAGGAACGCGGCGGCGGGGAGCGGTGGGTCGGTGCGGGGTGGTCGTCGCTGGTGCGGGGTGCGGGGTGCGGCCGGGCTCGAGGAGGCGGCGGCGCGGGGCGAAGCGGCGACCACGGGCGGCGGGGTGAGGTGGTCCGGCGGCGGAGGTCCGTCGAGGCGGGTGGTCGCCGGAGGGGCGACGCGGAACGGGAAGGAGCGGCGCCGGCGGGGATGGTCGCTGGGGAAGAAGGGGGCGGGGCACGCGGGCGTGAGGCGGTGCGGGGCGAGGCCGGGCCGGCGAGGCGCCGCGGCCGGAGAGGGAGCACGTCGGGCAGGGAGAGCTGGGGGGAGGGGAGGCGCGCGGAGGAGAGGGAGGTCCGGGGCGGCGGCGCTGCGGGCGATGCGGAGCTCGGGGGGCGGGGTGGGCGAGCAGGGGGCGGTGGGTCGGTGCGGCGAGCGCGGGTTGGAGGTTGAAGAGGAACAGGGAGGGAGGAGAGAACGTGGGATGGGCGCGTCGGTGGGTCCGGGGGACAGGGCGGGCCCAGGTTGCAGGCGGGGAGTGGACTGGGGCATGGGTGGGGCTGGTGTGCGTGTGGGGCCCAGGCGGCAGGGGCGCTGGGCGCGCGTGTGTGTTTGTGTGGGTGCAGGAGAGAGAGTGGGGGGAAAAGGGAGAGAGGGTTGAGCCAAGTGGCGGCTCCTGGTTGGCTAGGGGGAAGGGGTGTGCTGAGGTGGCATGCTCTGATAGGTAGGAGTGATGTGGAGGCTGGGGTGGGTGTAGAACTGGGTAGCTCTAGGATTTAGAGGGCCGGGCTAGTTGGACCGATTAATTCCTGAGGTGGTCGATCGGGTCAATCGGCCCGTTCGACTGCCCCTATTAAAATAATTTATATTTTTATTTAATTTAATTGGACCATTTGCAAACCGATAGCAACAAAACAAAAATACTCCGGAGCCCCGGGGTTTGGCGTTTGAATAAAGATGAGGCGTTGGGAAAATAAAACGGGGCTTGCGACACTAGTTTTATGCAAACAACGCATGATGATGACGATGCAATGCACAAATTCAACGCGATTTTCTAGTAGTGGTTTTGCGGGATGCCACAATTCGACACCACTAACAATGGATCTCGCCCTCGAGATCCGCCTCATGGTACCGGAAAGAAGGCCGTCGGTCTGATCCTTCGCGCTTCGTGTAGATCCTCGCGACACCACTAACGAGGGTTCCTTCTTTATCTTGAAAACGGCGACACCACCAACAAAGGGTCGTTGCTCCTGATCGTCGAGAGAACACTCCGGGGAAACAAAGGACGAAGTTGAAGGTAAGGCCACCTCTAACTTCCATGGATAGAGTAAAACTGCTGGATCCACTGATTCGACGTACAAGAGCGAATGATAAGAGCAGTGGTAGGGTAGCTACTCCATCCCGCACTCAAACCATTACTCTGCACACGAATAAGCGGATTAAGCATCCAACTCTCGGAATTAGACTGAAGATCTTCTTAGATGGTATCCGGAACAAAGGAATGTTGCCAGCAGAAATCGTATGAAAGACACAACGATTAGGTTCCGCGATGGTTCCATTGGCATGAACAACACATGCTCAAGGTTAACCTCAACTTCACCAAAGCTCGTCCCTCTCATATGTTTTTCAACGACACTGATATCCGGCAAGGAACACAGATGGATAAAGATCTCAAGAACAAAAGATCGGAGGAAGGGTACAACAGACAAGTTGCAGATTGATGATCGTAACACCTCCGTTACAAAAGGGAGAAAGCGAAGCCCTGAAGGTACGACGGAAACCCAACCACGAGAATTCCTAGACTCGAAGAGAGATAAGAGAGCAGATTCAAAACACGTCGAGATAAGAGGAGAATAGCAGAGGGGTAAGGAGTAAAATCAGACCTAATCAGAACTATCCAACCGATTTTCAAAAATAGTTTTGACACTCTACTTCGGCCGTTAGCTAGGTTATCCTACAGGCTGGACTTGTGGGGTATCGCAACTGCCGAGCTCTGATACCACTCTGTAACACCCTCAGAATCGGACCTATGCAAGTTTGAGCAAAATTCGCCAAACCCGCATAGAAACGATTCAAAGGTGCCCACCAGGCACTTTCGTGCGGGTGGAAAACGAAGTAATAACATTACACAACAGTCCTCGATGGGACCCACAGAACAGATATATATATCAGCGACTCCAAGAGTCAAGAATACAGATATAATATACAAAGATCCAAATCACCTTGAAAACGATATAGCGTCCAGCTACGGACAAGATGCAAATGGGGCTAAGAGCCCTGAAGAATAACCAATGGCGTCCATAACCCTGCCCAGGCCAAGCCGGAAGGGTAACCCTACTAACGGCGTCGATCTCAAAACCTGCTTAAACAAAAGGGGGCCGACAAAGGCAAAGGAAAAAGAGGAGCGTCAGTACTGAGGCCAGTACACGGCGAGGCTAGAATTCGGCGGTCCTCGCCTACATAGGTATGGTGGACTGAGCGGCAGCGGCAGCATGCACTAAACAAACTATAGAGACTCGATACATCTGGCGTCAATCAGAGAGGGGTAAGAATGACCTAATCGGAACCAAGCTGATCCTATCACCAATCAAACCCATCCTGGCGTTTCCCCCTCGACTCCGATCGAGGAAGTCAACCGAGGAACTCACACAGTTGGCATTTTTATTTATTCAGTTATAGTTGCGGCTCCTTACAAGTCAGGTTTAAATAATCGTCCTGAATAAAGTAGGCAGTGGACACTTTTAATTAACCATTCCGTTGTAGTTGCAACAATTACTAATCATATACAGATGACATGAGATATACCCAAAACCCAGCAGTTGTTGGTACTTTTATTCAGCCATTCCGTTGTAGTTGTCATACTTACTAGTCAGGTACAATGGTCGCAAGCGACAATCCAAACAAGCAATTGTGGGCAGTATTAATTAGCCATTCCATTATAGTGAAGCTGATTACTAGTCATTATAAAGTCAAATTTATAGCAATAAACTTTAGTTATGCTTGTCTATGATCGAGATACTGTGCTCCAAGTCGTCCATAACCGCGGACACGGCTTTCAGAAAGTTTTAACCCGGCCGGGGTGCACAAATAGCAACACACACACGATCAACCTCGGAAAAACCAAATCAAAACCCAACGAGGTCTCACGACAGAGCAATCACAAGATTCAGAAATATTTCAGGGGGCCACCCCATTAAGCTACCCGCAACGAAGTAAGCTAGCTCCGAGACGGACTCAAGGTCTGCGTCGATGGCTGTAAACGACAGCAGATCCCCAATCGGGGACTGTCGATACCGCGAAAACATCCCGCTTCCAAAACAGTACAGTGTGCAGTACCTCGCACAATAGTAAATAAAGCAGTAAAACATGGCATAAGTACAGGATAGTAATAAAGCCCCAAACTAGTTTGTGGCCCCAAGAAATAAGACGGAATCAAGCTCTGGCTAGGGGGGGCCCATACTCCCCATATGTGGATAGCGCGATAAATCAAGGAACAGGTATCAAGTACTCGGGGTCTTACGGGACACAAGTGGGCGTTCGGAAACCAAATATTATCTATCACCCACCGATGCCTCTGCTTATTTCAATTTTAGTTGTTAAACAGAAATTAAAGTGACGATAAGTAAAACTATGATCATCTCCATCAGCAACATACGGCAATACATCAACAACTGTGGCACTTGACAACACGCGACAGCACTTGAGCAAGCGACTACGACGCGCAGGTCTAACTATCTACCAAACAACAGGTAATAGGATGTGTCCAAGGCAATATAGGGCTGCACGGTATATCACAGGTACGGAAACTAAAGCATCGCAACACAGATAGCAATAGATCAACAGGAGGGAAGTAAATACTATAAAAGTAAGATAGGTAGAAAGGGGAAGATGCTCGCCTGAAAACATGGTTGAAGGGTTCATCCGAAGATCGGGGCGAAGCTCACATCAACTCAACGGCCTTATCCGCGAAGAAGCAAAACACTAGAAGGAACACCGGATGCAATATTCAATACACGGCAGAAGATCGGCATGATGCATGTATGAGGTATGACATGGCAAAGGTGCGATGCGATTAGGTCAATATTAAGTGGACTCGGGGTCCCGACATTAATTAGGTGGTTCATGTGATTTAGCTACCCCGCATATTAAATGTTGCTTTAACATGGCAAAGAGATAGCACCGGTTCGCTACACCAATTTAAATGAGGCCGATATGAGACTAGATTTGCCCGCATATGGGCCCCATATTTAATTATTAGGTGAATCGGCATAAGGCCCCCAAACCACATGATAAGATGCATGCATGAACAATTCAATATGCAATCAAGTAATTATTATGTTATAAAATGGGGTTTCGGGAAGGGGTTCACACATGAAGGGTCTCGACGATCTTGGGGTTCCGGGATTCGGGGTTCGACAGGGGCCAGGGTCCGGTCTCGGGGTCCAGGGTTCGACGGGATCGACGAGGTTCGACGGAAGCGTTCTCGGATTCCGGGGTCGTTCTCGGTATCGGGACAGATCTTGTCGCATCGGGGTCTCGATGTCCGGGGAGCAGATCTTGGGTCAGTGCCGGGACGCATCGGGTCCGTCTTGGTCGGTGCCGTTCTCAGTCATCGCGAAGGTCTTGCCGGTTCCACGGGGTCGGTCTTGCCGTGGCGAGGGTCTTGTTGGGTCCGCGCCATCGCGTCGGTCTCGGCATCGGGGGCGTCGGGTCATGGCGTCTGTGGGGGAGTACTTGTCGCATCCGTGTCGGCGAACTTGGTGTTCCGGGGAAGTTCTCGGGGTTCCGGCGGTAGATCTTGTCGAGTTCACTGCAACGGCCTCATTGTTCCGAGGACGACCTTGGCGATTATTCGGATCCGGCAACGGGGTTTTCGATGACGAACTTGTCGAGGTGAACTTGGGGCTTCCCATGTGGCGGTCTTAACGTGGCCCTACAGCACGGTGCAGAGGCCGGTCCTCCGAGGCCAAGGTGAAGCTCCCAGGCGGTGGCGAGTTGGTTGGGCGGCTCAGCGGACGAGGTGGTCAGACGCGGGGCGGGCTCGGGGCCGCGGGCACGGGGTGGAGCAGGCGGGCCGGAGGTGGCCTGGCCGGAGCGGGCCCGCGAGCGCGGCGGGGCGCGGAGACGGGATGGCGAGGACGCGCGCTCGCCGGAAAGGACCAGGGGCAGAGCCGTGTTGGGCCGAGGGAGCCCGCGGGCGGCACAGACGGCGCACAGCGGGGCTCTGGCGGCTCAGCGGAGAGGAGGCCGGAGGTCGGGGTCGCTGCGGGGCGGGGCACGGCGGCAGCGCGTGCTGGCGGCGAGCGCCGCGCCGGGCGCGCGCACGGCTGGGGCGGAGGGGAGGTCCCCAGGGCGGCAGGAACGCGGCGGCGGGGAGCGGTGGGTCGGTGCGGGGTGGTCGTCGCTGGTGCGGGGTGCGGGGTGCGGCCGGGCTCGAGGAGGCGGCGACGCGGGGCGAAGCGGCGACCACGGGCGGCGGGGTGAGGTGGTCCGGCGGCGGAGGTCCGTCGAGGCGGGTGGTCGCCGGAGGGGCGACGCGGAACGGGAAGGAGCGGCGCCGGCGGGGATGGTCGCTGGGGAAGAAGGGGGCGGGGCACGCGGGCGTGAGGCGGTGCGGGGCGAGGCCGGGCCGGCGAGGCGCCGCGACCGGAGAGGGAGCACGTCGGGCAGGGAGAGCTGGGGGAGGGGAGGCGCGCGGAGGAGAGGGAGGTCCGGGGCGGCGGCGCTGCGGGCGATGCGGAGCTCGGGGGCGGGGTGGGCGAGCAGGGGGCGGTGGGTCGGTGCGGCGAGCGCGGGTTCGAGGTTGAAGAGGAACAGGGCGGGAGGAGAGAACGTGGGATGGGCGCGTCGGTGGGTCCGGGGGACAGGGCGGGCCCAGGTTGCAGGCGGGGAGTGGACTGGGGCGTGGGTGGGGCTGGTGTGCGTGTGGGGCCCAGGCGGCAGGGGCGCTGGGCGCGCGTGTGTGTTTGTGTGGGTGCAGGAGAGAGAGTGGGGGGAAAAGGGAGAGAGGGTTGAGCCAAGTGGCGGCTCCTGGTTGGCTAGGGGGAAGGGGTGTGCTGAGGTGGCATGCTCTGATAGGTAGGAGTGATGTGGAGGCTGGGGTGGGTGTAGAACTGGGTAGCTCTAGGATTTAGAGGGCCAGGCTAGTTGGACCGATTAATTCCTGGGGTGGTCGATCGGGTCAATCGGCCCGTTCGACTGCCCCTATTAAAATAATTTATATTTTTATTTAATTTAATTGGACCATTTGCAAACCGATAGCAACAAAACAAAAATACTCCGGAGCCCCGGGGTTTGGCGTTTGAATAAAGATGAGGCGTTGGGAAAATAAAACGGGGCTTGCGACACTAGTTTTATGCAAACAACGCATGATGATGACGATGCAATGCACAAATTCAACGCGATTTTCTAGTAGTGGTTTTGCGGGATGCCACACAGCCCCGCGGCGTCTCCAGCGCCAGCCCCGTGCTCGACCTGGGAGGAGCTCCATGGCTGATGTCAGCATGGCGTCGGCGTGGTACAATAATCCTTTTCCTTTTGTTTTTTTAGTAAATCAATTTCTATATTTTTTTCAGTAAATAACAAATACCTAACATGTGGGCCCCGCTGTAAGTCAGATAAATATTTTTAGAAATGTTCTCTGATTAATAAAAATGTAAAAGTAATTCTAAAATGTAAATAATTTTATAATATTCCAAAAATGAATTAAAAATGGAGAAATTCATAACTAATTCATTTTAAATTAGAAAAATACAAATAATATATCAAAATGATCAGAAAAATGAGTTCTACCTAATTACACTATAATCATGCATTGATCAACAAATTCAATGACAAGTTTAATTAGAAGAACAAACCAACACCTTTCATATACATCCGGAGTTTTTCCGAATTAGGGTTTATACCCCTCGGAACCCCGATTAAATTGTCAAGCATGCCTTAGGGGTTTATTCAATGCAATTTACCCTGTCATATCTTCATCCTTGCTTGAGCGTTGCATCGATGCCATGTGTTGATTGTTTCCATCTCTTTTCGGTGTTTGGTTCATTCCGATAGAATATGATATCGATATGGAAGACCGAGGTCAACACCGTCGAAGCTCGAAGACCAATACTTGATCAACTATAATCAGGTCAAGTACCAGGTGTCCGAAGCTCTGCTATCTGGATATCAACAGCAAAGGCAAGCGAAGCCCCACACATGATATAATCCTATGTTTTCAAGCATTTCAATTCTTGCCATGTGCATACGATTCCAAAGTCTTTTATCGATAGATGGAGTAATCCTATCTGATGCATGTTACCTTTGAATCCTATACTCCCTCATCCACTGTTCCTAGCATAACTAGGGTTTGGCTTGTGAAGCATTGCTAGAGTTGTTATCTCTGTTGTTCTTAGCCATGCTTAGTTGTTATCACTGATCCATCCGGTTGATGAGTCAGAGCTGCGAATGAACCTAGTATGATAGGATGTCGTGGTATGATCAGAGATGAAAGTTAAACATGCTAAGGCTTGTATGGGAGGCCACGGTGGGTTGTGGCTTTTGCAGTCCCATACTTGCCACTACTAGGACCTAAGTTCTTGCCTATGGTCCAAGATGAGCGTACAGCCACACGGGGGCCTGGAAAACCCCTCGGCCAACTAACTTGCCGAGTAGATTCCATGAGTCACATAGGTCGGGCTTTCCATTCGACATATGCATTCTGGTTCTTCTCGAAGGAGGTGAATTCATAACGGGTAGGTAAGCGTGGCCGGGAACAAGAGATGCCCAGCATCCGTAATCTTGAACCCTGTGCACATCATTAGGGACCGGCTTCGGGACTCGACCCGTTACGGTGGCATATCCCTAGTGTGTGACTCATGGTCTCGGCAAAAGCAAGGTAAAGGTCGTGGTCAACCACTCTCTGCCGGCCTTCCCAGGAAGAGGGCTAATGTTAAGTGGCATTAAGAATCGGTTGGTACGTGTGGGTAAAGTTGTACACCCCTGCAGGGTTAAATCTTTTCGAAAAAGCCGTGTCCACGGTTATGGACGACTTGGAGACCAGATTCTAAGATCATAGAAAACTTTAACCTAATCATAAAACTAGGCAAGGTGAGTAATGTGTGCTTAAGGATGCTTCCTCATGGGTACGAGGGGGTGATCCTAGGTAGGTTCAGCTGATGATGATTCGGTGGATATCAAAATATGATAAAGATAGAGATACCACTCTCTTATCTCCTTTTAAAATATTTTGGTTAGTTGAGATTCTTGTCCCTCTTGTTTTACAAAAGCAAAGATGGATTTATGCAAAATAACTCCACTAGCCATAAGTCTTGCGGAGTACACCCTATACTCACCCTTGCTTCGTTGATACTTTTGTAGCAGAGTAAGTGTTACCATAGAAGATGAGTTCTTCACGGCATCTACATCGACGAGTAGTTTGGAGTTCCCAGCCGGCAGTCTAGGATCTATGGATTGGACGTCATCATTATGATTCAGGCCTCTTAGGCCATTTGCTAAGTTTGCTATACTTAATAGCATAATTTGCCTTCCGTTGTTTTATGTTTGTGGTCAGTGACCTCTGCTTGTAATATTTTGGTTCTTTGCTCAGTTATGAGCTCATTGTAATAATTTTTGTGTCGCAGGGTCACTGTTGTGTTATCAATTCTCTCTTTTACACTTTCAAGATTATGGTTAGGCTTATATCAGACAGAGGTCTGGGATTTGTCTAGCCCTAATCCCGGGGGTGTCACAGGTTTTGGTATCAGAGCAGTACTGATTGTAGGAAACCCTTTCTATTGGTCGATGTTGAGTCTAGTGCTTGTGAAAACTAATTTCAAAGATGAAAACTATGTGTGAAAACCCTTGTATGCTTCTTTTTATCCTTATCCAGTTTCGCTCTAACTCTGGGTTATCGTATTTTGTGTTGATTTGGAAAAGTTTTGCTATCTCATCTTGTCTTTCAAGACTTAGGTGTCTTTCCAGGCATGTCGTTTCCAACCAGTTGACCTAGTGTTAAGTTCTTTAGAGTTGTGTGTGTGCTCCTTGTTCCCTTTGATCCTATTCGTTTGATAGATTTATTTCTATTATGATCTCTCTACCTTAAGGGTCCACAACATCATGTTGATGGTTCCATAGTGTTCTGTTCTAGGCTTCGAGGTTTCCTTTCGCCTCGTGTGCTGTGGCATCCCGCAAAACCACTACTAGAAAATCGCGTTGAATTTTTGCATTGCATCGTCATCATCATGCATTGTTTGCACAAAACTATTTCCGCAAAGCCCGTCTCGTTTTCTCAAACGCCCCATCTTATTTCAAACACCAAAACCGGGTCCCCGGAATATTTTGTTTTGGCCGCTATCGGTTTGCAAACGGCCGTTTAAAACAAATAAAAGATTTAATTATTTTTTTATAGGGGCAGTCGAACGGGCCGATTGACCCGAACGACCACCCCAGTACAAAACTAACCGGTCCACCTAATTCCTAAACCTACCAAACTATCCTACCCATCCCAACCCTCCACCTCACCCCAACCTATCTCTATGCGCCACATCACCATGTCCATTCCCCCCACCCAATCGAACACCGCCACCTCATCCTGCCCCTCTCCCCTTTTCACTCACCCACCCAAACACACGCATGCACACGACGCAGCCACCACCTCCCTGCCGCGTGGTGGCCCACCCCGGGACCCACTTCCCACACAGCCTGGACCCTGCCCGCACCCCACGCCCACGCCCCGACAACCGCCCTTTCCGCGTGCTCCCGCCCCCTCTCCCCTCACCGGCGGTCCTCCTCGCCGCCGGCTGCCGCCCCCAAGCGCGCCCGCCGCCGCCGGCAAACCTCCTCCACCTCGCGCCTCGAGATCACCGTGGCCCCTCCGTCCTCCGCCCTCGTTGCCCCGTTCTTCCGCCCGTCTCCGGCGCCGCCGCGGCCCTCCACCGCCGACGCCGTCGGCGCGCCTCCCCATCGCCTCGCCTTCCTCCGCCGGTCGCATCTCCCCCTCCCCGCAACCGCGCCGTGCGGGCCCCTCCTCCTCGCGTCTCCCCGAGCTCGCCCCGCAGCGCCGGCCGCCGCTCCTCCGTCGGGCCCTCCCCGGCGCCCCCGAGTTCGCCTGCTCCACCGTCCGCGGCCGCGTGACCCCGCAGCGGCCGTCCTCCTCCGCCGGCCCTGCAGGTCCCGCCGCCCGCGTCTGCCCCGGCGCCGCCATCGACCGTCGTCTCCCGCCGCCCGAGCCGGCCGTGCTCGTCTCCGCCGCCAACAGCCAAGGTCGCCGCCTCCCCTGGTGCTCGCCTCCCTGCAGCAAGCCCTGCCGACCTGCCCTCTTGGCGCTCCCGCCGCACGGCCAGCCACCGTCCAAGTTCACGCGCATGTATCTGTTTGGTGCCAAACTGGCTGTGTTGTTGATCGTGTCTGAGGCTTGTGGTGCTGCTATGTGTGGTGAGCTGGTGTTGGATGGAGTGGTGCTGTGTCACCTAAAGGACACCGCCACGAGTCAAACGGACGACAAGATGTTCTCTGTCGAGACCTCTCCACAGCTACAAGTGTTGCTCTGCCAAGTTCGTGTCGAAAACCGAGGCAGGAAGCCCCAAGATCTCCATCATGGAACTCGGAGGCGATGACGCCAATTCGTCAAGGTCCCGTTCCTGAAGTCCGAAGATCGACCCCGGCGACCCACATGCGACAAGACCTGCGCCCCGAATGCGGGATCGAGAACCCATACGCCAAGAACGCCGAGGCGGATACGACAAGTACTCCCCCGAAGGCCAAACCCGAGGGCTCGCCATGATCTTCCTTAGGGGACGACAAGACACCGTCGAACCCCGCAGACCGAACCCCGGTACCGGACAAGTTCGCCACCGACCTCGAGGACGCCTACACGGATACGACCAGACCTCCTTCACGGAACACCGAGAACTTCCCCCCCTGAACGCCAAGGTCGCCAAGACCCCCGTACCCGAGCGCTAAGATATCCATCCGGGACTCCAAGGACTCCCTCACGGACATCAAGAGGCCAGATCGTCTCACGGGATCCGAAACGCGAACCGACAAGATCTCCGTAACGACAAGCTCGCCTACCCGGAACACCGAGTGCACCGGCATGGATCCGGAACCCGAACCGGGAGGACGCAAAGATCGCCACGAGACCGACAAGCACTTCACCCCGAAGACAAGACCGTCGCTACGACAAGAACAGCATCGTCCTGGAAGAATCCGACACGCCCTGTCACCGAACCAAGACCTGCTTCCCGGACGCGACAAGAACCCCCCGATCCGAGACCCTAACCCCGGAGTTCGAGAACGACCCCGACATAACCCTGGACCCCGAGACCGGACCCTGGACCCTGTCGAACCCCGAACCTCGGAACCCCAAGTTCGTCGAACCCTAACAAGATCGCCGAACCCTAAATGTGTGACCCTTTCCTCGATACCCTATTTTATGAATGATATCAACTGTTGCATTAAATCATTCTTCTCGCATGCATATCATTGGTTTGGGGGCCTTATGCCGGTTCACCTAATAATTAAATATGGGGCCCATATGCGGGCAAATCTAGCCTTATATTGGCCTCATTTAAACTTGCATAGCGAACCGGTTCTATCTTTTGTCTTGATAATGCAACATTTAAATTGCGGGAGTTAAATAACTTGAACCATCCAATTAATTGTCGGGACCCCGGTTCCGCTTAACATGACCTAATCGCATCGCACCTATGCCATGTCATCCATCATACATGCATCATGCCGATCTTCTGCCGTTGTATTAAATAGTGCATCCGGTGTTTCTTCTAGTGTTTTGCTTCTTCGCGGATTGGGCCGTTGAGTTGATGTGAGCTTCGCCCCGATCTTCGGATGAACTCTTCGGCAATGTTTTCAGGCGAGCATCTCCCTCTTTCTACCTATCTTACTTTTATAGTCTTTATTCCCTCCTGTTGATCTATTGCTATCTGTGTTGCGTTGCTCTAGTTTTCGTACCCGTGATATCCCTTGCAGCCTTATATTGCCTTGGACACATCCTATTACCTGTTGTTTGGTAGATAGTTGGACTTGCGCGTCGTAGTTGCTTGCTCAAGTGCTGATGTGTGTCGTCATATGCCACAGTTGCTGATGTATTGCCGCATGTTGATGTTGGAGATGACCTTAGTTTTACTTATTGATCGCTTTAATTCCTGTTTAACAACTAAAATTGAATAAGCAGAGGCATCGGTGGGTGATAGATAATATTTGGTTTCCGAACGCCCACTTGTGTCCCGTAAGACCCCGAGTACTTGATACCTGTTCCTTGATTTATCGCGCTATCCACATCCGGGAGGTATATGGGACCCCCCTGAGCCAGAGCTTGATTCAGTCTTATTTCTTGGGGCCACAAACTAGTTTGAGGTTTTATTTACGATCCTGTACTTATGCCATGCTACTTTCTGTATTTAAATTGTGCGAGGAGCACACTGTACTATTTAGGATCGGGACACGATTCCGCGGTGTCGACAAGCCCAGCCACACTTTCGGGTTCCCAGTCGTTCACAGCCGTCTACCCAAACCTTAAGTCCGTCTCGGAGTCAGCTGGCTTCGTTGCGGATTCTACTTAAGGGGTGGCCCCCTGAAATATTTCTGAATCCTGTGATTGTTCAGTCGTGAAAGCCTCGTTGGGTTTTGATTTGGTTTTTCCGAGGTTGATCGAGCGTGTGTTGCTATTGGTGCACCCCGGCCGGGTAAAACTTTCTGAAAGCCGTGTCCGCGGATATGGACGACTTGGAGCACAGTATCTCGATCATAGACAAGCATAACTAAAGTTTATTGCTATAAATTTGACTTTATAATGACTAGTAATCAGCTTTCACTATAATGGAATGGCTAATTAATACTGCCCACAATTGCTTGTTGGAGTGTCGCTTGCGACCATTGTACCTGACTAGTAAGTAATGCAACTACAACGGTTTGGCTGAATAAAAGTACCAACAACTGCTGGGTTTTGGGTTTACCTCATGCTATCTGTACCTGATTAGTAATTGTTGCAACTATCACGGAATGGTTAACTAAAAGTGCCCACTGCTTATTTTATCAGGACGATTATCTATACCTGACTAGTAATTACTGCAACGATAACTGAATAAATAAAACTGCCAACTGTGTGAGTTCCTCGGTTGACTTCCTCGTTTGGTCTCGAGGGGGAGACACCAGGATGGGTTTGTTTGGTGATAGCTGCAGGTTGGACCCGGCTAGGTCATTCTTATCCCTCTCTGATATCCGCCAGTTGTATCGAGTCTCTATAGGTTGTTTAGTGCATGCTGCCGCTGCCGCTTCAGTCCACCATACCTATGTAGGCGAGGACCGCCGAATTCTAGCCTCGCCGTGTACTGGCCTCAGTACTGACGCTCCTTCTTTTTATCTTTGCCCTTTGTCGGCACCCCTTTTGTTTAAGCAGGTTTTGAGATCGACGCCGTTAGCAGGGTTACCCTTCCGGCTTGGCCTGGGCAGGGTTATGGACGCCATTGGTTATTCTTCAGGGCTCTTAGCCCCATTTGCATCTTGTCCGTAGTCGGACGCTCTATCATTTTCAAGGTGATTTGGATCTTGGTATAATATATCTGTAATCTTGACTCATTGAGTCGCTGTTATATATATCTGTTCTGTGGGTCCCATCGAGGACTGTTGTGTAATGTTATTACTTCGTTTTCCACCCGCACGAAAGTGCCTGGTGGGCACCTTTGAATCGTTTCTATGCGGGTTTGGCGAATTTTGCTCAAACTTGCATAGGTCCGATTCTGAGGGTGTTACATGTGCCTCCTTTTTATTTGGTTGGGTACTTCAGAAGTTGTTTCTTCTCTTGGAAGCTATCTCGTGGATACTACCTTGCAGTGTACATTATGTCACTCAAATAGTAGCTACTTCCTTTCTTTGGGTTTTAACCCTTGGACTTGAACCTAAGATCCCCGATTGTGCTGGATTCTGGTGTTGGGAATCTTGTACATGAAGCTGACCTTTAAACCAAGATCCATTATGTTGACCCCTGTCGTTAATGTTCACACATTACTTCAGGATGGCTAGTACCTTCTAGTATAGCCTTCAAGCTTGTGGATATTTTCGCTACTGAACAGTGACGATAAAGGACTTCCCCTACCACTAGCTATGGCAGATGTGCTTTAATGGAACCAAATAGATCACGACAAGAGTTCTCCTAGTGAGTCTCGCATCTGAACTCGTGACTCTGCCACCCCTTCCCATCAATGCATTGGTCCTCGGGAGATTGTTGACTTATGCATCCACATCTCGGGATTCCATCATGAGCATGTTCTTCACCTTGTTGTTTTCTGACCTTTGTCTACCAGTTGGTAGCAAAGCAGTAGATGTGCATTGGTGTCTTATAATGCAAGATACTCTTGTGGTCCATCATGACAAAGTAGTTCGGGATGTCAGGAGAAACAAACTCCAGTACCTCGTCATATCTCAGACCAGGTCAAAGTGTTGTAATCCGTAGATCGATATGCATTGATTAGTTTATGTTCTATTCTACCTTGAAGTATCACACCTTTTTATATTAAGAGGTCGTGCTGAATCTCATGACCCTCTTAATGAAGTGATGCTCTCACCCATTTTTACCCACCCTTCTAGTGAGCTATCCGTGCTCAGAAATGTTGCGTGTGCGTAATGATGTGACTATCTAAGATTCTTAGCAATTACTATTGCTTTGAACTTCTAGGACATTTGTATTATTCTTAGCGTGATTGGTTAACCCTATCACTAATCAAAGTATGATTATGCTACCAAGTCCGTCATTCTAATGCGCTATCTTCGGTCAAAGAGTTTGGTTCGTACCAAAACTCTGAGACTATGTCTTCTTGCCTTACCAAGCAAGTTTCCTCTCGAACTAAGTGACATATCGATGGTTCGTGATATTCTGGATGTCTACTAGAAGTATCGCCATGTTTCCACATGACCGTGTTGTCAAGTTCTGGAGCAAGCAAGTTCTCTGAACTGCTCCTTTTTCCAGGGATCCATACTGGATACCCCTGAACTAGTTGGTTGAGCTTAAACAACAACTTGGAGAGTTTTAAGATGGAAGTTCTATCCAACTCTGTTCCTCTTTAAAGGGACGTCTAGTTTTGTTCGTGTCGAAGAAACATAGTATCTCCTTTGTGGACACGTTATCTTTCCATGCCTTTGATTTGATTTGGGCAATCGTCAAGTCAAACTCAGTTCCAAGGAATAACATGTCGGTGTATCTACTCGTGATGTTTCACTTAAGTACATCTTCATGTCCTCTAGTCTGACCAATGTTTATGCCTTGTTCATACAACATGTGAGTCCGTCTTCTTGGAGTGTATAGATAAGTTTGTTATTGAGCCCATCAATGACATCCTTACCTTCTCCATGCTAGAAGAGATTCATGTGGAACAATTGGCATTAATGTTGGAAAATTTTGATAACCATCTTCGTGCCATTTCGAAGTATGTGTTCTGGATGTTAGAAGTATCCTTATCCGATTCACGTGCAGATGTTGAAAGATGTCGTCGTGGATTCGAGTAGAGTTATCTTTATTTCCTCGAGAATAATTCCAAGTTAGTCATGCATGTGCGAGGTATTCTTAAAATGACAGGTTGTTACCTTCATAATTCGAGAAGATCCTCTAAGCACACCAAGCCACTGATTGATTCGTTCACGGAAGATAAGAAGTCTAACAAAACTTCTATATCCTCCTAAATGTTTCCCAACAAGGATTCAGTTATGTTTCATTGCAAACAATTCATGTAGATGCAATTATCTTTTGATAACTTGCTATCACATGGGTTCCGCAATCTAGCTCATCTTTTGGAGCTTGACATTGAAGTCCATGTCTTGAGAATCTAGTGACTTTACCTCTGTGTAAATGTTGCAAATTTTCTATCTGGACATGCTGAGTCTGAAGTATCTTTCCACTTAACCAAAAGTTGAATCTCAAGTAGCAATAATGGTTGGTGTTCCGCAAGGTTTTGACATAGGTCTCTTTATACATCGGGCAATATTGATGTAATGGTTGTCACAAATAGCCAGAAGACCTATTGCCATACTCCCTTGAATCAACAATAACATCCACTCCTCATGAGGCTTCTTATATGACCTACTATAGGAGTTGTTCTTATGGTTTCCTTTGTATCCGAAGTCTGACCTTTACTTGATGATTGGTTAAAGGTTTGCCAGTAGCCTACTAACGGTGTTTCGAACATAAATGAGAACATTTAAAGTAGAGTTGCTAAATGTCTCTCGGTCGATCTAGACCCATTTATGATGGCAAGCATCTTGATATGCCAAGTACTTGGAGTCTAAGAATGAAGTTTCCTTCTTATCGTGTCATCAGGAATCTTCTAAACTACTCATCTTGGTGATGTAAAGTGATATCAATATCTTTGGAAAACATTTTGATAGTCCTGGATGAATAAAGAGTTTCCTCGCTTCCTTAAACATGTTCCAAGAGCGACCAAGATTTTGGTAATCAATAGTTGCTCTTGTTATATGTTCCTTGTGACTCTTACGAGTCCTCTCCATCAAAAAACCTTTCTATCTTGGCCTTCTGTTGAACGAAAGAGTGAGCCTTCTGTGTCAAAAGTAGTTCAACAACTTGGTTTTGTTGGTATCTATCTCTTCCACCTGTAAACCTCTATTTAAGCTGTTTAGTAGAAGTTTATCGCTCGAAGCCTGTGTTCTTTATCTATTCTGTTGAAAGTCTTCTTACCTTAGGAGTCAAAACTCTTCTACAAGCTCCATGGTCTCAACCCTTATGAAGACCAGTTATCTGTCACCTTGAAAACCATCTCCTCTTGTTTCCTCGGTTACCTTGACGTGTTTCATGTTTGTTGGCTTTAGAGATGTTCGCAAACATCTATCCATGAGTTGACCATGAGATACTCAGTTCGTGGTTCCGTGTCATTCCCTCTCTTCCTTAGTGTGAGAGTCACCTCGAAGATTATGAAGCACTTCGTCCACTCGTCATGGTGGCATGGATCAACCTCTTCGAGAAGATCGTAAAAGATTAGTGTAACCCTATTCCTTCTGTCTTCCTACCTAGGAATCTCGGGACAAGATTCTTTTAAGAGGGATATAATTGTAACACCCCTAGTTTTAATAAATGCAATTAGGATTTGATTACGCATTCATGAGTATCATGTAATCCTGCAAAGATAAAATTCAAAACAAGAATAAAACCCTACCCTAATTTTCCTCTTCCTCTCAAATGCTTCCAAATGGCTTTTGAATATTTTTGAAATAACAAAATTTTTGGAGCCCAAATATTAAAGGGCCCCTTAGTGTTTTTAGATATCTTACAAAGCCTCTTGTGTTTTGGAAATATACAAAACATATTTGAAATTTAAATACCAAAGAGAAATATAGAAAACAAGAAAAAGGAAAAAGTTTTCTGAATAAAAATTTGTTGCTAACACTAACTGGGCCGCAGACCATCTCCCTTCCCTCCTCTCTACCGCCTAGCGCTGTAGCAGCCCTTCCTCTCTCTTCTTTTGCCACAGCACACCCCGGCCGAACTGCAGCCCGACGCGGTCCGGTACCGTTTCGCCTCCTGTCACGTTCATCGTCTTTGACACCGACAACGGAGCAGCTGCGTGGCACCATCGCCGTCGTCCGTTGCGCCAGGGTACTCGCCCGCGTCACGGTTCGTGCTACCGACATTGTCGCTATCTACAAGAACACCTACGCTGCCGAGACGAACCCTAGTTTTCCTTCCTCCTCATTTTCCCTCTTTGGCCGAACCCTAGCTCGCCGTACTTTGCCATCTCCGTTGTATTTGGCCACCCTAGGCCTATCCAAAGCCACCGTCGGAACCACCTTCGTCTCCTCGTTCTTCCCCGCCAAGATTCGGAAGTCGACGCGCTCTCAATCAATCAAATCGATACCTCCGGCCACCGCCAGTCACTGTCGCTCGCTGTCGAACTATGCTTCGCCCGCCTCTCCACCGGTCTCTACACGCTCCTGGTGAGCTTGCGTCACTTGGACCTCTTAGACCCGTTGTGTGCTTGTTGTATCATTACAGCCACGAGCATCTGCAAGCTCTACCGTTGCCCGCCGTCGGAGAGGTTGCTCCGGTGACCAATACGAGGCGGCGCCACTGCCTTTTGACTCAGCGCACCCGCACGAGTCTAGCGCGCGCAGCCCCGTGGCGTCTCCAGCGCCAGCCCCGTGCTCAACCTGGGAGGAGCTCCATGGCTGACGTCAGCATGACGTCAGCGTGGTGCACTAATCCTTTTCCTTTTGTTTTATTTTTTTCAGTAAATCAATTTCTCTAATTGTTTTGAGTAAATAACAAATACCTGACATGTGGGCCCTGCTGTAAGTCAGATAAATATTTTCAGAAATGTTCTCTGATTAATAAAAATGTAAAAGTAAATCTAAAATGTAAATAATTTTATAATATTCCAAAAATGATTTAAAAATGAATTAAAATGGAGAAATTCATAACTAATTCATTTTAAATCAGAAAAATTCAAATAATATATCAAAATAATCAGAAAAATGAGTTCTACCTAATTACACTATTATCATGCATTGATCAACAACTTCAATGACAAGTTTAATTAGAAGAACAAACCAACACCTCTCATATACATCCGGAGTTTTTCCGAATTAGGGTTTATACCCCTCGGGACCCTGATTAAATTGTCAAGCATTCCTTAGGGGTTTATTCAATGCAATTTACCCTGTCATATATTCATCCTTGCTTAAGCATTGCATCGATACCATGTGTTGATTGTTTCCCTCTCTTTTTGATGTTTGGTTCTTTCTAATAGAATACGATATCGAGATCAAAGACCGATATCAACACCGTCAAAGCTCGAAGACCAATACTTGATCAACTATAATCAGGTCAAGTACCAGGTGTCCGAAGCTCTGCTATCTGGATATCAACAGGAAAAGGCAAGCGAAGCCCCCACACATGATATAATCCTATGTTTTTGAGCATTTCAATTCTTGCCATGTGCATACGATTCCAAAGTCTTTTATCGATAGATGGAGTAAGCCTATCTGATGCATGTTAGCTTTGAATCCTATACTCCTTGATCCAATGTTCCTAGCATAACTAGGATTTGGCTTATGAAGCGTTGCTAGAGCTGTTATCTCTGTTGTGCTTAGCCATGCTTAGTTGTTACCACTGATCCATCCGGTTGATGAGTCAGAGCTGCGAATGAACCTAGTATGACAAGATGACGTGGTATGATCAGAGATGAAAGTTAAGCAATCTAAGGCTTGTATTGGAGGCCGCGGTGGGTTGTGGTTTTTGCAGTCCCATACTTGCCACTACTACGACCTGAGTTCTTGCCTATGGTCCAATATGAGCGTACAGCCACACGGGGGCCTGGAAACCCCCTCGATCAACTAACTTCCCGAGTAGATTCCATGAGTCACATAGTTCAGGCTTTCCATTCGACATACACATTCTGGTTCTTCTCAAAGGAGGTGAAGGAGGTGCATTCATAATAGGTAGGTAAGCGTGGCCAAAAACAAGAGATGCCCGGCAACCATAATCTTGAACCCTGCGCACATCATTAGGGACCAGCTTCGGGACTCGACCCGTTACAGCGGCATCTCCCTAGTGCGTGACTCATGGTCTCGGCAAAAGCAAGGTAAAGGTCGTGGTCAACCACTCTCTGCCGGCCTTCCCAGGAAGAGGGCTAATGTTAACTGGTATTAAGAATCGGTTGGTATGCGTGGGTAAAGTTGTACACCCCTGCAGGGTTAAATATTTTCGAAAAGCCGTGTCCACGATTATGGACGACTTGGAGACCATATTCTAAGATCATAGAAAAATTTAACCTAATCGTAAAACTTGGCAAGCTGAGTAACGTGTGCTTAAGGATGCTTCCTCATGGGTACGAGGGGGTGATCCTAGGTAGGTTCAGTTGATGATGATTCGATGCATATCAAAAGATGATAAAGCTAGAGATACCGCTCTCTTATCCCCTTTTAAAATATTCTGATTAGTCGAGTTTCTTCTCCCTCTTGTTTTACAAAACAAAGATGGCTTTATGCAAAATAACTCCACCAGCCATAAGTCTTGCGGAGTACACCCTGTACTCAACCTTGCTTCGTTGATACTTTTGTAGCAGAGTAAGTGTTACCATAGAAGATGAGTTCTTCACGGCATCGACATCGACGCGTATTTTGGAGTTCCCAGCCGGCAGTCTGGGATCTATGGATTGGACGTCATCGTTATGCTTCAGGCCTCTTAGTCCATTTGCTAAGTTTGCTATACTTAATTGCATAATTTGCCTTCCGTTGTTTGATGTTTGTGATTAGTGACCTCTGCTTGTAATATTTTGGTTCTTTGCTCAGTTATGAGCTCGTTGTAATAATTTTTGTGTTGTATGGTCACTGTTGTGTTATCAATTTTCTCTCTGTACACTTTCTAGATTATGATTAAGCTTATATCAGACAGAGGTCTGGGATTTGTTTAGCCCTAATCCCGGGGGTGTAACATTCGGCTTTGCTGTAAGCGATGACTCGTGGGGCCTTGTAGCGTACCTCAGCAGGCAACATGGCTTCAGCTCCGTGAACCATGAAGAAAGGCATGTAGCCAGTTGAGTTGTTTGGCGTTGTGCGTAGGATCTATAGGACGGAGGGTAGCTCGTCTGCCCAGGCTCCCGCAAGCCTTTCGAGTGGGTGCAGCAGTCGTTTCTTGATTCCTGTTGACGATGCCGTTAGCCTTTTCGACATGTCCGTTGGTCTACGGATGTGCCACGGAGGTGTATGTGAGGTTGATGCCGAGGTCTTCACAGAAGTCTCGGAACTCATTCGAGGTGAAGTTCGAGCCGTTGTCTGTTATGATGCTTTGGGGCACTCCAAACCTGTAGACAATGGACTCGAAAAACTTGACGACGGCGGCCGTTTTGGTTTTTGACATGCATGGCCTCGATGTACTTGGTGAATTTGTCGACTGCTACCAGGAGGAAGACGTGCCCTCCTGGCGAGGATTTTGGCAGCTTGCTGATCATGTCGAGTCCCCATTGGGCGAAGGTCCAGGCAAATGGTATAGGCCATAGCTCTGATCATGGTGTGTGTGGCTTGTCTGCATACCTCTGACAGGCGTTGCACCTTTGGACGATCTCCTCGGTGTTGCTCATTGCGGTTGGCCAATAGAAGCCGGCTCATAGAGCCTTGGAAACTAGGGAACGGGTGCCTGTGTGTGACCACGGATACCCTCATGGATGTCTAGGAGGATGCTTTTACCATCGCTATTGGTGACGCATCGTTGTAGCACACCCGAAATGCTGCACTTGTAAAGCTCGCCGTTAATGATGGTGAAGGCCTTTGATCGGCGAGATATGCGTCGGGCGTCTGTCGGGTCTTCAGGCAGCTGCTTGCTTATCAGGTAGCGGAAGTATGGTTGGGTCCATGTCTGCTCAACCACCATGATCTGCATGAGGCTCACTAGTTCGACCTTGGTGTCGAGCTTTTCGGGTTCGTCGGGTTTCTAGATTGGCGCAGCCTTCGAGTGTCCTGTAGCTTCATGAAGGGATATGGGTAGGCTACACTAGCGCAAATCAAAATTTTCTACCGCGTAAACTAGGATTACTGTTGTCATAGATCACGGGATTACCACTAGATGCGCAGTTGCGAAATTGATGAAGCGCGTCTGTCGTGGTATTGCCGATGAGTACGCCATGGAGGGGTCCTCACAGTGCGTGTTTAGATACGTGGGGTAAGGCGGACGGTTGACGGGTACGAGGTAACACAGCTTACCCAGGTTCAGATCCCACAACGGTGGCGGAATCCTACTCCTGCTATAAATCACTATAATGGCAATACAGACGAGTTATAGAGATTAGATTCGCTGTGCGAGGTGACTAGAAAGTCTAAGTTATCGTTGCCCTAAAGGCTCCCATAGGACCGACTTATATAGTCGCCAGGTAGTAGGGTTACAGGGAAAAGTCCTAGCCGAACAGGTTACAGAGTTCTACACCGTCTATTACTAGTCTTGTGTATCTTGCACTCCAAGGCTCCAGGTACGCTGGTGACTCCACCGTAGCCTTCCTTTATCCGGCATGGGCCTCCCTTCTGGATCCACCTAACTAGGCCGCCCAGCAGGCCATAGGCCATGCTACCGACTATGGGCCACCCGGGTTAGTTGGATAAGAGACATGCTATGAGGATACCCATATAGCATATCCCCAACAGTAGCCCCCAGAGAACTCCGAGATCTTGCGCCGTCTTGCCTCTTCTCATGGAATGCTCTGTCTAAATGTATGTCGGCAAATCGTCAAGCAATATCTTGTAGTCCTCCCAAAGAACCCTGCAAAGGTTTCTCCGTCTTCCATGAGTAAGTCGGAGAAATGCTGAATCTTCCATCGTATACTCCCATTGTCGGATTAAATCCGTCTATGCCGGAATCTTCGATGGGACGGCTCATCTACCATGTCAGTTAAGGCGACGTAGGCTGTAGGTCAGCGACGCCTCGTAACTCACACATGCAGAGAACGTAATCATATCCGATTTTCCCGCGCGAGCGATACGAACCGTTGGCGGCGACGGTTGGAAACGTGGCAAAATTACCGCGCACGTTCACGAACACGTCGTCTACGCGGCCACCGTCCGATTAGCTGCACGAATCTTGACGCAAAGTAAGATAAATAGCGACCATGGGACACTTGCCACTTTTTCACCCCATTCTCCTGCGTCATCGTCTTCTTCCTCCAGCCGCGCGCCTCCTCGAGTTCTCCGCGAAAACCTCGAGAAACCCTAGCCTCTCTATCTGCACCAGTCGTGTCCTCTCCCTCCTCCATGGCTAGAAGCAGCTCATCCCCATCAATGGCGGCGTCGAGCGAAGCCGCGGCAAAGCCGGCGAGCTCCGTCGTCGTGCCCCCAGAGGGCCTGGTCATCCCCGCATCAGCGGTGATAGAAACCACCGGCGGTGCTGGAGCCCTTGGAAGAGGAGCCAGACTCGCACAAAGGCGACTGGCGCGGGTCGGACATCACCGGCCGCGACATCCAAGAGATGGTCACTGAGGGTTACCTCCCTGCGACGGAGGGGCTCGACTGGCGGGCGGCACTGGACGGCGAGGTGACCCCCTCTCCCCAATCCGAAGAGAGAGTATACCTCAAGGCGCAATTGGTACGCGGAGTTTCTCTGCCCATCTCTCACTTCTTCCTGTCCGTCTTGAATCACTTCAAGGTCCAACCCCACAACCTTTCCCCCAACAGTATCTTAGTGCTTAGCAACTTCGCGGCACTTAGTGAGGGTTACCTAGGGATTAGACCTAGGTTAGACTTGTTTGTCTACTTCTTCACCGTTAAACGTGAAGCCGGACACAGTAGGGAGGAGCTTAGAAACTACGGCACCATAAGCTTCAAGATCCGTCCTGGCCGGCGGTTCCCCGACATCGTCGGCCACGAGTCGTGCAAAAACTGGCAGCAGCCGTATTTCTACGGCCCCGACATTTCTTTGGCGGGCCGAGAAGTAACGTATCCGGACTTCGTGGATGGAGCCGCCGCTGAAGTCCCCACATGGTGGTCCCATGCCTCCCTTCCCTCTGACCTCAACGCTTCTCGCGCAATAAGGCGGATCGAGTGGTTTGTAGAGACGGGTCTAACCGGCTTGGACCTAGTCATGTGCTGGTTCATCAGGCGGATCCAACCTCTGCAGCACCGCACGAAGCTTATGCACGAGTACACCGGTGACCGAAGGGATACCCTCCGGATCTCCGAGGACAACTTCTCGAGTGACTCCGTCAAATTCCATCTTAAGGACATCGTTAAGGTGAAGGACAAGAAGCGTGGCTTCACCCTCACCGACGACATGTTCGTAGACGTAAAGTGCCCAAAGGTAGGTATTTATTTTCCGTGTATGACATTGCTCCAGTTTCTCCGTCTTGCCAATATCATCTTGTCTAACACGATGATTTCTCACTTAACAGCTTAGCGATCTAGAGAAGGGCAACCTGGCCGCCCAAATCTACGATCCCAAGATGAACGAAGTCATGGTCGTGTCCGACGATGATGCCCCGTTGGCGCGAAAGCGGAAGAGCTCCACCTCTGACGCTGCCGACGGAGGCAAGAAGAAGAAGACGGAGGGTGGAGCCTCCAAAAGGAGTACTGCCGCCCTGGAGGCGGAAAAGAAGAAAGCCACCGGGATGTTTCCCAAAGCGCCTCCCCTAGTGTAAGCTTCTTATTATCCGACATTGTCTTGTTTATCTGTCTTATTCCTGTACTTATGCATTTTGCACGTTTCAGGAAGAAAGCCACAACCAGCCTCAAGAAGTCCTCCAAGACTCTTGGGGCTTCTAAAAATATCAAAGATATGCTGCATCGCGACTCTTCCCCCGCCATCGCCCCTGCTACTCCTGCCGTCAAGCCCTCCTCCGCTCCGACAAGCTCCCAAGCCCAGGAGGCACCAGGCCCTTCCGCTATGGAAGTGGATTCTGGCGCCTCTACCGAACTTATAGTTGTCGGCGAGCAGGCGATGCAAGAGAGAGCTGCTCTTCAAATGGCTGAAGCTCCGGCTAAGGATGCCATCGGTAGCGGCAAGGCAGTGGTGGGTGCTGGTACTTCTGCCGAAGGCGGTGCCTCTACTCCCTATAAGCCCTTCGAATTGCCAAAGATTATTTACCCTGTGCTTACGCCGGGTAGCACAACTATGGTTCCTGGAGGAGTGCCGTCATCTCCGATGTGCGGTCTTGAGGAGCTACTCCGTCAAGCAGACATCTTGCGAGGAAACAGCATTTCCTTTGGCAAGCTGCTGGCCGAGAGTGCTACAAACCTCAAGATCATCGCACTTGTAAGTTTTACTTTACCTTTTGCATTTCGTATGAGTATCCCACTGTAGCCCTCGAGGATGTAGACGGAAAACCATTGGTTTTGCATCTATATGCTCTAAGAGTGACTAAGTTAGAAAAAACTCGCACTGTAGCCCCCAAGCATTTAGATGGAAGAAATTATTCCGACTAGATGCTTTAAGAATAGCATACACAGTGTTCATAATTTTAAGTGTTGTAGCCACCAAGCCTCTAGTTGTAACTGAATTAGTTCCGACTAGATACTTAAAGAAAAGCTAAGCATTTTCCGAGTTAAAACTTTATACTGTAGCCCCCAAGCTTCTAGTTGAGAACTGAATTAGCTCCGACTAGATGCTTTAAAGAAAAGCTAAGCATATTGAGTTAGAATCTTTCGCCGTAGCCCCCGGGCACCTAGATGGAAAATCTCCGACTAGGGTCTCCAAGTAGACTAAACAACGACTTGACTTTGTCTTTGTTTCCACAGAACGAGAATGCTCGGAGGGGCATGTCCAATGATAAGTACCAGAAGTTGCGCGCGGACCTTGAAGCTGAAAAGGGTAAAACCGCCATCTTGAAGGAACAGATCATCAAAAACAAGAGTCTGTTTTCTTTTGGCGCACTTCCGTCTTACTTTTGTGCCTTCATTCTTCGAGTACTCATGGTGTACTTTGTTTTCTCTGACTTGCAGAGCATGTCGCCAAGGCCAAGGATATTGTTGAGCAGTCCAAGCACATTCAGCAGATGGACAGCGAGAACAAGATCCTTAAGAAGGAGAGGGAAGAAATGCTAAAGATGCACGAGGATTCCATGAAAGCCCTGCAGGACTCCGCCTCCGCTGAGATCAATCGCTTGAAGGAGGAGCTTGCGATCCTAAAGGATCAGAAGCAAGCTGCCGATGAGCAAAACCTTCGCCATAGCGAGGCGTTTAAGCTTCTCCAAAAAGAGAAGGAATCCTTGGCGGACGTCGTCTGGCAGGCTAAGGCCAGCATCTTCAGTAAGTGTGCTCTGCCTTGTAGTTCTGCAGTCTGGATACTTAGAATTTCATTGAACTCATGCGCTCCTTGTCGGAATTTTTAGCGCCTATGGGTTTAACCCGCTCGCCTCCTTCGGACAAGGAATGCATGATTCTTGCCAGCAACTTCATCAACACCGCCATCGCCCAAGCCAAGGAGATTGCCAAGCCCCTGCAGATTTACATCAAGGCCTCGGACTCCGTGTTGAAGTACTCGGAGATTCTACGCCGAGCCCCCGAGCGTGTCGCAAGCTGGAAAGCTTCATGTGCACGGGCTGGCGCAAGGATGGCGTTGTCCATGGTGAAGGCACACTATGAAGGTGCCGACATCGACACGGTGACATCTGGTATCCCTGACGTGGATGATGACGGCAAAGAGATCGATCACGAAGCCATCCTGTCATCACTCGCGGGTTATGACACCATGGTTGCCGAGTTGGTGGATGTCGATGTCTTCGTGCCCAGGAACTTTCTTGACAACGCCAACCCTGAATCCTCCGAGTCTCCTCACAGTGGCGACGTTGAGGGTGAATCTCCGGCTGGTGATTATGCGACCTCCAAGTCCCCTGCACCCAAGGAGTGAAAAACACTTTGTAATACTTGTTTCACCTCTGGAGTGTGCATTGAAAAAACTTGGTGATGTAATCTTAAGGCGGAAAACAGTGGTTGTCGTATCCTGCTACTTAAGAATTAATGCCCAGTATGTATATATTTTTTAAGCAAGTGCTGCCTTATCCATTACTTTGGTTTTTATGCTTGACTTTTCGTGAGTCGGAAGACTCGTTGTCGGAACCATCCGCTTAGGTGATGATGCCCAATGGCACCGTCTATAACCTGAGCACAAAATTGTCGACAATAAGTGCCGAAAGTCACTACTCCATAATCCACATAAAAACAACAAAGAACGTGTAGACCAGAAAACTTAAGCTAACGCCCGTAGGCGGAATTTTCACAAGTGCAATATCAAAGCTTGTGCATAAAGGTTTATATGATCCAAAAATGAACACTAAAGGAGGTAAAAGACTCAGCAATATGAGTGAACCAAAGAGCTTTATTTCATTGATCATATAAGAGGTACACGATTAGATAAAAAATGCTAAGTGTAGAAAGGACGTAGCTGTGATATGTTCCATGGCTGATCAAGCTCCGAGTAGTCATCATCCGGGTCACGTCGCTTACGCTTATGATCCTCGTTGGGTCTATCCTTGAGTTCACGATTGTCGACAAGGTAGTAAGACCCATTGAGTAGCGCCTTGCTTATGATGAACGGTCCTTCCCATGGCGGGGATAATTTGTGTGACTTCTTCTGCTTAAGTCGGAGCACCAAATCACCCTCTTTAAACGAGCGATGCCGAACGCGGCGACTATGGTAGCTGCATAGCTTCTGCTGGTAGATGGCGGATCTTTGGCATGCCAAAACGCGCTCCTCCTTGAGAAGGTCCACATCTAGGCATCTGGATTCTGCAGCGTCATCTTCGTCGTAGGCGGCAACTCTTGGTGCATCGTGGAGGATGTCGGAAGGTAGGATGGCTTCTGCCCCATATACCATGAAATATGGGGTGTAGCCGGTGGATCTATTGGGTGTAGTTCGTAAACTCCACAACACAGATGGCAATTCTTCCGCCCAGGCTCCAGCTGCTCTATGTAGCGGTGCCTCAATACGTGGCTTGATTCCCTGCAGAATTAATCCATTGGCTTGCTCAACTTGACCATTGGATTGTGGGTGTGCCACAGAGGCAAGGTCAAGTCGGATGCCTTTGTCCCAGCAATAGGCCTCCACTTCTCCGAGTGACAAGTTGCTGCCGTTGTCGGTGATGATGCTATGTGGGAGACCAAATCTCACCACTAGATCCCGGACAAACCTAAGGGCAGTTACCCATCAAGCTTTCTAATGGGTTTAGCTTCTATCCATTTGGTGAATTTGTCAACTGCTACAAGCAGATGCGTAAACCCACACGGTGCCGTTTGTAACGGCCCCACCATGTCTAGCCCCCAGACTGCAAACGGCCAAGTTATTGGTATTGTTCGCAATTCTTCAGCAGGAACATGTGGTTGTCGGGCATAATACTGGCATCCTCTGCATGTTTCAACCAGCTTGTCGGCGTCCGCCTTTGCAGTCAGCCAGTAGAATCCTTGCAGGAAGGCTTTCGCGACCAACGATCGAGGAGCGGCGTGATGTCCGCAATCTCTGAGATGGATTTCACGTAGGATTTCCATACCTTCTAGCTAGGAAACACACTTTAGGTATACACCAATAGTGCTCCTTTTGTAGAGTTGCCCATTGATTATGGTATAACCCTTTGCTCGTCGTACTATCTGCCGTCTTTCGACCTCGTCGTCGGGCAAAGTTCCATGTTCGAGATATTCCATGAACGGTTTTGTCCAAGCCGGAGGGATCTTTGTCACCATGTTGACGAAAGAATCGGCTCTATTCGGGTTGTCGATGTCGGCGCCTGTAATGCCCCGGAAAATATTCCGAAATAAAATTGCGTGTTATTTTCTATTTTGCATCATCATGACATCATGCATATTTTTGCTCTAAAATATTTTCACCAAAATCCTATTTTGTTTTCTAATTAGTCCCCTCTTTTAATTTCCAATCAAACCCTGATCTTTTCCGGATCTTTTATTTGTCTAAAAACTATTTATAAAAGTATATTTAAAATAAAAATAAATAAATAAAAATATTTTTTATGGGGAGGCAGCCGGCCGGGCCAAATGGCCCAGCTAGCCACCTACGACCTCATAGCTAAACCCTAATCCTACCCTAGTCCTGCATCCCACACACCCGTCGTCGCCAGTCCATCACACACGCACCCAGCGCTAGCAAACACAACACACGCACACCACGCATATACTCGACACGGTCACATACACCACCACACAACCCACGCACACACCCAACACTCCACACACGACACAGCTGGTCACGCACCCCACACCCAGGAACGCACGCGACACATGTGACCCACGCCACGGGACACCCAGTGCCCCTCGCTCGCACGGCCCCGCGTCCCCAACCTCTCTCTCCCCGTCCTCCTTCATCCACAGCCGCCAGCGCCGCCATCGACCTCCCTCTCTCCCCGCGGCCTCGCCTCTCTGGCTCCCTCCCCATCAAGCTGCGCCGCTGTGGGTGTCCTCGTCCTCGCTGCCCTCCTCCACCTCGTCACTGATCTCCCTCACCTTCGGTTCTTCTCCGGCGTGCTCCTCCCCAGCCCGAGATTCCCTGCATCCCTCGCCGCATGCTGCATCGCCTCCGCCGGCCACTCCCTGCACAAGAGCGCCGCCCCTCTTCGTCGTGCACCTCCTCGCCGGTCGTCGCCTGCGCCCTCTGCGGCCTGTCGCGCCTCCTGCAGACTCTGCCGCTGCCACGGCCCCCCCTCTCGATGCCTCGCTCTCCGCCACGCGGCTCTGCTTCGCTGGCCTTCCTCTGCGCAGCCGGCCATGCGTCTCCCTGCCGGCCGCTCACCTCCAGGGCCCCTGCAGTGCCGACGTCGCCTTCCCTGCAGCGCCCTGCCACCACGCCTCCGTTGAGCGTGTCGTCGCCCTCCCTCGGCCCTTGCAGCGCCTACCGTCTTGAGCCCCACATCGCTCAGGCCCGTGTCGCCCCGCTCTGCCCGCGCATGTCCCCGGGAAGCCTCCTCCTCCCTGGCCCTGTGCAGGACATCCTGTTCTGCTCTCTGATGTTCTGATGATGGTCTGTACGTGTGTGCTTCGTGTACTAGTGTGCTCCTGGGCTAGACAAACACTTGTACTTTGCCGAACAAGACCTACCAGATCTTCTTAGAGCGATTCAAGTTCCGAGGCCCCAAGACCGACAAGACCGGCGTGATGCCGAATAATGTACAAAGTGCTCCTCGAAGACCACGACATCATACCGCAAGATCATTCCCGGGAACCGAACACCGATCCGGGACATCAAGGTCTTCTTCACGGATCCGAGACCGAACCCGGACCCCCTCGAAACCCAAGATCATCGAACCCAATGTGTGACCCCTCTTCCCGAGACCTCTATATTTTTATAATATATGAATATACTTGTTGCATATGAATTGGGCATCCTTGCATACATATTGTGGTTTTGCGGTATATTATTGATTCACCTCATAATTAAATATGGAGACCATATGCGGGCGAATCTAGTCTAATATCGACTCCATTTAAATTTGTGTAGCGAACATAATTTTGCCTTATTAATACAACATTAAATTGTGGGGTATCTAGACAACATAAACCACCTAACTAAATGTCGGGACCCCGGTTCCGCATAATATTGTCTAAATTGCATCGCACCTTTGCCATGTCATACATCATGCATGCATCATGCCCGATCTTCTGCCATAGTATTAAATAGTGCATCCGGTGTTTTTTTAGTGCTTTGCTTCTTCATGGATTAGGCCGATGAGTTGATGCGAGTGTCGACTCGATACTCGGATGAACCTTCACCAATGTTTTCAGGCGAGCATTCTCCCCCTTCTACCTATTTTGCGTTTATAGTCTTTACTTCCTCCAATTGATCTATTGCTATCCTTATTGTCGATGCTATAGTATCGTTCCTTTATTTACCTGATCCACTATATTGCCTTGGATATCCTATTGCCTTGTTTGATTAGCTAGCTTTGTCCTTGCGAGTTGTAGGCATGCTTAGTATCGCTCTCATACAGGTGAAACATGATACTTGGATATGGTTGATGATAAGATAATTAATCTGATATTGTTGGTTATGGTTTCACCTAATGATAAGGCCCCGACAGGGACCACCTTTGGGAACTGCTTGAGCCAACCTAGGACCCGTTCGTTATACGATACCGGTTCTGAGTTTACCGCGCTAACCAAACGTGGGGGCCTCTGGGATCCCCCCTCAACTACCGGCGCTATTCGTATATCCAAAGGGTTACAAAATTGGTTTTCCATTTGGTGCATACGCATAATATGTCCTCGGACATGGGTGCGTTGATATGTCTTCGGACTTGATGTTTTGGTGGACTGTCATGGCTTGCATTGCATAAAATCGGTATATCGTGCCGGAGGTGGGATGGAGCTCTACAATTTATCTTCCGATCATCGCCCGGCCGTAGACTCAAACGTTGTGCCACCTAGAGAATCAGCTGCATCTCTTGTGTGGGTAAAACACAGTAGGTGATGCCTCTGGATATGCGCGTAGTTATGGGACAGTTCTTGTTGTGAGATTCGGAAGGCACGCATGATATGTTGCCTGAAGGGTTGAGCATGCGTTTGGGTACAGTAGTGCACCCCTGCAGGGTAAATCTTTTCGAGAAGCCGTGTGTCCACGGTTATGGACGCCTCAGGAGTACAGTGTCATGATCATAGACAACGCCACTAATATTTCGCTCTAATAATATGATTAGTAACTAGTCTTATCAACTAAACACCTGCTTAACTAAAATTGCCACCGTGTGTGTTCCGCTAGAGGACTTCCTCGACTGGTCTTCGAGGGGGAAATCTTCGGATGGGTTATGTTTGGTGTCATAATATTGTTATCGCATAGTGCTCTCTTATCTAGCTCTAATAGCCGAAGTTGTAGTGTGTATCTATAAGTTAGATAGTGCAAGCTTTGCTGCCGCTGAGCCCACCATACCTATGTAGGCGAGGACCACCGAATTCTAGCCTCGCCGTGTACTGACCTCAGTACTAACCGCTCTCTTTCTGTTTTTCCCTTGCCCTTTGTCGGCACCCTTTGGTTTAACAGGTATGTGATTGACGACGTTAGCAAGGTTACCCTTCCGGCTTGGCCTGGGCAGGGTTGGACACCGCTTGGTTATTCTTCAGGACTCGTAGTCCCATTTGGATCTTGTCCATACTCGGATACTATCTTGCTTTCTTCTGGATTTATATATTCGTGTTGTATCTTTTGTATTCTTGACTCGTTGAGTCGTTTTTGTATATATAAGTTCTTGTGGACTCTGTTGTAAACTGTTGTGATGTAACTACTTGTAATCAAATCCCACCCACATGAAAGTGTCTGGTGGGCGTCTTTGAATCGCTTCTATGCGGATTTTAGCGGGAAATGCTGAGATCTGCATAGACCCGATTCGGGGGCGTCACAAGTGGTATCAGAGCAAAGGTTTACGATACTCCACTAGTCCAGCCTGTAGGTTAACCTTGCCAACGGACGTCGTCTAGTGTCAAAACTATTTTGCTAACAAATGTGTTGGATAGATCTGAATAGCTCTGATTTTATTCCTTACCTCCATTCTTTCTCTTCTTATGTTTGTGTGTTTTAATCTTCTCTCTTACCTCGTTCAAGTATAGGATTCTCGTGGATGGGTTATCTGTCGTACCTTTAGGGTTCCGTTTTCCTTCTTTTGTAACGGTGGACCTACTTCTGGATTTCATTCTACTTGATCCCTTTTCAAATGTTACCCGGTGCCCTGCAACTTTCCGCGACGACATCATCTACCTGTATCTTTTGTTAATACTATTTGACAAGATATCGAGTCTGAATCCCGAGAGTGGTTGCACGATACTTCTATTCATGTATAGAGTAATGCTTCGAGTGCGGGATGGAGTCATGACCATACCACTACTCTTATCATTTGCTCTTGTACATTGAATTGATGGACTAGTGCGATTCTTACTCCTTGGAAGTTAGAGGTGACCCTGTGGCCCCTTTCTTCGCCTTTGTTTTTCCGGAGTGTTTCCTCGAAGAATGTGAACAACAACCCCAATTGGTGGTGTCGACAACTCCAAGATGGAGCAAGAATTCTTGTTACTGGTGTCGCAACCATTAACCCGACGCAAGAACATCCTATCATCAAACCTCTTCCCCCAGTGTCTTTGCTAGGATCTCGGGACGCGATCCTTGTTAGTGGTGTCGAGTTGTAATGCCCCGGAAAATATTCTGAAATAAAATTGCGTGTTATTTTCTATTTTGCATCATCATGACATCATGCATATTTTTGCTCTAAAATATTTTCACCAAAAGCCTATTTTGTTTTCTAATTAGTCCCCTCTTTTAAATTTCAAATCAAACCCTGATCTTTTTCGGATCTTTTATTTGTCTAAAAACTATTTATAAAAGTCTATTTAAAATAAAAATAAATAAATAAAAATATTTTTAGGGGGAGGCAGCCGGCCGGGCCAAATGGCCCAGCTAGCCACCTACGACCCCATAGCTAAACCCTAATCCTACCCTAGTCCTGCATCCCACACACCCGTCGTCGCCAGTCCATCACGCATGCACCCAGCGCTAGCAAACACAACACACGCACACCACGCATATACTCGACACGGTCACATACACCACCACACAACCCACGCACACACCCAACACTCCACCACACACGACACAGCTGGTCACGCACCTCACACCCAGGAAACGCACGCGACACATGCGACCTACGCCACGGGACACCGCGTGCCCCTCGCTCGCACGGCCCCGCGACCCCAACCACTCTCTCCCCGTCCTCCTTCATCCATAGCCGCCAGCGCCGCCATCGACCTCCCTCTCTCCCCGCGGCCTCGCCTCTCTAGCTCCCTCCCCATCAAGATGCGCCGCTGTGGGTGTCCTCGTCCTCGCTGCCCTCCTCCACCTCGTCGCTGATCTCCCTCACCTTCGGTTCTGCTCCGGCGTGCTCCTCCCCAGCCCGAGATTCCCCGCATCCCTCTCCGCATGCTGCATCGCCTCCGCCGGCCACTCCCTGCACAAGAGCGCCGCCCCTCTTCGTCGTGCACCTCCTCGCCGACCGCCGCATGTGCCCTCTGTGGCCTGCCGCGCCGCCTGCAGACTCTGCCGCTGCCACGGCCCCCCCTCTCGATGCCTCGCTCGCCGCCACGCGGCTCTGCTTCGCTGGCCTTCCTCCGTGCAGTCGGCCCTGTGTCTCCCTGCCGGCCGCTCACCTCCAGGGCCCCTGCAGTGCCGCCGTCGCCTTCCCTGCAGCGCCCTGCCACCACGCCTCCGTTGAGCGTGTCGTCGCCCTCCCTCGGCCCTTGCAGCGCCTACCGTCTTGAGCCCCACGTCGCTCAGGCCCGTGTCGCCCCGCTCTGCCCGCGCATGTCCCCGGGAAGCCTCCTCCTCCCTGGCCCTGCGCAGGACATCCTGTTCTGCTCTCTGATGTTCTGATGATGGTCTGTACATGTGTGCTTCGTGTACTAGTGTGCTCCTGGGCTAGACAAACACTTGTACTTTGCCGAACAAGACCTACCAGATCTTCTTAGAGCGATTCAAGTTCCGAGGCCCCAAGACCGACAAGACTGGCGTGATGTCGAATAATGTACAAAGTGCTCCTCGAAGACCACGACATCATACCGCAAGATCATTCCCGGGAACTGAACACCGATCCGGGACGTCAAGGTCTTCTTCACGGATCCGAGACCGAACCCGGACCCCCTCGAAACCCAAGATCATCGAACCCAATGTGTGAACCCTCTTCCCGAGACCTCTATATTTTTATAATATATGAATATACTTGTTGCATATGAATTGGGCATCCTTGCATACATATTGTGGTTTTGGGGTATATTATTGATTCACCTCATAATTAAATACGGAGACCATATGCGGGCGAATCTAGTCTAATATCGACTCCATTTAAATTTGTGTAGCGAACATAATTTTGCCTTATTAATACAACATTAAATTGCGGGGTATCTAGAGAACATAAACCACCTAACTAAATGTCGGGACCCCGGTTCCGCATAATATTGTCTAAATTGCATTGCACCTTTGCCATGTCATACATCATGCATGCATCGTGCCCGATCTTCTGCCATAGTATTAAATGGTGCATCCGGTGTTTTTTTAGTGCTTTGCTTCTTAATGGATTAGGCCGATGAGTTGATGCGAGTGTCGACTCGATATTCGGATGAACCTTCACCAATGTTTTCAGGCGAGCATTCTCCCCCTTCTACCTATTTTGCGTTTATAGTCTTTACTTCCTCCAATTGATCTATTGTTATCCTTATTGTCGATGCTATAGTATCGTTCCTTTATTTACCCGATCCACTATATTGCCTTGGATATCCTATTGCCTTGTTTGATTATCTAGCTTTGTCCTTGCGAGTTGTAGGCATGCTTAGTATCGCTCTCATACAGGTGAAACATGATACTTGGATATGGTTGATGATAAGATAATTAATCTGATATTGTTGGTTATGGTTTCACCTAATGATAAGGCCCCGACAGGGACCACCTTTGGGAACTGCTTGAGCCAACCTAGGACCCGTTCGTTCTAAGATACCAGTTCTAAGTTTACCGCGCTAACCAAACGTGGGGGCCTGTGGGATCCCCCCCCCCCCAACTACCGGCGCTATTCGTATATCCAGAGGGTTACAAAATTGGTTTTCCATTTGGTGCATACGCATAATATGTCCTCGGACATGGGTGCATTGATATGTCTTCGGACTTGATGTTTCGGTGGACTGCCATGGCTTGCATTGCATAAAATCGGGATATCGTGCCGGAGGTGGGATGGAGCTCTACAATTTATCTTCCGATCATCGCCCGGCCGTAGACTCAAACGCTGTGCCACCTAGAGAATCAGCTGCATCTCTTGTGTGGGTAAAACACAGTAGGTGATGCCTCTGGATATGCGCGTAGTTATGGGACAGTTCTTGTTGTGAGATTCGGAAGGCACGCGTGATATGTTGCCTGAAGGGTTGAGCATGCGTTTGGGTACAGTAGTGCACCCCGGTAGGGTAAATCTTTTCGAGAAGCCATGTGTCCACGGTTATGGACGCCTCAGGAGTACAGTGTCATGATCATAGACAACGCCACTAATATTTCGCTCTAATAATATGATTAGTAATTAGTCTTATCAACTAAACACCTGCTTAACTAAAATTGCCACCGTGTGTGTTCCGCTAGAGGACTTCCTCGACTGGTCTTCGAGGGGGAAATCTTCGGATGGGTTATGTTTGCTGTTATAATATTGTTATCGCATAGTGCTCTCTTATCTCGCTCTAATAGCCAAAGTTGTAGCGTGTCTCTATAAGTTAGATAGTGCAAGCTTTGCTGCCGATGAGCCCACCATACCTATGTAGGCGAGGACCGCCGAATTCTAGCCTCGCCGTGTACTGGCCTCAGTACTGACCGCTCTCTTTCTGTTTTTCCCTTGCCCTTTGTCGGCACCCTTTGGTTTGACAGGTATGTGATTGACGACGTTAGCAAGGTTACCCTTCCGGCTTGGCCTAGGCAGGGTTGGACACCGCTTGGTTATTCTTCAGGACTCTTAGTCCCATTTGGATCTTGTCCGTACTCGGATACTATCTTGCTTTCTTCTGGATTTATATCTTCATGTTGTATCTTTTGTATTCTTGACTCGTTGAGTCGTTTTTGTATATATAAGTTCTTGTGGACTCTGTTGTAAACTGCTGTGATGTAACTACTTGTAATCAAATCCCACCCACACGGAAGTGTCTGGTGGGCGTCTTTGAATCGCTTCTATGCGGATTTTAGCAGGAAATGTTGAGATCTGCATGGACCCGATTCGGGGGCGTCACAGCGCCCTTCATGGATGGTGTGCTTAGATGCTCTAGGAAAACTCCTGGCGGAATTTGCTTGCGCCCTGATCCAAGTTTAGACAATAGATCAGCCGCCTCGTTTTGCTCCCTAGGGACATACTTGACTTCGTAGCCCAAGAAGCTCTTGGCTATCTCGTCCACCTCGTCACGATATGCCGCCATCATAGGGTTCCGCGAATTCCAGGTGCCAGCCACCTGCTGGGCAACCAAGTCGGAATCTCCACAGCAAACTATGCGCTTGATGCCAATATTCTTGGCTACACGCAATCCGTGAATGAGTGCTCATACTCTGCCATATTGTTTGTAGCCTCGAAGTGGATCTGCAGAACGTAGTTTAGCTTGTCTCCTTTTGGTGACTGTACCAATACACCAGCCCCCAAGCCATTGAGCAGCTTTGATCCGTCAAAGTGCATCACCTAGTACTCTGGTTCTAGCAACAGAGTAGCATCCGGCATCTCCTTCCAATCTGCAATAAAATCCGCCAAGGCTTGCGACTTGATAGCGTCGCGTCTTTTGTAGGTGATCTCGAAGGCGGCAAGTTCAATGCCCCACTTCGCGACCCTTCCTGTAGCGTCGCTGTTGTTGATAATGTCGGACAGTGGAGTCTTGCTCACTACTGTGATTGGGTGCTCCTGAAAGTAATGCCTCAGCTTCCGTGAAGCGAGGAATACTCCATAAGCTTTCTTTTGGTAGTGCGGGTAACGCTTCTTGGACTCCGTCAAGACCTCGCTTACGTAGTAAACTGGTCGTTGAACTCCGTGATCATAGCCTGGTTCCTTCCGCTCTACCACGACGACGATGCTGATAACCCGGTTGGTTGCCGCCATGTAAATTAACAGGGGCTCGCCAGGCTCGGGTGCTGCAAGGATGGGCGCTGAGGAAAGAATCTCCTTGAGCTGCTTTAATGCTGCATCTGCCTCGTCCGTCCATGTGAATTTGTCCGCCTTCTTCAGCAACTTGTACAGCGGCAGAGCCTTCTCTCCAAGTCGGCTGACGAACCGACTAACTGCTGCAACACAACCTGTTAGTCGTTGGATGTCCTTTAGGCATGTCGGACGGTTTATGTTTAAGATGGCCTTGATTTTCTCCGGGTTGACCTCGATTCCGCGCTGGGAAACGATGAAGCCCAACAGTTTGCCGGCTGGAACCCCAAAGACGCACTTCTTAGGGTTGAGCATCATGTTGTATTTCCGAAGATTATCAAAGGTTTCTTTTAAGTCGGAGATTAAGTCATTTTACTTTTTAGACATCACCGCAATATCGTCCACATAGGCGTGAACGTTCCGACCAATTTGGTCGTGAAGGCAACGTTGCATTGTCCGCTGGTAGGTAGCACCCGCGTTTTTCAACCCAAAGGGCATCGTGACATAGCAAAACGTGTTGTATGGGGTAGTGAACGAAGTGGCCAATTGGTCCGACTTGCTCATCTTGATCTGGTGGTATCCTGAGTATGCATCGAGGAAACACAAAGTTTCGAGCCAGCTATCGAGTCAATGACTTGGTCAATGCGAGGCAAAGCAAACAGATCTTTGGGACATGCTTTGTTCAAGCCGGTGTAATCAACGCACATTCTTAATTCATTGGTTCCCTTTTTGGGTACAAGAACAGGATTGGCCACCCATCGGGTGTGAAGGACTTCTCGGATAAACTCAGCCTTAAGTAACCTAGCTATCTCTTTGCCAATGGCGCGTCTCTTCTCATATCCGAAGCGTCATAGAGGTTTTTTCACTGGTTTACATTTTTGATCTATGTTTAAGCTGTGCTCGGAAAGTTCCCTAGGTACACCTTTCATGTCGGCAGGTTGCCAGGAAAAGATGTTCCTATTCTCATGGAGGAACTCGACGAGCGCTCTTTCCTATTTGGGATCCAGGTTCGTCCCAATGGCGACGGTCTTGGAGGCATCGCCTACCACAAGTTCCACCGACTTGGTCTCGATGGCGGCCTTGAACGCAGGAGCGGAGTCAGAGATCTGCTTCTTCAACGCGGGCATCTCTGAGTCATTGACCTTGCTCTGGATCTCCTTGAATTCTTCGTTGTAGAGGACAGCTTCTGCAATGGCTGCTTCATTGATCTCGCGGTCCCTTGCCTTGGTAAAGCTTCCGGATACGGTGATGACACCGTTTGGTCCGGGTATCTTGAGTTTGTTGTAGACAAAGCATGGCTTGGCCATGAACGTGTGGAATATGTCACGGCCAAATATGACGTGATACACGCTCTTGAAGGGGACCACCTCAACGGTCATGCGCTCTTGGCGGTAATTATTAACGTCGCCAAAGGCTACCTAAAGTGTAATGCACCCAAGGGACCGAGCCTCCCGTCCAGGAACTACGCCATGGAACACGATGTTGGTCCGCCTTAGGTTTTCCTCCGTCAAGTTCATCTTCTGCAGTGTATCCAGGTACATGATGTTGATGCTGCTTCCACTATCCACCATGCACTTGGTGAACTCCACGCCGTCAATCAATGGGTTGATGACCATGGCATATTGGTTCTCCGTGGGCACAAGGTCTGGGTGGTTCGTCCTGTCCCAAGTGATTGGAACCTCCGACCAGCGCAGGTATTGGGGGACCGGGGGGAGAGTGGCCATCAAGATCCTTAGAGAGGTCTTCTGTTGTCAGACGGTGGGGGTGCCAAGGAAAGTGTGGTAAACTGGGGACTTCTTTGCGAAGGGGTTCTTGCCCTTGTCGTCGCTCTTGGCGGCGTGCTTGGGGTCAACGTCCTCGTCCATGTCACTTGAATCCTTGGACTCCTCCTCCTTCTTCTTCCCCTTGCCCTTGCCTCGCGGTCTGTTCTTCCGACTTTGCTTGTAGCCGGACTCCGGGTCTTCCTTGAGGTCGTTGACGAACTTGCAGTGTCGATTGGTATGGGTGGCCTTGCCGTTGACATCGAAGTGTACGAGGCACGGCATATCAAGGTACTCTTCGTGTGTTTGGGGGATGCGGAGCGGCGCCGAGTTGATTTCACTTCCTCATTGCTGCCCACGGCCTGCTCCCCTTCCTTGGCCATGTTGTCCGCCTTCTCCTCGTCCTGCAAAAGTCATGGCGACCATGTCGGTAGATTGATTTTCTTCTGGAGCGGTTTTCCGCTTTGTACTGCTGTTCCTCCGAGCTTGGGTTGGAACGGCCGTTGCCGGCAAAGAGCCATGAGCATCGTCGTCGGCAGCTGCGAACTCACTAGCTAACTGAATCATCTGATTCAAGTCCAGCTGATGATTGTCCTGCAAGCGCTTTAGCTTATGTCGGAGTAACGTGCCTCTTTCCAACCCAACGATTAAGGCGGCCATGGCGGTCTGGGCGTGCACTCCTGCACAGGAATTCTTCATATCCAGCCAGCGGGAGAGGTAGGCGCGATATGTCTCGTCTTTCTCTTGCACGCACCGCTGTAGATCGCCCACCGTGCAGGGACGCTTGTATGTACCCTCAAAGTTCTTGATGAATGCTTCTTGCATGTCCAGCCAGTTGTAGATAGATTTCTCCGGCAAGTCGTCAATCCATTGACGGGCTGTGCCCGCCAACATTAACGGGAGGTACTTGACGGCGACGTTGGGGTTGCCTCCGGCAATCTCCACCGCGTTGCCGTAGTCCTGCAACCATGTGGCAGGCTTGGCGGTGCCGTCATAGGTCTTGATGGTCTCGTCAATCTGGAAACCTTTGGGGTAAGTTGCGGACCGTATTGCATGTCCAAAGCAACGTGGTCCCAGGTATGATCCTTCCCGGGCCTCGTGAATCTTATCGATCCGCGAACATGCATCGTACGGCTCCGGGTTCTTCTTATTTTTGTCAACAGAGGATGGGCTGCGCGAACGACGCGGGCCTCCTCCGCCATGGTGACTGCTTGGCGGCGACGGAGGCGGAGGTGGCGGTGGGTTAGCCTTCTTGCTGTTACCCTCTTGCGACGCTTCACGCCTGTCACGGTTGCTTGTCAGACGCGGAGGGTCATGGCGCGACCTGCTCTTATGTCCTTCGTTGTGCTTTCCATCATGACGGTCTGCTCCGCGTTGTCGCGGATGACAATGCCACACTACTTTGGTGGGGGCATATCCGTGCGATGGTGAGCCTTGTAGTCTTCCTGACGTCGGGGGGATCGGGGCGGTGGCGATGGGCGGCGAGGTTGGGCTCTTTCTCCGTGGTCGGAGGATATGGGTCTAGCATCCTTCCTATTGCGCGCATCCCTCCGTATTTGTTCTGATGAACCCGTCCGCGATCCGACATCCTGAGGAGATCTGTCCCTTGGCGGTTTGTACTGGCTAGATCGGCAGAGCACTGGGTCAGACTCAAGCCTATGGGAGGTGGCCTTTTCCTGCTGCTTTACCGCCTTGGCCACTAGGTCATAGACCTGCTCTACTGCCTCAGGCGATCTATCCTGCTCCATAAGGGTCTTGGCGACGGCGAGGTTAAGGAGTGGGGGTGGGCATCACCTGCTTGCCTTCACTGTCAATGTATGGCTTGGCCTGCGCCGGCTTCGAGGGAGCCCATCCTAGGTTGCGCCGTACACCAGGATCGTTGATGACGCGAGCCGGAGCATTCTTAGCCTTCTGCTGCTGGAGCAGAGTCTTGTACTCGGCCTCCATTGCTCTAGCTTTTTCTATGGACTTCTGCGTGTTGACCAGATCTCGATCTAGTTTAGCGCCTTGTTCCACGATAGCTTGCGCTTCCTCCAGCAGTTGCTGGCGCTTCTCGTCAAGCTGAGTCACGTTCCGGATATGATCACCAGTTAGTGGCTCAACGAGAAGATTGCCGTACATCACTCTATCAGCTGGAGTAACATGGGCTGCTGCCGACGTGGATGCTGGAGGCGGCAAGTTTGCGGTGTTGTTGTTGCTCGGACCGATGCCGAGTTCCTGCGGCTGCTACACTGGGTTAGGCGGAGGCGGCATGACTTTTGCGCGATCAATGTCGTCAGCAATTAGTGGCCCCTTCCCCTTATCCAGTGTTGTGGGCGGAGCTTGCCCGGGCTGGTCTTCATCCATCGCTGTCCCAATGGTGATGAACACCCCTCGAGACATGACGGTGTTATTATCTTGCTCGTCGCGCGAGTACTCCTCCTCCATCTCCTGCATAGCGGAGTCTAGCTCTTCTGGACTGAAGTCTATTTCCTCTGAATCTGCACCAAAATCAGCATAAAGCGCGTCAATGACAGAGTCGAGGGGTGCCAGGACTTCCTCGATGACGGGCGGTGCAGGTGCGATGGCCTCGACGATGACTGGAGGCGGTGGCGCTGCTGCGATGATGGCGGCCAGAGGTGGTGGTGGTGGCTGAATCAGAGGTGCTCCGTCAATGAGCGCAAGCGCTGTCTGAGCTGCCGCTTCAGCCTCCACGTAGTTGTTGACGGTGTTCACCATGCCCTCGAAGGTGAGGCGTCCTGACGCCTGTTGCCGACTTAGAGAGTGTCGGAGAAGCGTGCCATGGTCCAGTCCTTCCACAAAGTGATAGATGGCATCATCATTGGGGTAGTGGGCCAGATCAGCTCGTATACGGAGCCACCTGGCCAGGTAATCGCGGGGGTTTTCGCCCTCTCTCTGAACGCAGTGCGCCAGATCGAAGATGGTAACCACGCCGACGAACTTGGATCTCTGCTGTCCAGATGCACGGATAAAGCCGGCGGATTTGCAGTGATCTTCCACCTTTATATCATGCACAGGGGCGGTTTGGGTGGGTCTTGAATTTTTCTGATCTTTGTCGGCAAACTCCGAGGAGAGATCCGACATCGATCCTTCCGTGAACGTGTCCTGCCCGTAGGCGGTCCGTGCGGGTCAGGATGCTCCTCCGACTCCCAGGGAACTAGTGCCCGAGTTGGTTTCGCCAATGAAGAGGTGGATGTCTCCGATAGGAACGATCGAACACCGCGTAGGGTTCGTCTTCGCCGGGATCCAGAACTCGTCAGGGGGACGATCGGAACGTTGCCGGAGAAGAGAACGCGACCGATGGCTAAGGTTTCGCCGATTCCCGCAAAGATCTTGGTCCTCGCCCGCTGAAGAGCCTGAAGCGCCTCTTGCCCCACGGTGGGCGCCAACTGTCGTGGTATTGCCGACGAGTACGCCATGGAGGGGTCCTCACAGTGCGTGTTTAGAGAAGTGGGGTAAGGCGGACGGTTGACGGGTACGAGGTAACACAGCTTACCCAGGTTCAGATCCCACAACGGTGGCGGAATCCTACTCCTGCTATAAATCACTATAATGGCAATACGCCGAGTTACAGAGATTAGGTTCGCTGTGCGAGGTGACTAGAAAGTCTAAGTTATCGTTGCCCTAAAGGCTCCCATAGGCCCGACTTATATAGTCATCAGGTCCTAGGGTTACAGGGAAAAGTCCTAGCCGGACAGGTTACAGAGTTCTACACCGTCTATTACTAGTCTTGTGTATCTTGCACTCCAAGGCTCCGGGTACGCTGGTGACTCCATCGTAGCCTTCCTTTATCCGGCATGGGCCTCCCTTCTGGATCCACCTAACTGGGCCGCCCAGCAGGCCATAGGCCATGCTACCGACTATGGGCCACCCGGGTTAGTCGGATAAGAGACATACTATGAGGATACCCATATATCATATTCCCAACAGCGTCGAGGCAGTGCAGACTTTCCACGTCTCCTCCTTGTCCTCGTCCCACGAGAAGCTGCCCTTGCGCGGCTCGTCCAAGTGCCACAAATGCAGCACCTATGAGGTATCCACACATGCGGGGTGGAAGCGCCAGATGTCGTACTGCTAGGTCCGCACGTGCAACACAGGCGTGAGGTGTGGCGGCTGGGTGGAATGGTCTAACCTTGGCCAGCTCGCCCCACCCTCTCTTATATAGGCGTCCCTAGTGGGCTTCTACATTAGCAGCCCATTAGTAGCCTAAGCCTGGTCTAATTCGGATCTAATCCTCATTAGGCTTCCAGCCCCTTAAGTGTGTGACCCTATAGGTTCATATACGTATAGACATGACACGAATACACTTATTCTGCCAATAGTTGGTAGCGGCCTCTAGCAAGACGTGCCAACTCCTAAACGCATACAAAGATCATATCGGACGAACCATCACAAGGTTTAGTACATGTCTTTCCCTTTGCCTCACGATATTTGGTCTAGCTCCAAGCTGACCTCACTTTATCGATACTGTGATATGGAATCCCTTTACTAGGTTAACTCTTAACCATATGTAGCACGGCCATGCATTTATGGATCTGATCACTCGAGGGGCCCAGAGACCTCTCTCTCAGGTAGAGAGGGGCAAATACCATCTTGATTGACCATGCCTTGCAGCATGTTTCAGGACAAACCCGAAAGCTACCTTTATAACTACCCAATTACGGAGTAGCATCTGATAGCCCCAAAGTAGGTCGATCCACATCTCAAGTACATGCAACAATCTCAGGTCTAAGGACAAAACGTACACGATGTGTAGAGAGAGCTGCAAGTCTAATTGCTAGTCTCAAGTTGGGTCAGTCCAACCACATGTTCATAACATGTGTCCACATCATTGGTTTGACATCTCCATGTCTATGACTTGCAAAACATAGTCATTAACCAATCCATGTGCTAATCTAATATTCACGTGTGTCCTCACATGAACTCTGACTAGGGACAACTATTAAATAACCATACAAGTAAAGAGTTTCACAAACAATTCAAATAATTTCCAATCAATACAAGTTGCCTGATATGGATATTCAAGGAACATTACAATAACTCATGGATACATATGAAATATAATCATCTCTATGATTGCCTCTAGGGCATATTTCCTTCACTTTGGGTGTGTCCTTCGGGAATTTTTGCTTGATAGAGGGCACACATATTTGTTCAAGGAATGGGCCTAGTGGCACTGGGGCGCAGGTGGAACCAATGTTGGTGAGCTTCTTCACCTCTTCGTTGCTTTCCCTGTCGACGTGCCGAAGCTCACAGCCATCAAAGTCCCCTTCAAGTGAGTTGTAGAGCGCGCGATATGAGATCATGTTGGCATTGTGAGCGTCGTACTCATTCATCGTCTCCTAGACAATGAGTTGGAGTCACTGTAGATGACGAGACGTGTAGCGCCGCATACCTTGGCCATCCTCATGTCGTGTAGTAGTGCCTCATATTCTGCCTTGTTGTTGGATGCGCGGAACTTCATCTGAAGGACGTATTTCATCTTGTCACCTTGAGGGGACGTTAGGATCACGCTGGCTCCTGCTCCATCCTCGCGCTTGGAGCCGTCAAAGTGTATTATCCAAACACTGGGCCATGTCCAAGACTGGGACATGTGCGAAGTGTATGGCAGCTGGAGCTCCATCCAGTGGACGAAGAAGTCATGTAGCACCTGAGACTTGATGGTGGTGCGTCGCTCGTATATGATGTCTCAAGGAGACAACTCGATGCCCCATAAGGCTACTCTCCCTGTATCTTCGGGGTTGTTCAGGATGTTTGACGGTGGTGCATCGGTGACGACCACGATCTGGTACTCCTGGAAGTAGTGGCTCAATCACCGCACCGTCATGAATACCCCGTAGGCGAGCTTCTGGTAGTGGGGATACCTTTGCTTTGTTGGGGTCAGTACCTCGCTGAGGTAGTAGACTGGGCATTGCACCTATGGGTCTTGCCGTCTTCGGGTCGTTCGACCACGAGGGTTGTGCTGACCACATGATGCGTGGCTGCAATGTATAGCAGCAAGGGCTCCCTCTCGTTTGACGTGACCAGTACATGAGATGTGGAGAGCAGGTGCTTGAGGCCCTCGAATGCTCCGTCTACCTCGGCCGTCCACTTGAAATTTTCGGCTTTGTGCAACAACTGGTAAAAAGGTAGGGCCTTCTCGCCCATGCGGTTGATGAACCTGCTGAGCACCGCGATTCTCCTAGCCAGCCGCTGGACCCCTTTGACATTTTTGGGTTTCTCCATGGCTAGTATAGCCCTGATTTTCTTTGGGTAAGCCTCTATGCCACGCTGAGAGATGAAGTACCCAAGAAATTGGCCGGATGGGACACCGAAGGTGCATTTGTCTGGGCTCAACTTGATATTGTAGCGATCAAGGTTATCGAATGTCTCGCGGAGATCGTCAATGAGCGTTCTGGCCTCCTTTGTCTTGATGACTATGTCGTCAACATAGACCTGCACATTGCAACCAATCTGGCTCTTTAGGCAGAACTGCATGCATCATTGATATGTGGCACCCGTGTTCTTCAGCCCGAAGGGCATATTGTTGTAGCAGAACACTCCGAATGGTGTGATGAATGCCATTTTCTCTTGATCTTCCACCTTCATTCAAATTTGGTGGTAGCCTCAGTAGGCATCGAGGAAGGAGAGTTTCTTGCAACCTGCTATTGAATCGATGATTTGGTCAATCTGTGGTAGGGGTAAGTGATCCTTAGGGCAGTGCTTGTTGAGCGACGTGAAGTCCACACACATCCGCAAGATATTTTTGTCCTTCTTGGGGACCAGCACGAGGTTAGCTACCCAGGTGCTTTCTTTTATATCCCTTATGAAGTTGGCGTCGAGGAGTCTATTGACTTTGGTACCAACGTCTTCGGCTCTTGGTTCGGACAATCGACGCATCGAATGCTTGACTGGCTTCGCATGCGGAAACACATTGAGTGCATGCTCGGCGAATTACATGGGAACCCCTGGCATGTCCGCAAGACACCAGGCGAAGATTTCCCAGCGCTCATAGAGGAATTTGACGAGCGTGCTTTCCTATGCGTGGCTCAAATTGTTGGCGATCAGAGCCATTTTGAGGTGTCCGTCAGGTGGACTTGCACCTTTTTAGTATTGCAGTTGAGTCGAATGACATATCAGGTGCGTTTTGCCTGGTAACTGGAGGCAGACCGTTGTCTGTGATTTCCTTCAGCCTTGTGAGCTCCTCCTGCATGCCGAAAGACTGGGAGATTCTGTTGAAGTCTCCATTGCAGCTATCAGACCTGGTGAAGCTTCCTGGGATGGTGATGATGCCCCTGGGTCCCGGCATCTTCAGTAGAAGGTACGCGTAGTGAGGTACTGCCAGGAATCTTGCGAATGCCACACGCCCAAGGATGGCATGGTACTGTGAGGGCCAGTCCACCACTTTGAGCTCAATCCGCTCACGCCTGAAGTTGTGCCCTTCCCTGGTACGATGTCGTGGAACATCGTGTTCGATGCCTCTAGGCTGCATAGCAGGATTCGCATAGCTGCAAGTGTGCTGGCAAACATTAGGTTGATGCCGCTGCCGTCGTCCATGAAGACGCGGCTCATCTCGAACCCTCCAATATGTGCCTCGAGCACTAGGGCAGAGTGACCTAGGAACGGTATCTAGCACGGGTGATCTGAACGTTCGAACGTGATACATGACTCTGAGCCGCTGAAGTACTTAGATATGGCTGGTGGAGAGCTTACGGCCAAGTTGACCTGGCGGGTGATCTTCTTCTGCACCCTGTTGGTTGGGCGTCCCTTCTGTATCATCATAGATCCCAGCGGTGGAAGGTATGCGTATGCCCTATTATTCTACACTGGCGTAGCCGCAGGTTGTGGGTCCCCTAGGTGGTGGTGGTGGAGCTCCATGGGCTACGCCTCCTGGGGCAGGTGTGAATCCTAGGTTCACAGTTTGGCGACGCATTTGAGTGAAGCCCTCGTGGAGTTTGTGAAACTCTCTACAGTCTTTGAGTATGTGGCTAGCCTTCTTCTTGCCATCCTATTTGTAAATGTAAAAGTGAATGGTGCATGGACCCGGTAGCTTTTTGAATGCGGATGGCTCATCATCGTGGTTGCGGCGCTGCCATGTTTGGGTGGTACATCCGCTATTGCGGTAATTTCCACTGCGATACCCGCTGTTACGGTTTCCATCGTCGTGGCGATCAGCGTAGCCAGCCGCAACCATGTTGACCTCCTCGCGATCATCGCATATGCGCGATCTCCTCTTTCCGCGGCAATCGTGCTTGTGGTCGAAGTCGTCCTTGTCATCCGAACGTGCTGGGTTGACGGCATCCTCGCCATCTTCCCATAGATTGGCGATATCCATCAGGTGATCAATGATTTTGGGCTTGACACGCCCGAGCTCCTCCTTGAATTCACGGCGCCTGACTCCGTCATTGAAGGCATCGATTGCCCTCTCCTCAGAGATGTTTGCGGTGGAGTTTTTAATGACGGACCAGTGCAGTATGTACAAGCGGATGGACTCGTTGGTCCACTAGCAGCAGGCACATAGCTCTTCGATTGAGGCTGGTCTCTTGCTGGTTCCCTTGAAGTTTTGGATGAAGCTGTACGACAGTTCTTCCCAGCTGCGGATGGAGCTGGAGGGGAGGATGCTGAGCCATGCCCTAGCTGCGCCTGTCATCTATAGCTGAAGGCACTGCATGGCTGTGTTTTTGCTCCCGCCATGGAGCTTGACTGATGACAAGTGATCATCGAGCCAAGTCTTCAGCTCCTATGCACCGTCGAATTTCGGGTTGTCCGAAGGGAGCTTGAAGTTATTCGGCATCCGTGATTGCCGGACGTCCCTGCTGAAGCATCTGGCACCGCATTGCTCCTCGTCGTCATCTTCGGACTTAGTTGAGCACGCGCACTTGGCACGTGATTTGTCGATCTTGCGCTGTGCGAGCTCTCTACGAGCGTCATAGTTGTTGCTCCTGCGCCATGGGCTACGGCGGCATCGTGGCAGGTCATGCTCTTCTTCCTCAGGTGAGGGCGTGCGGCTTCAAGTGAACTTTACAGCGGCCTTCTTCTTTGGCTCCGCAGGTGTTTCATCGTGGAGCACAACTCCGACGAGTCCAAGGCCTACAAGCGTAGACTTGTGGATCGCGTTCCTTGGGTCTCTTGCCAGTGGCGGGTTGGATGCGAGGTAGGTGGTAGCCGCCATGACCGCGGCCTGCGGCGTTTTGGGCATGACATTTCCCTGCGAGTCCATCGTCATGAAGGACATTTCAAGTGCCTTGGTGGCCTCGTGCCATGCGGCGGAGTCCATGTGCTCCAGGAGAGAGCGGTACTTACGGCCATCGTTGTCGTATGAGGAGGATCCACCAGCGGCGGAGAGCGCCGCTCGCTGCATGCTTGACTCGTCAGCCTCCTGCTTACGTTTGTCGAGCTCGGCTTGTTGCTTGACATGTCGATTGTGCTCCTCGATCAGGAGCCAGTAATATCCCATTAGCATGTCGCTGGGGCGTCAATAGGTAAAGGGTGAGTTCCCCACACGGTGTTGCGCACTGTCTCCCATCCGGCGTCGTTGAGGTGGATTTTATTGCGGACACGGTTTATGCTCTCAGTGCCTCGAGGTGCCGTATTCCCGTTGGGATCTGGTGGAGGTGCCCTGTTTCTGCCATTTTTGGCCTAAGGGTTGGGCAGGGGATCCACTAGTGGATCGGTTCCGTCGTTGACGTCGCCTCTATGGATGAAAGCGCACATGTAGCGCTCACGAAGGGGATCGTTGCTCCCACAGCTTTTAGATCCGGAACTGTAGGTTCCTTCGTCAGAGGGGGATCACACCGATCGGAGTTCCAAAACAGCAAAACTTTCACTAATTACACAATCTACTTAAGAAAATTCCTTTTAAAAATCTCAATTTCCCAAAAATAACTAAAAAAGAAATCGATAAGAAGAAAATGCAAATAATGGCAGAAATCTGTCAAAACAGACCAGCAGGTAGAAACCGATTTTTTCGAAGACCTTTTGTTGCTCAAATCAAAAAGTGTTGAACTAAAGAAAGTTAGCTAACAACCTAGGGGATTTACTAAGAAAAATACAGCTCAATCCAACATACAAAGACTTTTTAAGAATTTTTACAGTGGGACACAAAAATCTGTTTCGGGACAACACTTCCCCAAATCTTACTTTCCTCTCATTAGAGGTTATTATTGGCATAAAAATCAAAATAAAAAGGATAAGAAGAGGTTATTACAGAAGTAATAACTTCCAAGACTCAATTAAAAAATTTGGGTTATCTCCCAATAAGTACTTTTCTTTAATGCCTTTAAGTTAGGCTTGATAGTTTGAGAAGATGCTCACATAAGAAATATGAATTGAAGTAAAAGAGAGAATCAAGAAGAAAATTCAAAACACATTAAGCCTAACCCACTTCCTATGCATAGGAATCTTGTAAAGAAACAAGTCATGAAAACACAAAGCAAAAATCATAGGAAAGCAAAACAAGTGCAACTTCAAGATTTTCAACATAAAGAGGGGAAACTTAATTTTGTTGAGATACATAAAACTTTTAGTAGAATCATGAGTAAAATTAATAATATATCTTTCACATAAAACATTTTTACCATGAGCCACATGCATAAACTAATTATTACTCTCCACATAAGCATAGTCATTCTTATTAATTGTAGTGGGAGCAAATTCAACAAAATAGCTATCATTATTATTCCCATCACCATGGTCATCAAATATAGGAGGCATATTTGAATCATAATTAATTTTCTCCTCAACATTAGGTGGACTAAAATATCATATTCAGCATTGTAATCATCATATATTGGAGGTTTGGTGTCATCATAAGCAATAGAATAGCTATCTTCCAAAGTTGGGGAACTAAAAAGATCATTTTCGTAGAAACTATCTTCCCCAAGCTTAGACTTTTCCATAGCATTAGCAATAATGGTGTCTAAAGGATTCATACTAATAACATTGCTATTAGCATGCAAATAAAGTTCCATAGGTTTTTTAATTTTCTCTTCAAACACTTCATGTCCTAACTCAAGATAAATGCTATAAAGCTCTCTATTTTTGTTGTTGTTTTCCATTAAGCCTAACTAGTAAAAACAAGAAACAAAAAGATATAATTGTAGAATCTAAAGGAAATAACTTCGATCACTCACACACTAGCAATAGTACTAGAAGATAGCTTAGTAGCCAGAGGATGTGAGTACCTTTTACCTTACCTCCTAGGCAACGACGCCAGAAAATACTTTCGATGGCCCTTTGTTGATGTGGGAGATTCTTCTTCTTTAGTCCTCGGCAACGGCGCCATAAAAGAGCTTGATGTCTACGCACTTCTATTCTTGTAGACAGTTGTTGGGCCTCCAAGTGTAGAGGTTTGTAGAACAGCAGCAAGTTTCCCTTAAGTGGATTACCCAAGGTTTATAGAACTCAGGGAGGAAGTGGTCAAAGGTATCCCTCTCAAGCAACCCTGCAATCAAGATACAAGAAGTCTCTTATGTCCCCAACACACCCAATGCACTTGTTAGGTGTATAGGTGCACTAGTTCGGCGAAGAGATAGTGAAATACAAGTGGTATGGATGATTATAAGTGGTACATGTGCCATAAAATATCTTTTGACAGGGAGGAAAAGACTAAAGGCAAAAAGATGGAAGCAAGCAAACATGTAACAGATCTAGATGCAAACAATGTTTCAATGTTTAGAAACAAAGCCTAGGGATCATACTTTCACTAGTGAACACTCTCAATAAATATATTCTCTTCATGATACTACCCTTAACTACTCTCCGGTTGGACACTCTAATCCATGTAGGGCTATAACAGCACTCCTCAAAGTTTGCAATCCCCATCTAGATAACCCCACACTGTCACCTTGAGCGCTTTATGGTTCCTTCAAACACCACAATTTCATAGAGACAACCAACTCCAAATATGACTCATGATAAATATGTATGTAATCTAGCCTAAGTGCCACACACGGTGTGCACGCTGTCACTTTCACACACGTGGAGAAAAGCATAGATCTATTGAAGCACCTGAGTATTTATGTAACCTCTAGCCTAAGTGCCACACACAGTGTGCACGCTGTCACTTTCACACACGTGGGGAGAGCCAGAGATTGGTTTAAGCACTTGAGTAGTAGAGTAGATCTATTTGATTAGCTCATGATCTCATAAAGATCATGCATAGAGAGAGATATGAACACATAGCTACTGGTAGAGCCCTTAGCCTCGAGGAAGAACTACTCCCTCCTCATCATGGGAATCAGCAATGGCGATGGAGATGGTGGTGGAGATCGATGGAGTTGGCTCCGGGGGAAATTCCCTGTCCCGGCAGGGTACCGGAACAGAGACTTTCTATCCCTCGGATCTCCCCTTCGGTGGTGGCGGCGTTGCGGAACATTTTGTGGCTTTTTGCTTGATTCTTTAGGGTTTTCTCATCGGGTGTCGAGCGGATAACCCCCGGTTGGGTCATAAGGGGTAAAACATTACCCAGCTTGGCTTACACCGAGTCAAAGAAGCCTCTGGTCGGGTCTCTACGGCCGGATACGAAGCTTATGTGTGGCCAACATAAAATCTATGTCGGCCCGCATAGGACAACCTGTTTACCTTGCAGGAAGCAACGAGCCGAGTCTCACAAGGGAAGGTCGAGTCAGAGAAGACGCATGGCAGCTTTTCGAGTGAGATACAGGAGGGACCATGGTAAAGCATGGTCAAAAGGGAGAAGGGCGATGCCGGGTGACATAAAAGGAGTCGGGTGACGCCCAAAGCGAGGACTGACGTACAAAGTCACCGTATGACGCCAAAAGAGCTGGAGGCTACGTACGTGAAGACCGTTGGCAGTATAGCTTTGAGGACTGTGTCAAGGTCTCAAGGCTAGCCCACGACCCGGCCCGCACAGTAAGGATGAAGATCCAAACAGTAACCCTAGGACCCAGAGATGTAACCTAGCTGGCCATCGCCTATATAAGTAGGGGCATAGCTAGGCTTTGCAAAGGTTGGACCAAGTAGGAAACTAGTGCCCGGAGGCTATGCTCGAACAGCTCGAGGAGCACTTGTAAACTTCTTGGATCAATAAAAATCCTAAGTGTGGAGAGTTCATCTTGTTCTTCATGCGCGGCTAGACCGTGCACTCCCTCCCCGATTACCACAAGCGTCCATTCGGCCCCCAACTTAAGCCTACTAATGGCATCTGTCGTGACACCACCACGACAATTGGCACCCACTATGGGGCAGAAGCAGGCGCTTGCTGGAGATTTCATCCGAATGGGCAACAACATCGCTAAGACAGGCGAGCGCGTCTATTTCGGCCTCATCCAGAGGTTCGGGGCACTCAACTTCGTCAGCAACAACGCGGGCTGCTTCGGGACCAAGACGTTCCCAAGGGGCGTTCGCTTCATCAAGTTCGGCGAGCACCAGGTCTACGTCGCGGTGCGTGTGGAGCGTGCATACCCGGAGTGCATCATCCTGGCGCCGGATCCACCTACGGTTCGTGCTGTGGGGAAGCTTCATCAACTCGTCTCCGTCGAGGTACTGATGACCGCTCCAGACCTGTCGCGTCCCCCAACACCTCCAGTATCTCTCGTAGTGAATGAGAATGTTGAGGGAGAAAACCTATAAGGAACGCCAAGGTCAACAAGAACAGCGAAAGCGCCACTAGAGAAGCCAGAAAACATAGCTAGGAGTAAAAGATCCAAAGAGTTGCAGGAAGCAATAGAAAAGTTAGCAGAGCCAGTGGCGCTAGTAGCTGACCCGGCGCGCGTGCAGGCCGAGTTAGAGGAAACTAGGAAGAAAGTGCTGGAAAAGGCAAAGGAATTAGCCCAGATACATCAGGATATGGATATCACGATCCGAGAGTATAACTCGGAAAATCGAGTCAAGGGCGCTAAGACCCGGCTTGATGCAACAAGGTTAAGAGGAAGGAACCTCAATGAAGAATTGGCGGATGCTACGTCAAAGATAACGCCAAAAAACAGCAATGAAACAGTTATGCGGCCGACATACAACACGGCAGCAGCAAACTTGAGAGCCGCAGAGGCGGCGATGGCCGAGTTACCCCATCTGACGTGTAAGGCAAAGAAAAAGCAACAGGAACGGGTAAATGAGTTGGTGAGAGTAGTAGGAATGCTGAATGAAGCATACTACAGGGCAAACCCGGGTATAGCTGGGAGGTCACAGCTCGTTCACTCGGCAACTCCAATCCCGACAAGATCAGCGGGACATACGACCTCCTCGCCAGGAATAGCGCCAAGACAAATAAAAGAAAAGAGTGTAGACTCAGGGAGGAACAAGAAGGTGGTTGCCTATGACCCGGTAGTGGTTCAAGGAAACCCGGCCCGTGCATAGGGCAGAATAAGAAATGTCGCTCAGGGAAATGAGAACCAAGAAAATCCTGGCCGAGAGAGGCAAGCATGACAAAGAAATGACAATGGAGGGCAGAACTTTGCACCTTAGCCTAGGCGTGGAACTCACTCGGCAGGAGGAGGAAATGCAGCTCCGAATCCTCCACCAGCACAACCCGAAAAGAGACAGCAAAGTGCAGGAAAAGCAGTGCAGCAGCCCGCAGACCCGAACGCCAACAGATACAATGATGGTTACTCGGTAATAGTAAATGACGGGTACGAGTTGCTGGATCACGTGTATCAAGCTATGGGGACCAGACTGGGAGGCAGAAATCTCCAGTCGAATGATGCAAGGCTAAAGCTTGACCAAATAAAGATGGCAGAGCTAATCGAATCTCAAGGTCCACAAGGTCCACCGTGTTTTGGCCCAAGGATCATGAGAGAGCCACCAGTGCCAAACTTTCAGCTAGCAAGAGGAACAAAAACCTATGATGGAAGCACAAAGCCAGAGGACTGGCTCATAGATTATGGAACTGCAGTGAAAATTGCACAGGGAAATCTTAGATGGACAGTGCGGTATGTACCGCAAATGCTAGATGGACCAGCGAGGGTGTGGCCGAATAATTTGCCACCCGGAAGCATCAATAGCTGGATTGATTTCCAAGAAGCTTTTGTGAGCAATTTCACAAGCACGTACAAGAGGCCGAATCGCCCACAACAACTGACTATGTGCAAGCAAAGGCCGAATGAAACAAACAGAGAGTTCCTCACTAGATGGTGCACTATGCGCAACTCTTGTGAAGGGGTAATCGAGTCTCAGGCCATTGCATGGTTTGCACAAGGATGCAGGCACGGAACTGTACTATGGCAAAGGTTACAGAGAGATATGCCGGCAAGCTTGGCAGAAAAGATAAGAATCACCGACTTGTATGCGTTAGGAGATCCAACTCAGCCTCTCCTTATGTCGACAGACGGGATGAATGAGACTCAGATCTATGAAGCAGCTGGGTCACAAAGGCGCCAGGAAAGGGCTGAGTATAGAAGCAAAGGACGGGATGAGAGACCATACTACAGGTATGGCTCGACTCAAGTCGCAGCTATAAGTCAAGATCATCCAGATGCTGGAAGCAGCCAATGGAAAATGTCAAGTGGGCAACAGCAATGGACACCAAAGAATGATGGCAAAAAGCCATATGAACAAAGAAAGCCATATCAAGACAGGCAGAAGTATACTTATCAGATGATGTTGGTTCAGCCATGCAAGTTTCATACGCCAAGTCCGAGTAAGCCGGCGAATCACACAACAAGACAATACACGTGGTTCCAGAAGGGAGACAGAGTAGACTCGCCGACTCAGCAGCTTCCACCACCTCCCCCACCACCACTCACAGGAGGAAACTCTCAGGTTGTTGTAGCTGAGCATAGATACGAGAACCGACAGCTGAGATATCATAACCAAGAAAGAAGAGAGGTTGTGCATCAGGTGCATGACCCAAGAGGTGATGGCGCTCATGTCGGCCATGGGACCAGAAATGAGTACAAAGAGCATCACCAGAGCTATGTCGTGTTTGTTACAGGGACAAATGACAAGAAAAGTCAACGGAGACGGATGATGGAAGTAAATGCCACAATGCCGGCAATACCAAAATACATGCACTGGTCTGAACAGGAGATAACTTGGAGCATAAAGGATCACCCCAATATTATGCCGACGCCAGGAGGTTATGCTCTTGTTTTGGATCCAACGTTCATGGGCCCAGATATCAATGTGAAGTTTTCCATGGTACTGATAGATGATGGCAGTAGCATCAACATCATGTACAAGGATACCATGCTCAAGTTAGGAATCACTATGAACATGTTGGATCCGACTAAGACAACATTCCATGGTATTGTGCCGGGATTGTCATGTGAGCCCATTGGGAAGATCTGGGTTGATGTATTATTCGACAATAGGGATAACTATCGCACTGAAGCCATAGAGTTTGAGGTGGTAGACCTTGTCAGTTCATACCATGCTTTACTCGGCAGGCCGGCTATGGCAAAGTTTATGGCTACTCCTCATATTGCCTACTTAAATATGAATTTTCCAGGTCCGTGTGGAGTTATCACAATGGAGGGTGACTACAAGTGATCTATCGCATGCGCCTCAGCCGGATCTTCGTTGGCCGAGTCACTGGTGATAACACTGGAAAAACAGCAAATGATGGAAGTTGTAGCATTGGCCAAGGCGGCACAGATGTCTATGTCGGCACTCACTAACCCGCATGGCAGTGTGTCTTTCTAAGCCACCAAGGAAACAAAAAAGATACAGGTTGATGAGGCTTTCCCAGAGTGCACAGTTACTATTGGTGCTGGGCTATCCGACAAATAGGAAAGCAAGCTCACCAGCTTCCTCCGTGAGAATCGGGATATCTTTGCATGGTCCACACAAGACCTGCAGGGAGTTCCGAGGGAGCTAGCTGAGCACTCTTATCATGTAAGGCCAGATGCCAAGCCGGTGAAGCAACCCCTCCGCTACTTCGCCGAAGATAGGAGGAAAGTGATAGCCGCCGAGATAGCCAGGCTCTTGGCTGTCGGGTTTATATGGAAGTACTGCACCCAGATTGGTTGTCAAATCCAGTCTTGGTCGAGAAGAAAAAGGATGACCCGAACATGGCAGTGGTGTGGCCCATGTGTATTGACTACACAAACCTCAATAAGGCGTGTCCAAAAGATCCATTCCCATTGCCACAGATCGATCAAGTAAAAGACTCTGCTGTCGGGTGTGAGTTGTTGTCATTTGTGGATGTGTACTCTAGTTTCCACCAGATACCACTGAATCCGGATGATCAAATAAAGACATCCTTTATCACCCCGTACGGGGCTTATTGCTGTCATACTATGTCGTTCGCATTGAGAAATGCGGGTGTGACATACCAAAGATGCATGCAAAAATGCCTACAAGATCAACTTGACAAAAATGTTCAAGTATACGTCGATGACGTGGTAATAAAAACCAAATAAAGTCATACTCTAATCGAGGACTTGTGTCAAACATTCGAAAACTTAAGAAGATTCCGGATGAAACTTAACCTGGAAAAATGCACCTTTGGTGTCCGGGCTAGAAAGTTACTCGGATTCCTTGTACCCAGGCGAGGAATTGAGGCTAACCCGACAAAGATCAGAGCCATCAAAAGAATTGAATTGCCGAAAACCGTCAACGATGTCCAAAAGTTTACATGATGCCTGGCCTCGTTGAGTAGGTTTGTGAGTCGGCTAGGCAAAAAAGCCTTACCATTATATCAACTGATGAAATAATCAGACAAATTCACATGGACACAGCAAGCTGATAGCGCTTTCCATGAACTCAAAAAAATGTTGGCGACGGCACCAATATTAGCCTCACCACTATCCAAAGAGCCAATGCTCCTCTATGTCGTAGCAACCAATAGAGTTACCAGTGCGGTAATAGTGGTAGAACAAGAAGAAGAGGGCAAATCAGTCCAAAGGCTAGTTTATTACCTAAGCGAAGTGCTCTCTACATCAAAGCAAAACTACCAACATTACCAAAAAATGACATATCAGGTGTATATGGCAGCAAAGAAGCTAAAGCACTATTTCCAAGATGATGGGGATACCCAACAGGACGTTTCCTAATGGCCCAAGCTGCCAGCGAGTGGGCCTGCAGGACGGCGACTGGATCGAGGCTTGGCAAGGACCCAGGCGACTGGAAGCTGGAGGCCTAGAAGCGTAGCTAGGCCCAGTCGGATTAGGTTAACAACCCTCTGAATCCTTAACTAATTCGGTTGTAGATCTGTAAACCCTAGCGAGGTGAGCCTATATAAACCTCCCTAGGGTACGCATAGAGGACACGTTCCATCATACACCCTAGCGACTCGCCACCTAGCCGTCGAGCTCGCCTATTGTACTCTCCATCAATACAATCAAGCGGGAGTAGGTCTTTACCCTCCGGGGGCGAACCTGGGTAAACCCTTGTGTCTTCACCCTCATCTCGCACCACAGATGGCTGGCCGCCCTTGCCCCTTGTTCTACTACTCGCTGCTGATTGCAGCATCTGCCGTGGCCATTCCCACGACAGTGGTGCCCATGTCCCCAAAGGGCGACAAGTTACGCTATGTCTTGTACCTCGACTTTACCCCCTGCACCAACAACATGGCCGAGTACGAGGCGCTCCTCCACGGCAAGTCGCGAGCAGCCAGGAGATGAACATCAATCGTCTGCGCTGCTACGGTGACTCCGACCTCGTCGCCGGGCAAGTCGCCGGCACCTGCGATGTAGTCTCCCCCACCATGGCGGCATACCGCCAAGTAGTGGACCAGCTGGGAGGCCATTTCGCGGGCTACTCTGTCGAGTGGATCGACCGGCGGAAGAACGAGGAGGTCGATGCACTCTCCCGCATCGGCTCGGCTCGACTCGCGCCACCCGTCGGCGTCTTCCTCGACACCATCACCAAGCCTTCCGTCTCTCCCCCGAGGGAGATCGACATCGGAGTTTCGCTGCAACCGGACGCATCCCTGGTTGCAATGATCGCCGAGCCAAGCGACTGGACCGCGCCATACGTCCCCTACCTAGAGGGAGGCACCCTACCCGCTGACGAAACAGAGGCCCGGGTGATAGCACGCCGCTGCAAATCCTTCATAATCATCAATGGGGAGCTCCACAAGCGCAGCGTGACCGGCATGTTCCAACGCTGCGTCCAGCCCGCAGAAGGACACAAGATCCTCCAGGACATCCACGCTGGCGACTGTGGCCACCACGCTGGCGCCCGGTCCCTAGTTGCCAAGGCCATGCGACATGGATTTTACTGGCTCACCGCACACGCCGACGCGGTCGACATCGTCCAACGCTGCGCCGGGTGCCAGAAGTACGCCAACCAGACCCACGTACCGAGCTCGGCACTCAAGACCATCCCCATCACCTAGACATTCGCCGTGTGGGGCATGGACATGGTAGGCCCCTTCAAGAAGGCCCCCTCTGGCTTCACCCACCTCCTAGTCACGGTCGACAAGTTCACAAAATGGGTGGAGGCCAAGCCAGTCCGCAAGTGCGACGGGAAGACCGCCACCAAGTTCCTACACGAGCTCATCTATCGCTACGGGTTCCCTCACAGCATCATCACGGACAACAGCACCAACTTCGCCAAAGGAGCCATGGCTAAATTTCTGCGAGGAGCACAACATACGAATCGACCTTGCCTCAGTCGCCCACCCGAAGTCCAACGGCTAGGTGGAACACGCCAACCAGAGCATCCTCCACGGCCTGAAGCCGCGATTGCAAGTTCCACTCGAACGAAATCCTGGGTGTTGGGTCGAAGAGCTCCCCTCCGTCATCTGGGGCATCCGCACCTTCGTCAACAGGTCGACAGGATTCACCCCCTTCTTCATGGTGTACGGCGTCGAGGCCATCATGCCAACCAACCTCGAGCATGACTTGCCTCGGGTGGTCAACTACGCGGAGGCTGACAACAAGCTCGCATGCAAGGACGGACTCGACCAGCTCGACGAAGCGCACGACCTAGCTTGCTCCCGCACCGCCATCTACCAGCAAGGGCTTCGCCGCTGCCACAGCCGCGCGAGTACGTACCCGCACCTTCTAGGAAGGCGACCTGGTACTGCGTCTGATCCAGGACAAGAAAGGCATGCACAAGCTCTCCCCCCTTGGGAGAGGCCATTCGCCATCGGGCGAGTCCTCGGCAACAACGCCTGCTACCTCACCGACGTCTTAGGCGATGGAAAACTCGACGTCAAGCGGTCGTGGAATGTAAACCTCCTATGGAAGTTCTACTCCTAGAACTACAGCCATGTACCCCCTACCCGCTATGAAATAAAGAAGATCGATTCGCACAACTTGTGTCCACTCGCACTCGTAATAACAGCGCTATGCTACTCGCGGAAGTCAACCCTTGGTGACGCAACCGGCACGGCCAAGTAGTGTGGTCCGAGGGCACCGAATAAATTCAGGCCTCGTATCTTCCACGAACAAAGCCAACCCGGAGCCCCATCAAAGTCGCCTCGCTCGACTGGATTTTCGAGCCAAGACAACCGCATTCGCTTCCCACAATGACCCAGTCCTCCACATCCTTGACGCAGCGACTCGAATGGCAAAGTACCATGCTCGGGGACTGACGCCAGTCTGAACCAGAGCGACCAGAGAAAAACGCCAAGTACGAGAGTGCGTCCTGGACTCACCACACGACTGGTCCTACGAATCAGGTGGAGCGACATGCCTAATACAACACGCCCCGTCATCACCTATTGGGCATGCGACTCGAACCGCTAAGTACCACGCTCGGGGACTCGGCCACCCAACCCTGTTCGCGCCCGGGAAAACGGCTAAGTACAAAGCACCCCTTGGATTAGCCATGCGACTGGCTTTCCAAGCCATGGCGAGTCGACCTTAACTCACTAACAGTTTGAACAACATACATACACATAAAAACGAGGTAAACCCCATAAAAGGGCGGACGCGCTCGCAGACTCGCACAACCAACAATCAAATCAAACATATTGACAAAAGCATCCTTGCATTCATTCGAGCAACAATTTTGTTCACTTACAAGGGCAGTCACATGTCTATCTAGCTAATGCTAGTTGACAAATAATTCTATTATGCAGGCTTCGATGACGAGGCGCCACCACCGCCACGACGGCGGATAAACGGAACCCAAGGTGAAGGGATACGGGTAGGCTACACTAGCGCAAATCAAAATTTCTAATCCTCATTAGGCTTCTAGTCCCTTAAATGTGTGATCCTATAGGTTCATATACGTGTAGACATTACACGAATACACTTATTCTGTCAATAGTTGGTAGCGGCCTCTGGCAAGACGTGCCAACTCCTAAACGCATACAAAGATCATATCGGACGAACCATCACAAGGTTTAGTACATGTCTTTCCATTTGCCTCACGATATTTGGTCTAGCTCCAAGCTGACCTCTCTTTCTCGATACCGTAACTTGGAATCCCTTTACTAGGTTAACTCTTAACCTTATGTAGCATGGCCATGCATTTCTGGATCCGATCACTCGAGGGGCCCAGAGGTATCTCTCTCAAGTAGAGAGGGGCAAATCCCATCTTGATTGACCATGCCTTGCAGCATGTTTCAGGACAAACCCGAAAGCTACCTTTATAACTACCCAGTTACGGAGTAGCGTCTGATAGCCCCATAGTAGGTCGATCCACATCTCAAGTACATGCGACAATCTCAGGTCTAAGGACAAAACGTACACGATGTGTAGAGAGAGAGCTGCAACTAATTGCCAGTCTCAAGTTGGGTCAGTCCAACCCCATGTTCATAACATGTGTCCACATCATTGGTTTGATATCTCCATGTCTATGACTTGCGAAACATAGTCATCAACCAATCGATGTGTAGTCTAATATTCAAGTGTGTCCTCACATGAACTCCGACTAGGGATAACTCTTAAATAACCATACAAGTAAAGAGTTTCACAAACAATTCACATAATTGCCAATCAATACAAGTTGCCTGATATGGATATTCAAGGAACATTACAATAACTCATGGATACATATGAAATATAATCACCTCTATGATTGCCTCTAGGGCATATTTCCTTCACAAGGGTTCGAAGGGTACGCCGTAATCTCACCTGCCATCGCCGCCCGAAATGGATGTTCCACCTTGAAGTCGCGATGCATCGGCTCGGGGTCGTTCGGGGCGACCACCGACTCCTGGTACGGGAGAAGGTCACCCATCGCCCACACCCAATCGAAGAACACCGCAGCCTGCTCGGTCAGCTTCAGCTCTTCGGCAATCTCGACCTTGCCAGTCGACAAAGGGTACCCGCTCGTGACATCGTCGATATCGAAGTCGTGGGGGAAGTGCGCGAGCCCAAGGCTCAGCGCAGTCGCAACACCACGACGAAAATCCGACTGCGCCATGAAGTCAACCACAGTCGAGGCCTTCTCCATGTAGCGGCAGACCTCGACGAGGTCACATGGAATCACCTCCGTCGGCGAGATCTCCTGGAGGTACGCCCGAATGCAGGTCGTAGACAAAGCGGCAGAGTCAACCAATGTGGTGACACATTGACGCGCATCATACGACTGCGCTTCGTCAGCACCATCAGTAATCCTGCCTGCAAATACACAAAACGAATAGTAAGGAACGCTCAAGCAAAAACAAAGCGACCCGCACGCTCGGGGACTCACTAAGGAACAGAGAACTCACCAATCAGCGGCCGACAGCGCTCCGTGATGAAATCCTGGAGACTGGAAAGGTCATTATGTAGCCCGGCTACGAGCGCATCCTACAACTTCTGCTCTTCAGCAGCAGAAGCAACGGCTGCCTTGGCCCTTTCATCCGTTGAGGTCGTTTCCGCCTTCGCCTCCCTGAGCTCCCGCTCCAGGTCGGCGATTCGCTTCTCCATAACACTCAAGGATGACTACGCGGCCGTCAGTTCACTCGCCGGTACCAGGCCCTGACGAGCCTTTTCCACCGCGGCCGCGTTGTCACCTGCATCAACAAAACTATGAATATGAGAAGAACAAGGTTTACAACCATTATCAAGCACGACAACCACTCACCCACAGTCGCTCGAAGCTGTTCATTCGCCTCCCTGACAACAACGAGTTCCCTCTCCAGACGGTCCTTCTCGGCAAGTCGCTTCGCAGATTCGTGCTCCAGACCCTGCGCAGCCGTGGAAGAATTAGCAACGAAAATCCTAAGTGCCTAGCCGCTGAAATTCAGCGACTAGCCACTGGGGGACTGGAAGGCAAAAATCCTAAGTGCCTAGCTGCTGAAATTCAGCGACTAGCCACTCGGGGACTGGAAGGCGAAAAATCCTAAGTGCCTAGCTGATGAAATTCAGCGACTAGCCACTCGGGGACTAGAAGGCGAAAATCCTAAGTGCCTAGCCGCTGAAATTCAGCGACTAGCCACTCGGGGACTGGAAGGCGAAAAATCCTAAGTGCCTAGCCGCTGAAATTCAGCGACTAGCCACTCGGGGACTGGAAGGCAAAAATCCTAAGTGCCTAGCCGCTGAAATTCAGCGACTAGCCACTCGGGGACTGGAAGGCAAAAATCCTAAGTGCCTTGCCGCTGAAATTCAGCGACTCGACACCCGGAGACTAGACTCTAGAAAATAATAAGAATCCGACCACTAAAATTCAGTTGCCCGATCCTCGGGGACTGGACATACCTGGATGGCGGCACCTAGAATGCCGTGAAGCTCCATTGCGTCCACTGATGGGAGCAAGAATGGAGTACGCCCACGACGCTGCTCCACTTCGGTGCCGAGAACCTCAGGCAGCTGGCTCGATGGCACCGATACACTCGCCGCGGAGGCCCTCGCTACAAAGTGAGGAAACGTCGCCACCGCGGCCCCCGCACCACTCGAGGGTGGGCCTGTCGCTCCAACCAAGCCCACTGGCTCCACCCGCTGCGACTCCGTGTCCACCATGGCCTTCGAGGCCATATCTACTCTAGTCGGAGCCTTGCTAGGGGCGACCGCTGGCTCATCCGAAATCATGACGACCTCGTCGCCCTTCACCTTCTTTGTGCCCTCAATGGGCGCCTCGACCTCGTCGCCCTTCCTATTCTTTGAAGGTTCGACTAGTGCCTCTGCGAGACCCAATGGGACCTTGGCCACCGAAGGGTGACCTATTTTCTTTGCTCTAGTCCTGTAGAACAATGCTATTAGTAAATTCGCTAGTCAGACATTAATCGAGTGGACAAACGAAAGATCAAGAAATACTCACTTGGCGATTGGGATAAAATGCAGGCCAGAATGCTGGCCGGCTTCTCCAACTCCGGCCCTAGTTTCCGACTGAGGCCCATCTGGAACACACTCTGCGCCCAAGACACTGACAGCTTCTTCGAGGATGAGGTCGTGGTAGGAAGATCAGCGGCGATCGCCACGGGTGCTCCCCTTGGTGGCGAGGTCCCCGTGGCTGGAGCGGCCCCAAGCCCGGTGACTCGGACAAAGGGCGGAGGAAACAACGCCAATGGCATCTCGCCTTCCACGACGGCCGCACCGGCAACCGTGGTCGCATGCGCCGGCACGTTGGCCTTAGCTTCCTCGGGTGCGCTGGTAGCATCGGAGCTACTCGCAGACCGTGGTGGTGATACCGGCTTAGCCGGCTTCTTCTTATTCTTCGGTGGCGGTGGTTTCTTCTTCGATGGCGTAGCCTTGCGGTGCGAGGTGTGCCCGGGGAGCTCGTCATCATCTTCGTCATGGGCCTCGAGGCTTTTGTTGGCCTCGAGCTCGCGTTGATGCTGCCCACGGGTCTTGCGGGCCGTGGGTGCAGCGACTTCCACGACCTCATCGCCATCATCATCATCGTCATCACTGCCCCCGTCGCTTCTGACATTGCCCCTGTCAGGCGAAGACTCGCTCTCATCCTCGACGGACAAGTTCGAGTTCTCGTCGTCTGCGGCTGGAAGCCAACCTTCCACCACTTGGAACAACTGCAACAACCAAGAAAAATTAGCACGACCGCGAATGCAAAACTACGACTGCGAGTGCACAGGAAATAAACGAACTCACCGTTGGAGCTTGGCGCTTCACGGTGTAAGGTGTGACACCGGCCTTCGTGTCAAGATATTCTGCCTCGGTGATCTTCTTCAAGGCCGAGGTGTGGTCGTTGAGCCTCCATTCGGCTTGGCAGGACTTTGTTGGGTCGTCTTTACCCATATACTCGTACATGTAGTGGGCGCGACTGGCCAGAGGCACCAGCAGCCGCCCGAACCAGCAATTTTACAAATTGATGGTTTGAAGGCCTATCCTCTTCAAGTTGCGGATCATCTGCAGCATCTCGTCGACGACCATCCGTTGGTCCAACGGGAGCTTGGTGACCTGAAGCCGACGTGGCTTGGGCCGATTGGCGGAGTACATTGGAAGTGCCACCTCGTCGGCCGGAGGCGACTCGGTCATGTAGAACCAACTCTTCTTCCATTCGTTTTCTGCCTTCTTAGGCAGCATCACATCAAAAAAGGACGCCTTCGACTTCAGCTGAAAGGTCAGGCCGCCCGCGGCCAGCATCGGGCCGTCTGCCTCTTCGCGGCCGATCCTCCCGTGAAACAGATCTTGCCTTAGGGGAAATATGTCCGACAACTCAGGTAACACTCGCAGAACACCACGAAGATGGCGAGCTTCTCAATGTTGTGCGGCCCCAGGTCCGACGGTTGGATGCCGTAGTAGGCGCAGAAGCGGCGAAAAAAGAGGGAAGTGGGGAATCGGAGCCCCCGCTCCAAGTGGATGGTGAGATGAACGTGGATCTGGGATCACCTCTCCAGCCGCGGGGATGCGCCATCTCCCGGTGTAGAGGATCCCCGCCTCCTCGAAGGATTTCAATAACACTTTCGTGCACTTGGATCTGCCCCATGGTACCGTCGGAGGTGCCATCGATTGGAGGATCTGGGGTTATGAGTCGTTCTGGGTCGCTCTGGTCGCTGCGCGGAATGGAGGATTGAGAATGTGCGAGATCGGAGGAAGTGTGGGAAATGTTATCTCCTCGCCCGTCACTCTCCTTATATAGTGGTTGTTACCCGCCATCTTCGGGGAGCCATTACCGCGCGGTAATTACGCCGATATTACCGTTGGATTATCCAACGGCTAGTTTGACCAGCTCTGACAGTTCAACTTCTTCTACTCGACTCGTTGTCTCCAGCGACATGACGATTCGCCGACCTGGTCACCACAATGGTGACTCGACTACTCGCCGACCCATTCGCCAAGCTGTGATTCGACTGGTCGCTGTTACTGTGACTAAAATAACTAGTTCCTTATTTTATTCAGGGAGTCCATCGTCGATTCGACTAAGCGTCCAAATTGGACCCGCATACTTCGAATGCCAACGAACACCTGCGATGAATCAACGATTGCCTCGGGGACTACTGATGGGGATATGTCGACTGGGGTATACCCAGCAGGACCTTTCCTACTGGCCCAAGATGCCAGCGAGTGGGCCTGCAGGACGGCGACTGGATCGAGGCTTGGCAAGGACCCAGGCGACTGGAAGCTGGAGGCCCAGAAGCGTAGTTAGGCCCAGTCGGATTAGGTCAAGAACCCTCTGAATCCTTAACTAATTCGGTTGTAGATCTGTAAACCCTAGCGAGGTGAGCCTATATAAACCTCCCTAGGGTACACATAGAGGACACGTTCCATCATACACCCTAGCGACTCACCACCTAGCCGTCGAGCTTGCCCATTGTACTCTCCATCAATACAATCAAGAAGGAGTAGGTCTTTACCCTCCGGGGGGCTGAACCTGGGTAAACCCTTGTGTCTCCTCCCTCATCTCGCACCGCATATGGCTGGCCGCCCTTGCTCCTTGTTCTACTACTCGCTGCCGATTGCAGCATCTGTCGTGGCCATTCCCACGACACAAGAACACCCATTCCGGGTAATATGCGAGGCACCTATCTCGGATATATTGGGCAGCAAAGATGCCAGTGGTCGAGTGGAAAAATGGGCCATAGAGCTAGCACCATACACTCCACAGTACGACAGTCGAGATGCAATTAAATCTCAAGCTATAGCAGATTTCTTCGTGGACTGGATGGAAATGCAATATGAACCACCATTGCCAGACCCGAATTACTGGATAATGCACTTTGATGGGTCCAAGACAAAGATGGGCCTGGGTGCCGGGAAAGTACTTACTTCACCCAAGAAGGATCAGCTCAAGTATGTGTTGCAGATCCACTTCGCCGCATCAAATAATGTAGCCGAGTATGAAGCACTTGTCCATGGGATAAAAGTATCCAAAGAGATTGGCATCAAAAGGATCATGTGTTTCGGAGACTCACATTTGGTTATTTAGCAAGTGTCCGGACATTGGGATGCACTGGATGCAAATATGGCACTTTATCGTTTTCATGTACAGCAGATTTAGGGATACTTTGACGGATGTGAATTTCATCATATACCCAGAGCAGAAAACGAGGCAGCTAATGTATTATCCAAGTTAGGCTCATCTCGGCAAGCAATACCATCAGGAGTAGTGTTGGAACGTCTCAGAAAACCATCAATCAAACCATCACCGGAATCCGAGTCAATATTCATCCCGGGAAGCCAGGAGTCAAATGCCGTGCCAATGGACATTGACACAGGGGCAGGTTCGAGTAACTCGGGGACTGTTACGCCTAACCCAGGGGTTACCGAATCACACTTGGGGACTCCTCAAGTTATGTCGGCTGAGCCAATGGAAATTGATGGAGAGACAGATCTAGCACCAGTAATACCAGCCTGGGCACAACCAATATTCAATTACTTAAGAGATGGAACTTTGCCTGATGATGAGATATTAGGAAGACAAACAGAAAGAAGAGCAAAAGCGTACACAATAATTAACAAGGAGCTGTACAAGAGGAGTGTGACAAGTGTATTGCCACGTTGCATAAGTCCAGAGCAAGGCCAAGAGATACTGTGGGATATTCACCAAAGAGAATGTGGGCACCATGCCTCGTCAAGAGCATTAGTATCCAAGGCATTCCGACATGGATTCTATTGTCCAAGTGCACTGGTGGAAGCGCAAGACCTAGTGAGGAAATGCAACGGCTGCCAATGCTACGCATCAAAGTCACATTTACCTGCGTCCGAACGAAAAACTATACCAATCACCTGGCCATTTGCAGTATGGTGCCTTGATATGGTGGGACCATTCAAACCAGCACGGGGTGGCATGACTCACATACTAGTGATGGTCGACAAATTTACCAAGTGGATAGAAGTGAAGCCCATCAAAAAACTTGATGGAAAAACAGTTGTCACGTTCCTAAAGGACATAATCCTGAGATACGATCACCCACACAGTGTGATTACGGACAATGGCACAAACTTTGCTGAAGGAGCTTTTGCTCAATTTTGCAGGGAAAGCCGAATAAGCCTCGACGTAGCGTCAGTCGCCCATCCAGGATCAAATGGACAAGTTGAATGAGCTAATGGCTTAGTTCTATCCGGCATAAAACCCCGCTTACTGGAACCACTCCAGAGATCACCTGGTTGCTGGATTGAGGAACTTCCCTCAGTACTATGGAGCTTAAGGACAACTCTGAATCGATCAACAGGCTATACGCCATTCTTCCTTGTGTATGGGGCAGAAGCAGTTTTGCCTGCCGACATAGAACATGACTCGCCAAGAGTAAGGCAATACTCGGAAGCCGAGGTAAAAGAGGCCCGAGAAGATGGAGTAGATTTACTCGAAGAAGCAAGAGAATTGGCATTATATAGATCCGCCATATACCAACAAAGTATCCGACACTATCATAGCCAGAAAGTCCAACCTCGTGTTTTCCGAGAAGGGGATACAGTGCTCAGACTAGTGCAACACACAGCTGGGATGCATAAACTATCACCCCCATGGGAAGGACCATTTATTGTAAGCAAAGCATTGCACAATGATTCAAATTATCTGATAGATGCTCGTGAAGCACAAAATAACAAGGCAGACAGATCGGGTGATGAGACCAAAAGGCCATGGAATGTGGCATTGCTCCGTCCTTTCTACACTTAGGAGAAGCAATGTATGTATCTCTCAAACTCTCATATGTCGGACACTTATGCCGGCTATGTACTGATAATAAAATGGTATGACTCAAAAAACTGACTCGAGGATTGCCCCTCATGTTTACTCTTGAATATTCTATGTCGGCTGGCGTTGACACTTAAACTTATCTCGGAATAAGTAATGTTTACTCGTATGAGGTCAACTCTTCGACTATGCTGTTGTTCGAAAACACGGCTTCATGGCAAGAAAGATAAAAATATCAAGGACGAGTAAAATGAATAGCGGATAAGTAAAGGAAGAAACTGTAGGGTTTCGTAGCATGGAAAACAAAAAATTTCTACCGCATACAAACAAACAAGCCAAGATCTATCTACTAGATTGTAGCAACGAGTCGATGGAATAACTCACCCTCGAAGATTCCAAAGTGTTTAACGAGAGCGGATTCTCGTGGGTGATGTAGTCGTACTCTTCCCGATCTCAAGATCGCGTAGACGATCCTTCCGGCGCTGCGTTCCGGCAGCGCTCCCGCAGTCGGTCACACGTTCGGTACTCGACGAAGACCTTCCTCTCCCTTGTTCCAGCAGGCAGCGGAGGTTGTAGCACTCTCCTCGCGATTCCGGCAGCACAACGGCGTGGTACCGGAAGTAGAGGGGAGATCTCGTAGGGCTTTGCCTTAAGCCGGAGCGAGTATGGTGGAGTATGAGAGAGTTCCTCGGCGGTCTAGGGTTTAGACACACCAATTAGAAGGCTCTAAACCGGAGGCTAGGGCAATTAGAAGCTCTAAACCAAAACGGCTCTAAACCGGAGGCTAGGGCTAGGGTTTAGATTTAGAGGATAGGAACTTGTGTGTGCTAGGAGGGAGCCCTGCCCCTCCTTGTATGGGTGGAGAGGCCGGCGCGCCAAGGGGAGGGAGGGGAGTCCCTCCCCAACTCGGCTTGGAGGAGGCGCCGCCGGTTGTAGGAGGGATTCCCTCCCCAACTCGGTTTCCCTCTCTTTCCTCTTTCCCTCTTTCCAATTTTAGCCGTTTGACTTTTCAAACTTGCTATTTGACTTTTCAATTTAGGATTCAATTTAATCCTTTATTTGGAACAGCGAGAACACTTAGTACATGATGCAATCATCCCAATATGCAATGACACATTCATGTACCCCTTCCCCTCCAGAGTGCCGGACATTCCGGAACCTTCTAGAACATTCCCGATGAAAACACCGGAATCATTCCCCAACTCCGAAACGGGACTTTCCTTATATGAATCTTATTCTCCGGACCATTCCGGATCACCTCGTGATATCCCGGATCCCATCCGAGACTCCGAACAACATTCGGTCTCTTTCTCATAATACCATAACTACTCAAACAACGTCGAATCCTTAAGTGTGTCTCCCTACGGTTCGTGAATTATGCGGACATGATCGAGACACTTCTCCGAACAATAACCAATAGAGGAATCTGGAAATTCATATGGCTCCCACATATTTCTACGATTACTTTGCGATCGAATGAACCACTTACATACGATACCAATTTCCCTTTGTCTCACGATATGTTACTTATCCGAGGTTATGATCGTCGGTATCTCTGCATACCTAGTTCAACCTCGTTACCGATAAGTACTCTTTTCTCGTTCCCGTGATATGTGATCCCTTGTGAGCCAGTCACATGCTTGCAAGCTAATTGGATGACATTTCACCGAGAGGGCCCAGAGTATATCTATCCGTCATATGGATGGACAAATCCCACTCTTGATCCATGTGTCTCAACCAATACTTTCCGAACACTCAATGCCACCTTTATAGCCACCCAGTTACGGTGTGGTGTTTGATGTCATCAAAGCATCCATCCGGTAAAGGTGATAGGCATGATCTCATGGTCGAAGGAATTAGGTTACTATGTATCAGAAAGCATATAGCAATTGAACTATTTAAATGACTTGATCTTTATGCTACCCTTATCTATAGGAGTATGTCCATCATATCATTATCCTAACGATATGATCTTGTTGTTGATAACATCTCAATGTTCATGATAGGGAAACCACAATCATTTATCAACCAACAAGCTAGTGATGTATAGAGGCTATACTAGGGACTTCAAATTAAGTTTACAAATCACATAAGTATTAATGTTTCCTTGTTAATACTATTATAGCATGAATGTAAACATTTATCATAAACACAAAGATATAATAATAACTACATTTATTATTGCCTCTAGGGCATATCTCCAACAGTCTCCCACTTGCACTAGAGTCATCTAATCTAGATTACATGGTAATATACCGAACACCCATGGCAGTTTGGTGCTGGTCATGTTTTGCCCTCGGGAGAGGTTTAGTCAACGGATCCGCCACATTCAGATCTGTGTGTACTTTGCAAGTCTTTATATCCCCATCCTGGATATGTTCTCGAATAGCGTGAAAACGTAGCTTGATGTGCTTCAGCTTCTTGTGTGACCTTGGTTCTTGCGCATTGGCTATGGCGCCCATGTTATCACAGTAGATAGACATTGGGTCCAGCGCACTAGGAACCACACCCAGCTCTGTAATGAACTCGTTCATCCATATCGCTTCTTGTGAAGCCTCCGAAGCAGCCATGTATTCCGATTCAGTTGAAGATCTCGCCACAACGCTTTGCTTTGCACTCCTCCAGCTAACTGCTGCACCATTCAAAACAAATACGTATCCAGATTGTGATTTTAGAATCATCCGGATCGGTGTTCCAACTAGCATCGGTGTAACCATTAACAACGAGGTGTTCATCACCTCCATAAGAAAGAACCATATCCTTAGTTCTTCTCAAGTACTTAAGGATGTTTTTGACCGCTGTCCAATGATCCACTCCTGGATCACTTTGATATCTGCTAGTTAAACTAACAGCATATGCAATGTCGGGTCTAGTACATAGCATGGCATACATTAGAGATCCTATGGCTGAGGCATAGGGAGTCTTACTCATCCTTTCTCTATCTTCTGCCGATGTCGGACTTTGAGTTTTACTCAAGGTCGTATTGGGCAACATGGGCAAGAACCCTTTCTTGCTATCTTCTATTCCAAACCTCTTTAGAACTTTGTCCAAATATGTACTCTGTGACAATGATATTTGGCGTTTCGATCTATCTCTATAAATCTTTATGCCTAATATGTAAGCTGCTTCGCCAAGATCCTTCATTGAAAAACTATTATTCAAATATTCCTTGACACTATTAAGAAGGTCTACATCATTCCCAATCAACAATATGTCATCCACAATTAAGAATGCTATAGAGCTCCCACTCACTTTCTTGTAAATACAAGCTTCTCCATAAGTTTGTATAAAACCAAAACTTTTGATCACCTTATCAAAACGTTGATTCCAACTTCGGGATGCTTGCTTCAATCCATAGATGGACCGCTGAAGTTTGCATACCTTGTTAGCATCTTTAGGATCGACAAAACCTTTGGGTTGCATCATATACAACTCTTCATCAATATCTCCATTGAGGAATGCTGTTTTGACATCCATCTGCCATATCTCATAATCATAATATGCAGCGATTGCTAACATAATCCTCACAGACTTTAGCTTCGCTACCGATGAGAAAGTCTCATCGTAGTCAACTCCTTGAATTTGTCGAAACCCTTTTGCGACAAGTCGAGCTTTATAGACAGTAACATTACCATCAGCATCTGTTTTCTTCTTGAAAATCCATTTGTTCTCGACAGCCTTCCGGCCATCCGGTAAGTCCACCAAAGTCCATACTTGGTTTTCGTACATGGATCCAATCTCGGATTTCATGGCTTCTTGCCATTTATTGGAATCAGGGCTCATCATCGCTTCCTCATATGTCTCGGGGTCATCGGTGTTATCCACCAACATGACACTCATAACGGGATCATACCAATCTGGAGTGGTACGAGTTCTCGTTGACCTCCGAGGCTCTGTAGCAACTTCAACCAAAGTTTCATGATCATCATCATTAGCTTCCTCTCTAATTGGTGCAGGCACCACAGGAACTTCTTCCGGTGCTGCGCTACTCGCAATTTCGAGAGAAGGTTCGACAACCTCGTCGAGTTCTACTTTCCTTCCAGTCACTTCTTTCGAGAGAAATTCCTTCTCTAGAAAGGATCCATTCTTGGCAACGAAGATTTTGCCTTCGGATCTATGATAGAAGGTATACCCAATAGTTTCCTTTGGGTATCCTATGAAGACGCATTTTTCCGCTTTGGGTTCTAGCTTGTCCGGCTGTAACTTCTTTACATAGGCTTCGCATCCCCAAACTTTAAGGAACGACAATCTAGGTTTCTTCCCAAACCATAATTCATATGGTGTCGTTTCAACGGATTTAGACGGTGCCCTATTTAAAGTGAATGCGGCTGTTTCTAATGCATAACCCCAAAACGATAGCGGTAAATCTGTAAGTGACATCATAGAACGAACCATATCTAAGAGAGTTTGATTACGATGTTCGGACACACCATTACGCTGTGGTGTTCCCGGCGGTGTCAATTGTGAAAGTATTCCGCATTTCTTCAAATGCTCGCCAAACTCGTAACTTAGATATTCACCTCCACGATCAGAACGTAGAAATTTAATCTTCTTGTTACGTTGATTCTCTACCTCACTTTGAAACTCCTTAAACTTCTAGAAAGTTTCGGACTTATGTTTCATGAAATAGATATACCCATATCTACTCAAGTCATCCGTGAAGGTAAGAACATAACGATAACCACCGCGCGATGCTACACTCATCGGACCACACACATCGGTATGTATGATTTCCAACAATTCTGTAGCTCGCTCCATCATACCAGAAAATGGAATCTTAGTCATTTTTCCCATCAGACATGCTTCGCATCTTTCAAGTGATTCAAAATCAAGTGATTCAGGAAGTCCATCAGTATGGAGTTTCTTCATACGTTTCACTCCAATGTGACCAAGACGACAGTGCCACATATAGGTCGAATTATCGCTTGATTTCAAACGTTTAGCCTCAATGTTATTAGTATGTGTATTTCCACTATCGAGATTCAACAAGAATAGACCATCTATCAAAGGTGCATGTGCGTAAAACATATTACTCATATAAATCGAACAACCATTATTCTCGGACTTAAACAAGTAACCGTCTCGCAATAAACAAGATCCCGATATAATGTTCATGCTCAACGCAGGCACCAAATAACAATTATTTAAGTATAAAACTAATCCCGATGGTAGATGAAGGGGTAGCGTGTCGACCGCGATCACATCAACCTTTGATCCGTTTCCCACGCGCATCGTCACCTCATTCTTCGCTAGCTTCCGTTTATTCTGCAGCACCTGTTTCGAGTTACAAATATGAGCAACCGAACCAGTATCAAATACCCAGGCACTACTACGAGTACTAGTGAGATACACATCAATAACATGTATATCAGATATACCTTTCTTCTTGATGTTGCCGTTCTTCAAATCCGCCAAGTACTTTGGGAAATTCCGCTTCCAGTGACCTTCTCCCTTGCAGTAAAAGCACTCAGTATCAGGCTTAGGTCCAGCCTTGGTCTTCTTCGCCGGCGCGGTAACTTTCTTACCACCCTTCTTGAAGTGTCCCTTCTGCTTAGACTTGCCTTTCTTGAATTTGGTGGTCTTATTGACCAACAACACTTGGTGCTCTTTCTTGATCTCCACTTCTGCAGACTTTAACATAGCAAACAGTTCTGGCAACTCCTTGTTCATGTTCTGCATGTTGTAGTTCATCACAAAGTTCTTGTAACTTGGTGGTAGTGATTGGAGGACACGGTAAATCCCCAAAGCATTAGGAATCACTATACCCAAGCTTTGAAGTTTGTTTGCGTGCCCAGACATCTTAAGCACATGCTCACTGACGGAGCTGCCCTCTTCCATCTTGCAGTTAAAGAACTTTTCAGAAGCCTCATAGCTTTCAATTGCCGCATGAGTCTCAAAAATCAATTTGAGATCCTCGACAATATCATATGGGTCTGAATTCTCAAACCTTTTCTGAAGCTCCGATTCTAAACCATACAAGATAGCACACTGAACTATGGAGTACTGATTCTTCCGAGCGAGGTAAACATCTTTTACTTCATCGGCAGCATCAGCTGCAGGTGGGTCACCCAGCGGTGCATCCAGCACATAGGTCAAATTACCAGCTGTGAGGACAATCCTCAAATTGCGGAACCAATCCGCGAAGTTGCTTCCATTGTTTTTCAACTTTTCTTTCTCTAGGAACGCATTAAAATTGATGGTAGGGGCTGCCATTGATCTACAACATATTTGCAATAGTTTAGACTAAGTTTATGACAAATTGAGTTCAAATTAATAATAAAATTAACCTAGGTGAACTCCCACTCAAAATAACATCCCTCACATTGTTTTAGTGATCACACGAACCAAATCCACTACATCAACACCGACCATCACGAGAGTTGACATAGTTTCAATGGCGAACAATCAACATGTTCATCATATCTACTATATGATTCATGCTTTACCTTTCGGTGATCCGTGTTTCGAGACCATGTCTGTACATGCTAGGCTCGTCAAGATCAAACCTTAGTTTCCGCATGAGCAAATCTGGCTTGCTCACGTTGTATACACTTGCAGAATCTAACACACCCGATCATCACGTGGTGCTTCGAAACAACAAGCTTTAGCAACGGTGCTAACTAAGGGTGAACACTTTATGATTTGAAATTCATGTGCATGAGGGATCATCTTATAATGCTACCGTCGTCTACTAAGCAATACAAGATGCATTAAGGATTAACATCACATGCAATTCATAATATGTGATATGATATGGCCTTTCTTCTTTGTGCTTCCGATCTCCATCTTCAAGCACGAACATGATCTCCATCATCACCGGCAATGCATCAAGGTCAATGACGCTTCTTCATGGTTGTCGTCCACCGGCTCCAACTATTACAACTACTTTGAATAGACACGCGGGTCTTAACATAAATTAAAGACAACCATATGGCTCCTGCCGGTTGCCAACTTACAATAAGGATCATTGCATACATCAAATATAATCACAATCATAGCCATATCACATCACTGCACACCCCTGCAAAACAAAGTTAGACGCCTCTACTTTCTTTGCATGTTTTACGTGGTTTGGGGCTTTCAATAAGTGTCGTTCTAACTTACGAACATGAACCACAACATTGATACTAGTATTGTTAATCACCCGTTGTAAATTGGATCTTAACTATGCTAGGAGAAACAGGCACCCGCAAAGCCACTTATGCAATACAAGTTGCATGTCAAGCGTGGAGCAAGCCTCATGAACGATGTCATGTAAGGTTAGCCCGGGCCGCTTCATCCCAACATACCGCAAGATGCAAAGTACACAAGAATCAATCGACAATAAAAGCATCAACGCCCACAATGACCATTGTGTTCTACTCGTGCAACAGATCTACATATAAACCTGGCTCTGATACCACTGTAGGGTTTCGTAGCATGGAAAACAAAAAATTTGTACCGCATACAAACAAACAAGCCAAGATCTATCTACTAGATTGTAGCAACGAGTCGATGGAATAACTCACCCTCGAAGATTCCAAAGTGTTTAACGAGAGCGGATTCTCGTGGGTGATGTAGTCGTACTCTTCCCGATCTCAAGATCGCATAGACGATCCTTCCGGCGCTGCGTTCCGGCAGCGCTCCCGCAGTCGGTCACACGTTCGGTACTCGACGAAGACCTTCCTCTCCCTTGTTCCAGCAGGCAGCGGAGGTTGTAGCACTCTCCTCGCGATTCCGGCAGCACAACGGCGTGGTACCGGAAGTAGAGGGGAGATCTCGCAGGGCTTTGCCTTAAGCCGGAGCGAGTATGGTGGAGTATGAGAGAGTTCCTCGGCGGTCTAGGGTTTAGACACACCAATTAGAAGGCTCTAAACCGGAGGCTAGGGCAATTAGAAGCTCTAAACCAAAACGGCTCTAAACCGGAGGCTAGGGCTAGGGTTTAGATTTAGAGGATAGGAACTTGTGTGTGCTAGGAGGGAGCCCTGCCCCTCCTTATATGGGTGGAGAGGCCGGCGCGCCAAGGGGAGGGAGGGGAGTCCCTCCCCAACTCGGCTTGGAGGAGGCGCCGCCGGTTGTAGGAGGGATTCCCTCCCCAACTCGGTTTCCCTCTCTTTCCTCTTTCCCTCTTTCCAATTTTAGCCGTTTGACTTTTCAAACTTGCTATTTGACTTTTCAATTTAGGATTCAATTTAATCCTTTATTTGGAACAGCGAGAACACTTAGTACATGATGCAATCATCCCAATATTCAATGACACATTCATGTACCCCTTCCCCTCCGGAGTGTCGGACATTCCGGAACCTTCTAGAACATTCCCGATGAAAACACCGGAATCATTCCCCAACTCCGAAACGGGACTTTCCTTATATGAATCTTATTCTCCAGACCATTCCGGATCACCTCGTGATATCCCGGATCCCATCCGAGACTCCGAACAACATTCGGTCTCTTTCTCATAATACCATAACTACTCAAACAACGTCGAATCCTTAAGTGTGTCTCCCTACGGTTCGTGAATTATGCGGACATGATCGAGACACTTCTCCGAACAATAACCAATAGAGGAATCTGGAAATTCATATGGCTCCCACATATTTCTACGATTACTTTGCGATCGAATGAACCACTTACATACGATACCAATTTCCCTTTGTCTCACGATATGTTACTTATCCGAGGTTATGATCGTCGGTATCTCTGCATACCTAGTTCAACCTCGTTACCGATAAGTACTCTTTTCTCGTTCCCGTGATATGTGATCCCTTGTGAGCCAGTCACATGCTTGCAAGCTAATTGGATGACATTTCACCGAGAGGGCCCAGAGTATATATATCCGTCATATGGATGGACAAATCCCACTCTTGATCCATGTGTCTCAACCAATACTTTCCGAACACTCAATGCCACCTTTATAGCCACCCAGTTACGGTTTGGTGTTTGATGTCATCAATGCATCCATCCGGTAAAGGTGATAGGCATGATCTCATGGTCGAAGGAATTAGGTTACTATGTATCAGAAAGCATATAGCAATTGAACTATTGAAATGACTTGATCTTTATGCTACGCTTATCTATAGGAGTATGTCCATCATATCATTATCCTAACGATATGATCTTGTTGTTGATAACATCTCAATGTTCATGATAGGGAAACCACAATCATTTATCAACCAACAAGCTAGTGATGTATAGAGGCTATACTAGGGACTTCAAATTAAGTTTACAAATCACATAAGTATTAATGTTTCCTTGTTAATACTATTATAGCATGAATGTAAACATTTATCATAAACACAAAGATATAATAATAACTACATTTATTATTGCCTCTAGGGCATATCTCCAAAAGAAACACGAGTCGGCCTTATGTATGCTTATAACTAACCCATTGCAGGATATATTGTCTTGTATGTCGAATGACCCTAGGTCAAGTTGCCTAGTTTCATATCCTCTAACTAAATCCTTAGAACTTTGAGACTCTAATGTCGAACGCCAAATAAGGTAGACAAGAGACAAATTCAAGGATAAGGAAAACGGCAAATGAAACTCGGGGACTTGCCCCTGGATGATTTGCATTCAAGCAAAATAAAGTTTAAGCCTTAGAAAAGGCACACACCCAAAATAACTGCAGTATATATTTTACATCTGCACCCGGCATACCGGGGATCTCATCAGAATTAAGTGTTTTTGATATAACCAGCTTAAGAGGCAGCTGGACTCAAAGGAGCTTTGTTGGGGTTGGAGCTAGGAGCGTCATCAGGAGCATCGGCCGAGCCAGGCGCATCAGCCAAGTCTGCCATGTCTGACTCGGTGGCCTCGCTGTCGGCACCATAGTCGTCAGCAATCTCGGCAAGCGGCTCGGCAAGATCGAGGAAGCTGGGCCCATCGCACCAGGCATGCACCAGAGCGTACTCCACCATGGCGTATGCTTGCTCTTGGCGCCTCTTGATGAGATTAGGGTTGTGGATCCACTTGCCTTAGGCTCTCATATGCTGGAGAACATCAAGATTGATATCCTCATACCATGAGAGCACAAAAATCAAGGGCCTTGTTCGTTGCGACGGGACCAACCGACTCTCGCCATTGATTAAGCCTTTCCTCGGTGAGTAGCAGCTTGGCAGCCAAAGGCTCAACGAGTGTGAGCACATCCTCATCCGTCCAGAGCATCCTGAATGCATGGATTGCCGACTTGAGTAAGTTGACACCGCATGACTTCAGTGTGGTCACACGCTCTGAGAGCGCGACAAGATGCTCGTCGATGGTGATCTTGCCGTCCGCTGGGGCTCCATATTCGGCTCGCACTTTCTTCATTTCCCTTAAGGCGAACATGTCGTCCTCAGGGAAGTTCTCTGCAAAAACGGAGGAGCATCAAAAACAACAGAAAATGAGTAAAGAGTAAGGATAAGATCATAGTGAAAAGAGTAAGAACTCACTACCAATGAAAGAGTTGATCATGCCGAGCTTGGTCTGCCAGGTCTTTGCCTTGGCCTGGAGAGCTTCCAGATCTTGATGAGAAGCCTGCACTGATAACTCGACATCTTTGAGCAGTTGATTTATCTTCTCAACATTGGAAGCATGCTGCCCATCTTTCTCGGCGAGCTCCTGGCGCAGCCCCTCCAACTCAGACTTGTGCTTCTGCTCCATGTCCGACACTTGCTGCTTTAGCCAAGTCACCTTGTCTCGCTCCTTCTGGAGATTGACCTGGTGCTGATCTGCTTATCCAGAACATGTGACTCATCAGTAACAGCACACCATCTCGGCCTTGCCGAGATAAAAATGGAAAGTGAGGAAACATAAATGCTAAGCAATCACAAGATTTATAAGGAAAATGGAGTTACTTTCAGCGTCGCTGATCTGCTTATGCAGCGCATCGATGGAGGATTGGGCAGAAGCTGTGGAAAAAAGTGAGGAAAATTCAAGAGGATGGAACAAAAGAGATCTGCTAAATAAAAACGAGCCGAGTAAGAAAAATACCTTGGCCCTGAGCCTCGGCTTTTAGATCCTGGTGAGCAAGCTCAAGCTTTCGGTACTCCAGAAGAAGGGCCTGATGCACCTTGGTACGCTCGTTATGCGTAAGCAACACGAAAAAGATTTGGTTAGAAGATATTCAGTACATCAAGTAGTTCTACCTCGGCAGAAAATGGAAAAGATGTAAGCTAATGGTTGAGCTCACAGCCGAAGAAGTTCCTTACTCGGCAGTAACCTCGAGGACTAGAGATTGAAAATCTGACATACAAACTTGGCAAGAAGAAATAAAAGATATGTTTTACCTAAGAGCTTACAACCGAATAAGTGACTTACTCGGCAGTAACCTCGGGGGCTACAGAACATGTTGAATATAAAAATACTTAGTACACAAAAGAGTAAAGAAATCACATACCTCATTCACATGATCTACTCGGGCTATGAGTGCGATGGCCTGCTGAGTCATTTCAAAGACAGTCTTAGGGCCCAATTGCAGCTGCTGGCCAGAACTGGAGCTCACTTCTTGCTCGCCTGTAGCATTCCAAGCTATGGCATAACGCTCTATAGAGCCAAGGACCTGCCCGCTGAGTGTCCGAGTAAGGACTTGCCCTTTTTTCAGGCTAGCCCCCACTCCGGCACGGGTAGCAGCGACACTGGCATGCAAAGTGCCAGCCCTAGGAACGCTGCCAGACCCGGCAGTAGCAGATTCGCCCAACTGACCCACCAGAGCAGGTGTCATTATTGATGGTGTGGGAGGAATCTGCGGAGTGGAGCCTGGGGCGTGGACCAAGGTCAATTTCCTGGAAGTTGATGGCCTAATGGGCGCAGAGCGAGTCTGGCCTTGAGGAACAGGATGGGTCTTTTCCTTGAACAAAGATGAAGGGGGAGTAGATCTGGTACTGGTTTCAGAAGACAACAAGCCGACTAAGCAGGCTCAACAACTATCAGGGGACAAACCTGTTTACCTTGCAGGAAACAACGAGTCGAGTCTCACGAGGGAAGGCCGAGTCAGAGAAGACGCGTGGCAGCTTTCCGAGTGAGATACAGGAGGGACCATAGTAAAGCATAGTCAAAAGGGAGAAGGGCGACGTCGGGTGACATAAAAGGAGCTGGGTGACGCCCAAAGCAAGGACTGACGTACAAAGTCACCGTATGACGCCAAAAGAGCTGGAGGCTACATACATGAAGACCGTTGGTAGTATAGATTTGAGGACTGGGTCAAGGGCTCAGGGCTAACCCACGACCCGACCCGCATAGTAAGGACGAAGATCCAAATAGTAACCCTAGGAACCAAAGATGTAACCTAGCTAGCCATCGCCTATATAAGGAGGGGCATAGCTAGGGTTTGCGAAGGTTGGACCAAGTAGGAAACTAGTGCCCTGAGGCTATGCTCGAACAACTCGAGGAGCACTTGTAAACTTCTTGGATCAATAAAAATCCTAAGTGTGGAGAGTTCATCTTGTTCTTCGTGCGCGGTTAGACCGTGCACTCCCTCGCAAGTTACCACAAGCGTCCATTCGGCCACCAAATTAAGCCTACCCATGGCATCTGCCGTGACACCACAACAACATCGGGGGCTTCTTATAGGTGAAGGGGCAAGGCGAGGAGGCAGCCATGGGGCCCACACCCCCTAGTGGCACCACCAGGGCTGGCCTGCAACCACCATAGGGTGTGGCCACCCTGGTGCCCTACTCCGTTTCTGCTTTGTGGTTCTGTATTGCTCCGGGGAAATAGTAACTTTGACTTTTGTCCCGTTCAATTCCGAGAATATTCATTTTTTAGCTTTTCTGAAACCAAAAACAGCAGAAAACAGGAACTGGCACTGTGGCATCTTGTCAATAGGTTAGTTCCAGAAAGTGTATAAAAATACCTCAAAGTGTAGACAAAATATAAGACAAATGATATAAAACAAGCATGGAGCATCAAAAATTATAGATACGTTTATGACGTATCAGAGGCCTCCACAAATTCCATATTTCTCATGGTTAGCAGCAAGATGAAAAGCTATCAAAGCACCCAAATTATAAGTCCTATCCCATTTCAAGGCAGCTGAGATAAAAGCTAAATCATACAAGGATAATTTACTAGCAGTCTTCCTAGAAAGAACACACTTGGAAATGAAATAGACAAAATATCAAATAGATGGGAGATGAATATTCCAAACTTTATCGCTCGCCTTTGAGAAGCTGCTCCCTTGGCAAATCTCTGCATATAGGTCCATAAGTGGTGTAGGCCGCTCCCTAATCTTCTCGCGCGAACCCCACTGTGGAACTCTAATAGTTGCACAAAAATCATCAAAAGGGAGATCGACAGCTATATTGTAGATCTTATAATGAACCATGGGGTTAGGCGAGGACAAACTTAAACGAAAGTCCTTCACCACAGACATAGTTAGTTTAGCATATTGGTGAGGTTCCTCTCCAACAAAATGCTCCAACCCTGCATTGGAAATTAGAGTCTAGAAATCCTGAAAAATCCTCGCAGCTCTCATAAATTCAGGGCATGGATATATGGAAGATAAAACCTCCTCCTCGCGATGGACTTTCATAATCTCAGGTACCATCAATTCATATTGATTCAGCTGGTGCTCATTCATCTTCTTTTTTTGAATTTTTTAGGCAAACATCAAACCAAGTGATTTCCAAGCTAATAAATCATGGGGAACTACTATAGGGACTTGTAAGAGGGTCAAACATGTATCAAAATGATTTATCTAAGCATAAAGCAAACATTAAACTCACATAACCTGTCACCTATAGTAGCAAAATACTTAAGATATAATCAACCAATCAAAAATCTAATTGGATAAGCGGAGGAGGCACATACCAAGGAGCAAACCCTCCAAAAATCAGCAGCTAAGATGGGCTGAGCAAGGAGATCAAAAACCGGCAGCAAGAACAGCAAGAACTCGAGCTTTGAGAAATTTTCCGGTGTTTTTCGGGAGAAGGAAAGAAGTGGCAGGAAGGAGGATAAGTGGAGGGCTAGGGGTGGCCCACACCAGGGCCAGGCGCGCCCCTGGTCTTGCCGCTCCACCAGGGGGTGTTCCTGACTGGTGGCCCCCCTGGGTCACTCTAGGTGCCTCTCTTCCCCTTTTCCAACGTAAAAATTTAATATGAATTTTCTAAAAAAATCGAGAAACTTTATTTTGAGCAATTTTCAAGTATTGATAAATGATTTTCTCGCAGGAAAAATATTTTTGAAAGATGCAAAAGCAAACAAGAACTAAAACTACAGAAGTTCTAAGACACTCTAATATGCAATCTACTAACAAAACAAAGACGATCAACAAAAAGAGTAAATATTGGAGTGGAGAAAGTAAAATTGAACAAGGATAACCATGGTGAAGACATTGTTTTGTTCAACAAAAATCCTTTTGTTCACAAGGTTGATCAGGTCTTGTTACCAAAACAATTTTATAAGAATCAAAACTTTGCATTTCACTAAATGATTATGTTGTTGGAATTATGCCCTAGAGGCAATAATTAAGATGTTATTATTATAATTCTTGTTCATGATAATGTTTATATTCCATGCTAGAATTGTATTAAGTGGAAACTTTAATACTTGTGTGGTTTGTGAACAACACTGTGTCCCTAGTACGCCTCTATGGACTATCTCATTGATTAATGATGGTTAAGGTTTCCTAACCATGGACATGAGTTGTCGATTAATAATGAGATCATATCATTGGGAGAATGATATGATGGACAGACCCAAACAAAGCGAAGCAATTAGATCGTGCCATCGTGTTCATCTTTGCGAAGCTTTTCTTATGTCAAATATTGTATTCCTTAGACCATGAGATAATACAACTCCGTGGTATCGGAAGAAAGCTTTGAGGTCATCAAACGTCATCCTATGAGAGGGTGATCATAAAGGTGTCTCTCAGGTGATCGGAAAGTACCTGTTGGGTTGTATGTATCGAGATGGGATTTGTCCCTCCCAAGTCGAAGAGATATACTTCGGGCCCACTCGGTAATCGATATCAACACAGCTTGCAAGCATGTGGTTAAGGAGTTAAATCACAAAGTGATATCGGATTACGGAACGAGTAAAGTACTTGCTGTGAACGAGATTGAACTAGGTATGACGGTACCGACGATCAAATCTCGGTCAAGTAAAATATCGCGAGACGAAGGGAATATATATATGGGATTGATTGAATCCTGGCATCGTGGTTCATCCGATATGATCATCGATGAATGTGTGGGAGTCAATATGGGTTTCCAGACCCCGCTGTTGATTATTGATAGAAGATCATGTCTGCATGTTCTCGAACCCGCAGGGTCACACACTTAACGTGTCTCGACGCTAGGATAGATTGGATAATTGGTTTATGAGTTTTTGTTCGGAGTCTCGGATGGGATCCGGGACATCACGAGAGGTTCCGGAGTGGTTCGGAGAATAAGATTCATATAAGACAGTGCAGTTTTTGGAGTTCGGAATTGGTCCGGGTTAATCGGTATTGTACCGGAAGCTTCTAGAACCTTCCAGAAGGGGACCAACGTGGCCCCACCTTCCGGGAGGGGCATGGGCCTATGAGGGAGTGCCCTGGCCGCATTGGGCCAGGGGCACAAGGCCCCATAGGGCCCAGCCGGCCAAGAGGGGATAAACCCTAGCTTGGACCTTCTAGAAGGGGGGGTTTCCTTGCCCCCCACTCTTCCTCCTTTGGCCGCCGGTTTTGGCTTGGGGAGGGGCTAGGGATGCCACCCACCCCTCTATATAAAGAGGGCTGGGGGCGCACCACCCTCCCACACCTTCCCCTCAAGCCAGTCGCCCTGCTGCCCTCCTCTCTCTCTCCCTCCCGACTGCGTGTAGGCGAAGCCCTGCTGCATAAACTCTCCACCACATACACCGCGTCGTCGCGTTGTAGATCCAACCCATCTCTCCACCATACTTGCTAGACCAAGGAAGGAGGATACGTCGAGGTGCTTCACGTGTGCATCTCACGGAGGCACCGCCACTTGTGGTGCTAGATCGAATCGGATCGCGAGGAGGAGAAGCGAGTACGACTACATCACCCACGTTCCGACGAACGTTCCGCTGTGCGAATCTTCAAGGGTATGAAGATCTAATCCAATCTCTCTCGTTGTTTGCATCTCCTAGATTAGATCTTGGCTTCCCTCTGTTCGCATCCGTAGAAAATTTTGATTTACTATGCCGCGAAACCCTTCAGTGGTATCAGAGCTAGATCTATGCGTAGATGTGTTTCACGAGTAGAACGCAACATGGTTCTTGCGGGCGTTGATGTTTTCTGTTGCAAGCCTCTTGTTTGTGTTCTTCTTATAACGCGGGATAGTGAGATTGAAGCGGTCCAGGCCAACCTTACGCGACGTCGTTCGCGAGACCGGGTCCGCACTTGACGTGTGGCTTGTTCCACGCATGCGGCTGGTGGATGCCAGTTTCTCTCACTATAGTTGTCATGGGATTTACACCGGAGTTTGGCAACCATAATATCACCATTGTGGCTTTCCGTAGGTAAGAATCGTTCTTAGCATCTACTCCCATAAGCCATGTAAAACATGCAACAACAAAGTAGAGGCGTCTAACTTGTTTTTGCAGGGAGTTTTTTCTGTGATATGGTATGGCCCAAGATGTGATGTGTATAATGTATGCGATGATCATGTTTTGTAATGTTTCACGACTTGCATGTCGATGAGTACACAACCGGCAGGAGCCATATGGTTGTCTTTATAATTGTGTATGACCTGTGTGTCAAATTCTTATACGCCATGTAATAGTTTCACTTTATCGCTAAGTAGTTAGCAATAGTTGTAGTTGCTATTCGTGGTGGTGGCAATCATGGTGGAGTGATGGAGATCATGCCGCCACGCACAAGATGGAGATCATTGCGCGAAGATTGGCTATACCATGTCACATAAAGTTATATGCATGTGATGTTTATCCTTTTATGTATCATATTATGCTTAGATCGTGACGGTAGTATTATAAGATGATTCCTCACTTAAAGATCAAGATAAAAATTGTGTTCTCCCCAAGTATGCTCCGTTGCGAAAGTTCGTCGTGTCCAAGCATCACGTGATGATTGGGTGCTATAGACTCTACGCTCACATACAACGGGTGCAAGCCAGTTTTGCACACGCGGAAATACTTGGGTCTAACTTGACGAGCCTAGCATGTACAGACATGTCCTCGGAACACATGAACCGAAAGGTTAAGCATGAGTCATATGAATGATATGATCGACACTTAGTTGTCCACCATTGAAACCACATCTCTTCTCGTGAAGATCGGATTAGGTGTGGTGAATTTGGATCGTGTTCACTAAACAACTTGAGGGATGTTGAATTTAGTGGGAGTTCATCTAGTAATTTGATTAAAAGTTGAACTAGTTGTCATGAACATAGTCTAATTTGTACTTGCAAATATTGTAGATCAAATGGCTAAGTCCAACTTCAACTTTAATGTTTTTGCTGAGAAGGAAAAGCTTAAAAACAATGGGTCTAACTTCACCAACTGGTTCCGCAATCTGAGAATCATTCTCTCTGGCGGTCAAAAGGACTATGTCCTTGAGAGTGTGTTAGGTGACGCACCTGCTGCAACTGCGCCGGCTGATAAGAAAGCTGTCTATCAGTCGCGCAGAGATGATTATGGTGTGATTAAGAGCACCATGTTGTTTGCTATGGAATCGGACCTTCAAAATCGTTTTGAAGACTATTCCGGGCCCTTTGAAATTCTCGAGGAGCTGAAAACCATGTTTCAGACTCAAGCCCGTTCTGAGAGATATGAGATCTCTGAGAAATTCTTTAACTGCAAGATGGAGGAAGGGAGTTCCGTTAGTGAGCACGCCATTAAGATGTCGGGCTACACTCAACGCCTTGAGCAACTGTGCTGCAAGATTCCAGAGGAGCTCAAGATTGACAGGGTTCTGCAATCACTCCCTCCCAGCTACAAAAGTTTTGTAGTGACTCATAATCAGATTGGTTCCACTGATACGATCACCGAGCTCTTCGCAAAGCTGAAGGCTGCGGAGGTGGACATCAAAAAGGATAATCATGTGTTGATGGTCAACAAGCCCCCCACCTTCAAGAAAGGTAAGGGTGCAAATAAGCCCTTCAAGAAAGGCGGCGGCAAGCGCGTTTCCCCTGCTGAGAAGAAGCTCAAGTCTGGTCCTAAGCCGGACACTGAGTGTTTCTATTGCAAGGACAAGGGTCACTGGAAGCGCAACTGTCCGAAGTACTTAGCGGACAAGAAGGCTGGCACCATCAAAGGTATATTTGATATACATGTTATTGATGTTTTCCTTACTAGCCCTCATTGTAGTGCCTGGGTATTTGATACTGGTTCTGTTGCTAATATTTATAACTCGAAACAGGAGCTACGGAATAGACGGCGGCTTGCGAGGGATGAGGTGACGATGCGCGTTGGCAACGGATCAAGAGTTGATGTGATGGCCGTCGGCACGCTCTCCTTAGTTTTACCTTCGGGATTAGTTTTAAACCTCAATAAATGTTATTATGTGCCTGCGTTGAGCATGAACATTATTTCTGGATCTTGTTTATTGCAAGACGGTTATTCATTTAAATCGGAGAATAATGGTTGTTCTATTTATATGAGTAACATCTTTTATGGTCATGCACCTGTTGTGAATGGTTTATTTCTTCTAAATCTCGAAAGGGATGAAACACACATTCATAACATTGAGGCCAAGAGATGCAAAGTAGATAGTGATAATACTACTTATTTGTGGCACTGTCGTCTAGGTCATATTGGAGTAAAGCGCATGAAGAAACTCCATTCTGATGGACTTTTGGAGTCTCTTGATTTTGAATCATTTGACACATGCGAACCATGCCTCATGGGCAAGATGATCAAAACCCCGTTCTCCGGTATGATGGAGCGAGCAACGGACTTGTTGGAAATCATACATACCGATGTATGCGGACCGATGAGTGTTTCGACGCGCGGTGGATATCGCTATTTTCTCACTTTTACTGATGACTTAAGTAGATATGGGTATCTCTATTTAATGAAACATAAATCTGAAACATTTTAAAAGTTCAAAGAATTTCAGAATGAAGTGGAGAACCATCATAACAGAAAGATTAAGTTTCTACGATCCGATCGTGGAGGTGAATATTTGAGTTATGATTTTTTCACGCATCTCAAAGCAAGCGGAATCGTTTCGCAACTCACGCCACCCGGAACACCACAGTGCAATGGTGTGTCTGAACGCCGAAATCGAACCTTATTAGATATGGTCCGATCAATGATGTCTCTTACTGATTTGTCGTTATCATTTTGGGGTTATGCATTAGAAACCGCTACATTCACTTTAAATAGGGCACCATCTAAATCCGTTGAGACGACACCATATGAACTATGGTTTGGTGCTAAACCTAAGTTGTCATTTCTTAAAGTTTGGGGATGCGAAGCTTACGTCAAGAAGTTGATGCCAGACAAGCTTGAACCCAAAGCGGAGAAATGCGTCTTCATAGGATACCCTAAGGAAACTATTGGGTATACCTTCTATCACAGAACCAAAGGCAAAGTGTTTGTCGCAAAGAACGGTTCCTTTCTTGAGAAGGAGTTTCTCTCGAAAGAAGTGAGTGGGAGGAAAGTAGAGCTAGACGAGGTTATTGAACCTTCTCTTGAATTGGAGAGTAGCGCAGCACCTGAAATTGTTCCAGTGCCGCCTGCACCAACAATAGAGGAAGCAAATGACAAGGATCATGAAGCTTCGGACGATGCTGCTACTGAACGTCGCAGGTCGACAAGGTCGCATGCCCCTCCTGAGTGGTACGGCAACCCTGTCTTGACTATCTTGTTAGTAGAAGACAGTGAACCTGCGAACTATGAGGAAGCGATGATGAGCCCAGACTCTGAGAAATGGCTAGAAGCCATGAAATCCGAATTGGGATCCATGAGCGAAAACCAAGTATGGACTTTGGTGGACCCTCCTAGCGACCGAAAGGCCGTTGAGTGCAAATGGATCTTCAAGAAGAAAACGGACGCGGATGGTAATGTTACCGTCTATAAAGCACGGCTTGTCGCGAAAGGTTTTCGACAAGTTCAAGGTGTTGACTACGATGAGACTTTCTCTCCCTAGCGATGTTTAAGTCCATTCGGATTTTATTAGCAATTGCTGCGTTTCATGATTATGAAATATGGCAGATGGATGTCAAGACTGCTTTCCTCAATGGCAACATTGATGAAGAGTTGTATATGATGCAACCCGAAGGTTTTGTCAATCCTAAGGATGCTGATAAAGTGTGCAAGATTCAGCGTTCCATTTATGGACTGAAGCAAGCATCTCGGAGTTGGAACCTTCGTTTTGATCAAGTGATCAAGAGCTTTGGATTTGTTCCAAATTGCTACGAAGCTTGTATCTACAAGAAAGTGAGTGGTAGCTCGGTGGCGTTTCTGGTACTATATGTGGATGACATATTGATTATTGAAAATGACATTAACATGCTTAACGATGTGAAGAGTTATTTTGAACAAGTGTTTTTCAATGAAAGACCTAGGTGAAGCTGCTTATATATTGGGCATCAAAATATATATAGAGATAGACAAAGACGCCTGATAGCTTTAAGCCAGAGTACATACCTAGACAAAGTTCTGAAAAGGTTCAGAATGGATAAGGCAAAGAAAGGTTCAGTGCCTATGTTGTCAGGTAAGATATTGAGCAAGGCTCAGTGTCCAGCTACGGTAAATGATAGGGAAGCTATGAGCAAAGTGCCTTATGCCTCGGCCATAGGTTCTATCATGTATGCCATGCTGTGTACTAGACCGGATGTGTCCAATGCTCTTAGTTTGACGAGCAGATATCAAAGTGATCCAGGAGTGGAACACTGGACAGCCGTGAAGAACATCCTAAAGTACCTGAATAGGACTAAATAAATGTTCTTAGTCTATGGGGGTGATGAACAGGTCATCGTAAAAGGTTACGTCAACGCTAGTTTCGACACCGACAAGGATGATTCTAAATCTCAGACAGGATACGTGTATATTTTGAATGGAGGAGCTGTGAGCTGGAGAAGCTGCAAGCAAAGCGTGATCGCGGGATCTACAGTAGAAGCAGAATACATGGCTGCTGCAGAAGCGTCAAGTGAAGGAGTTTGGATTAGGAACTTCATCACTAAGCTTGGTGTGGTTCCAAGTGCATTGGACCCACTGGAGATATTGTGTGACAACACTGGCGCCATAGCACTCGCTAAGGAACCAAGATATCATCCAAAGACCAAGCATATCAACCGCAAGTTTCATATAATCCGAGATTATATAGCAGATGGAGATCTGAAGATTAGCAAAGTACATATAGATCTGAATGTCGCAGATCCATTGACTAAACCTCTTCCACGTGTAAAACATGATCAGCACCTCAGTGCCATGGGTGTGAGATTGTTGCCAAATGTAAACTAGATTATTGACTCTAGTGCAAGTGGGAGACTGTTGGAATTATGCCCTAGAGGCAATAATAAAGATATTATTATTATAATTCGTGTTCATGATATTGTTTATATTCCATGCTAGAATTGTATTAAGCGGAAACTTTAATACTTGTGTCGTTTGTGAACAACACCGTGTCCCTAGTACGCCTCTATGGACTAGCTCATTGATTAATGATGGTTAAGGTTTCCTAACCATGGACATGAGTTGTCGATTAATAATGAGATCATATCATTGGGAGAATGATATGATGGACAGACCCAAACTAAGCGAAGCAATTAGATCGTGTCATCGTGTTCATCTTTGCGAAGCTTTTCTTATGTCAAATATTGTATTCCTTAGACCATGAGATAATACAACTCCCTGGTATCGGAAGGAAGCTTTGAGGTCATCAAACGTCATCCTATGAGAGGGTGATCATAAAGGTGTCTCTCAGGTGATTGGAAAGTACCTGTTGGGTTGTATGTATCGAGATGGGATTTGTCCCTCCCAAGTCGGAGAGATATACTTCGGGCCCACTCGGTAATCAATATCAACACCGCTTGCAAGCATGTGGTTAAGGAGTTAAATCACAAAGTGATATCGGATTACGGAACGAGTAAAGTACTTGATGTGAACGAGATTGAACTAGGTATGACGGTACCGACGATCAAATCTCGGGCAAGTAAAATATCGCGAGACGAAGGGAATATATATATGGGATTGATTGAATCCTGGCATCGTGGTTCATCCGATATGATCATCGATGAATGTGTGGGAGTCAATATGGGTTCCAGACCCCGCTGTTGATTATTGATAGAAGATCATGTATGCATGTTCTCGAACCCGCAGGGTCACACACTTAACGTGTCTCGACGCTAGGATATATTGGATAATTGGTTTATGAGTTTTTGTTCGGAGTCTCATATGGGATCCGGGACATCACGAGAGGTTCCGGAGTGGTTCGGAGAATAAGATTCATATAAGACAGTGCAGTTTTTGGAGTTCGGAATTGGTCCGGGTTAATCGGTATTGTACCGGAAGCTTCTAGAACCTTCCAGAAGGGGACCAACGTGGCCCCACCTTCCGGGAGGGGGCATGGGCCTATGAGGGAGTGCCCTGGCCGCATTGGGCCAGGGGCACAAGGCCCCATAGGGCCCAGCCGGCCAAGAGGGGATAAACCCTAGCTTGGACCTTCTAGAAGGGGGGTTTCCTTGCCCCCCACTCTTCCTCCTTTGGCCGTCGGTTTTGGCTTGGGGGAGGGGCTAGGGCTGCCGCCCACCCCTCTATATAAAGAGGGCTGGGGGTGCACCACCCTCCCACACCTTCCCCTCAAGCCAGTCGCCCTGCTGCCCTCCTCTCTCTCTCCCTCCCGACTGCGTGTAGGCGAAGCCCTGCTGCAGAAACTCTCCACCACATACACCGCGTCGTCGCGTTGTAGATCCAACCCATCTCTCCACCATACTTGCTGGACCAAGGAAGGAGGAGACGTCGATGTGTTGCACGTGTGCATCTCACGGAGGCACCGCCACTTGTGGTGCTAGATCGGATCGGATCGCGAGGAGGAGAAGCGAGTACGACTACATCACCCACGTTCCGACGAACGTTCCGCTGTGCGAATCTTCAAGGGTATGAAGATCTAATCCAATCTCTCTTGTTGTTTGCATCTCCTAGATTAGATCTTGGCTTCCCTCTGTTCGCATCCATAGAAAATTTTGATTTACTATGCCGCGAAACCCTTCATATGTTACCTCAACCTTGATAGCAATAGTCCCAATCATAATAGTTTCAAAATTTTCCTGTGGTATCGGACAATATATTTCTCCAACCTTGACGCCCTCAATATTTTCAATTGAATTTAGGCCATAACTTTTATCAATCTTCTTGGAGAAATAAACGGTATGCTACTTGTCATTAATAATAAAAGTTACTTTTATTGATTACAATTAATGACAGCACCTACAGTATTAAGAAAAGGTCTCCCAAGAATAATAGACATATTATCATCTTCAGGCATTTCAAGCATAACAAAATTAGTTAATACCAAACAATTATGAGCCACTTGAACAAGAACATCTTCACATATACCAACATGAATAGTAGTAGACTTATCAGCCATTTGCAAAGATATATCAGTTTCTATCAATTTTTCCAGTTGGAGTCTCTTGTAGAGAGAAAAAGGCATAACACTAAATCCTGCTCCCAAATCACACAAAGTAGTTCTAACATAATTATTTTTAATAGAGCAAGGAATAGTTGGAATCCCTGGATCCCTAAATTTCTTTGGAACCTTACCATTAAAAGAATAATTAGCAAGCAAAGTGGAAATTTCCTCATTAGGAATCTTCCTTTTATTAGAGACAATGTCCTTCATATACTTTGAATAAGGAGGCAATTTAATAGCATCAGTCAAAGGAATTTGCAAAAACAAAGGTTTCATCCACTCACAAAACTTGTTATAGTGTTCTTCTTCCTTTGACTTGTGTCTATTATTAGGAAAAGGCATTGGTTTTTGCACCCAAGGTTCTCTTTCACTACCATGTTTATTGGAAATAAAATCTTCCTTAATGTACTTAGTATTCTTAGTGTGCCTTTCAGGTTCCTCTTCAATCTCTTCCTTATCAGGAGCATCATTTTTATCATTACCACTTTCAGTTTCAGCATGAGAGACAGATATACTATTAGGATCTATAGCAGGTTCAGAAGATTCTACAACTGTTTTATGTTTCTTTTTCTTTCAATTAGAAGAAATACCATTATTTTAAACTTGTTGAGAATCTTGCTCAATTCTTTTAGGATGTCCCTCAGTATACAAAGGATCTTGAGTGGCAGCACCACTCATAGTTCTAATTTTATAAGCATGTTTATCTCCAGAAGCATTAACTAGCAAATCTTTTTGTACTTTAGTAAGTTGATCAATTTGAGTTTGAACCATTTAGAAATGTTTAATAAGCATTTTAACATCATTGGAGGTTCTTTCCACAATATCTTTCAACTCATTAATAGCTCTAGAGTTTTCCATTAAATGATTCTGTACTTGATTATTAAAATTATCTTGCTTAACAATAAAAATATGAAATTCTTCTAAGCATTGATCATGAGGTTTACCATAAGGAATATCACCTTCATCAAAATGTTGGAGAGAGTGTACCTCAATCGTGGATGAGTGAGATATTGGCTTACATAGTTCTTCTATAGGAGGTAAATCCTTCACATCTTCAGATTTAATACCCTTCTCCTTAAAACATTTCTTAGCTTCCTTCATCACTTCATAATTTAGTTCAATCACTCCCCTCTTCTTAGGTGTTGGTGTTGGGGTTGTCTCATGCACAATTCATTCAGGTGTAGTTGAATCAGGTGTAATTGGCTCAGATGTAGTCCAATCATCATAATTCTTGCTTATTTTAGCCATTAATTCCTCAGCTTGTGCGGGAGTTCTTTTGCTGAAAACACAATCAGAACAACTATCCAGGTATGTCCTAGATTCATCAGGTAGTCCCTTAAGTATATATCAAGAAGCTCATTTTTAGGTAAAGGACATCCAGGATGTGCATGAATCAAAGCACATAACCTTGCCCATGATTCAGGCAATTTCTCTTTTTATCCCTGTTTAAAATAAAAAAGTTTCTGCAAAATAGCATGTCGAGCACTAGGAGGGAAATATTTCTGAAAGAAAGTAGCAATCAGGGCTATCAATGGATCTAGGAGGTAAATTATTAAACCAAGCTTTAGCCGCTCCTTTTAATGAAAAGGGAAAATTTTAGCAACAAAGTAGGTGTGCATCTTAATATCATCATAAAATAACCCACTCATAGTAGAAAGCTCAATCATATGTGCTACATCACTTTCATTTTCAGCCCCACAAAAAGGTTCTTTCTCAACAATTTTTATATAGGATAAATCAAGTGATGTCGTGGGGATGGCCACGGCAGATGCTGCAATTGGCAGCGAGTAGTAGAACGAGGGGCAAGGGCGGCCAGCCATCTGCGGTGCGAGATGAGGGCAAAGACACAGGGTTTTACCCAGGTTCGGCCCCCCGGAGGGTAAAGACCTACTCCTGCTAGATTGTATTATGGAGGTGTTTACAATGGGCGAGCTCGGCAGCTAGGCGGGCCGCCCTTGCCCCTCGTTCTACTACTCGCTGCCAATTGCAGCATCTGCCGTGGCCATCCCCACGACAGTGGCGCCCACCGTGGGGCCTGGCCGGTCTGGCCGGTGTTCTGCGGCGAGATCCAATCTACCCATCAACGAGACGGTCGCCACCGGTCGCATGATAGCGATCGGCGAGATGCTCCAGATCTTGCCGAGCAGCTACGTCCCGGCGGCGCGACCCGTCACGCACAGCGTGATCCTGCCGATCGGCACGATCAGCCTCTTCGTCGGCCTCACCGACGTCATCGTCTCGGAGGACTCGGCTCGCATCCGCGAGTCGCCGCCACGCGATCGGCTCTCCGAGAGCCAGGTTCGCACGATCCACCGCCTTGCCTCCGAGTACAACTCGGCCCACAGCAACGTGGCCGAGAAATCAACGGCCGCAGAAGATGCGGCCCTCACCGACGACGCCGACTCGGCGACCCCGGCGTCACTCACCGAATCCATCGCCGCGGCTTCTTCCGCGGGCTCCATCGCCCAGGTCTCCAACGCGGAAGACTTCGAGGACCCCTCCATCCTCGGAATCTTCGAATTCGACTCCGGGTCGGAGAATTCCGCCGACCTCCGCGAAGGAGCCAGTCGCCACGCCGCGGCTTACATGGCCACCGGCACCGATCCGTCGGAGGATCCTTTCTCCACCCCAATCCCTCCTAACGCCACGGCAACGGAGGTCGAGGAACTCCGCTTGAAACTGGCGGAGGCGGTACGCAAGGAGCAGGCCGAGCGCGAAAAATTCCGCCTCGAGCAGGTGACGGCGCAGGAGCTGTCACGCTACCACCAGCAGCGGATCAGGTCACGTTTGAACCCCACCGTTCAAGGGCATGCCCTGAACTTCGACGACGAAAACGACCCGGCTCGCATAGCCGAGTGCGCGATCTGCGAGAACGCGCCACCAGGAGGAAGCGCCCGGCCCACGCCAAGATCGACGGCGATGGGTGCCCCACCACCACCCAACCGCATCCCTCCCAGGGACCAGCCGCGGATAGTTGTCTCCTCACGGGAGCGAGACGCAAACGGCCTCCCACTGTTCTCCACCCCGATGGACAACCTCGTGGCAGGCCGAGCAGCAGCCGATAGCATCACGGCCACTGGCGACGGCGCCTTACAGATCCAGTACGTCAAGGCCCTGCTTGCGAAGGCCGTGGAGCAGCAAAGAGCGGGCGCCGACTCGCAAGGTCGAGTATACTCGCGTTCCTCGGGAAGCAGAGCGGCCTCTAGCGGCCGCCCAGCGGCGGCAAACACCCTCAACTGCCCGCCACCAGAGCCACTGCAGCTCCAACACCGACCCGCGAACGCGGCACTCTCCACCAACGATCCCCGGCCGGCGACCAACTTCGTCGCCGCTAACGCACACCACCGCCGACTGCCACACCCTCAAGGAAATCGAGAAGGCACGGCACGCGCGGGAGGACACCGACAACGACCCGCCAAATGGCGGAAAATTCGGCAAAGTAGCCGGCTCGCTCCACACCTTCACAGGCTTCAACACGAAGCGCGAGAAGAAGGTCATCGCCCGCGCCGTCGCCGTCAATGCGGTGGCCCAAATAGACGTCCCCCAGTTCCTGAACTGGTCGGAACAGCCCATCACCTGGAGCCGACAAGACCACTCGCCACGCATCGAGTACCCAGGACGAGTCGCCCTGGTGGTCAAGCCCAAGGTCGGCGACTACTGGCTCCCCAAGACACTAATGGACGGCGGCAGCTCCATCAACATCCTCTACCTCGACACCTTCAGGCGGATGCGGCTCCCGCAGTCGATGATCGAGACAACCCACACCACGTTCCACGGCATCGTCCCCGGTCGGAAGGCGTATCCGATCGGCAAAGTCACGCTGCCAGTCACTTTCGGTAGTCCGGCAAACTTCCGCACCGAGCGGATCGTCTTCGAGCTGGTGCCCTTCGACAGCCCTTACCACTGCGTCCTGGGGCGCCAGGCGTTCGCTAAATTCATGGCAGCGCCCCACTACGCGTACAACGCGATGAAGCTCCCCGGGCCGCACGGCGTCATCACCATCAACGGCGACCCCGACATGGCCGCCGAATGCGAGGCCAAAGGAGCCGAACTCGCCGACGCTGTCATCGCGGCAGAAACTAATCACGCCGACGAGCTCGCCAAATACGCGAGCGGGGTCAACAATGACGATCCCACAATACTCAAGAAGCCCAACTCAGAGGGCACAAACACCTCAACCTTTGAGGCCACGACGCACACCCGCACCGTCGAGCTGGTCCCAGGCGACCCCAGCCAGACGGTGACGATCGGGACAGGCATGAGCCCAGCATAGGAAGGCGCGCTCATCGAGTTCCTTCGTGAGAATAGGGACATCTTCGCATGGAAACCCTCCGACATGCCTGGTGTCCCTAGGGAGCTCGGTGAGCACAAACTAAACGCCGACCCCAAAGTGCGACCTGTCAAGCAGTCGCTACGGCCCTTCAATGAAGAACGCCGTCGAGCAATCGCCGAGGAAGTGCAGCGCCTGCTCGCTGCCGGCTTCATCCGGCCAATCAAATACTCCAAGTGGCTGGCAAACCCAGTCCTGGTCGAGAAGAAAAACGGGACCTGGAGAATGTGTATCGACTACACAAACCTGAACAGCGCCTGCCCAAAGGAGCAGTTCGTCCTCCCGCGGATCGATCAGATAATCGATTCAACCGCGGGTTCGGAGTCGCTATGTTTCCTCGACGCCTACTCCGGGTACAACCAGATCAAAATGGCTGTCGAGGATGAGGAGAAGACGGCGTTCATCACGCCATTCGGAGCCTTCTGCTACACCGCCATGACCTTCGGCCTCAAGAACGCCGGGGCAACCTACCAGCGGTGCATGCAAGAATGCCTCGCGAGCCAAATTGGCCGCAACATCCACGTCTACATCGACGACGTGGTCGTGAAATCCACTCGCCAAGGCGACCTACTCGCCGACCTGGCGGAAACCTTCGCCAATCTGCGAAGGTACAAGATAAAGCTCAACCCAGGCAAGTGCACCTTCGGTGTACCCGCCGGACAACTACTGGGGTACGTCGTCTCCAAACGAGGGATCGAGGCGAACCCAACAAAGATCGACACGATCGCCCGGCTCGGCAAACCCGAGTGCCTGCGTGACGTCCACAAGCTGGCCGGGCGAGTAGCGGCTCTCAGTCGCTTCATCCCCCGCCTGGGCGAAAAGGCGATGCCCCTATACCGCCTGATGCGCAAGAACCCCACCTTCCAGTGGGACAAGGAGGCGGACAACGCGCTCCGCGACCTCAAAAAAGTGCTGCTCGCCGCACCACTACTCGCCGCCCCCGCCGACAAAGAACCTATGCTGGTTTACGTCGCGGCGTCCGAGCGCGTCGTCAGCGCTGTGATGGTCGTCGAACGACCAGAGGAAGGAAAGGAGCGCCCGGTTCAGCGGCCAGTGTACTACATCAGCGAGGTCCTCACCGAGTCACGCCAGCGGTACCCACAGTACCAAAAGCTAGTATACGCGGTCTTCAGGGCTCAGCGGCGCCTGCCGCACTACTTCCAGGAGCACCCGGTCACGGTCGTCTCCTCAGCGCCACTGCAAGACATCATCCGCAACCGCGAGGCGACCGGACGGGTCGCCAAGTGGGCCGTCGAGATCGGCGTCCACAACATTAAATACGAGCCACGAAGGGCGATTAAGTCGCAGGCACTGGCAGACTTCATCGCCGACTGGGAGGAGGCCCAGCAGCCAGAGAAGCTGCCATACCTCCATTACTGGAGCCTGCACTTCGACGGATCCAAGAACGCGGACGGTGCAGGAGCAGGGATAGTATTGACTTCACCAAAGGGCGACAAGCTCCGCTACATCCTCCGCCTCGAATTCACGCCCTGCACCAACAACATGGCTGAATACGAGGCCCTACTCCACGGCATGCGAGCCGCCAAGGAGATGAACGTCAATCGCCTTCGATGCTACGGAGATTCCGACCTCGTCGCGGGGCAAGTCGCCGGCACCTGCGACGCCATCTCCCCTACCATGGCGGCGTACCGCCAAGAGGTGGACAAGCTGGGCGGCCACTTCACCGGCTACTCTGTCGAGTGGATCGACAGGAGAAAAAACGAGGAGGCCGACGCCCTCTCTCGCATCGGGTCGGCTCGACTCGCACCACCCGCCGGCGTGTTCCTCGACACAATCTCCAAACCATCAGTCTCTCCCCCGAGGGAGATCGACATCGGAGTCCCACTCCAACCAGAGGCAGCCTTGGTCGCACTCATCACCGAGCCAGACGACTGGACCAAGCCCTACATCGCCTACCTGGAAACCGGCACCCTACCAGCAGACGAGACAAACGCTCGAATGATCGCTCGCCGATGCAAGTCTTACACCATCATCGACGGCGAGCTACACAAGCGCAGCGTCACCGGCGTGTTCCAACGTTGCGTCCAACCGGCCGAAGGACGCAAAATCCTCCACGACATCCACTCAGGCGACTGCGGCCACCACGCCGCCGCTCGCTCCCTGGTCGCCAAGGCTATGCGACACGGCTTCTACTGGCCCACCGCACACGCCGACGCTGTCGACATCGTCCAGCGATGCGCCGGGTGCCAGAAGTACGCCAACCAGACGCGCGTACCGAGCTCGGCGCTCAAAACGATCCCCATCACTTAGCCATTCGCCGTATGGGGCATGGACATGGTAGGCCCCTTCAAGAAAGCCCCCTCCGGCTACACCCACCTGCTCGTCGCCGTCGACAAATTCACCAAGTGGGAGGAGGCCAAGCCAGTCCGGAAATGCGACGGAAAGACCGCCACTAAATTCCTACGCGAGCTCATATATCGCTACGGGTTCCCAAACAGTATCATCACGGACAACGGCACAAACTTCGCCAAGGGAGCAATGGCCGAATTTTGCGAAGAGCACCACATCCGGCTCGATCTCGCGTCAGTCGCCCACCCGGAATCCAACGGCCAGGCGGAACGAGCCAACCAAAGCATCCTCCACGGCCTGAAGCCGCGACTCCAAGTACCACTCGAGCGCACCGCTGGATGCTGGGTCGAAGAGCTGCCCTCCGTCATCTGGGGAATCCGCACCTCGGTTAACAGGTCGACGGGATTCACTCCCTTCTTCATGGTCTATGGCGCCGAAGCATTCATGCCCACCGACCTCGAACACGACTCGCTGCGGGTCGTCCATTATACGGAGGCCGCAAACGAGCTGGCCCGCCAAGATGGGCTCGATCAGCTCGACGAAGCACGCGACCTCGCTCGGTCACGCACCGCCATCTACCAACAAGGACTCCGCTGCTACCACAGCCGACGGGTGAAAACCCGCACCTTCCAGGAAGGCGACCTGGTGTTACGCCTCATCCAGGACAAGAAGGGCATGCACAAGCTCTCCCCTCCGTGGGAAGGCCCGTTCGCTATCGGGCGCGTACTCGGCAACGACGCCTACTACCTCATCGACGTTCGCGGGGACGGCGAGCTCGACGTCAAGCGACCATGGAATGTAAACCTCCTCCGGAAGTTCTACTCCTAGAACCCCACACATGTACTCTCCAGTCGCTATGAAATAAAAGAAACGGTTACCGCAAATTGCGCCTACTCTCCATGACTTGTGCCACTCGCACTCGTAATAACAGCGGTACGCTAAAATGCAGAAGTCAACCTTTGGTATAGCGATCGGCACGGCTAAGTAGTGCGGTGTAAGAGCACTGAATCACTTCAGGACTTGCATCGTCCACGAAAAACGCCAACCCGGAGCCCCATTGGAGTCGCCTAGCCCGACTGGTTTTACGAACCAAGACAACTGCCCTCGCTTCTCACAGCGACCTTGGTCCCCCGCATCCTCGGCATAGCGACTCGAACGGCTAAGTACCACGCTCGGGGACTGAAAACCAGTTCGTCGCAAGCGGTCAGGGAAAACGCCAAGTAAGAGAGCATGCCCAGGACTCGCCACGCGACTGACCCTCCGGGCCAGGCAGGAGTGACGCGCTCACACCAACGCGCTAAGTCCTCAACCACCCTCGAGTCGCGCCTAGAACTACCAAGTACCACGCTCGGGGACTCGGCCACCCGACCCCGTTCGCGTACGGGAAAACGGTAAAGTACAGAGCACTCAAGGGAGTCGCCTTGCGACTGGCTCTCCGAGCTCGGGCGAGTCGACTAAACTAACAAAACACATGACAACAACAAACATCATATACGAGGTGAACCCCACAAAAGGGCGGACGCGCTCGGGGACTCGTCCAAAATCAATCCAAAGCACACAAACAAACAGCAAAATAAACACGACGTCCCATTCCATCGCTAATTGCATTGTCATATATTACAAAATATGCCCGCGTGGCAGAACTGCTGCTAACACATCCAGGCAAACTACCCTATTCTGCAGGCTTCGATGACGACTCGCCAGAATCCCGGCGCCTACGGATGAACGCGGTGTACGGGTTTGACGGATACGTCGTCAGCTCACCCGCCATCGCCGCACGAAAAGGCTGCTCGACCTTGAAGTCACGATGCGGCGGCTCGGGGTCGTTCGGCGCGACGACCGTTTCCTGGTAGGGAAGGAGGTCGCCCATCGCCCAGACACGCTCCGAGTACGCGGCGGCATGCTCCTGCAACTTGAGAACCTCGGACAGGTCCACCGCGCCAGTCGACAAGGGGTACCCACTCGTCACATCGTCGAGGTCGAAATCCTCGGGGAAGTGGGCGAGTCCAAGGCTCAGAGCTGTCGACGCTCCACGCCGAAACGCCGACCGTGTCATGAACTCAACGACCGCGGGTGCCTTCTCCAAATACTCCCACACCTCAACGAGGTCGCTGGGAATAACCTCCGTGGGCGACATTTCCTGAAGGTAGGCGCGGATGCACGTTGCCGACAACGTAGCCGAGTCGACGAGCATGCTTACGCACTGCCTCGCGTCAAGCGAGCTCGCTTCTTCTTGGCTACCAATAACGCGACCTGCGAGAAGGAGACAATGATGAGCGCGATGAACACCACAAAAACCCCAACTGACAGAAAGGGAAGATGCACTCACCAAGCAACGGGCGGGCGAGTCCCGTGATGAAGCACTGAAGCGACGTGTGGTCGTCCTGAAGCCCAGCAATAAGGGCTTCCGACACCTTGCGGTCCTCCTCCGCGGCCGCAATGGCGGCCTTAGCTCGCCCGTCCGCCGAGCTTGCTTCTTCTCTCGCCTCCCGCAGTTCGCGCTCGAGGTCGGCGACCCGCTGTTCAGCAACACCCAGAGCAGATCGCGCCGCCACCAACTCACCAGCAGGGACAAGCTCCTGGCGAGCTTCCTCTGCCTTCGCAGCAACAGCCTGAAGCTCTTTGTTCGCCTCTTGGATGATGGCCAGCTCCTTCTCAGCATGCTGTTTCGCGGCCAATCGGTCCGCCGACTCATGTTGCAGACCCTGCATATCATCAAAAAGTCAGTAAAAACGAAATTCCTAAGTGCCCACCCGCTAAATTTAGCGCGTGCGCACTCGGGGACTGGCGATCAAGAAAATTCCTAAGTGCCCACCCGCTAAATTTAGTGCGTGCGCACTCGGGGACTGACGATCAAGAAAATTCCTAAGTGCCCACCCGCTAAAATTTAGCGCGTGCGCACTCGGGGACTGGATGCTAAAATAAGAGACAAGAAATTATAAGAATCAAGCCGCTGCAAAGCACCGACCTGATCCTCGTTGACTGGAGGTACCTGGATGGCTGCACCAAGCATGCCATGGAGTTGTATTGCGTCCACGGACGCAAGCAGCACTGGCGTGTGCCCGCGACACTGGTCGACTTCGGCATCGGCGGTCCCTGGAGCGAGGCTCGGGGGCGCAGCCCCGCTCGCCGTGGCCGCCTTGGTCACGAAGCGGGGGAAGGTAGCGATCGAGGCACCCGCTCCAAAGGAAGTCGCTTCCTCCGGTCTAGGCAAGGAAACGCCCTCCTTCGTAGACGCGGTTGCTTCCACTGCGGGTCCGGCCGGCGCGACTGCCGTGTCGTCAGAAACAGTGACGATGCCATCGCCCTTGGCCTTCTTGCTGCCTTCCGCTGAGGCGACGACTTCGTCCGCTTTCCTCTTACGGGAAGGGTCCTCCTCGCTAGCGGCGGAGGGTACCTGAGCCACGGTCGGGTGGCCCATCTTTTTCACTCCGGTCCTGTATATCAATCGAATCAATAAAAACAATCGAAATAGTTATGAAAGGTAGGGAAGGGTGAAAGCACTCACTTGGCGACTGGGATGAAACGTAGCCCTGTACGAAGGCCGGCCGGTTTTTCCAGTTCGGGGCCCAGTTGGCGACTGAGCCCCAGTTCCAGGACGTCGCGTGCCCAAGACACGGACGGCTTCTTCGTCGTTGAGGCCGCGGCTGGCGCCTCTGGGACACCCTTGGCGGGGGCTTCGTCGCGAATTGGAGCCGCTACGGCCGGAGCCTCCTTGCGGGGCGAGACCGCCACACTCGGAACCTCCCTGCGAGGCGAAGTCGCCGCAGCCGGAGCCTTCCCTAGCCCAGAGACCGGCGCGAATGGCGGAGGCATCGAGGCCAGCGGCACTTCCACGGTCGGCGTGTCTGGTGCGGTTGTCGCTGGGGGCCCGCCGTCACCGGCCGAGCTGGGAGCATCGGAGCTGCTCGTCGAGTGCGGCGGCGAGGCCATCCTTGATGGCTTCGCTTTCCTCTTCGGGGGGCCTCGCTTCCTTTTCCTTCTTCTTCTTCTTCGAAGGAGAGGCCTGGCGGCGCGAGGTGGTTTCTGGAAGCTCGTCGTCATCCTCATGACGCTCGAGGCTTCTGCTCGCTTCGATTTCGCGCTGACGTTGCCCGCGGGTTTTTCGGACCAGTGGGGCGATTTCCTCTTCGGACTCGACCTCGTCGTCCTCATTGCCCCTCGCGGGTGGCGATTCGCCTACGTCCTGGGCGGATGGCCCGGGGCTCTCATCATCAGAAGGTGCGAGCCACCCTTCCACCACTTGGAACAGCTGCGATAAATACGAAACAGAGTCAGAATTACCGCGACTGCATACGCTGCGACTGCGAACAAGGTAAAGGAGTTACCGTCGGAGCCGGACGCTTCGCGGTGTAGGGGGCGACCCCGGCCTGTGCATCCACGTACACCACCTGGGTGATCTTCTTCAACGCTGGGAGATAGTCCTCCAGCTTCCACTCGTCGAGACAGGCTTTCGTCGAGTCTCCCCGGCCCGTGTACTGATACATGTAGTGGTCGCGTTGGGCGAGCGGAACGAGCCGTCGCCCAAGCCAGCAATTGTACAAGTTTATTGTCTGAAGGCCCTTCTTCTTTAGGCCACGGATGGCCTGGAGCATCTCGTCGACGACCATCCGCTGGTCGTCGGGGAGCTTGCCGACCTGGAGATGGCACGGCTCGGAACGATTGGCCGAGTACCGCGGGATCGCCGCCTCGTCCTCCGGGGTCGCCTCGGTCACGTAGAACCATGACTTCTTCCAGTCGCTCGCTGCTTTGGCGGGTAGCATCAGATCGAAGAAGGAAGCTTTGGATTTGAGCTGGAACGTCAGGCCGCCCGCGGCTAGCATTGGGCCGCCTGCCTCCTCGCGGCTGATCCGTCCGTGGAACAGATCTTGCCACAAGGGAAAGTAGGGCCGGCAGCCCAAGTAGCACTCGCAGAACGCCACAAAGATGGCGAGCTGCTCGATGCTGTGGGGACCCAGATCCGAAGGCTGGATCCCGTAGTAGGCGCAAAAACGCCGGAAGAACAAAGACGTGGGAAACCCTAGCCCCCGCTCGAGATGACTGGTGAAACAGACGAATTCCCTCTCTCGCGGGTTTGGGGTCGTTTCTCCGGCTGCGGGGATACGCCAACAGCCGGTTCGCAGGATTCCAGCCTCCTCGAAGGAGGCCAGCTGCGCCCTCGTGCACTTGGACCTGCCCCATGGTTCGGTGAGAAGGGCCATAGCCGAGGGGTTGGTTGGAGATCGGAGGATTTCGGGTCGATTGGATCAAGAAGCAAAGGAAAGAGAATGCGCGCACTCGGAAGAAGTGGTGGGCAGTTGGCTCTACGATTTCCTGCCATTCCTCTTATATAGCGAGAGTTACCCGCCAAATCAGGGGGCCGTTACCGCGCGATGATTACGCCGAGAAGTTACCGTTGAGTTGCCCTAACGGCTAGTTTGACCACGCCTGACGGTCCAACTCCAGCCACTCAGCTCGCCAGGTCACTCGCCGCGACCGCGTTCCGACAGCTCGGCTCGCCCAAGACGCGACTCGGTTCACCGGATTTTCTTCTTCGTACAGGAGCCCGCCGACGATTCGACTGGATGCCTACTTAGGAGCCGCATACTCCGACTGCCAGCAGCCACTTACGCCTAATCGACGACGGCCTCGGGGACTACTGATGGGGATACGCCTACTGGGGTATACTCAGCAGGACGTTTCCGACTGGTTCGAGGGCTGGCGAGTGGGCCTGCAGAACGGCGAGTGGATCAAGGCCCAGCAAGGTACCAAGCGACTGGAAGCTGGAGGCCCAGGCGAGTAGATAGGCCCAGTCGGACTAGGTTAAACGATTACCGAAGCTGTAACCGAATCGGTTGAGATATGTAAACCCTAGGGGAGGTGAGCCTATATAAACCTCCCTATGGGGTGAGTAGAGACACGTTCCCTCATACACCCCAGCGACTCGCCGCCTAGCTGCCGAGCTCGCCCATTGTAAACACCTCCATAATACAATCTAGCAGGAGTAGGTCTTTACCCTCCGGGGGGGCGAACCTGGGTAAAACCCTGTGTCTTTGCCCTCATCTCGCACCGCAGATGGCTGGCCGCCCTTGCCCCTCGTTCTACTACTCTCTGCCGATTGCAGCATCTGCCGTGGCCATCCCCACGACAAGTGAGAAATCATAATCCTTATCTTTAATGTCTATGGGAGATGTGGCAAACTTAGCATCAGGTAACAATTTAGGTATAATAGTACGTCTCTCAAGAACACTTTTAATAGCACTAGCACCATGAGTGTTCCGACATTATTCAATAAATTCACCAATTAATTCAATATAACCATCATTAATATCATAGCTAAGCTTCTCTATAGATTCAGGTGAGCTAACAAGTGTAGTAGTGTCTTCATCAGGAGTTTCAGTATTTCCAAGTCTAGCAATTGTAGCATCTAGGAAAGGACCTAATGAACCCCACTCGCATCAAGCATAGTAGAAGTAACATCATGAGTATAAGAAGAAATTTCAGATTCAGCAGTAGTAGCGGTATGTGTAACATATGGTGGTGGTGTAAGGAGCTTACTCATAACAGATGGCAAATCAAGAGCAACAGAGGTGTTCAGAACTATACCTCTTCTTATACTTGATGGTGATATAGGAAATTTTCCATCACGAGTTTTACCCATGATGAAAGGATAGCAGCAAACAATAATAATTCCAAGTGAAATTTATAAATAAAGTTATGCTCCCCGGCAACGACACCAGAAAATAGTCTTGATGACCCACAAGTATAGGGGATCGGAACAGTCTTCGAGCGTAGTATAACCCAATTTATTAATTCGACATGTAACATCCTAGATTTTATATTAGGATGTTATTAGTGCCATGCATCATCCTTGCATCATTGCATCCTACAATAAAAATTTGCAACAAAATCCTAACACCTAAACCTATCAAAACCCTAATAAAGATTTCTTTATGTAGGCATTATGCTGTAGTCAAGCTTGATCCTTCTAAAAACTTTGTAAAACATTAAACTATGGTCCTAAGATGACCACCTTATTTTTACAAAAATTTAGAAGTTGGTTTCATCACCTTTTGACTTTATATGCAAAAGTTATTTAAGTTTTACTAAAACAGAATTAGAAAAATGTTTAAGGAAAAACAAAGAGAGGCAACAGCTAACCTAGCTGGGCCGGCTCGCCAGCCCACCCTGCCCCCAGCGCCCGCGTAGCAGCAAGCTCACCAGCGCCGCGCCAGCCCACACCGCCTCCTCCGCTGACAGCCAGGACCCACAGGGTCGTCCCCTTCCTCGAGCAGGAATCCTCCTGCAGCACGCGACGAGCCGAATCCGGTAAGATTCGTGGCCGTTATCAACCCCTCGCCCAAGTCTCCACCCCCATATAAACCCCACCACCCTCGGCTCACCTCGTTCGATTTTCTACTTACGAAAACCCTAGCCCATCGATGACTCGCATCGCCGCCGTCGGGTCGACCTCACCAAGACGGTTCGGGACCCCCTCTTGCTCCTTCCTTCCCCTAGGGCTGTTCCTCATTCACCACTGATTCGCCCCGTGCACTTTTCCCTCTCTCCACTGTAGCAAATCATCGGCAATTTCTCGCCGACGCGTCACCGGAGACAAGGAGGATCGGCGGGACCTTGCCAACGGAAGAGGAAGCGAGAAGAACAGCCGGAGCCACGAGCGTGACCGCGAGGACCTGACGCACCTCGGCGACCACACCGCTGCCTCCAGGAGCCACCAGATCGCCGCCGAGCTTCACCACCCGAGCGCCGCCGCCGCCTCGCCATCAACGCCGCCGCGGTAAGACACCACCCTCCTCCCGCCGTTGGATCTGCTTTCTATGGCCCAGATTAGAAGGGCGAGCAAAGAGGTACCAGCCAACCTCGCCACGCCGCGTGGCAAGCTGTGTCAGCACCCGCGCCCGTGCCGCGATCCTCCAGCTGGACCAACCAGGCGCTGCCACTTGGCGCGTTTCGAGTTAGGGTTAGGCTAGTTTGGTTTAATTTTTGTAGATTGAGATAAATAATGCGAAAATCATATAAAATCAAATATTTGGCCAAATTTAGCTTATAATATACCGTTGGATTCATAATTTTATGTAGAACCCAGATCTACAATAAAATTCCAAGTTTACAGTAGGGTTTTAGGTGTAGAATTTGATCATTAGATTGGAGTATTTAATTCGTAGAAAAATAATTAGAACTCCGTATTAGTTGATTCTTGTTGCATTGACTTTGTTTCCGCAATACCTACTGGACAAAATTATAAAACTTTGCTTAAGATCGTTAGATATAATTTGGGGCTAATTAGACGATTGGATCTCCTATTAATCCTATGAATTTTATTAGCATTCCAAATAGAATTAAACCTATGGGGAATCAAGCCTAGTAACACCCTTAACACTATTGCAACTCAATTATGCTACCTTGGTCAATTTAGAAGAACCAATCTTGCATAAAATACCATGTTGCATGCATGCATGATTATCTCTGTGACTTATTTTAAGCAAGTTGTGATCAGATCTATGTTTGTGATTCGTTAGATTGTTCGGAGTGCGCTAAGGAGTGCTATTGTGTAGAGTGCTGCTCGGATCAAGGCAAGTTATACCACTTTTTCATAACTTTTGTCCCAGTTTTGATTCTATGCATGTGATCTTCAAAATTCTGTAGTATGCATGTGTAGGATGTTCTAGTAGAATTTTTCCTTAGTATTATTTTGCAAGTGCGATAATTTTTGTAGTATGCCATGAGCAGCTCTATACTTAGGATTTACCCTCCTAATAGGTTCCCCTGTTTTTGCTAATTATTGCTTGCTATGCTATATATACAAAGTACCGTTGGGGGGTTTGAAAGACAAGGAATTTTTCTAAGTATAAAGGATCTCTATAGCAAACTTTTCTTCTCAAATCCACTTCAAAATAAAACTAAGTTTTCTTCTGGGCGGAAAGATTGTCGGGTCAACGAGTGGAATTTTGGTGGAGGACGGCCGCCCAGGAATCAAAGAAGTCTGCCATGTTTCAGAATTCAGAAGCTTTCAGTGCAACCACAATACATTATGGGCTCTGTCTTGGCCTAATACTTAGTGGGAAACCTCACCTGGGTACCAACATTTGGGAGGTTCTTGGCACGGTTGGATCCGGAAGGTAGAGGGGCTACTAAGGGAAAGCCTCGCCATGGTCTTGTCTGTAAAGGACTTGATCGTGGATTGTGGGTAAAGTGCACAAACTCTCGAGAGTATTGCAATCTGATCGATCAGCCGTGTTCACGGAAATAGAACAACATTGAGCATCTGAAGGATGGAGCCTCTGAAGGATCTTCCTCCCTCTTTTCTAAACAAAGTTTTTAAACCCCATGGCGTGAGTAATATCGCCAATGGGTGGGATTTTGGGGACTTGGTGTGTAATATCTAAGTGTCACTTGGTGCGTAATATCCAAGTGTTTGGTTGCTCGGACACTTGGTGCGTAATATCCTCGTGTGCCGCTCGACCTTGTTTTATCTAAGCAATTGTTTATAAAGTAGGGAAATCTTCTCTTCTTCTCTCTACTTAAGAAAACTAGCTTTGAGCAAATGAAATCTACAGCCTAAACTAGCCTTGCATGTAGAGATAGTCTTTTCTCTCCTTGGTGTAATTTGACAATACATTCAAAGTATTGAACCAACTTGTTGGCTGCACGTCTTATATGCAGAATCCGAAGATTGAAAGGTGCGTAGGGATCGCGAGTCTACACTCGACAAGCCTGGGGCGTTGATGGACTCAAGCTGCTTTTATGTTTCCGCTGATATTTGAGATAGTTTAATGCTAAGCAAATTTGTAATAAATTTATACTCTGGATTCTCCATGTAGTAAAGACTTTGTGTTTTACATGATATTTCATCGACTATGAATGCTAGATATTGATCCAGGGACTAGCATGTTAATCACAGGGACTTAGGATCCTCACCGATCCGAGATCACTACAGATGGTATCAGAGCACATCGTTGCCTGTAGGACGTGACCCTAGGATTGGAACCACCTCTAACTTATGTGCCTTACTTGCTTTTCTATTAAGTTATTTTCTGCACTTCTAGTATCTGTTCTCCTCTACTTGATTAAGTATCTAACCTTCATTCTTCTAACTTAAAGATGACAAGCTTCCTCTACGACACCGTCGCGGACATCGAGCCCCTTCGCTTTGGTGGATGCCTCATGGACCTACTCACACGTTTGGACCTTCCCCTCCCAACAATCCAGGGGAGCACAATGAAGAAACTCCACAAGGACGGCTGTTGGGGAGTCAAAGTCATCCAGCCAGGAAAAGAGCGAGGCAAGAACCCAGAGGAAGACATAGCAATCCACATTGTTAGCGATTCCAAGGAGAAGGCCCTTAGCATCAGCTTGCAGCATCTCATTGGTCGCCTATGTGGACGTCATCATGAAGCTCTCCAAGGACACTGCGGCGGCCTCTTTGGAAGACGAGATGAGGAAGGAATTCCCATGGAGCTAACCTTTGAGGAAAGGACCTCTACCAAGCGCCGAAGGACCCAATATCAAGATTTGGAGTGCCACATCCATGACCTTGAAAAGGGTACCTTCCTCAAGATATTGAAGAACGACGAGTTATGCCCCCTCATCAAGGAGAAGGAAGAAATGATCAAGCAGCAGGAGGAGGCAATGAAGCTCCAAGAGATAAAGTTCCAGGACCAAGAGAAGAAGTTCGCTAACCAAGAGAAGAGGGTGATAAATAAAAATAAGAGTATTAGGGAACTCAAGCAGGAGATCGATGGAACTGAAGTGCAAACCTAAGACCTTTGTAAGATAATCAATGATGTGCATGCCTCCAAGAGGGACTTGGCAAAGCAACTTGAAGCCGCGAAGAAGTCAAGTCTAGTGGAGGAGCTACAAAGCGAGAAGGAGGGACTTCAGGAGCAGCTATAAGCCACTACCAAGAAGCTGCAGGATGAGATAAAGAACCTCCAAGAGAAGCTTGAAGCCACCACGAAGGAGATGGAGTTGTACAAGACAACCCTAGAGCAGGAAGGCTACTCGTTCGAGTAAGGCGTGGAAGATGTGTAGTAGTTGGACCACCTTTAATTCTATAGTAGAACGTTATTCGCGAATGTAATAAATACCAAGACATTTTGGTTTAGTTAAACTTGGTTGATTTCTGTGTTAAGTTGTGTTGTTGTGTCTTGTGCTTGGTGTGTTTTCATAAGGGTAGGAGTTTACTACTTAGTCTTTCTGTCTATTTCTTAACTTTTCTCTCAAACCCCACAGATGCCGCCAAGATGCGCGAACACCGAAATTCCTCCGGAAATAGCACAACTCTTGGCCACTCAGAATCAGCTGATCCAACTGCTCACTCAGAACATGCAAAACAACAACAACAACCTGCCACCACCACCACCCCCGCCACCACCTCAACAGGATCGCTTGACTCGATTTTTGAGGCTGAATCCACCTACCTTCACTAGCAGCACTGAACCAATCATCGCAGATGACTGGCTACGTACAATCAACAAGAAGCTAGACACCGTGCAAGCTGTCGGAGCCGATAGGGTACGTTATGCTGCACACCAGCTTGAAGGACCTGCTGCAGAATGGTGGGATAACTACCAAGTCACCCACCCGGATATTGACGCTATCACTTGGGATCAGTTTGAGTTAGCTTTTCGCACTCATCATGTGGCTGCTGGTATCATGACTCTGAAAAGGCGCGAATTTCGCGACCTGCACCAGCTGCACCGTTTCGTCATCGAGTATGGTGAGCTTTTCAACAAACTAGCCCTCTATGCACCCGATGATGTTTCCACTGATGCCAAGAGACAGGAGGAGTTCTTGAGAGGACTCAATGATGAGATATCCATTCAGCTTGTGGCTCAGAAATTTGACAACTTTCGGGAACTCCTGGACAGAGCCATTGTGGTTGAATCCAAAAGGAAGAGCATAGAAAACCGCAAGAGGAAGTCTAACCCTCACAAGCACTCTGTTCCGTACCAGAAGCAGCGCAATTCCTCACCACCTTATAACAATAATGGCCACAACCATAACGGTCATCACCATGGAGGCCACAAACACAATGGGCATAAAAACCGCAATGGGAATGGCAGCAATGGAAAGGATCTCAGTGAGGTGACATGCTTTAAGTGCAACAGGACAAGGCACTATGCAACCTCTTGCCCCGAGAAGAAGAATGGGAATGGAAATGGACACAACCATGGCAATGGAAACGGGAAGAAGCCAAATCCGTTTGTCAAAGCCACGGTGAATCATGTTTCTATGGAGGATGCTTGTGATGCACCAGACTCCGTGATTGGTAAGTTCAAGCTCAATTCTATTCCCGCAGTTGTTCTTTTTGATACTGGTGCATCGCATTCATTCATATCAAGGGTATTTGTGGATAGAGGCAAGATACCTAACGGAGACTATAAAATTTCCTCTAAGGGTAAGTTCTCCTGGGGGAGAAATAGTGGCAAACTCCGGTTGCCGGGGATTAGAACTAAGTATTGGGACACACATCTTTCCCACAAGTCTAGTAGTTCTAGAATCACAAGGATTAGACATAATCTTGGGCATGAATTGGATGACCGAATATGAAGGAGTCATAGATTGTGCAAAAAGGACTGTCACGCTCACAACACCGGAAGGGAAAAAGATTCGCATCAAGTCGAATTTCGCACTTAAGGAAGTCATGGTGAACTCTCTTAAGGGGGTTAGCTTGGAGGAGGTACCTATTGTAAAGGAATACCCAGATGTTTTCCCAGAAGAGCTACCCGGAATGCCACCCGACCGTGATATCGAGTTCCTCATTGACTTGATGCCAGGAACGGGGCCGATAGCTAAGAGACCATACAAGATGGATGTGGACGAGTTAAAGGAACACAAGAAACAGGTTAGGGAACAATTGGATAAGGGATTCATCCAACCCAGCGCGTCATATTGGGGAGCACCCGTCCTATTTGTGGAAAAGAAGGATAAAACCAAGAGGCTGGTTGTGGACTACCGCTTGTTGAACGAAGTGACGATTAAGAATAAGTATCCTCTGCCCAACATCAATGACTTGTTTGACCAGTTAAAGAGAGCAAGTGTGTTCTCAAAGATCGATCTGCGATCAGGCTACTTTCAGCTAAAGATTCAAGAACAGGATGTGCCCAAAACAGCATTCACCACAAGATACGGATTGTATGAGTACACCGTGATGTCCTTTGGTCTAACCAATGCCCCAGCGTACTTCATGACCATGATGAACAAGGTGTTCATGGAATATTTGGACAGTTTATCGTGGTGTTCATAAATGATATACTCATATACTCTAAGGATGAGAAGGAACATGAGAAACATTTGCGCCTTATTATGGACAAACTAAGAGAACACAAGTTGTATGCCAAATTCAGCAAATGCGAATTCTGGTTGAAGGAAGTGGGATTCCTTCGTCATGTTGTGTCGGCAAAAGGATTTGCCGTAGATCCTAGTAAGGTAGCTTCCGTGACAGAATGGGAATCACCCAAGAATGTGGGAGATATTAGGAGTTTCTTGGGCCTCACAGGGTATTACCGGAGGTTTATTGAAAACTTTTCCAAAATAGCAAAACCCATGACGGAACTATTGAAGAAGGAAAAGAAATTCCTATGGACCGAGGCATGTGAAGCAAGTTTTCAAGAGTTAAAGAAACGCCTTGTAACGGCACCAGTTCTGTGCCTGCCTGATATCCAGAAGGATTTTCAAGTCTATTGTGACGCATCTCGACAAGGGCTTGGAAGTGTGTTGATGCAAGACGGGAAAGTGGTATCCTATGCCTCCCGACAACTTAAGAACCACGAAAACAATTACCCCACACATGATTTGGAACTTGCGTCTGTGGTTCATGCACTCAAAGTATGGAGACACTACCTCATGGGTAAACACTGTGATGTGTTCACAGATCATAAGAGTTTGAAGTACATCTTCACCCAAAAAGAGTTGAATATGAGACAAAGAAGATGGCTTGAACTAATTAAGGATTATGACTTGGATTTACAGTACCATCCCGGAAAGGCAAATGTGGTGGCCGATGCCTTAAGTCGTAAGGTCTATGTGAATGGACTTACCGCAAGGGAACTTCCGGAGGATCTATGCAAGCAATTCAAGGATCTCAGGCTAGAAATAGTTCCGAAAGGACACGTAGCAACTATGGAAATAGTGTCCACCTTCCAAGAAAGAATCCAGGAAGCACAAAAGGGAGATAAAGAGTTGGAAGAAATAAGAGTCAGGATAAGCGAAGGAAAAACAAAAGAATTTCGTCTGGACGAACAAGGAACCCTCTGGTATGGGAAGCGTTTGTGCGTTCCCAATGACCCCGATATCAGGAAGATGATTTTACAAGAAGATCATGATTCGCCATACTCAATTCATCCAGGTAACACGAAGATGTACATGGATGTGAAGGATAGATTTTGGTGGAATAACCTAAAGAGAGATATTGCAGAATATATTTCTCTGTGTGATGTATGCAATAGAGTTAAAGCCGAGCATTAGAAACCGGCAGGACTACTTCAACCACTACCTATACCCGACTGGAAGTGGGACAAGGTAGGCATGGATTTCATCACGGGATTGCCCCGGACTCGTTCAGGATTTGATTCTATCTGGGTAGTGGTGGACCACTTCACCAAGGTGGCTCACTTCATCCCCGTAAAGACCATGTATACAAGTGCTAAGCTTGCTAAGATATACATGTCAAGAATTGTGAGTCTGCATGGTGTTCCCAAGGGAATTGTGTCAGATAGAGGCACCCAGTTCACTTCAAAGTTTTGGCGACAGCTACATGAGTCTCTTGGAACCCGACTAGAATTCAGTACTGCCTTCCACCCTCAGACAGATGGCCAAACTAAAAGGGTGAACCAGATTCTGAAAGATATGTTGAGAGCTTGCGCACTAGACTATGGGTCTAGTTGGGACGATAACCTGCCATACGCAGAGTTCTCATACAACAACAGCTACCAGACAAGTATCAAGATGGCTCCATTTGAAGTTCTATATGGCAGGAAGTGTAGGACTCCGCTACTATGGAGTGGAGTTGGTGAGCGTAATCTATTTGGACCTGAATTGATCAAGGATGCCGAAGAAAAGGTACGATAGATTCAGGATAGGCTAAAGGTAGCCCAATCCCGACAGAAGAGTTATGCTGATTCCAAGCGCAGAGATGTGGCTTATAAAATAGGGGACCGTGTGTATCTCCGAGTTTCACCCATACGAGGAGTTAAGAGGTTCGGAATAAAGGGCAAGTTAGCCCCACGATTCATAGGACCATATAAGGTTCTGGCCCATAGAGGAGAAGTTGCTTATCAGTTGGATTTACCGGAAGGACTGACTGTTCATGATGTGTTTCATGTGTCGCAACTAAAGAAGTGTCACCCGGAGATGGCCGAAACGCCGCTGAGAGACACTGTTCCCCTAGATGAGGTTCAATTTGAGAATGACCTTACCTATGAGGAAAAACCCATCAAAATACTGGAAACATCCGAAAGGATTACCCGCACCAAGACTATAAGATTCTGCAAAGTACAATGGAACCACCACTCCGAATAAGAAGCTACGTGGGAACGTGAAGAAGACATGAAGGCAGAACACCCACACCTATTTGCTAGCCAACCCGAATCTCGGGGACGAGATTCTTCTTAAGGGGGGTAGGTTTGTAACATCCCAGATTTTATATTAGGATGTTATTAGTGCCATGCATCATCCTTGCATCATTGCATCCTACAATAAAAATTTGCAACAAAATCCTAACACCTAAACCTATCAAAACCCTAATAAAGATTTCTTTATGTAGGCATTATGCTGTAGTCAAGCTTGATCCTTCTAAAAACTTTGTAAAACATTAAACTATGGTCCTAAGATGACCACCTTATTTTTACAAAAATTTAGAAGTTGGTTTCATCACCTTTTGACTTTATATGCAAAAGTTATTTAAGTTTTACTAAAACAGAATTAGAAAAATGTTTAAGGAAAAACAAAGAGAGGCAACAGCTAACCTAGCTAGGCCGGCTCGCCAGCCCACCCTGCCCCCAGCGCCCGCGTAGCAGCAAGCTCACCAGCGCCGCGCCAACCCACACCGCCTCCTCCGCTGACAGCCGGGACCCACAGGGTCGTCCCCTTCCTCGAGCAGGAATCCTCCTGCAGCACGCGACGGGCCGAATCCGGTAAGATTCGCGGCCGTTATCAACCCCTCGCCCAAGTCTCCACCCCCATATAAACCCCACCACCCTCGGCTCACCTCGTTCGATTTTCTACTTACGAAAACCCTAGCCCATCGATGACTCGCATCGCCGCCGTCGGGTCGACCTCACCGAGACGGTTCGGGACCCCCTCTTGCTCCTTACTTCCCCTAGGGCTGTTCCTCATTCACCACTGATTCGCCCCGTGCACTTTTCCCTCTCTCCACTGTAGCAAATCATCGGCAATTTCTCGCCGACGCGTCACCGGAGACGAGGAGGATCGGCGGGACCTTGCCAACGGAAGAGGAAGCGAGAAGAACAGCCGGAGCTACGAGCGTGACCGCGAGGACATGACGCACCTCGGCGACCACACCGCTGCCTCCAGGAGCCACCAGATCACTGCCGAGCTTCACCACTCGACGCGCCGCCGCTGCCTCGCCATCAACGCCGCCGCGGTAAGCCACCACCCTCTTCCCGCCATTGGATCTGCTTTCTATGGCCCAGATTAGAAGGGCAAGCGAAGAGGTACCAGCCAACCTTGCCACGCCGCGTGGCAAGCTGCGTCAGCACCCGCGCCCGCGCCGCGATCCTCCAGCTGGACCAACCAGGCGCTGCCACTTGGCGCGTTTCGAGTTAGGGTTAGGCTAGTTTGGTTTAATTTTTGCAGATTGAGATAAATAATGCGAAAATCATATAAAATTAAATATTTGGCCAAATTTAGCTTATAATATACCGCTGGATTCATAATTTTATGTAGAACCCAGATCTACAATAAAATTCCAAGTTTACAGTAGGGTTTTAGGTGTAGAATTTGATCATTAGATTGGAGTATTTAATTCGTAGAAAAATAATTAGAACTCCGTTTTAGTTGATTCTTGTTGCATTGACTTTGTTTTCGCAATACCTACTGGACAAAATTATAAAACTTTGGTTAAGATCGTTAGATCTAATTTGGGGCTAATTAGACGTTTGGATCTCCTATTAATCCTATGAATTTTATTAGTAATCCAAATAGAATTAAACCTATGGGGAATCAAGCCTAGTAACACCCTTAACACTATTGCAACTCAATTTATGCTACCTTGGTCAATTTAGAAGAACCAATCTTGCATAAAATACCATGTTGCATGCATGCATGATTATCTCTGTGACTTATTTTAAGCAAGTTGTGATCAGATCTATGTTTGTGATTCGTTAGATTGTTCGGAGTGCGCTAAGGAGTGCTATTGTGTAGAGTGCTGCTCGGATCAAGGCAAGTTACACCACTTTTTCATAACTTTTGTCCCAGTTTTGATTCTATGCATGTGATCTTCAAAATTCTGTAGTATGCATGTGTAAGATGTTCTAGTAGAATTTTTCCTTAGTATTATTTTGCAAGTGCGATAATATTTGTAGTATGCCATGAGTAGCTCTATACTTAGGATTTACCCTCCTAATAGGTTCCCCTGTTTTTGCTAAGTATTGCTTGCTATGCTATATATACAAAGTACCGTTGGGGGGTTCGAAAGACAAGGAATTTTTCTAAGTATAAAGGCTCTCTAGAGCAAACTTTTCTTCTCAAATCCACTTCAAAATAAAACTAAGTTTTCTTCTGGGCGGAAAGGTTGTCGGGTCAACGAGTGGAATTTTGGTGGAGGACGGCCGCCCAGGAATCAAAGAAGTCTGCCATGTTTCAGAATACAGAAGCTTCCAGTGCAACCACAATACATTATGGGCTCTGTCTTGGCCTAGTACTTAGTGGGAAACCTCACCTAGGTACCAACATTTGGGAGGTTCTTGGCACGGTTGGATCCGAAAGGTAGAGGGGCTACTAAGGGAAAGCCTCGCCATGGTCTTGTCTGTAAAGGACTTGATCGTGGATTGTGGGTAAAGTGCACAAACTCTCGAGAGTATTGCAATCTGATCGATCAGCCGTGTTCACGGAAATAGAACAACATTGAGCATCTGAAGGATGGAGCCTCAGAAGGATCTTCCCCCCTCTTTTCTAAACAAAGTTTTTAAACCCCATGGCGTGAGTAATATCGCCAATGGGTGGGATTTTGGGGACTTGGTGTGTAATATCCAAGTGTCACTTGGTGCGTAATATCCAAGTGTTTGGTTGTTCGGACACTTGGTGCGTAATATCCTCGTGTGCCACTCGACCTTGTTTTATCTAAGCAATTTTTTATAAAGTAGGGGAATCTTCTCTTCTTCTCTCTACTTAAGAAAACTAGCTTTGAGCAAATGAACTCTACAGCCTAAACTAGCCTTGCATGTAGAGATAGTCTTTTCTCTCCTTGGTGTAATGTGCCAATACATTTAAAGTATTGACCCAACTTGTTGGCTGCACGTCTTATGTGCAGAATCCAAAGATTGAAAGGTGCATAGGGATCGCGAGTCTACACTCGACAAGCCTGGGGCATTGATGGACTCAAGCTGCTTTTATGTTTTCGCTGATATTTGAGCTAGTTTAATGCTAAGCAAATTTGTAATAAATTTATACTCTGGATTTTCCGTGTAATAAAGAATTTGTGTTTTACATGATATTTCATCGACTGTGAATGCTAGCTATTGATCCAGGGACTAGCATGTTAATCACAGGGACTTAGGATCCTCACCGATCTGAGGTCACTACACGACACAAGTGGAGCCAAAGAATATTTATAAGCCTTAACAACTGAGTTGTCAATTCATCTGCACCTGGAAATAGTCTTGATCGCAGTAGTTTATCAGTAGCAACAATTTTGTAGTAGCAATAGCAAAGTAATAACAACAATAAAGCAAAGGCAGTAGTAACAAGTGTAGTAAACAGCAGGATTTGAGTGCGGTAGGCATAGGGATGGATAGACGAGCGTTGGATGGATAAGACAAATCATGTAATAATCAAGACAAAGGCATTTGAAGATATATAAGATAAAGCATCCAAGTACTAAATAATCATAGACATGTGTTCCATATATAGTCATGCATGCTCGCAATGAGAACTTGCGCAACATCATTTGTCCTGCCAACCCGTTGCAGCGGGGCCTCAAGGGAATCTACTGGCAATTAAGGTGCTCCTTTTAATAGAGCACCGGAGCAAAGCATTAACACCCCATGAACACACGTAATCCTCATATCACAGCCTTCCCCTCCGGTTATCCCGATTTCTGTCACTTTGGGGCCTCAGGTTTCGGAGAATAATATGTGTATACAACTTGTAGACAAGACCATAAACAATAATATCCTCATGAATCAATAACATGTTCAGATCTGAGATCATGTCACTTGGGCCCTAGTGACAAGCATTAAGCATAACAAGTTGCAACAATGTCAAAAAACACTAACAATAGATACTAGGCACCATGCCCTAACAATCTTATGCGATTACATGATAGATATCATCCAATCCCTACCATCCCCATAGCCTACAGCGAGGAATTACTCACTCATGGATAGGGGAAACATGGATGGTTGATGGAGAGGCGTTGATGGTGATGATGGCGATGATCTCCTCCAAAAACCCATCCCGGCAGTGTGCTAGAACGGACTTTCTGGTTCCGAATCACGGTTTCTTGTGGTGGCGGCGCAGCGGAACTCTATCTGGAAAAACGTCGAACCCCCATCTGTTTTTAGGTTAGAGGGCTTATGTAGGTGGAAGGAGAGGTCGAGGGGGTGCCCGAGGTGGCCACACCACCCCCTGGCGCGGCCATGCCTGGCCTGCACCACCAGGTGGTGTGGGCCCCTCGTGGCTCTTCTCCGTCTCCTCCTCTGGCTCCGTGAGTCTTCTGGTAAAATAGGAGTTTTACGATATTTTTCGAGATTTTTCCTGAAAGTTGATTTTCTGCACAAAAACGAGACACCAAAACAATTCTGCTGAAAACAGTGTTAGTCCGTATTAGTTGTATCCAAATCACACAAATTAGAAGAGAAACAATAGCAAAAGTGTTCGGAAAAGTAGATACGTTTTGGATGTATCAAGCCTCTTGTGACTAGATGTATTAATTGATCTGTATATATATATTAATCAATCTCTTTCTTCTTTTAGCCCACCGGATTGAGGCAATCGACAGCTAGAACGAAACGAGGCCCGAACAAAATGTTGGATGGTAATCAAAGGTTCACCATCGACGCAATATATGATAATGGATAACCGATTTCTTCAGAAAAGCACGCGAGGATGTTTGTAAATCAATGCATAGTGATTGTTAGGGACAACTTCCCGATCACCATTCAAGAATGGAATAAGCCAAAGAAAGCAGGTGAAGAATTCACTAGTTATGTCACCGATGATGCCAAAGCTGACCTTTGTCAGAAGCTCATAGCACATTTCATACTATCTCCATAGTATGAGAAATTCGAGGCAGATGGTACTACGCTAAGGCCGGGTGGGCTTGAAAGAAGAGCAAAAGTCAAGGAGTGGGCTCTAATGAAGATGGCCGATGTAACACCCTCAGAATCGGACCTATGCAAGTTTGAGCAAAATTCGCCAAACCCGCATAGAAACGATTCAAAGGTGCCCACCAGGCACTTTCGTGCGGGTGGAAAACGAAGTAATAACATTACACAACAGTCCTCGATGGGACCCACAGAACAGATATATAACAGCGACTCCAGGAGTCAAGAATACAAATATAATATACAAGATCCAAATCACCTTGAAAACGGTAGAGCGTCCGACTACGGACAAGAAGCAAATGGGGCTAAGAGCCCTGAAGAATAACCAGTGACGTCCATAACCCTGCCCAGGCCAAGCCGGAAGGGTAACCCTGCTAACGGCGTCGAACTCAAAACCTGCTTAACAAAAGGGGTGCCGACAAAGGGCAAAGCAGAAAACAAAGAAGGAGCGTCAGTACTGAGGCCAGTACACGGCGAGGCTAGAATTCGGCGGTCCTCGCCTACATAGGTATGGTGGACTGAGCGGCAGCGGCAGCATGCACTAAACAACCTATAGAGACTCGAAACAACTGGCGGATATCAGAGAGGGATAAGAATGACCTAACCGGATCCAACCTGAAGCTATCACCAAACAAACCCATCCTGGTGTTTCCCCCTCGAGACCAAACGAGGAAGTCAACCGAGGAACTCACACAGTTGGCAGTTTTATTTATTCAGTTATCGTTGCAGCGATTACTAGTCAGATGTAGATAATCATCCTGATAAAGTAAGCAGTGGGCACTTTTAGTTAACCATTCCGTTATAGCTGTAACATTTACTAATCAGATACAGATAGCATGAGATAAACCCAAAACCCAGCAGTTGTTGGTACTTTTATTCAGCCATTCCGTTGTAGTTGCAATACTTACTAGTCATATACAATTGTCGCAAGCGACAACCAAACAAGCAATTGTGGGCAGTATTAATTAGCCATTCCATTATAGTGAAGCTGATTACTAGTCATTATTAGTCAAATTTATAGCAGTAAACTTTAGTTATGCTTGTCTATGATCGAGAAACTGTGCTCCAAGTCGTCCATATCCGCGGACACGGCTTTCAGAAAGTTTTACCCGGCCGGGGTGCACCAATAGCAACACACACTCGATCAACCTCGGAAAAACCAAATCAAAACCCAACGAGGCTTTCACGACAAAGCAATCACAAGATTCAGAAATATTTCAGGGGGCCACCCCTTTGAGTAGAACCCGCAACGGAGTAGGCAAGCTCCGAGACGGCCTCAAGGTCTGCGCCAATGGCTGTAAACGACTGGGAACCCGAAAGTGTGGCTGGGCTTGTCGATACCGCGTAATCACTCCGCATCCTAAACAGTACAGTGTGCTCCTCACACAATCGTAAATAAAGCAGTAAAGCATGGCATAAGTACAGGATAGTAATAAAACCTCAAACTAGTTTGTGGCCCCAAGAAATAAGACGGAATCAAGCTCTGGCTGAGGGGGGTCCCATATACCTCCCGGATGTGGATAGCGCGATAAATCAAGGAACAGGAATCAAGTACTCGGGGTCTTACGGGACACAAGTGGGCGTTCGGAAACCAAATATTATCTATCACCCACCGATGCCTCTGCTTAATCGATTTTAGTTGTTAAACAGAAATTTAAAGTGACGATAAGTAAAACTAGAATCATCTCCAACAACAACATGCGGCAATACATCAACAACTGTGGCATTTGACAACACGCAACATTACTTGAGCAAGCGACTACGACGCGCAAGTCCATCTATCTACCAAACAACAGGTAATAGGATGTGTCCAAGGCAATATGAGGCTGCAGGGAATATCACGGGTATGGAAAACTAGAGCATCGCAACACAGATAGCAATAGATCAACAGGAGGGAAGTAAATACTATAAAAGTAAGATAGGTAGAAAGGGGGAGATGCTCGCCTGAAAACATTGTCGAAGGGTTCATCCAAGATCGGGGCGAAGCTCACATCAACTCAACGGCCTTATCCGCGAAGAAGCAAAACACTAGAAGAAGCACCGGATGCAATATTTAATGAAACGGCAGAAGATCGGCATGGTGCATGTATGATGGATGACATGGCAAAAATGCGATGCGATTAGGTCAAACTAAGTGGAACCGGGGTCCCGACAATTATTTAGGTGGTTCATGTTATTTAGAAGCCCCGCAATTTAAATGTTGTTTTAGCATGGCAAAAGATAGCACCGGGTTCGCTACACAAGTTTAAATGAGGCCAATATAAGGCTAGATTTGCCTGCATATGGGCCCCATATTTAATTATTAGGTGAATCGGCATAAGGCCCCCAAACCACATGATAGGATGCATGCATGAACAAATATTATGCGACAAGTTGTATTTCGATTATAAAATAGGGTTTGCGGGAGAGGGTTCACACATTAAGGTTCTCGACGAACTTGGGGGTTCCGGGGTTCGGGGTCGGTCTCGGGGTCCAGGGTCTAGGGTTCGACGGATCTGGGGTTCCGAGTGGAGAACTTGGCGTTCGACGATCTTGGCATGACGAGGACCGGTTTCCGGTTCCGACGCCGGGGTCTCGGTGTCGGTTGAAGATCTTGGCAATGGCACCGGGTTCGGTCTTCGGGTGAATTACTTGTCGTTCCAGGTCGGAGTCCTTGAGTCCGGGAAGGAGAACTTGACGCGCCAAGGTTCGATCCTCAGGGTTCAGGGGTCTCGGCGTCCGGGGGAAGGAGTACTTGTCGCACCGTCCTCGTTGTTCGCGGACCGTTGGAGACCTTGTCGTCCGAGGGAAGATCTTGACGACAAGAGGGTTTGTTGCACTCGTGAACAGGGTCGGTGGTGTGTCTCTTGGGACGACCAAAACCAGCTTCATCCATCAACACACACGTGCACCACACACCGCCAGGTACCAACATGGAGGTACGGTTCCCGGAGGCAGCACATGGAGAGAGCTTGGCGAGGGGGCGACGACGGCGCCGGCTCGGGGCGGTCTCGGCAGGAGGGCACGCAGGAACGACGGCGAGGGGACGGCTCGGGGTCGCGCTTGAGGGGAGGTCGGATATGGCGGTGTCCTGGGGCCAGGCGGGCGGTGACTCGGGGCAGAGGCGACGCCGTTGCGAGGCAGAGGTGGCGGGACGACGAGGATCGGGACCGGCGGTGCGGCAGACGAAGGAGGCTGCGCGCGGGGCCGCGCTCGACGGTGCTTGGCGCCTGCGGAGGCGAGGGTGCTGCGGCCGGCGGCGGTGGATGCGGCCAGGGGGAACCGGAGGGCGCGGGCGACCGGAGAGGGGGCGGCCTGGGGCGGCGCTGGCGCTCACGCGCAGCGGAGGGCGGTGGCGGCGCGGGGCTAGCTGAGCGGAGGGGAGAGGGAGGCGCGCGAGAGGCGGCCGGCGGCAGGGCGTGCTGGAGGCGCAGGCGGCGCGCGGAGGAGGAGAAGCGGCTGCGGAGGACGCGGCTCGGCCTGGCGGATGCGGCCGGGCGCAGCGGCGGGAGCACGGCAGAGCGGCGGAGGAGCGGTGCGGGGTGGGTTGCGGCCGCTGCGCGCACGCGAGCACGGGCCGGAGGGGCGGAGCTCCTGCGCGGGAACGGCGAGGGCGGTGGAGCGGAGGAACGCGGGTGGGGCGCGCGGGGGCTGCGGGCGCGGCGGGCGCCGGTGCTCGCGGGGAGAGGGCGAGCGGCGGCGAGGGGTGGCGTGCCGCGCGCGCTGGCGAGGCTGCGTGCGGGCTCAGAGAGAGGAGAGAACTGGGGGGAAGAGGAACAGGAGTAGGGGAGTGGTGGGCCGGACGTGGGGCCAGGGGTAGGCGGGTCCCACGGGGCAGAGGAGTGGGTGGACGCGGCTGTGTTGCGTGCATGCGTGTGTAGTGTGAGTGTTTGGGCAGGTGGGATGGTTGCATGGGATGAGTGGTGGAGAGGCCAGGATGACGTGGCGGCACTGGATTGGTAGAGGGGAAGAGGGAAGCTGAGGTGGCAGCAGATCATTGGGTGGGGTGAGGTGGAGGCTGGGGTGGGTAGAGTTTTAGGTGGGTTTAGGATTTAGATGGGCAGGTTGGGTTGGACCGATTTTATGTTCTGGGGGTGGTCGTTCGGGTCGGTCGGCCCGTTCGACTGCCCCCACTAAAATAAATAATATAAATTTTATTTGTGTTAAACGGGTCGTTGGCAAACCGATAGCGGCCAAAACAAAATATTCCGGGGACCCGGTTTTGATGTTTGAAAAAGAAGAGGGGCGTTTATAAAACAACACGGACTTTGCAAACATAGTTTTAGCAAACAATGCATGATGATGACGATGCAATGCACAAATTCAACGCGATTTTCTAGTAGTGGTTTTGCGGGATGCCACAGCCGAACTGTTACGGAACCACAAGAAAGGTTTATATGCGAAGTATGTCATGAAAAAGAACACTTCAAACTTTAAAGGAGCACGAGATAAGTTGAGAGAACAGTTGCCTGATTTTGTAAAGTACAAGCTATCTTCTGTAGCCAAGGAAAAATCGAAAAAGAATGCGCTAAAAGCTGCCAAAAAGAAATACCACCATAAAACGGGGACATGTCGCTACAAGAGTGTCGTGCCTAAGTGGGAAACTATGGAGGCCGACATGAGGACTAGAGGGATCACTCCGAGTACAGATGGATGGCCCGAGAGCTCAAAGCACTGGTGGTACGGGCACGGGGGAACATTGAACCTAGAAACAGGGGCAACAATTTTTCAAGAAAAATTCTAACACCCTCCAATGCACTTGTTAAAGCAATGGCTGATGCTCAAGCGGGATTGTTTTGACCCGAGAGAGAGAACGACGAGCTGACAAGCGCCCTCGGGAATCCTGAAAAATGTGGACGAACACGAGGCAAAGGCACCGGTGTTACGTGGAAGAAAGGGTTTCCCGAGTACGATGATAGTTACAGAAGCCGTTAGAGAAAGAAGGATCGGGAGGCAGACCGGATCGGGAATATAGAAGAGGAACTAGCTGGGATGAAGAGGCTGGTAGTGGAAGCACTTAGCCAAAGGTCATCTCAGTAGCATGCTGATGATCCTGCATTGGATCATAGTCAGCGAAGAAGTAGCGTGTCTTCCACGGAGGTCCGAGTTGATGATCAAGCATTGCTGGATGATGCACCGGCGCCTCGCTACCCCATGGATGATATCAGAGAGATGACACAATGTGAGCTATATCAGCCAATGAACAACCTGTCCTTCAAGGTGACGATCGACACTGCTTTACCTTGGTATGACTGTAGCATAGGATAAATAAAATGCTTTCAGAGCACGTATGTTTCTTGGTCAATATTTAGGCTATGAAGATACACCAATGGTCAGATATCACGAAATTATGTCAGAGGGCAGCCTCTAGTCAGTCATGAGGAGTTCACGCGTCTATCAATACATATACGAAATCTGCACGACTGGTACACTATGCAATCATCAAAGCAGCACTTGAAAGAATGGTTTTCGGTAGATGTTAGCGTGGAGCATCACTTCAAAGCTTACTCGATACATATTCAAATGAACGAACTGTTTCAGTTATACAATCAGTGCGCCCTCGACACAAATCTATCCTCGGTTGCTATTGTATGTAAGTGATTTATTTCTGTAATTAAGTCTCTGGCCCAGCTAGCTCGTTCATTGCATGTAATATATTATTCTGACTATATATCCTTTTGTACTCTATTATATTATGCATAATGAAGATGCTTGAATACAAAATATCTAGAAAATATGACGTTGTTTGAATTGATTTGCAAGGGAGAGAAAAAGATTAGGGTTTAGGGTTTTATTTTGTTTTGCTTTGCATTATTTTGTCTTAGCAAAATACATGATGGTCATGGAATGCACAATCAAACCCTAATTAGCATTTAACTAAAACTAGGATGTTACACTACAGTACTTTTCATGACGATTTTCTATCAATTTCGGTATGGATCCTGACTTAAACAATAATATGATGATTGCTTAACCTAGATTTTTGATAGGTGTTTTTCCAACAGTGATTTCACAACGTATTTAACTTCCTAGCCGTTGTTAACCCATCGTACCTCCTTGCCGGTAAATATTCTCCAACCGTATTTCATCGATGATATTGTTTTTAAGTTTTCTTCGTATTCTTTGGTATTACTATCTGAATGCACGTGCGTTGCTACGGATGTATAAATACAACTATCCTCAGCATATTTTGCAAATGTATCAACTCTCACTTGACGGTTGTTTTCTCTTAGATGGATAGACAAGTGGATGGTGCTTGAGCACGAAGGATACATGTTATGACCATAATGATTTCATGTGACAGTTCAATAGATAATACTAATTATGTGACATACAAACTTGGTATGGCTAAACACCAAGTAGTTATGTTACGGATACCACTTTTAATATACTATACATGATACATGTTGCCATGAAGGAAAATTAAGGAACACATATCACAACATGATAAAGACTTCAATAAGTGTACATGTCAAAGTGTGTTTGTTACATTGTATGCAAAATCAAAATGAGCCAATGTTTCAAACATGTTGGATGGCATGCAACTAAAGACGCCTTGTCCATGGCATCACATTAAGTACATCATAAGATGGGAAGATGTCCATGCTATTTTAAACATGATGTACGAGAGGAGCATATCAGAATGTTTGTCATCCGCATTCGATAGAATAAGACATGCAGAATTAACCTTTTATTTCTATTCTTTCCACGCAAGAAGTACTACTCAGTAGTGAAGACATAGTGGGATCCTAAGTTTGAATAGGTCACGAATCAGGAAATCTCGAGCCACAGTGATTTGTGTATGTGCACGCTGCCGACCGAGCCATCCGGTTTACGTAATTTCCGTATTTCTCCAATCCAATCAAAATCAAGGTTATTTTTAAAGTGCCGGACAAGAGCGTGAGAGAATGCGGCTTGAATGTGGCCAACCCACCATATGTGTGACCAGTGCACGTGGTGTCCATCTGGAGCTTCCCAGCCTTCTTTTGTTTGCGCTCGTGCTTTTATGTTGCATAAAAAGAATTACTTTCAAATACAGAGCCTGAGAAAATGCTAGGTTCCTTTTCGTATATGCTCAACATATTCTCGGTTGTTCGTGTCAAGAACGTGGCCAAAAAATGTGTGCTTTCCCGACCGACGCAACTCCAACCGAATCATCCTTCACAACAACCACCATCTCATGCCCATAGCCATGGAGTTTACATGCTTTCTTGCTGTCACCGAAGACATGACCGATGATCTAGCTTACTACCCGAGTCACCGTTGGCGGAAACCATAGTTCGGTGAAAAAAAGGAAAGGAACTTTATCCACCTAGAGGTGTCGTTGCCACATTGTCACGGAAGAACATGCCACAATGGCATCGGGCTACATAAGTTATCTCTGGCATTATTCTTGTCAAGACAAACAGCAATTCATTGACATCTATCCCCTTCCTTCTATGATAATATTCTCACCAGGGACTCGACATCCTTATCACCCTCCTCATCGATAGGCCTCTTGTGTGTTGTTATCTTTTAACATAGGGACGATAGTGCAGTCGACATGACGACACTGTTCATCTCGGCGGCGTTATTCGTTTTCCTTTTGCGTTCATGGCCTTGAGGCCCAAGCTACTCAAGGCGTTGGCTGTTATAGCACGAGAATTAATTTGGCGTTTATATTTAGATGTGAGTGTTACGTGGAGTATTTAGAATTGTTTTCCAACTGAATACCTAAAGTCAGCCTTAATTTGGAAAAGTGTCAGATGAATTCCACGTGTATTGATAGTATAGACGACTTATTTACAAAAAAGGATGGACCCACGGCGTGGGCAAAGGCAAGGCGCGAGCACGCGTGATTGCTTTCCAAAAACAACACAATACTCCTTTAATTATTCCTTTACTTTCTTTTAATTTTTATGATTGTGGTGATCCCTTAATTATTAGACATTTATAAGCATTTTTCTAATTTTTGGTTACCAATTAAAGTCACATGCATGGAGGTCTATGGTTCTCCTAGGATTTGATGGGTGTGTTTAACGGTGATAATTGTTCCAATATTTAAGACTAAAGTGAGCCCCCAACTCTCTCATTTTTTATTTTTAATACTAAAGATTTTGTTATCACACTTTATCGGCCACAATTTTCACACTTAATCCATGACGCGCCTTGTGGTTTTCGGATTCAGGGCCCGCAAAAAGAATTGTTCCCAGCTACATAAAGCCATTGGCTAAAAATCCGAAAAGGCATGGAAGGCCGGGGTCCATTCACCCAATCGACCAAATGACCAGGTGGGCTGTCCCCCGGGCCAAATCTCGCCTGTGGTTCCTTCGCCCGGGGAAAAGGCCGGGATCCCCTCGGGATTCTCTGGAACCAAACGTACTACGCCAGCTCGCTGGCTTGTCCCCAAACCTAACAGACTTGGGAGGGCTCGCTCGTGACGCTCGGGAGGAGGCGACCTCGCACAAGGAACCCGGCGGCGCAGGTACGGCGTGCTCCTGGCCTCCTCCTCCTCCTCCTCCTCCTCCTCCTCCTCCGACCGCCAACTCCTACGCCAGATCGCTGGCTTGTCCTCCCATCCCGTAGCCCTAAACCTAACTTCGACCTGCGGGGGCAGACGGCGGCGAGATGCGGAACTGAGACGTCCGGCGACGCGGTTTCCAGGAAGGGCCCGCATCTCCCTGTCCGTCCTCTCCCCTATCCCCTGTCCCCTCCGAACCATCTCCCTCCTGCAGCCGAGTTATCTTTGTTTTGCTCCTGAATTCCGGTCTGTTCCATTGTGCAGAATTTGCGCAGGCGTTGCGACGAACAACAGCGTGGACTCTTTCACCATGTACCGCGCCGCCTCCTCCAGCATCGGCGGCTCCAAGGTTAGTCACCCTCGACCAAACGCTAATCCGATCTCCAGATGTGATATAATTACCAACCAGAGCCATGCAGTTTTTGTTTGTTTTTATCTTCTGATTCGTTTGTGGTTTCTAAATGATTCGCAGTGGCTTCGTGGCAGAATATGGGGTGTTGCAGTTAGGTCTGCTAGCAGCAACGTTTCACGGGTAGTATCATCTTGCCCGCTTGATCCATGCTCGGATGTTTTACATCCTACACATGATGCTCTACCTGAAGCGGTTAATCCTTTGGAGACAAGAATGGACATCCTTCAAGATGTTGGGAACTGTACACCTGAGTTGGTATTTACTCTTTATCATTTATTTTCTGCATTTTCTGGATCAGCTCAATCGAAGAACAGAGTCCAGTTTATTGAATCTACAAAGAATCTTAGCAATTCCATTAGACTTTCGTGTGGTTAGGCCTGAAGCGAGTTACAATTGTTGAGATGGTGCTGCCCTTTTTATGTTGATTTTATATATGTTATCTGTGTGTAACAGATACACGCCAAAAGTCATCATCTCATGTTTTTCTTATTATTGTTGTCAGTTCTAGTTGTGTTGGCTGCAGTTGTTCCACATGTGAAAAATTGACTTCGAGAGTCATTGATATTGACCAACTTGTCCCTGAAACAGCAATGGTTTTCAAGAATTTTACATCCATGAGCTCGTGTCGTCTAGCAGTTGTGAACTGTGTGAATTTAAAGTTCCACGGTGAATTTATTGAGGGCATAGTGCTAGATAGATCGGACCTTGCTGTTCACTGCTAAAATAACTTGGATGTTTAAACTCATGTCTGAAGCTTTAGAATTGGAGCTTCTTTTTGTTTTAATTTTTTCCATCTTTGATTAGCCATTTTGTGGATGTTATCTTAGCCATTCAATAAAAATCTAATCAAGCTGTTCTGCATTATCATGCTTCCATGAAACTGGACGCCTGACCTTATTTCTGGTGGTTCTGTTTCAAGATTAATGCTAAGAGGCTTTTCTATGTCAGAAACTAAGAACCCAACCATGCAATTGCATTTTTAACAGTAATGTTGGATGAGTTTAACCGTTGCATGTGTACACAAATGTTTCATAGTATTTTTTACACCGTGATACTCTAATGAGATTTTATTTCATTACCAGGGTGCATCACTTGGCCCTAAAGCTATTGATTTGGAGTCTAGAGGACTTGCTGTACTTAGAAAGTCATCACTTAATCCTTGGAAAGCACACTCTTCGATAGCTGAAGAAACAGGGCATCGGGTATTGCCATTTGACAGAAGGTCAGAGGTTAACTTTTCTAGTGATACTCTGTTCAGCAAATGTATATGTTCATAGTTGGTACATGATACATGTTATTTCTGGAACGGATGAACATCTGTTGTTCTACTTGTAGATTGATAAGTCTAATTGTTCTCAACTATCCTGTTCTTACGTTTGCTTTGCTTTCCTTACTAATCTCAATGCCCAAGGAGGTTTTAGTGCTAGAATGTTGTTTTCATTCGCTATACGCCTTTCTTCCTGTAACATATCTTTCTTAATAGTGTGATGCGGATATTCTAATTTTGTACAATTTTTTTCATTTTCAGTGCTACAAAGATTTCAGAAAGGAAGAACAATACCTTTCAGAGAAGATTCAGTTCGCTCGATGCACAAGTACCTGTGATTCGTCAAGTGATGTAAGCATACCGATATCTTTTTAATTCAATGCTGAAGTTTAATATTCTGACAGAAGATTAAATTGTTTCCCAATCACAGGTGCTATGATGATTATGAATTGCAGAATGCGCAATTGGTGCCATTAAGGAATTGTTTGCATGAGACTTCAATACTTAAGCCTATCAGTCCAGACGGACTGTTTTGACCTGCTGACCTTAGAAAATTTGATAATCTTGTCTTAGGAGGCCTGGGGCATCCACTTCTTCGTCAGACTTCTGCGCTTGCCACAGTGAACCTGATGAGGGGTATAAACATCAGTCAGTTGCTGAAACTTGACAATATGTTATGGTCACCACTGTACAAGTGCATTGTGCTGGATAAATCCACTTTGACAGGTGACATTAAAGCTGGTGATTGCCCATATAGGGCTGTGAGAGATGTTTTCTTGGAATGCTTAGAGATATCTACTGAGCTTGGGACAGAGAAAGTCCTAATACCATTAGTGGTATTACACTTACTTAAGTATCTTGAGGATGCTAAAAAAGTAGATAAACGACTAATTACCAATCATTCCGCAACAATGTTTCCATGGGAGAGGATCCATAGATACTCTAGAATAAATCAGCTGCTCCGCCAAGAACCTACCAAGGATGCTCTGAAATTAAAGGATGATGAGGATCTATGCCTGTTAATGTCTCGTAAATGGGCTGTGCTTTATGCTCTGGGCTTTGAGTTTCCGTTTGACCTGCTTCTTACTTCTGGACTGCATCCCGTGATAGACAGTTGGGCGCGCGAGGGCCAAAGAATGCGTGGAGTACAAGCTGGAGTTGCTCCAATAGTCCTCCCCAAGTCCCCTGTTGAAAAGCTGCGCAATGGAACGATAATTGACAAGTACGAGCTTTTCGAGGCTTTAAGTCAAGATCAAGGGGCACCACTAGAGCTTGGCAAGATTCTTGTGGCTTTGCATCGAGACCCATATGAGCATTTGTACCATCCTCTGCATGCAGGGAAGTGGCTAAGGTTGTATACTGTTCTTGCGGTTGACGAGCTTTTGAGCAGCGTGAGCCCTGGCTTTGGTCCAATGTCGGCAAAATATTTCCTAGAACATCTAGGCTGGTCTTTCTTGGAGGGTGATCCAGAGTCCAAGCCACGGTATTGCTGCTGGACAAATACATGATTCTTCAGAAAGTTGAAGGTAATGTAATCCCATGTCATGTGGCAGTGTATGTCTATTTTTTACTTATGAATTACAGCCTTAGTACTTTATGGACACATTAGTCTTTTGTAGCTTGGGTAAAGTGGTATTTGTTGACACCTTCTCTGGGACCTTCTTGCTTTCAAAAGTGTGCTGATAGGAAGCTTTTAAATGGACATATGTTGCTAATTGGATTTGTAGTTAATACATTCCAGAATCAGAACATTGAAAGTTGGAAATTCAACTGTGGTGCCCAAATTATTGGATATTTGCATATGTTAAACTAGGGAGTTGAACTCTATAATGGGAATTCGAATAGTTTGTTAGACTTCAAACCTAGTCGTAACTTTGCAACACCGTGTCAGCAAGTAAACAAAATTTATTAAAAGTTGGAATATTTATGAATTTATTATCGGATTCGATTAGACACATAGATGGTGACAGATAGGGGTCACTACTAACATATGTACTAAATAGAGTAGAGGGTACCCTTAAAGGTTACTCACTTCCATCCTCAGTTACAGTGAGCATTTAATATAGGATGCCTCAATGCTTCTTAAGTACATTAGTTTCTATCATATAACAGGAAATATCCAACTGTTTTATCCAGTTTCCTATATTTGATTCTCATCATCTTTGTCCTTTGTTTCAGGGTACGCACCCAGTTGCAATGTTCCTAGGGAACGAGAGTAGGATTTTGAACAGCCCGACTACCCAATTGACATGCATTCCTTTTGGCATTGTCACTTGAAACAATTGCACGTGATGTTTGGTTGGTATTTTTGTGACTTCAGAGGGAGGATGTTGCTGTGATGGCAAGTGTAGTACTAAAGCTTTAATCTTGTTTGAAGCATAACTAAGATTAGAATTCCAGTATACTTGTATCTGATGGAGTATTTGGAGGCATGGGTTTTCGTTGTCCTTGGAATTTGAACACTATCTGGAGACAGTTAAATCGCACATGAAATCCGTTTCCTCCTCTGCCTGTTGAGTTTTTGGTTGTCGCAGTCATAAAAACTTCCTTTTCTTTGTCCTTTTTACTGTTGCTGCTTTGGGCAATTAGTCTTGTATTGATGCTGAGGATGAAAGGATAAAGTTTGACATAGTATTCACACGTCTAACTATCTCATTGGGATAGACATAATCTACATCGTGGAGATGTTTCTCTCGGTAGTTATTCCCAGTCGAGAATGAAAATAAACAAAATTAAGACAACAAGCCTTTTCTCCTTTTCTCCAGTATATTACTCACTCTGGTTCAAAATATAAGATGTTTTACAGTTTTTCGACAGCCCCCAAATAGAGCGAACTGTTAAAAAAAATACCCCTGCGAACTTGTCGGAAACAGCGATCCTGAATTTTTCAATTTAAAATACGAGTATATCCAGCAGAATCTATCCTCCCGATCCACGACGCGGGGGGCCACCGAGCTCGACAGAATCGATCCGCGCGCGCGTGGCCGGAATCGATAAGCGCGCGTCGCATAGTTCCAGAATCCATCCGCTATCGATCCGTACATGCGCGCCTGGCCGGAATCGATCCGCACCCTGATCGATCACCAGCCGCGTCACTACACCAGATCAACCACTCGTAATCGCCAGCCGTGCCACTACACCAGATCAACCACTCTCAGCGCCACTCCACCCGATCAATCGCCAGCAGCGCCGTATCCAGCCAGCTCACTCCGGCTACGCAGGTCGAGGAGGATAGCAGGAGCTCAGCTGTACGGAAAGCTGCCGACAGCTCGACCCCGGCCTCCCGGCAGCTCGCTCCCAACCTCCCGGCTGCGCTGAAAGTGGAACCGGCAGCTTCTCCCCAATAGCTCTGTCTTAGCTCGCTGGCAGCTCTGCCCGCTCCCAAGGTCGTCGAGGCGCTCAAACCCATCGCACCTGCAGAACAACGGTACTTCCAGAAATTAATTTTAGTCCACCGGAAGAACAAGAAGAAGAGGATGCAAATAATCAACCTGAAGGTCAAAATCCAGGTACTGCAGTACTCCATGAAAGTGCAAGAAACAACTATGAAGGTTTCATACAAAGGAAAACAGTGTTATAGAGAAATAAATTTGACAGTTACGGTCTAGTCTAGTGCAATTTATTTGGTGTACTACAACTAAATTTATATGAAGTTGATTTGGTGTAGAAAATACTGGAATTAATAAAACTAACACAATAATGTTCTAGAGTACTCCATTAATCAATCTCATTTCAACAAACAGAATATACTCCAAACCGAAAATTCCTTTTGTCGAAAGAGATCAGCACTGTTCTAGCAGAATGCCTTTGTTCTTCCGGAAATACCTTTTTCTAAGCCGTTTCTGAATGACTCTGTTCCATCTCCGATGAAGAATGGGAACAATCGCGGAAAGAAACAAAATGCCTCCACCACTACTTACTCCAATGATGACACCTGCATTTTTTTACAGTTTAAGTCGAGTTCATCCGATGAGATAGTATGGCAGCAGTAATGGAAACAAATATTTCATTATTTCAAGACTGATAGGATCACAGGTGGTATAAATCGCTTACCCAATATTACAGTACTGGTTGCATGTATAGCTCCCAAACTTATTGTGGCAAATACCATTGCAGATGTATTTATCTGGCTGTAGGCACTTGTTAGTACTCCGGATCTGTTAAACCACACAACAACATAAGTGGTGATCAAGAAAGAACTTTGAAGCCGCAACGCTAACCAACGGCTCTTCAATCTTAACTCCTCTAGTTTCAACAGTTCATAACTTTGACCATAGTTTAGAGTAATATTGGTACTTTTTAGTAGCCTGGCCCTTGACCTCGAGCCTTGGTTCTTCGAGGCCATCGACAAGCTGCGGCGCGACTACCTCTGGGTGGGCGAGGGGACAGCCAATGGCGACAAGTGCCTCGTTGCCTGGAACCTCGTCAGCCAGCCCAAGTGCATGGGTGGACTGGGTTTCCACAACCTCCGGCTGCTCAACGTCGCCCTTCGCACCAAATGGTTATGGCTCCAGAGTCCAGAAGACGGATGGCTCGCGCCCATGGTTAGGGATCTCCTTCGGGACCATGCCACACGCGGTGGCCCTGTTCACAGCCTCGGTACGTACGTGTGGACGTCGGCGAGGGTACTCGCATTTCGTTCTGGGAGGACCCTTGGATCGGAGGCCTCCCGGTGGCGGTAATTGCGCCAGCTGTTCTGGAGCTCGTGCCACACCCCGATTCCGTTCCTCTCGATCTGTTAGGGACGGCCTCGCAGGGAACGCGTGGGCCTTGGATATTGGGGGCGAACTATCGGTAGACGCCATTGTGCAATTCCTACGAGTCTGGTCTGCCGTGCGCGCTGTACCGCGCGCCGCTGGCGACCGGTTCGTCTGGAAGTGGTCCACCAACGGCCTCTTCTCCTCCCGTTCAGCTTACCTGGCGCAGTTCGCCGGCTCCACGGCCCTCGCAGGCGCCGCCAATGTGTGGCATTCCTTCGCCCCCATGAAGTATAGGATGCACGCCTGGCTTGCTCTACGGCGTCGTTGTTGGATCGCTGACCGCTTGAGTCGGCGTGGCCTGCCCTCCCACGCCCTCTGCCCCCTTTGCAGAACTGCGGACGAGACCCTGGATCACTTGTCCCTTAGCTGCCCTTTCGCGTAGCAAGTCTGGGGCGGTGCAATCTTCCAGGTAGGCTCGCCCCTCCTGGCTCCAGAAGCCCCGGAGGCCTGTCTCTCAGAGTGGTGGGCGGTCAGCTCTTTGCCTGTGGCGAGGCGCCGTACATGACGGACACGAAAAGCAGCACGGGCCGCGCTGCCGGGGCCGACGCCCCGTCCGCGGCCGCGTAGTACCAGGCCCGCACGGACCCAACAGGCTCCAGGACGAGACGACTAGCGCGGCCTAGACGGCGAGGAAGAGGGCCACCCAGGTCCGGCGCTTGCTCATGGCCCGGAGCAGAACGGAGGTCCAGGGGGCACGCCGACAGCCGACAGGCCCTGCTCCGCGGCCCGCTGATCCTTCATGCACCCGCGGCCCCCTGAGCTTGGATTCAACTGGTCCACCCGCCCTGATGCGCCGGCGCCGTTCGCCGCAGATCATCTCTATCTCGAGTACTTACCCGTGCATTGTCATGAGTTCTCAATTATCTATTTCATACACGTAATTATTATTTATATAAAAAATATGGTGGTGTGGAGGTATACAAATGAAGACACATTTTCGATCAGTTTTAACGATAACACCATCTAGCTGAGGCTATCATTGTTGTTTGGGACACAAAAAATTTCAGGGGCATGCTCTTACACCTCTTCATCATTGCAATCCTGAAGTTACATACTCTCTCCGATCTAATTTAATTTCCTCAATTAATTTTGATCCACAAAGAGTACTTCTATTTCACATTGCATTTGTTGGTTCCTAATTAAAGTAGCTATAAAAAATGTATACTTTTGGATTTCCATGTATTACATTTTTATTTCTTCTTATTAGTCCCTTTATTCTTATTTGGGATTTCTGGTAGATTAGATAATTGAGAACCTTGATATCTACTTTTTTGGGTAGTTTATCAACATTATTTCTGATATTTCCATGTGTTCTTGTATTATCCCTATTTTGTTGTGACTTATATGTAGACGTCATTTCAAAGGGACCAAAACCCAAGTGAAACAATTATATGGAGACATTACTCAAATAGTTGTTTGCATCTCTAGCAGCAATAATATGCATAACCAACAGTAAACATAACTCACTACCCTGATCCTACAAGGACAAGTGTAGTATGTAATGGTCAGACAAATAAGTAGACGTAATGCTGAGAAGGTACCAATCAAACGCAAACAATTAGAGATGGTGCAGTGTATGTTCATACATTTGTTGTAAAGTCCCCTATTTCTTTTCTTTCAAGCAAAGAACAGTTTTATCAGATAATACTTACACTTGCCCGAGCTTATTTAGGTCCATAAGTTTCCGGAAGCAAAATTATAAATATCATCTGACATGGAACTCCACAAATTAACGGACCTCATATGACAGTCTGTTTATGGTCTAAAATAAATAAATAAATGATGGCAGTCATTCTCTCAGATTAGTAAGGTATATACGTTGTACAACAAATTCAACGGTTGGCGTATTCTAAATAGATAGTACTAGAATATAACATAGTCAGTGAAAAAGGTTGATAGAAGACTACAAATTCTAGCTGTGTTCCATAAACCAAGTACATGATGATCGAGCAATCCCAAACAACTCTAGAGTCCAGACAACAATGCCAACGGAAACCATCATCGACCCATCACAAGTAACTCCATGCAACAGAAAAGGGTAGCAACAACACCTATAATGCTTTAACATTCGCAATCTTCTCTTCTTCAGTCATCGTCTGGGGTTTTGTTCGTCTGATCATAATGGCCATGCTTCCTTTTTCTGCTTGATCCCCAGCAGCCTTGTGCATGTCGTTTCTTCCGCCATATTGATATTTATTTATTCTTGAGAAAAATCATATTGCGAGGCAGGTCATTTCATACAATCAGTTCCCCAATCAGAACTACAATCAGATCTCTGAAGAGTATGTATGAAAATAGGCATACAATTTCTCATGAGAATATTAAAACACCACAATTACATAAATAACCATAGAAGTTTGGACAGTAGTACTTAGTGCTCATCAGTCTTGTTAGTCAACTCAAACTGTGACTTCTTACCAGCACGAGCATTTGCTACCTCATTTAAAGATGCAACTATTTTTTAAGGATGCAGGCCAATTGAGTAGCTAAATCTAGTTGTATGCAGTTTAACCGTTTAATGATATAAAACTACTTTAAAGATGAAAACAAGAGTTTGCAATTACTCCTCTGATTTTCATTACATACTATGACTTCCTATTCCATTGCACTTGTTGTTATGAAGCTAATGCCTAAGTAGGTCATGAAGAACTTCTATCTGTCCGCACCCCTAGATGAAAATAATAGAACTCTATTGTGTCATGTAGTTGTATCTATATTCTCTAAAATTAGTTAAGACACTCATGTGAGGGGCAGGGTGCTAATTGTTATTTTCTATGTAGGAACTAACGAAATTACTATACGCCTTCTCATTTAGATCAAGGCAACAAATATAAACACAATTGATTCTATATAGGAAATAAAGGAGAATAACTACATGCTTTCTCATTTAGATCAAGTCAAAAAATGTAAATACAGCCAACAAATGGTAAACTCATAGATTGGAATTCCAGACGTATTTCTCATTTAGTAGAAGATATACACTACACGCCCATACATGTGGATATATTCATCATAGTTACAAGTAACACACGTCCTTGCTATTTCAAAGCTCCCAAAACCAATCTGCATTTTCTCTTTTCAACTATATCATATTTTCGGTTTACTTAGAAAATATTTATGATGTAATTAGGAAAAGTAATTGAAACTTAAGCAATAATAAATTAATATAATAAATATTTTCCCTGAAACAAAGCAGCAGCAAGACGACAGTTATATTTTAGTAAGCGATACTCTGATTCTGTAAGTCCATTTCAGCTAGAATAACAAAGTAGAGAAAACAATGGTTGTTCCTAACCAGGGGAACCTCTTGATCCAATAACCACTAACCTTGTAAACCGGGACACACACATCGAATACAGGGAGCAACAACAGAACTTTAAAATTTTAGGAAATGAGGCCAAAGAAAATACCAAAGATATTAATAATCCCCAAAGAAAATAACGGCCAAAAAATCTATGCTAGGTAAGCCTTATGGCATTGTAACACTAAGGGCGTGTTTGGTTGCTCGGGCCCAAATTTCTTGTTTTTCCTACTTGGCCCGGTGGATGCTACATGAGGGGAGATTGGGCTTGGACCAAGTTAGGCAATTCATTTGGTTGCCCATATCTAGTTTTACTGCAATTTTGGCAAGTTGTTTGGTTGCCAAGGTAACTGATTTTGTGTCATTTGATGCAATTTTTTGCATGTTTGGTTGCTCATGCCATAGTGATGTGATCACCACTTCTCATAGCTGGTGATGTTACCACGTAGGTCACGTCCTGAAGACGGACCTAGTCGTGACAACCGCCACATGTTTATAATCTTGCGATTATAAGCATGTAAGGCTAAAAAGACAGCTATAAGCCAGCACAGTGAACATCGAGAAGCTCAAAACTAATTTTATTACATATTTATTTTACATTTAGAAAGTAACACAACTAGATTCTCTAAACGCTGCCCACATGTCCAGCCTAATCTCGTCGAGCAATCGCATCTTCTTCTCGTCGATTACATCCAGAAAAATATTAGGGAGCAAGGGTGAGTACAAATACTCAGCAAACCAATCATAGACACAATCATATAAATTGTAAAATAGACTTGCTTTACAAAAATAGGTGAATAAAGTGATTAAGCAAATTAAAAACGCATGGTGCCATATATGAAAGTAAGCATTCCCAAACCTGAAAATCACAGGGGTTAATATTAACGCTTTTACACTCTGCATAGGGGTACCCGACATCGACAGCCCCAACTAGAACCACACATGACTCTAGAAGAGCAGAGCCCTTTTACCCATTAGAACCTGAATACCTGAATTTACTAATGTCGATGGCTCCTAAGGATCCATCATCGACACGTTCCGTTCCAGGGCCATCCCCAACGGAGCAGCCAGTCCTATACCTGGACTGTGGTACAATACGGTTGAAATGGATCGTATGGGCACCTAGAGGGGGGGGGGGGTGAATAGGTGCTAACCATTTTTTAATACTTTTTCAATTTTAGGCTTGACACAAAGTAAATTCTCTAGATATGCAACTACGAGAATTTCCCTATATGCAACCCTAACTACTAAGCACGTAAAGAGAGGAGCGAAGAAACCGTAGTGGAGCACACGGATACACAGGGATTTGTTTTACCGCGGTTCCTTCCTTGTTAAGGGAAGTACATCTGCGTTGGAGGGGTGGGCGGTTCTAAGACCACCACGCCACAATAGGCCTCACCCTATTCTCCGATGGATCTCGCCACGAGAGGCCTGATCCACCTTCTCCACTATTGGATCCCTTCGAGGCGGGAACCGGTGCCTTTTACAACACTATCGGGGCACACACCCACAGCCGAATTGGGGGCTCCCGAGATGACAACAAGCTGCCACAAGAACAATGTTTATCAATATAAAAAAAACAAGGATCTAGGTATTTGCAAGAAATACTAGATCGGTGGTTCTCCAAATGAATGGAGAGAAGATGAAGCGCTTGATTGCTGATGATGAAGATCGAGTTCTCCTCCTTCGATTCCCCAAGGGATGGGGCCTTTGGATGGATCTAGGTGGAGCTCTCTTGGATGAAGGTTGCAGATCAGATCTCGTCTTTTTCGAATGAATCAAGAGATCTGGCAGGAGGGGGAAGGCTGGCTTAAATACCCCCTCCCCAGATCTGGCCGTTGAGCAACTTTGGGGGCGGATTATCCGCCCCCCACTAGGGGCGGATTATCCTCCCCCTGGGGAAACTCCGCCCAAGGGCGGATTTTTCGGGAGAAACTCCGCCCCCTCTCTGGGGCTGGCGCCTGCGTGACTTGGTGAAGATCTTGGGGGGGTGGGGGCGGATTATCCGGCCAGGCCGGAAAGTCCGGCCAACACTCCGCCCCCTCTCTGGGGCTTGCGCCTTGGCGGTGAGCAAGGGGGGCGGACTATCCGGCCCCCTGAGGGGCAGATTATCCGGCGGAGCTGGAAAATCCGGCCAAAACTCCGCCCCCCTTATGGGGCTTGCGCCTGCTTGAGAAGAGGGGGGGGGAGGGGGGGGGGAGGGCGGATTATCCGCCCCTGGTGGGGGCGGATTATCCGCCCCCAAAGGCAGAATCCTTTTCCCTTTTTCTCAGAGAGAGCTGCAACACTTCAACACACATTAAATAATCCTTGATATTGTTATCTAACACACAAAACACTAGGGATTATAAAATGTTCTTTCAATGGTTACCTTCGTAGCACCAAGTTTTAAATTGCAAAAATTGTCTTATTAATTCTCATGTTATTCTCCAAATCCATATTCATGACAAATACCTGGTTCGTCAAATGGATCCATCACCGTATCACGACACCAGCGTATTAGTCCTAAAATATTTCAACGGAATATTCACAATTCTCATAATATATCAAAAATAGTATATCATAATTTTAATAATAACATTTACTTTACAAAATATATGAGAGTTGTATAAAAAGCTTGCCTTGAAATAAATATATAAAAATACCAATATATACTCCAATAAAATCCCACAGATATATAATCAGATTGGTAATATATGGCTGTCATGAAAGAAATCCGACAACAATATAAACACCCATCTTCATTTCGGCAGCACCTCCCTCTATAAATTCTACTTCCTCCAAGCAACATATGCATGCATATATTCTTGGCCGACCTCTCCATCTCATAACCCTAGCTCTATTTTTCTCTAGGTAGTTTCACTCTCTCTTGATGCATATCACCAAGACACCACCTACTCTCTCCCCCGGCGTAATTTCACTCTGTCCCTATCTCTCAAGCTTTGCCTCTCCGTAGATGGTCTCTGTGGTGTGTGGAGTGCACGGTGTGCAGGGACAACTATTTATAGGAGAGGGAACCGTCTTACACCAGCTAAATATCTAAGATGCGGAGGTTCCTGACAGTTTGCCGCTTTGACGCAAGTATAAAAATATCAGTCTGCCGACTTGCCTCATGTGAGCAAAACTAATTAGCCTAACATCGTGGATTGCATGCAGTGATTCCACACAAGAAAACAGGAGATGACTCACCCAATCGGCCACTTAGCCTGTTGCCACGCAACAAAGAAAAAGCGCACACACACTCACTTAGCAGCTACTCCCTTCTTTTTAAAATATAAAATGTTTTAGTTTTATGAAGCAAATGTATCTAGACTTTTCTTAGTATGAAGGTTTACTCAGGTTTGAAATGAATCTACACACTAAAATAAGTCTAGATTCATTTTTTTTACAAACCTAAAACATCTTATATTTTGAAACGGAGGAAGCAGGTGTCTTCCCTAGCTACCTATAGTTCTACTAGTGTGCATGTGGATTAGGATTAGCTAACCGGAGGCTCAGGTACATGCACGTACAAAAATATTCTTCATTGACAAGTATTATCACTTCTAGTCTAGGCATCATATACAAACAATTCAGGTTCTAGCTAATTTGGTCGATGAATGTATTAGAAATAGTAGTGACCATGCCTAAACAAATCAATTCATCTGGCCAGAAAGATTAGCTCCTTAATTTTATATTGCATGCACAAATAAACAACAAGACTAAACATTTGAGATTAGCCAAATCAAAATATTCATAGATCAAATATCACTTAACTAGAATTAATCAATAACACAAAAATCTAGGTTACTACAACGTAACAGCACATAGGTAGCAAACTGAACTAGCAGTTTCAAGCAAGCGGCAAATAAAACTCGCAGTAACAAACTACCATCCTAGCTACTAGCAAATATGAGTTCACGATAATGTTATCTAGCTACTAGCAAATGACAGTTCACCATACTATGCTACTATGAATGAATGTTTTACACCCACATCAGGGGTTGTTCATGAAACACAAGGACAACACTTCAAAAAACCATCTTCTTCAAATCTTGTAGTTGCCTCTCGTCGCCTATATGTCGAGCGCCCGCTCTTGTCTCCTGCTCTTCCAAGCAGCACAATCGTTATGGGCAACACCATGGCCACTGTTAGTGTCGTTGTCGTCAGGAGTGACATCTTCCTCCTATGGGAAGTACTTATCGACACCAAATTGCAGGATCCAGTTGTGTAAAATGCAACAGGCAAGAACAAGCTTAACTTGGGTGGAGAAAGAGTGGAAAGACTTCTCATCAAGGATCTTAAACCTGTTCTTTAGAGCAGCGAAGATCCTCTCAACCATGACTCTAGGCTAGAGTGCCTAAGATTGAAAAGTTCTTTCGGAGTCCTTGGGTAGTTTCTAGCAGAGAACTCGTTGAGATGGTACCTTGTTGATCTGAAGGATGGCAGAATTCTAGGCCGACAGGCATACCCGACATCTGCAAGGTAGAATTTTCCGCCAGGGAGCTTCATGCCATCAGGTCTGCTAAGGCTGTCTGCCAGAATCATCGCATCGCGGGCAGATCTTTCCCACCCGGCAAGCACATATTTGAACTTCATGTCGAAATCAACGGCGGCAAGCACATTCTGACTGGGGTAGTGCTTCGTCCCCCTATATGCAGTCTGCTCAGATTTCGGCACTCTAGCCATCACAGGAGTGCCATGAATTGCTCCAATACAATCCTGGCATTACAAGAATGTTAGTCGGCTGTCCAATGCAATCATCCAAAGAAGAACATGCTAGAGTTTCTCACCTTGAAAAAGGGGAACCATCCACCATTGCCCTGTATCTTCGCGGGGGTTTGACCAGGTGGTGGCTTGATCATCTCCTCTTTCGGTTCTCCAACAACATACAACACCTGATGGAAATACCGGGAAATTTTCTTGGTTGATCTCCTCCATGTGTTGTGGATCACTCGGACTGGTTATGGCCTAGAACATGAAGAAACAGAGCCACCCGCTCTTCGATACAACAGTTGATGCTGTCCTTGAGCAGCCCTCTAGACCTGAAAGTCCGCATAAGATGGTTAAATGGGGCTCTTCTCATCCTGAGCATGGCGATAGCCTCCACATCGTTGTTGTTGTTGTAGACGTAGTTTAATTTTCCATCCTCTCTCTGTCATGCTGCATTAGGGGACCATACTTCATGGCCGGCCTGTTATGCCTAGCAGCCACTCTTCTGTAGATCAGGAACATCCATGACTGAATCACAACGACTAGAGCAGCTTCTTGGATGATAAGCTTTAGTTGATGGCCCTAAAAGGAGTGGCAATACGTCAACACGGTGTACGTGCTACCCTAATGTCAAGCTAACTACCTTGGTAAAAAAGGTAGAGAGGAGTCATGGTTGTTACCTTCATGCCGGTGGCCGTCGAGGACCTGCTGCATGCAGAGAATAACACGGGTAAGTAGTTGGCGCCAGATCTGTGAGCCAGCAGATGGCGGAGTTGGGTTGTAGACGCCAGCCGATGCCGGAGTGTGCTTAGCAGCTGCTGCCAGAGATCTAAATCGCCGCCGCCACCGCCAAAGCTGCCACACAAGAGGAAAATTGGGAGGGATTTTTCTTTCTGCGAGAGGTGGCAACATAAGAGGGAGGTGAGCCTACTTTTCGCGTCATCCGGCACTGCGATTCTTTTGGCTTCGGCCATCTCTTTTTCCGCTGCCTCCCCGTGCACGCCGTTCCTCCCCTTGCACTTGCCAGGGCCTGTCCCGGTGGAAACGCTCTATTTTGGCGTTCCTCCGGAGCCAGGATGAGAGGTGCTTTAAGAACCATGCGGGATAAATCCGCGGCACGCTGCAAGACACCAAACGGGCTTATTTCTTTCGGCCTGGTGCGAGAAACGGCAATCGGGCCAACCAAACACGCCCTAAAAGAGAAGGATTATAAATATGCTTCATGAATTTTAAAAAGTGACATTTTAGGAAGGATGGAACTTACTATGCTAGTCCCATATAGCCCAAACATGTGAACCCGACACGAAATTGCTGAAGCTTGGCCCTCCAAAATAGTGATGATTTACATGGTATTCTACTCCACGGAATAATGTACCTCGGACTGAATCAAAAATCAAAGCTCATAAATGACAAGATAAAGTTGATCAATGTATAGGAAGTTTTCATGGGCATCATTACCGCTCAGTACTAACTACAACCACTATATAGAAAACATCACAAAATATCATTTTATTTTCCACCTTATCGCAATTGAGTAATGCAGGAATGGGAAATATGCAACTCAGCATTGCGGACCATAGAGAAACAAAAAAAAACGACATATCTATAGATGGAGGAAGTACATCACAGGGAGGCAGTGGCGGAGTTAGGATTGGCGACATGTGTTTCCAAAAGCGCAAAATGAGCGACGAACTGAGCTATGAGGTCATTATCCGGTATTTATGGGATCAAAATGGTGTATTCATAGCTAGCATAATGGTATTTTCCCAATTTTTGTGATGCCACTTGACATAATCTAAAAGGTGCAGCTCCGCCACTGCACGGAGGCACATCTGCTATTCGGTGGCTCTGACCACTACAGGAATGGCGCTGTGCGCCGACGGCCGGCCGCTGCGCCGACGGCCAAAGGTCGGGACCATCGGCGTAGCAACGGGCTAGGCTAGCCGACGCCGCCAGCCCTCGGCGTAGCAAAGCTGTCGGTGTAGACGACCATACGCTGACGGTCACCCTCGGCATACCGAGGCCCTCGGCATAGGTGTTGGAATTATGCCCTAGAGGCAATAATAAAGATGTTATTATTATAATTCTTGTTCATGATAAAGTTTATATTCCATGTTAGAATTGTATAAAGAGGAAACTTTGATACTTGTGTGGTTTATGAACGACACCGTGTCCCTAGTACGCCTCTATGGACTAGCTCATTGATTAATGATGGTTAAGGTTTCCTAATCATAGACATGAGTTGTCGATTGATAATGAGATCATGTCATTAGGAGAATGATATGATGGACAGACCCAAATCAAGCAGAGCAATTAGATCGTGTCATTGTGTTCATCTTTGCGAAGCTTTTTCTTATGTCAAATATTGTATTCCTTTGACCATGAGATAATGCAACTCCCTGGTATCGGAAGAAAGCTTTGAGGTCATCAAACGTCATCCTATGTGAGGGTGATCATAAAGGTGTCTCTCAGGTGATCAGAAAGTACTTGTTGGGTTGTATGTATCGAGATGGAATTTGTCCCTCCCGAGTCGGAGAGATATACTTCGGGCCCACTCGGTAATCGATATCAACACCGCTTGCAAGCACGTGGTTAAGGAGTTAATCACAAAGTGATATTTGATTACGGAACGAGTAAAGTACTTGCCGTGAATGAGATTGAACTAGGTATGCCGATACCAACGATCGAATCTCGGGCAAGTAAAATATCGCGTGACGAAGGGAATATATATATGGGATTAATTGAATCCTGGCATCGTGGTTCATCCGATATGATCATCGATGAATATGTGGGAGTCAATATGGGTTTCCAGATCCCGCTGTTGATTATTGATAAAAGATCATGTCTGCATATTCTCGAACCCGTAGGGTCACACACTTAACGTGTCTCGACACTAGGATAGAATGGATAAATGGTTTATGAGTTTCTGTTCGGAGTCTCGGATGAGATCCAGGACATCACGAGAGGTTTCGAAATGGTCTGGAGAATAAGATTCATATAAAGGAAAGCAGTTTTTTGGATTTCGGAATCGTTTCGGAGTATTCGGTATTGTACCGGAAGGTTCTAGAAGCTTCCGGAGTGGGACCAACATGGCCCCACTTGTCGGAGGGGTGCGTGGTCCTACGAGGGAGTGCCCTGGCCGCTTTGGGCCAGGGGAACAAGGCCCCATAGGCCCAGCCGGCCAAACCCTAGGGGAAACCCTTGGGAAACCTTCTAGAAGGGGGGAAAGACTTGCCCCCCACTCCACCCTTGGGGCCGCCGTCCTAGGGCTTGGAGGAGGGGGCAAGGGGGCCTGCCAGCCCCCTATATAAGGTGGGCAGGGGGCGCACACCCGCTTCAAATATGGAACATGGATTCTGGCAATGCAACGGAGTTGGGTCCTCATATCGATCCCTCCCCTTACCCCCAAAACCCTAGCTGCTGCCCTCTCTCTCTCTCTCTCTCTCTCTCTCTCTCTCTCTCTCTCTCTCTCTCTCTCTCTCTCTCTCTCTCTCTCTCTCTCTCCCGACTGCGTGTAGGCGAAGCCCTACTGCAGAAACTCTCCACCATAGCACCATGCCGTCGTGCTGTAGATCCAGTCCATCTCTCCACCCCACTTGCTGGACCAAGGAAGGAGGAGACGTCGCGGAACCATAGGTGTGCATCTCTCGGAGGGGCCGCCACTTGCGGCGTAGGATCGGATCCGATCGCGAGGAGGAGACGACGAGTACGACTACACCAACCACGTTCTGTTGAACGTTTCCGCTGTGCGATTTCTTCAAGGGTATGAAGATATCATCTATCCCTCTTGTTGATTGCATATCCTAGATTAGATCTTGGATTTCTCGTTCGCATCCGTAGAATTTTTTTGATTTACTATGTTGCGAAACCCTTCAGTGGTACCAGAGCTAGATCTATGTGTAGATGTGTTTCACGAGTAGAACGCAACATGCTTGTTGCGGGCGTTGATGTTTTCTGTTGCAAGCCTCTTGTTGTGTATTTATTATGGAGCGTCATAGTGAGATCGAAGCGGTCCAGGACAACTTTAAGCGACCTCGTTCGCGAGACTGGCTCCGCACTTGACATGTGGCTTGTTCCACACATGCGGCTGGTGGATGCCAGTTTCTCTCACTATAGTAGTCATGGGATTTACACCGGATGTTAGCAACCATAATATCACCATTGTGGCTTTCCGTAGGTAAGAATAGTTCTTAGCTTGTTACTCCCATAAGCCACGTAAAACATGCAACAACAAAGTAGAGGGGTCTAACTTGTTTTTGCAGGGAGTGTTTTGGGATATGGTATGGCCCAAGACATGATGTGTATGATGTATGCAATGATCATGTTTTGTAATATTTCACGACTTGCATGTCGATGAGTTCACAACCGGCAGGAGCCATATGGTTGTACTTATAATTGTGTATGACCTGCGAGTCAACTTCTTATACGCCATGTAATAGCTTTACTTTATCGCTAAGTAGTTAGCAATAGTTGTAGTTGTTATTCGTGGTGGAGGCAATCATGGTGGAGTGATGGAGATCATGCTGGCGCGCACAAGATGGAGATCATGGCGTGAAGATTGGCTATACCATGTCACATAAAATTATATGCATGTGATGTTTATCCTTTTATGTATCTTATTATGCTTAGATCGCGACGGTAGCATTATAAGATGATTCCTCACTTAAAGATCAATATAAAATTGTGTTCTCCCCATGTATGCACCATTGCGAAAGTTCGTCGTGTTCAAGCACCTCGTGATGATCGGGTGCTATAAACTCTACGTTCACATACAACGGGTGCAAGCCAGTTTTGCACACGCGGAAATACTTGGGTTTGACTTGACGAGCCTAGCATGTCCAGACATGGCCTCGGAACACACGAACCGAAAGGTTTAACATGAGTCATATGAATGATATGATCGACACTTTGTTGTCCACCATTGAAACCACATCTCTTCTCGTGAAGATCGGATTAGGTGTGGTGAATTTGGATCGTGTTCACTAAACAACTTGAGGGATGTTGAATTTAGTGGGAGTTCATCTAGTAATTTGATTAAGTTGAACTAGTTATCATGAACATAGTCTAAATTGTACTTGCAAATTTTGTAGATCAAATGGCTAAGTCCAACTTCAACTTCAATGTTTTTTGCTAAGAAAGAAAAGCTTAAAAACAATGGGTCTAACTTCACCAACTGGTTCCGCAATCTGAGAATCATTCTCGCTGGCGGACAAAAGGACTATATCCTTGATAAAGCGCTAGGTGACGCCCCTGCTATTGATGCGTTGACTGATGAAAAAGCTGTTTATCAGTCGCGCAAAGATGATTATGGAGTGATTAAGAGTACCATGTTGTTTGCTATGGAATCGGACCTTCAAAATCGTTTTGAGGAGTTCGCCGGGCCCTTTGAGATACTTGAGGAACTGAAAACCATGTTTCAGACTTAGGCCCGTTCTGAGAGATATGAGATCTCTAAGAAGTTTTTTAACTGCAAGATGGAGGAAGGGAGTTCCGTTAGTGAGCACGCCATTAAGATGTCGGGCTACACTCAACGTCTTGAGCAACTGGACTGCAAGATTCCAGAAGAGCTCAAGATTGACAGAGTTCTGCAATCACTCCCTCCTAGCTACCAAGGTTTGGTAGTTACTCACAATCAAATTGGTTCCACTGATACGATCACTGAGCTCTTCGCTAAGCTGAAAGCTACGAAGGTGGATATCAAGAAAGATAATCATGTGTTGATGGTCAACAAGACCCCTAGCTTCAAGAAAGGTAAGGGTGCAAAGAAATCCTTCAAGAAAGGCAGCAGCAAGCGCGTTCCCCCTGCTGAGAAGAAGCTCAAGTTTGGACCTAAGCCGGACACTGAGTGCTTCTATTGCAAGGACAAAGGTCACTGGAAGAGCAACTTGTCCGAAGTACTTAGCGGACAAGAAGGCTGGCACCATTAAAGGTATATTTGATATACATGTTATTGATGTTTACCTTACTAGCGCTCGTTGCAGTGCCTAGGTATATGATACTGGTTCAGTTGCTAATATTTGTAACTCGAAACAGGAGCTACGGAATAGACGGCGACTAGCAAGGGATGAGGTGACGATGCGCGTTGGCAATGGATCAAGAGTTGATGTGATGGCCGTCGGCACGCTCTCCTTAGTTTTACCTTCGGGATTAGTTTTAAACCTTAATAAGTGTTATTATGTGCCTGCGTTGAGCATGAACATTATATCTGGATCGTGTTTATTCCAAGACGGTTATTCATTTAAATCGGAAAATAATGGTTGTTCTATTTATATGAATAACATCTTTTATGGTCATGCACTTGCTATGAATGGTTTATTTCTTCTAAATCTCGAAAGCAATGAAACACACATCCATAACATTGAGGCTAAGAGATGCAAAGTAGATAGTGATAATTCAACTTATTTGTGGCACTGCCGTCTAGGTAATATTGGTGTAAAACGCATGAAGAAACTCCATTTTGATGGACTTTTGGAGTCTCTTGATTTTGAATCATTTGACACGTGCGAGCCATGCCTCATGGTCAAGATGAACAAAACCCCGTTCTCCGGAATAATGGAGCGAGCAACGGACTTGTTGGAAATCATACATACCGATGTATGCAGACCAATGAGTGTATCGACACGCGGTGGCTATCGCTATTTTCTCACTTTTACTAATGACTTAAGTAGATATGGATATATCTATTTAATGAAACATAAATCTGAAACGTTTGAAAAGTTCAAAGAATTTCAGAACGAAGTGGAAAACCATCGTAACAGGAAAATTAAATTTCTACGATCCGATCGTGGAGGTGAATATTTGAGTTATGATTTTCTCACGCATTTTAAAGCAAGCGGAATCGTTTCGCAACTCACGCCACCCGGAACACCACAACGCAATGGTGTGTTTGAATGCCGCAATCGAACTCTATTAGATATGGTGCGATCAATGATGTCTCTTACGAATTTGCCGTTATCATTTTGGGGTTATGCATTAGAAACCGCTGCATTCACTTTAAATAGGGCACCATCTAAATCCGTTGAGACGACATCGTATGAACTATGGTTTGGTGCTAAACCTAAGTTGTCGTTTCTTACATTTTGGGGATGCGAAGCTTACGTCAAGAAGTTGATGCCGGACAAGCTCGAACCCAAAGAGGAGAAATGTGTATTCATAGGATACCCTAAGGAAACGATTGGGTATACCTTCTACCACAGATCTGAAGGCAAAGTGTTTGTTGCAAAGAACGGATCCTTTCTTGAGAAGGAGTTTCTCTCGAAAGAAGTGAGTGGGTAGAAGGTAGAGCTAGACGAGGTTATTGAACCTTCTCTCGAGTTGGAGAGTAGCGCAGCACCTGGAATTGTTCCAGTGCCGTCTGCACCAACAAGAGAGGAAGCTAATGACGAGGATCATGAAACTTCAAACATTGCTACTACTGAACTTCGCAAGTCGACAAGGTCACGTGCCACTCCTGAATGGTACGGCAACCCTGTCTTAACCGTCTTGTTGTTAGACAATAGTGAACCTGCGAATTATGAGGAAGCAATGATGAGCCCAGACTCTGAGAAATGGCTAGAGGCCATGAAATCCGAATTGGGATCCATGAGCAAAAACCAAGTATGGACTTTGGTGGACCCTCCTAGCGACCGTAAGGCCATTGAGTGCAAATGGATTTTCAAGAAGAAAACGGACGCATGTGGTAATGTTACTGTCTATAAAGCTCGGCTTGTCACAAAAGGGTTTCGGCAAGTTCAGGGTGTTGACTACGATGAGACTTTCTCTCCCGTAGCGATGTTTAAGTCCATTCGGATTTTATTAGCAATTGCTGCATTTCATGATTATGAAATATGGCAGATGGATGTCAAGACTGCGTTCCTCAATGGCAACATTGATGAATAGTTGTATATGATGCAGCCCGAAGGTTTTGTCGATCCTAAGGATGCTAATAAGGTGTGCAAACTTCAGCATTCCATTTATGGACTGAAGCAAGCATCTCGGAGTTGGAACCTTCGTTTTGATCAAGTGATCAAGAGTTTTGGATTTGTTCCAAATTGCTACGAAGCTTGTATCTACAAGAAAGTGAGTGGGAGCTCGGTGACATTTTTAGTACTATATGTGGATGACATATTGATTATTGGAAATGACATTGGTATGCTTAACGATGTGAAGAGTTATTTGAATAAATGTTTTTCAATGAAAGATCTAGGAGAAGCTGCTTATATATTAGGCATAAAAATCTATAGAGATAGACAAAGATGCCTAATAGCTTTAAGCCAAAGTACATACCTAGACAAAGTTCTGAAAAGGTTCAGAATGGATAAAGCAAAGAAAGGTTCATTGCCCATGTTGTCAGGTAAGATATTGAGCAAGGCTCAGTGTCCAGCTACGGTAAAAGGATAGAGATACTATGAGCAAAGTGCCATATGCCTCGGCCATAGGTTCTATCATGTATGCCATGCTATGTACTAGACCGGATGTGTCCAATGCTCTTAGTTTGACGAGCAGATACCAAAGTGATCCAGGAGTGGAACACTGGACAACCGTAAAGAACATCCTAAAGTATTTAAATAGGACTAAAGAAATGTTCTTGGTCTATGGAGGTGATGAGCAGCTCATCGTAAAAGGTTACGTCGACGCTAGTTTTGACACCGACCCGGATGATTCTAAATCTGAGACAGGATACGTTTATATTTTGAATGGTGGAGTTGTGAGATGGAGAAGCTGCAAGCAAAGCATGATCACGGGATCTACAACATAAGCGGAATACATGGCTGCTTCAGAAGCGTCAAGTGAAGGAGTTTGGATCAGGAACTTCACCACTAAGCTTGGCGTGGTTCCAACTGCCTTGGACCCACTAGAGATATTGTGCGACAACATTGGCGCCATAGCACTGGCTAAGGAACCAAGATATCATCCAAAGACCAAGCACATCAACCGCCGTTTTCATATAATTCGAGATTATATAGCAGATGGAGATCCGAAGATTAGAAAAGTACATACGGATCTGAATGTCGCAGATCCGTTGACTAAACCTCTTCCACGAGCAAAACATGATCAACACCTTAATGCCATGGGTGTTAGATTGTTGCCAGATGTAAACTAGATTATTGACTCTAGTGCAAGTGGGAGACTGTTGGAATTATGCCCTAGAGGCAATAATAAAGATGTTATTATTATAATTCTTGTTCATGATAAAGTTTATATTCCATGCTAGAATTGAATTAAGCGGAAACTTTGATACTTGTGTGGTTTATGAACAACACCGTGTCCCTTGTACGCCTCTATGGACTATCTCATTGATTAATGATGGTTAAGGTTTCCTAACCATAGACATGAGTTGTCGATTGATAATGAGATCATGTCATTAGGAGAATGATATGATGGACAGACCCAAATCAAGCAGAGCAATTAGATCGTGTCATCGTGTTCATCTTTGCGAAGATTTTTCTTATGTCAAATATTGTATTCCTTAGACCATGAGATAATGCAACTCCCTGGTATCGGAAGAAAGCTTTGAGGTCATCAAACGTCATCCTATGTGAGGGTGATCATAAAGGTGTCTCTCAGGTGATCAGAAAGTACTTTTTGGGTTGTATGTATCGAGATGGAATTTGTCCGTCCCGAGTCAGAGAGATATACTTCGGGCCCACTCAGTAATCGATATCAACACCACTTGCAAGTACGTGGTTAAGGAGTTAATCACAAAGTGATATCGGATTATGGAACAAGTAAAGTACTTGCCGTGAACGAGATTGAACTAGGTATGCCGATACCAACGATCGAAACTCGGGCAAGTAAAATATCGCGTGACGAAGGGAATATATATATATATATATATGTGTGATTAATTGAATCCTGGCATCGTGGTTCATCCGATATGATCATCGATGAATATGTGGGAGTCAATATGGGTTTCCAGATCCCGCTGTTGATTATTGATAAAAGATCATGTCTGCATATTCTCGAACCCGTAGGGTCACACACTTAACGTGTCTCGACGCTAGGATAGAATGGATAAATGGTTTATGAGTTTTTTTTTCAGAGTCTCGGATGAGATCCAGGACATCACGAGAGGTTCCAGAATGGTCCGGAGAATAAGATTCATATAAAGGAAATCAGTTTTTTGGATTTCAGAATCGTTTCGGAGTATTCAGTATTGTACCAGAAGGTTCTAGAAGCTTCCGGAGTGTGACCAACGTGGCCCCACTTGTCGGAGGGGTGGGCCTACGAGGGAGTTCCCTGGCCGCTTTAGGCAAGGGGCACAAGGCCCCATAGGCCCAGCCGGCCAAACCCTAGGGGAAACCCTAGGGAAACCTTCTAGAAGGGGGGGGGGGAAGACTTGCCCCCCACTCCACCCTTGGGGCTGCCGCCCTAGGGCTTGGAGGAGGGGTCAAGGGGGCCGGACAGCCCCCTATATAAGGTGGGCAGGGGGCACACCCTCCCCTCACCCCAAAAACCCTAGCCGCCAGCTGCTGCCCTTCCTCTCTCTCTCTCTCTCTCTCTCTCTCTGCGTGTAGGCGAAGCCCTGCTGCAGAAACTATCCACCATAGCACCACGCCGCCGTGCTGCAGATCCAATCCATCTCTCCACCCCACTTGCTGGACCAAGGAAGGAGGAGACGTCGCGGCACCGTACGTGTGCATCTCTCAGAGGCGCCACCACTTGCGGCATAGGATCGGATCGGATCGCGAGGAGGACACGGCGAGTACGACTACACCAACCACGTTCTGTTGAACGTTTCCGCTGTGCGATTTCTTCAAGGGTATGAAGATCTCATCTATACCTCTTGTTGATTGCATCTCCTAGATTAGATCTTGGCTTTCTCGTTCGCATCCGTAGAATTTTTTTGATTTACTATGCTGCGAAACCCTTCAGTAGGTCTAGGAAGCATGGCACATGCCGGCCAGGGTGGACGGCACGCTAACGGTGCCTGACAGTACGCCGAGGGCCACCCTCGGCATATCGTCCATTCGAGTACGCCGAGGGTAACCGTCGGCGTACCAAGCACATACGCCGACGGTCACCCTCGGCGTAGCCTCTGCATTTTTTTCTCTCTACTTACAAACTTATTTTATATTTGTATCAATTATTTATGTTCTATTTTTATCAATTGGATGGATTCGTACCCTCTGAATAGCAGTCTCCATGCCCACATGAAGTGTCGTTGCGAATCTTCTAACACCCCGAGAAATTTCCATATGTTTGTAAGTGTTATTATCGCATGTGTGTGAATTTTATGTATCACACATTTTGGAGAAATTTTTCAAAGATTCAATGCTTTTTCTACGGCAACCCATTTTTACACCATTCCTCACCAATCATTGGAAAACTAGTCTCCGGGTGCATGCATGCGCTGTAACCTAGAACCAACATGGTAACCTAACCGGGTAGGATAGTGCCACACCTTGTGAACTAACATGGTTTTACATCATCATATGACCTAATCAAACACAAAACAAGAGAGAGCTATGCCGGGCTACCCTTGTTAGAGGAACGTCTAGGGGGTAGACGATCCGATGACCACAGATTAAGGTTCCGTGGCAAACCGCGCTCCGGGGCGTAGGAATACCTCATGAACTTTCATGTGGCCCTAGCACATGCATGGAGGTGTGGTGTTGTGTTGAAACATCCAAAACCTAATAGACTCCGGGTGCATGCATGCACTCTAACCTAGAGGGTGTGGACTTTGACCCACCACCCTTTGCTTCTGGCGACGTGGCTTCTGAGTTGTTCCTGACAGAGCAGCCTTTCAGGTACGAGAGGAAGGCAGACCGAGAGGGAGGCGGAGCCCTCAACGGAGGCGGACACTAGCCACGAGTTGGTGGGGCCGAAGAAATTGCGGAATCATGGGGAATCGAGAGTCCCTGAGGAGAAGTTTGAGCCTAGGACCCAGGAGGCGAAAGCCCTTATTATTCCAGATGGCCTTGAGTAAGTGTACTAATTTGGCAATTTAAAACATTTTATTTCATGTTGGTCATAAATAATTTGGCATGTGTACTAATGTTTATTATTGTGTAGCAATTGGACATTTCCTCCGGGGACCAAGCCCCGCCTTCCTAACAGCCTGGTTGGATCTCTGATTAGGAAGTTCTGGCCGGGCTATAACATTTCCCCCGAGGGTGTCAGGAAGCTAGCTACTACTTGGGCGGACTACCAGACTACCCGTGTCCCGGGCTTTCCGACAGCTGCTGATGCTGTCATCACCAAGTTTTGGATAAGGCATATTTTCGAGTTATGTTCATACTTGATGACCCCACCGTGCTAACTCATGACTCTTACAATTGTTTTTTATGTATGATTGAAGTGCTTTTACCGTGTGGATAAGGAGGACCAGGAGAAGGCGGACATGACTTTGCTTGGAGATTCTGTGAAGTTGAAACCCCAGGTGTGGTACAACCAGAAGGTCACAGCCGCTAGTCACTTCTGGGCTGACAGGGGCGTGAGGGTTAGGAAGAAAGACATTGTCGGTAGGAACCCTAATCCTAAGTACTCGATGACGCCAGAAGAGTACATGTCGGTGAGTAAAATGTCAACGAGATTCTACATTGCTGCTAAGTTGCCATTGCATTGTCTGGAGTTGAGTATTGCATTTTCAGGTTATCCCCGATTGGGCCGAGCTGCATCGCCTCGCATGTGAGGAGCTGGTTAGGACGAGGTGGCTCAGAGAAGACGAGGAGTTTGCAACCTTGTCGAGCCGGAACTAGGAGAACCGAGGTGATGGTGGAACACACTGCGCGGGAAACCGCAACTTTGACCGCTTCAAGGGGAAGGTGGTACGTATATACATGGAACGACCTGCGTGTATTTCTCGTCATGTTCGTACTTCATATGCATAATATTTCTTTTCGCGATGCAGGTGGACAAGGCACAACCCGGGGAGGTGATTCATGACGTCGCCGTCTATGAGATGATGCGGCGAAAGAATCCCAATTACTCGGAGCCTCAGCCCTCGTTGCCCGTGTATTTCGGCACTACCCAGAACGACTTGGGGAACTACAACACGATGGTGAAGGCTCGTCACCCCCATGTGGATGACCCCATTCACGCGGAGATCGACGAGGAGTCGTTGGTCCTGTCAGGGCACGGATTGCAGCATGGACGTCTCAAGATTCTGAATAAGAAGGTCAAGCCTACCCTCAGCACGAGATTTAGCCGTCTCAAGGCTACCCACCCGCCGACGGCCCCCCTATCCCGTCTCATGGCCAGCCTCGTCGATCCACCTCCAGCTCTGATGTAAGTTCTACTCATTTTCATCATCTTTATGATTTTTGTTCCTGCATGGCTAACCGCTGACGAGATTCCTTGTATTTGAAATTGTAGCCTGAGTTCGACGCGGCCTACGATGCCGCTCATGATGAATATCAGGTGGCCTTTCGGCAACATCAAGAGGCGAATGCGACCTACGTGGAATATGTAAATGTAAGTCCGAACCTTTATTTTTACAAAAGATACAAGTCCCACTTCCCCTAGTTTGTTGTATTACAGCCTGACATCTAAACTATCTTGCAGGCCATGTTGGTGAATATTGAAACTGGACAGAATACAGATTTAGGGCCCGTGCCTCCCATGCCGGGGCCGGCGCCATGCATAACATCGAGGGACAGCTTCGCTAGGACATACTACTCATCAACACCGGTAAGTTCTTTGCTAACTCACTGGTTATCTCTTTACTTTGCCTCGCAAGTTGCTAACATGTAGACAACATGTAGGGAACGGGAGCTTCTGGGAACCGACACTTTGGCCACGCCTCGCCGGATGGGCGTCAGATCACACCGCTTCATGACAATGGTCCTTCTCCTGGCCATTTTGCCGGTGGTTCTCCTGAGCTTCACACTTCTCCTACTTCCTCGCCAGGTGGCTCTTATGCTGCTTCTACTGGACGCCACCCTCGCTCGAGGTCGCCTCTTTTCACCCAGGGAGATTTCGGTCCCACCCCGTCTCCTCCATAGCTGTAGGGTTTTATTGTCCATGCATGTGTGACGATATTGATATATATATGAATGATGTGATCTTGTTTGATACGTGTTTGAATGATGTGATCTTGTTTGATACATGTATGGCATATGTGATCTTGTTTGAATTGCTGTGAAATATATTTCTCCATATTGTTGTGAAATTGATTCAATATTGCTGTGAAACAAAAGTGTAGGAGACAAATCTGTGAAATAAATCTGTTAAAAAAAAATCTGTGTAGGGGCTACGCCGAGGGCCTTGCCATCGGCATACCCCTTCTGCGTGCCATATGGTCATAGCTACGCCGAGGGCTATAGCCGTTGGCTTAGCTTCGGCCCGGGACGGCCAGGCGCTGCCACGTGCCACCTATACGCCGAGGGCCGGGCCGTCGGCGTATGCCTGGCCCATACGCCGAGGGTCGGCTGCCGTCGGCCCAGCTCTCCTCCTAGGGAGGCCAGCGCTGGCCACGTGTCCCGCCTACGCGAGGGTCGTGGCCGTTGGCATATCCAGCGCGCCGTTAGCTGGCCGTGTAACGGCAGCGGCGCCGTTCGCCGATGGTTGCTACACCGACGGCCAGCCCATACGCCGACACCGTTTTTGCTCCGTCGAGGACGCTACGCCGACGGCTGCCCTCGGCGTACCGTACGCCGACGGCGAAAGGGCCTACGCCGAGGGATTTTTGCCGTCGGCCTAGCGATCTGATCCTGTAGTGGACTAACCTACAGTTCTATAGACTTGACTCTAACAGAAGGAAATATAGCATTGGTATCAATATTTGTATTATTGTCCATTGTTGCCGCGTTGCGATCATTGTCAGTGTTGTATCCCTCTATATATATAGCCTACACAGTTCACTCGATATTTGTATTACAGGACGTATGTATAAGTCTGGCACATGTCAGGTTCATGGTCAGTCGTCAATTGCTCTCTCTCTCTCTCTGGTCCAAGTAGTGATGTGCCTAAGGGCCAAGACTGGTGCAGAGATCAGCATCATTCTCATGAATTAGTACAGTACTAATTCTTCACTGCAGATCACCACGTTTTTATCATAGATACAATCAACCAAAACATTGTTCAGATGATTCTTTTACATCACACTGGATGAATTCATTAACACATTTTACTGTACTAAATTTGCTTGGTTCAAAGGTACAAAATTAAGAGATACACCACTCGACTGTTAGTAAGACAATATCAAGAAAGTCAAAGTTTAACATTACTGACTATGAATACAATTAGGACAAAAAACTGGAACGTGTTTCTAGCAAAAAGGCATGATACACTACCCCGTCAGTACCAGGTGATACACCTGTCAGCTTCCATTTACCACTGGTGAAGAGCTAGGGCGCGTGGGATAGAGGTATATGCTCTGAACCACGAAACCTGCATTGTACAAACAAAATATTAGAGAGAGATGGAGATAGGAGGGGCCGAAGGCAGAGGGTAGAAGGCAGATTGAATGAGAGAGGAAATGTTCCACGGTCCAGCCACCCCGGCCGATGACCGCAAGCAATGTCCAGCGTGCGCCAGTAAACATCATGCTAGCAGCTGTGAAAAAAAGACGAACGACCAAGAATATAGCTGCAAATACTCAAGGAGCCAGATTTAGGGGTGCGCCTTGGCGTATGACCCCGTTGAATTTGAGTCAATTTGGCATTGAATTTGAGTCAATTTGGCGTTTATAGGTGAGCGAAAAATAATAATATAGTTGAATGGCCATAGTGTCGAGTCTCAGTTTTATAGGCGATTTTAAATGAGATTATAATTTAATGATGATATGAACAAATTCAAAAATATATGTTGATAGTAAGGAGTTCTATATTTAGAAGCTCAATTTGTTGATGACCAAACCTATGAAAAGGTCAATGCTAACGTTGCGGGTTTTTTATTTAAACAAATTTGTAGTTCTTAAAAACTAAAATAACACTATATATAAATTCAGAATATAAAATGATAATAAGGGGGAATGGATTTATCACCTTTAATGAATATACATAAATCTTCATTCCATTTTAGCAAGATCTTGCAAACAAATTCCATTTTTGAGCTTCTACTTTCCACCACGGTTTAATTTGAGTGCTACGTTGTTTAATCTTTACTGGGAAAGTTTGAAGGTTCTTAGTACAATGGTTCATTGCGCCTTTCTCATACCTGGTAATTGGTATCTCTTCCTACTACAATGGTTCACAAGTTTGCGACCACATGGGCTATGCTCAGGTAAAATGCACCCGCCCCACCACCAGTTCCAATCCATCCTTCGTATGGAGAGGAAGAGGAGGAGATCCTGAAAGATGACCCATACATGGACCACTCAGAGGATAAGGAAGAGGAGGGCCAACGACCATCACCGACGAACGCAGAGCATGCCACCATCATTGACTCGTTTGAAACTGGTCACGAGCGACAAGTTAGGGCGATGACACACGAGGAGACCAATATGGCCATTTAGTGCGACGTAATAGAGATCTCCGTCACCAGCGCAAAGAGGGAGGAGGCAGGACATTGCTTCATGGTCATGGGCGAAGAAGCTCAATGATAACCCCACACGAGGCAGAGGCGACCACTCGCCACGCTAGACAATCTTATAATCAACTGTTATAGGGTACAACAGTACGAAAATGATTCGACCTCCAAAAATATTAACACCATCAAGTATATCACATATAAGGTAAAATATCACTCGAAAAATATGGCATGGGTTACATGAAGAGAAAGCAATATTATATCTACCACAAAGCTCAGAGTAGAGGCTTCTTAGAAATTTTGGAACTGATGACCATAGTGTGAACGTTCTTTAGTTTTAAGGTAAGTAAGGTAAGAGATTTGCCGTGGCATATGACCTCGTTGCTCAAATTTGATCATGATAAATGTTGCAAATAATTATTAAATAGAATTATTAGTAATAGTTCTTATTAATTTGCAGGATCTAGTTTAACCCTTTGTTTGATATAGAATTTTGATTATTATATTTACTCCAGTATTAAGTAAAGAAACAATAACAACATACATTAAATGGTCAGTGTCGGTACAAATAACACAGTCCTATTTTTTCCATTTCTCTAGTGAGGAAGAGAGACCGAATGGTTTTTTCACTTGTACCAATCTCACTCTTTGATTCAGCATATTTACTTGATTTTTTGTTGAGCTTGCTTCTCTTTTCCTTGCGCCATTTGTTCATTCTTTGTCGAGAGATGACCGAGCTGTTGAGACCTGAGAAAAGATCACGGTGACATAATCAAGATGCTAGCGGCAGAAAGGAATCAATTACAACATTCTTTCTCTCAGCAAATCCTTGAAAGGCTTTGCTAGTCACAAACACAAACCAAGTACATTATCTCTCTTATCTAGTGTAATAATAGAGAGATGTGTTTTTAGCAAGACCAAACAATGCAGTTCTGTAACTTTTAGCTAGAGAAAGAACTACAGTCTAAAGTTTCAGATTTGAAATGCACAACAAGAGAGTATTCCACATCTAGAGAAGGATAATACATGATTATCACTCCACGATATATCTGAAGGCACCAGAAGGATCATCAAAATATGAAGTGGAGAATTTTTAGAATTGGAATGCCCAGATAGAAAAATGATAAAGTAAAATAGGTTAACTTTCTAAAACCAGGTACATTATCTGTCTTATCTAGTGTAATAACAGAGGAGAGATGTGTTTTTAGCAAGACCAAACGGTCCAGTTCTGTAACTTTTAGCTAGACCAAGGTGATGATATCTTGCGCTTCAACTAAACAAAGAAAGAAAAGGTGAACCGGAGCATGTCCAGAAGAATCCATTAAATGGTAAGACATGAAGAAACCACAAGAGTAACTTACCCTAGAGACAACACATTAAATTTAATTTGTTCAGAAGCCTCATGGGCACCGAAAGACACATGATCTAATCCCAACTGAAACATTGCACCTTGCCCGGTCCAAAAGGAGCATATTATGTGAACCGATGGTCCAAACCTTCCAAACCTGATAGAAGAAAAATGATTTGAGGAAAAAACATTTAGTTGACATGCTAAAAAAAGTCTACATTTTCATACTGCATCTTGTCCTCTTAATTTATACAAAAAAACATCAACACATTGACAAAAGGAAAACAAGCATCTACAAAAATCTATTATAAGCAAGTAGCAAGTTAACGATTCTTAATATGAACCATAGCGGTGTTGGTTCCTAATATGAACGATTTAACATGCATTTTCAGTTAAAATAGATGATATTTAGATATTAGTAATCAGAACTGAACCCCTAAAAATTGTACAAAAAGAATTATATAGATGGCAACATATTAATGTTTAGGCCAGCAACTCAGATATATTCAGATCGCACAGTAATTTATAGTGAAAAAGCACTACAGAGTTTACAGAAATATAATCTTTTTCTCGAAGAATCAAACTTCAAAAAGTATCTAGTCCAAAGACTTACATTAATACTGCAGGGCTGCTGGAGGCGTAGCCATTATCAAATTTTATGTGATGAACCAGTTTTCACACACTGTTCAAAAGCAAGGCATCAATATAGGAAAAGTATAGAAATTATAAATGAAATTTAAGGCTCGTGGGTACAGATCAAAGCACAGAAAGCACAATAATTCCTAAATACATCTGAGCCGACAGATGAGAAAACTCTATGTGCATGGTGATGTAATGGACATGAATGCTATGCTCTCTGTGGATGAAGGATAAACTTGATAAAAACAAAGCTACCAAGCAGAACAAACAATGCGTAGGCTTATATTTCCTCTGTAGCCTGTCTGGCTTATAGTCATACTCACCCAATCTGTAAGCAATATTTTTTAACTAATCTATTTGGGAACGATATTTTGCATCATCTTATAAATTTTAACCGAGAAGAAAACCTGACATGGTCGCTAGATATGGCAGATTGGGAAGGATGTGAAGGGCTGAGGAGGAAACATGATTAGGTGGAGAACTTAAAGCCGATAGGGACGATGGAATATGATTAGGCGGAGAACTCAAACAGAAACTAATTAAGTTTAGATGTACTAATTTTTCAGCTCACCTCTATGAATAGATAATCCATGTGGACCATGGAAACAACAAATTGAAGTCGCCATGAAGTGGGAAATCTGGTGATATAGCGTTATCATAAACTGACCCACGTCGAAGAGTTACAACATCTTTGAACTGAGGCTCAAGTATGCCAAAAAGTAGCTTCCGATATAGGATCGGCACATAAAAAAAATATAAAAAGTAGCTTCCGATACTGCAGCTCTAAACCATAAACTTGGAGCTCCCATTAAAGACAGAACTCCTGAACATACCAGCTGAGAGCTTGAAAACGACAACCAATTTTGACTACAAAACATGGTGGATCTGATGCCGCTCTGCATCCCTACATGTATGGAAATACTGGTGCTAAGGGTTTCTTCGACATGAATGAAAAAGAAAATACTGAAAAAAGAGAGTAATGGAGAGTCCATTGGGCTGCACCATGTCCTATCTGCTCCAAGTTGCAAAATTATTAAGAAGTTAGCTGAACTACTGCAATATTATCAATCTTCATGTGAGAATAGCTAACCAAGAAATAGAGCACAAATAACTAACAATTTATGTTCCTCTAGGGATTTAGTCAACCGTATAACATAAATTTAAAGCTGATGTACAGCTTACGTGGAAAGAAAAACATGCACAAAACTAAAAATACAATCAGAGTCAGACCAGTCTGACAAAGATGGATATACAGGATATTATTAACACAACTCAAACGATAATAGGGGTCATCTACAAAACGATAATAGGAGCAAACCATTTTTTACGATTCGATGGAAGCACACACACCTTTATATATGATTTGGCCGCCGTCCCTCTGGGGACACCGGATAAATTGGAAACACGGATAAATATTGCAAGCCCGGACCATTTGGCAAGAGCTTCCTATTGATAAATTGGCAAGGAGCACAAACCAGTATCTGTAGTGAAGTATATAGATTGAGATGTTGTAGATTTTTCGATGTATACATCTACATTTAATTCTGCTGTAATTTTGATTATATATAAAAGTAGCAAGCTTGACAGACGTGAAATAACCACATTCGTCTGAAACCAAACATCTATAGGACCAAATTTTATCCTCTGTTATTTAGTTAAATCAAAACTCTAAAATGACCATTTCTCTATAGAACTACTGACCAAATTCAAAAGCTAAGTATGTGTGAGAACAAACATTCAAAATACCAGAAGCATGAATTTACTACATGTAAATTGTAGCCACAGGGACTGCTACTGCCGAAGTCAGAGCCATTGACGACAAGCACGACATCCATCACGAGGACATCATTGACAGTCCAGATTAGGTACAACTCAGTGTATATCCACACAAAACTAAACTAAAAACAAGAATGTACCCTAGCATAGTATCTCGGCGACAAGCACGGCATCCATCACAAGGACATCATTGACAGCCAGATTAGGTACATCTTTTATATCTTCACTGAAATATGTTGCATGATAACATAAGTAGACAAAGCCAGCTCAACTATATAAGCATAAATCACTTAAGAACAAATGAGGCGTACCTTCTGATCAAGCATACTACTACTTGGCGCATTAGCAACTTCATTTTGGGTATCAGTAGAATCAGAGAGAGATGTCAATTTTCTACCACCACCGAGAACTTGATTCTTCTTCAAAAGGTTTTCACAATAAGCGCAATGAGTACAAAAGCAAAAACAACTGTAGTGGACACCAGGTAGCCAACTTCCTAAGAGCCATAATATTACGTTGTCCTACACCAACTCCTTATAGTCAACTGAAGTACTAATAATGATAGGGAACACATTTGCAAAAAGTGATACGTTATGTAAAAAGGTTCATATACCAGATTAGTTTGGAATACAAGAGAACTAACAAATGACAACATATGACAAGTAGGATAAGTAGGATAAGTGACGATAAAAAGTACTTATCTTTGCTCCTCTATCCAAGTTTATATCAACTATATTATTATATACTTTGCAATTAAAGTAACACCACAAGATAGATCATTTGTAAAGGCGAGGGAACTTTATCAGGTTTCTACTTTTTAGAGGAAGAAGTAATCAAATCATTGACTTTCTTTTCAGGAGCTGCAGCCTGAGTGGATCTTCTATGTTGTCTACTGGTTTTCGTATTAACTTGCTAGGAAGTTGCATTTCTTGCGGGGCCTTTTCTTGACAGCACCCTTCAATCAAGAAAAATCCGTGTCTACAGCTAGAAACACCAGAACTTACAGCACACTTCTGCCAAGATTGAACAAACCCCTTTAACTCAGAGTGCAGACCTAACGGAAATTGGCAAAGGGAAATTAGAGCAAAGTCCAGATCAAATCTCTCTTAGTCAAATTCCTCGAGTCTGCATTGCCCTGTGTTTAGCAATTGAAAATATTCACAGAACTATGCATCCAGGGCACATGCACTCTTTCCTTCCATTCTTTTAAAAATTAGGTGTTCCTGACAATCCAGAAATCCAATCACATAACCACAAACCTAACTATAATCATTAGGAGCGAGTCAGTTTCAGTTTGCACATTACTTCAGACCAATATGTAGTACACTGTCATTTAACAACGCATAGTTAGTCTCAGAGGAAAACTAAGTTCCTCTGCCCAACAATTCAATATATTTACAGAGCTCTGCTCTCCTTCCACATATGTTCCTAATTATCTAGCAATTCAAATTCAAATAATCAACTACACACCTAATTATAATCAGAAATCGTCGGTTGTCACAAATTGCACAGTTTTTTTTGTCAGCAAGTGTTTAATTGGTCCACACCAATTAGCAGCAAGTGTCAGAGCATTACTTGAGACCAAAATCTAGGGCAGGACCACAGAACGATGCAAATCCCAGAGGCAGCATACAGTAATTTGGTGTTGCGCCAACAGCCCAGATCCTACCCTCTCGAGAAGACGCCACTGCCCTCCACTCACTCTCCCCACAGCAATCACACAATTCACGCACACCGCGCTCCCGGCGCCAACCACTGAGCATCAGGCTGGCACTCGCAGATCCTGCCCCTAAGAGGCGAACCTGCGGCGTCAGCGGGGAGGGGAGAGACATTTGTTACCACTCGAATATGGTACCTCGATCATGAGAAGCCTAGCAAATTTGTGTTTGTAGATCTCTGCACCAAAAGGCAAAGAATTATTTGTGGAAGCTTTTCTTTCGTACATGCCTTAGCTAGAATTTCTTGCAATCAGAACAAAAAAACACCATATCTAAATTTAAAATGTAAAAGGACGACATGGGGAAAATATGAGCATGAATCGGAACCAAATAGCTCACTCACCCAAGTTCCCTATGTCGATATTTCCGGATCAAATAACTCATCAACCAAATTTCCAGCCCACGACATTTAGAACAAAAACTTCAAGAGCCGATACTTAAACTCTAACGGACCACATCATTATAATAAAATTTGCAGCACACCAATGCTCATATCATCCTTCCTCCGACTAGTCTGAATGTGAATTATATATCCGGTGCATAATTAATTACAATATAAAAAATATTGAAAAAAGGCCAAATACTATGAAGTTTCCGCCGACGGCCAGGTGATCGCCAACGACACAGCCACTCCCCGTGGCCTCCCTACACCTGCTGCCTTCTATGCAAAAAAATCTTAACCGTGTTGATGGAAATCTAGTGGAAATACCAAAATATATAAATAAGGAGAGACCTACAGATCAAGGGAGCTGGGATTTCAAACGGAGCCCATGAGGCAATCTTCTGGCACACCTCTTCCTCACTATGCTCGACCTCCTCCATCTATTCCTTCTCTCCACAGCATCTTCCTCTCTCCTGCATCAGCCTCCGGTCCATGGCGCCTTACTGATGTTCCTCCATCTCGGCCCTTGCCTGATCCTTCTCCTCACACCTCTTCTTCCCTAAATCCATAATTCTCCACCTCTGCCGCCTACTCCTCCTCCCTACACATCCGCTCTCTCTTGCATAAGACACCTGTCCATGGCGCCCTGTTGCTGCTCCTCCGCCTCGACCACTGACTGCTCCTCCTTCATGTCAAGCTTCATGCACTAGCCATTGCAACCAAAAGTCCGAACTGATGGAAAGGGCTAGTGTAATCCACTTATACACTTCAACACCCTCAAACTCACGTATGACTCAAGAGGCCTATATGTGGACATAGAGGGGTCAACAGCAATTTTAGAATAAATTGCGAAAGCCAGGACTCGAACTCGAGACCTTAGGCTCTGATACCATGTCAAGCTTCATGCACTAGCCAACGCAACCAAAAGTCCGAACTGATGAAAAGGGCTAGTGCAATCCACTTATACACTTCAACACTTCACACGCCGCCTCCTCTCTCCCACATCAAATGCTCGCCCATGGCCGCTGCTATTGCTCCCTCGTTGGGTGCTGCTGTGTGGACGACGCGGGGAGCGGGGGGACCGGCGGCGGCGGCGGCTCCACGCCGAGGAGGAACGCAAAAAAGTTAGGGAGGTGGATCCAGAGGAGGGCGGAGAAGTGGAGGAGGCAGCCGTGCGGGAAGGATTAGGAGTGGGAGGCGGTGGGGATTGGGCAGTGCAGGAATGCGGCTAGGTTTTCATCTTTGATGGCGCGAGTGCCGCGCCCTCGCGCCCAGTGCCCCTGGCAGGTCAGTTGTACTCGGTTAAAACACATAAAAATAAATATAGAGGAGACTGACATGCGGGTCTGTAATTTTCTGGGAGGCAAAACGAAGCAGCTGGACAGAGTCAAGCGCAGGTGCGTGAAAGAGTGAGGAGTGCACACAGTAAATTTGCAATTTACTGTTGACATGGGTAAAACTGTCTTAGCACAAACCAATGGTTCGGATTTTGTTTCAGCGATCGATCTAATGTTCAAGAATGTTCAATCCTTGTGAGTGCCTAATGGGGGGCACCAATTACACCTTTGGATACTCACCGTCAAGCATATTGTAGTAACAGCTGGTGGATGAACTTAAACTGAATTGATTGAAACCCAAAGGAAAATCTTACATCCATTCAGAAACCCAGGCCAACCTGACAGAAGATAAAGGAAAACGTATGAGCATTAGTGCAGGGAGAATTTGATTGCCCTAATCACTATGAATCAGCTTATGGTTGAAGGATAGTACATGTAGGCACATAACAGCTGCACATGCAGGCATGCATTTTTGTTTCCAAGGAGCTGTCTAAGTCATAGTCCTGTTTACAAACATTTGCCTTCATACCAGTCTCGATCTCAATCCATTTTCTTTGGTAGATTACAAAAGCGTGTTATATTTTGGAATAGAGGTCGGGTAAATTCACATAACTGAAGTTATGCAAATCCCAAGAAATCACTACACAAAAAATTGCAATGTTATCAAAATAGCATGAATGAGCTCGCAGGTGGTATAGACCTGCAACCCCCCAATCCATATCGATCATTATTAACAAACTAGGAAATTAGGCGCGGCAACATGCCGCGCCCATAGCCTGGCTTTGATGCTGGATAGCGGCATGCGACATTATTGATAAGCAGCTAGGATTCAATTATTCCCTCCGACCTATATTGATGAGGGTTAATTTCGTCAATGCCCATTGTTATGGACTTGAGTTTGGAGAAGATGAAAATGTTGGAAGTCGCGGAACGGTTAATAGACAAGCAACGCGGGACACGAGGTTTAACCAGGTTTAGGCCCCAGAGGGAAAACCCTACTCCTGCTTGTCTTCTCTTGATTACGGCGGAACCGAAAGTTACAGGGGTACACAGATGCAATCTGGCATGAGGTGCGTATGCGGTGCTGGAAGAGATCCTTCTCGCCGTACCCTCCTGGCCTTTTATAGATAAGCAGGTCCCGGGCTTAGGTCGAGTCGGTTACAAATTAGGGTTGATACCTTTAAAATTCTATCTAATCTAGACTTATCCTCCAAGGAGTCGAAAACGTCATGGGTTTGGGCCACCCGGAGTCTTCATGGGCCACATGTCTTGACGTGGGTCTTCCTTGGGTTGGACCAGGTATACCAATGTCATGTACCCGTGGGGTATATCCATTTCAGTACCCCCCCGAGTGTCCAGTCAAATCGTAGATTCGGATGGTGACTCTTCAATCTTTTGGGTGCTATATAGTTGAACCTGCTTTACAAGGAGAAATGTTTAGTTCATAGGGATTGTTGATGCGTGTGCCTGGCTCACCCGACGGATCAGGGCCAGTTAACTGTCATAGGACAAAACAACACGATCTTCATCAAAGTCGAGTCCCTGGACTCAAATTTGAAACGGTTGGTGGTGTGATTGGACTCAGGCCGTTATGGACTTACATGAGTCGAATCCTAGTGATTTTCAAGTGATGTACCCAACGCGTCCGTCAGGATTTTTATCGTGCCTGTTGGCACGGGAGTTTACTGGCAGAGCGTAGTCAGGTGAGTTACCAGGCCATCGGATGATATCTGTAGGGCTTATCTTTATATCGCAGACACAACATCCGAAATTTTATCACCGCGGAGGTGTTTCGGGTGGCCAAGGAGTCTGCTTCTCACTTAGCGTTGGTTTGGGCAAAGTTGCCAAAAGGTTTTTGTCGTATTTGATCCGAAGGATCGTAGTCGAAGAATTCATAGGGTGCGCGACCAGCGCTCCTTATGGGAGTAGCCCCTGAGTGTCTGTTCGAGTCGTACACTCGAGCAGAGACTTTAGTTCAGTCGTTTTCAGGATAGGTCTGAAGGACACCATTTTTTCAGATGCTCAACCGATACTCCCTATGGGAGTAGCCTCCGAGTCTGTAGTGGAGTCGCAGACTCGACGTAGGACTCCAAGATAATTGCGAGGTGTAGTTACCTTAATTATTTCTAAGGTGTGCGGCCAGTGCTCCTGATAGGAGTAGCCCCCGAGTAATTTCTCGAATCATAGTTTCGAGTAAGTACTTGATTGATCAGCCGAAAACTTCGAGCCGTTGCTGGCTTTGCCTTGATGACGTCAGTGATGACGATTGGTGATCTCAACTGTCTACGGCAACAAAGATGATGTGACGAGACAATCGTGGGTCCCACCGCCTGACTTGAAGTTGACTAGTCACGCGTAGAAGTGGCGAAAATTATGGCGTCTCCTCAGTTTTCGTGCGTAGTGGACGGGGTGCTGGCGACGGTTCGGTGTAGTGCTGACACGTGTACGGTTAGATATGAGGTGTGCGCTAGGGCTTCTGAATCAACGGCTCGTGTGCGTTGTCTTCTTCCTTTTATACCTTTTGTAAACAGTGATTTTCTTTTACCCTTCGTCATTTTCTCATCTCCACTCGTACCGCCGCCACCGCCACTGCAAGATGGGCAAGCCAAATAAGACCGCTGCCGGAGCTGGTTCGAGCGCCGCCGGCGGCGGCAAGAAGGTTGCCGCTACGGACCGCGCCACTGACGGCGGGTGGAAGCGCACAAACATGCGTGATGGGGATCTGCGCAAGCTGCGCGATGCTGGATTGATCCCTCGGAACAAGGAGGACGCCATCCTCCCCGGTGACGAGGTAATCCCACGCCCACCCGAAGGGTTTCAGGTGATGCTTTATGCCTTTGTCATCCGTGGTCTTTCTCTCCCTATCCACGAATTCCTTCGTGGACTCCTCTTTTTTTACGGGATTCAGTTGCATCATTTGTCTCCCAATTCTCTTCTCCACATCGCTTGTTTCATCACCCTTTGTGAGTGCTGGCTCGATATCGAGCCGCACTTTGGCCTCTTCCGGAAGCTCTATTCCATGAAGAGGCAGTCCGGCACCGGCGGTGTTTATCCGCTTGGCGGCTGCATCATCTCCATTCGATCTTCTATTCTTTTCTTCTCCTTTTCCATGTGCGAATCCATCCAATATTGGCGGAAGAAGTGGTTCTATATCCGCGACGCCAAATTGGACGGACAAGAATATGGTCTTGATCCATTAGACCCTGCAAAGAAAATCATCCCAAAGAGGTCGTGGAAGAACCACATCTTGGAGGGTGAGACGGCGCAGGTGGAGGAGCTCTACCATCGCGTGGAGGCACTCCAACTGGTGGCCGGTAAGGAGGTCAACAGCATGGACATCATCCGCACCTTCCTCAAGCGTCGGGTGTAGCCGCTCCAAGCGAGGGCGCACCCGATGTTTCTATATGCTGGCTGCCACGATCCGACGAGAGTTTCACCTGAGGAGTTTTCTTCGGGCGACCTTGATAGAGCGCTTCGTCCCCTGCTGAAGTACAAGGCCGACGAGGATATCCCAGGGAAATCCTTGACCTCCCCGTTCTGCGCCAAAAATGCGGTTCCGCAGGTGGAAAACTTGTAGTTTGCGCGTTGCGCTTTTTCAAGTGTTTTTGCAGCTTGTAGTGTCGCTAATCTTCTGTCTTTGGTTTGCAGTACCTCAAGGTAGCTTGGATGATGCCCCCTCTACCTGAGAAATTTCCGGTTGCGCCGGATAACGAAGTTGTGGATTCTGAGTCCGAGCTTCCTCCGGCGCAATCTCCTACCGCAGACACCCTCGAGCCAAGCGAAGGGCGGACCCGAAAGCGCACCCGGAGCGAGTCTTCGGATGCATCTACCACACCAACTCCAAGGGGTCCGTCGTTCCTCGATCAGCATGGTGAGGATGATGGTGCGTCGTCTGCGCCTTATCCTATCGTGCCCCTTCGGGCGGTGGCTCCGCAGCCGCTGGCCAAGAATAAGAAGGAGAAGGCGGCTCCCGTCTTCAATTTTTCGGACATTGAGTTGTAAGCCACTCTGCTTGAGTCCTTTTTCTCTTGTTCGTCTGCGTAGTGTTAGTTGTTGCTAATCTGATATTTTCTTGCAGCAATCCTTCGGAGGAGTCCCTAGACGGGGATACTCAAGAAGTAATGGCGGAGTCGAAGCCAACGGCTTCTATCCCCTAGGTGGTGGCCGATTCTGAGGACGATGACCTGAACTCCTCCAGGCGAGAAGCTCGGGCATTCGTAACTCAGAAGGCAGCATGCAGACCTTCGGAGTCCACACCTGAACACGTAAGTGTTGTATTTTTTACTCCATTGGGGGAGCCCCTGAGTTCTTTTTTTGTATGACCTGTTGATCTTTTGCTTTTTCGGGGGAAGCCCCCGGGCCCTTTATTCATCAAATTTTGTTTCTGTTTCTTCTATAGCCCTTTGTGCATAGGGCCAACCTTCTCATCCAGGAGCATCTGGCGCTAGAGGCTGAGCTGAAGCAGCTTCAAGGTGCGTGGCTTTTCACCCTATTTATTGTTCGTGTGCTCCAAGTATTTTGCTTGCATTGATTCGGTGTTTCTTCGTGCTGTAGATGATAACAATGACGCGCTCCGAAGGCTGAACGCTCTCGAAAAGAGCCTCGGCCGGGTGGAGAAGAGGGAAACTGATGCTGCGGAAGCCAAGGAGCGCCTGCAGAAGGAGGCTGAAGATCACGAGCAGCAGCTCGCGGCTATCGCAGCCACCCGGGAGAAGGAAGTGGCTGATAAGCTCATGGCTGCGTCCAAGGCTATCTCTGGTGAGTTCTCTCTTTTTCATTTGGGTGTTCTGATTTTAGAGTGCGTTTTATCTTTTTCAATCGAGTCTTCTTGTCTTCGTCTTGTTAGATGCTTTTGGGATCACATTTGATTGTGATGCGCTGGAGCATGGAGATGCTTTGGCTGATGCTGCTGCTGCAATCGGGGATCGCTGCTCCGCTACTGCTGGCTCCTTGTATAAGGCCAATAAAGTGCTCGCGTGCTTTTATAAGGAGGTCGCTCCCAAGGGCGTTTCCCTCGGCCACGTCGACTCCCTTGTGGATTCTCAGTCCGAGGAAGCCTCGGCGGAGTACAAGCACAAGTAGAAGGGCATCAACGCTTCTATGGGGCTGGACATGGCGATGGCATCCGGAGCCGAGCTAGACCTTCCTCAGGTCACGTCCAGGATGCCAACGGCGGCGGATGGCTCTGAGGTAGCTTTCGCCCTCTTTGCTTCTCACTGTAAGCATTATGGGCCTAAGCTCATCGACCTCCTTGCTGATTATGCGGTGTAGCAGCAGCATGAGGCCAAGAGCAGGCTATTTGGCTCCGAGACTGCTCCGGATGCGGGTGCTTAGGCCTTTGTAATGTAGCTAGTATAGCTTCTTATTTTTCTGCTTTTGTAACAACTTGCGGATGAACAAGTTTCACTTTGCCACGAGGTGGCCTTAGTTATGTATATAAGTCTATCTTTGAGCAGCTGCCGAAATTACTTGCGATGTTTGTACTTGTTTATTTTCTTCTAGGATCCTTCAGGTCAGGTTCCAGTTGTTACTTCGACTGCGCCTGATCCTCGGCCATCGTTGGATGATGCCTCGCAATTGTCCTTTCTGCGTGATCGCGTCCGCAACTTGGAGAAGGATATCCTTAGCATCCGAGGTCACGCGGATGTGTGGAAGTCAAAGGTTGAGCGAGCCACTGTCAGGGAGGAGTTCTTGCTTGGTGAGTTGCGGCAGATGGGTGAGCAACTTCAATGTGAGTCTTCATGAACTGATGTTCTTTCGGGTGCACCTTATTTGTATGCCGTCTTATTCCGTGATTTATGCAGATGTGAATCTCATTCCAAGGAAAAAGAAGGAGCATGTCGCAATTCGGATGAACTGCCTGACGCAACAAGACCTGGAGGCTGGTGGCTTCTTCTGGATGGACCATGATCAAGACATCGTCCTTGCGACGGTGCAAGATTGCGTACACTAGGTTCTTTGGGTGCTGAGGCAGGCGAGGTCTTCTCTTGCGGCCATTTTGTCCGTCATGTTCCCCTTGGACGCTACGTCTTCTACCTTCCTAGGTCTTCTTGGTAAGTTTCCAAATGTGGGCCACGTCAAGGAGTTGGTGCGGCATCAGCTGATTGCAGGGGTCAAGGCTTCCTTGACTCTTGTGCGGTTGCATCGCCGTGATGTCAATCTTGTGGAGGTGGCGACTGGACCGCCCTTCGACCAGATGGCAGCTTATGGGACATGCGCCCTCATTATTCGGATATAGCGCAGCATGCTAAGGAAATTGTGGATTTGTTCGAGCAGCGAGCGAATATAATGCTCCAGAACAGGTCCTATAAAGAAAAAAACAGATGATGTAAAATTTGTATGTATTCGAGTGGGATTGTAATGCCCTTTGTAAAGTTTATGTTTTTTGGCACGCGGTTCTTTGTTATGTGCATGTCCTTTTCGTTAGCCTGACGTGGTCAGCTACTCAGGTTGTATGCATTGTTCTCAGTCAACGAAGTCATGAGGTGAGGCGTAGCCCCCGAGCATATTTAGCGAGAAATAATGTAAGGAGAAAGATTTTTGGGCCAAGGAACTTAGCTTTTATTCATAGCAACAAGGAGGTACATTGTTCGGCTGAATAGCCTTATTTGAAGTAAAGGGTAACTACGGGTAGAAGCGTCGCAGTTGTGGGACGTTCTAGGGGTTGGAGTATTCGACTCCTAATGCGACGTCCATGAGGCGGTAGGTGCCACCTGGGATGACTTCGGTGACGATGTAGGGTCCTTCCCAGGGTGACTCGAGCTTTTTGAGCCGTTCTTGCTTGAGTCGCAGGACGAGGTCTCCTTTGACGAAGGACCTTGGGCGCAGCTGGCGGCTGTGGTAGTTGTGGAGGCTCTGCTGATAGACAACTGAGCGAGCCGCGACAATGTCGAGTGCCTCGTCGAGTGTGTCAATGGCGTCTTCGAGTGCTGGCGATGATTCGGCTTCGCTGTAAGCGACGACCCGTGGGGCCTTGTGGCGTACCTCGGCGGGTAGCACGGCTTTGGCTCCATGCACCATGAAGAAGGGCGTGTAGCCAGTTGAGATGTTTGGCATTGTGCGCAGGCTCCAGAGGACCGAAGGTAGCTCATCTTCCTAAGCTCCCGCAAGCCTTTCGAGTGGGCATAGTAGGCGCTTCTTGATGTTGTTGCCTATGAGGCCGTTGGCCTTTTCGACCTATCCGTTGGTCTGTGGGTGCACCATGGAGGCGTAGGATATGTTGATGCCGAGGTTCCCACAGAAGTCTCGAAATTCCTTCGAGATGAAGTTCGAGCCGTTGTCCGTTATGATGCTGTGAGGCACGCCGAACCTGTAGACAATGTATTCGAAAAACTTAACAGCAGTTTTGCCGCTTTGGTTAGTGACAGGCATAGCCTCGATCCACTTGGTGAACTTGTCGACTATGACTAGGAGGAAGACATGGCCTCCTGGCGAGGACTTTGGCAGTTTGCCAATCATGTCGAGGCCCCATTGGGCAAAGGGCCAGGCCAATGGTATGGGCCTTAGCTCGGATCCTAGCGCGTGTGGATTGTCCGCGTACCTCTAACAGGCATTGCACCTCGGGACGATGTCCTTGGCGTCGTTCATGGCGGTTGGCTAGTAGAAGACAACTCGTAGAGCTTTGGCGACTAGGGCGCGGCTGTCTGCATGATGGTCATAGATACACTCATGGATGTCTTGGAGGATGCTTTTGCCGTCACCTATAGTGACGCATCATTGGAGCACACCCGAAATATTGCGCTTGTACATCTCGCCATTGATTATGATGAAGGCTTTTGACCGGCGAGATATGCACCGGGCATCTGTCGGGTCATTGGGCAGTTCATTGTTTATCCGGTATCAGAGGTACGGCCGCATCCATGTCTCTTCAACCGCCATGACCTGCATCAGGCTGACCAACTCGTCCTCAATGTCGAGCTTTTCGGGTCCTTCCTGTCCTTCGGTAGCGCAGCCCCCGAGTGCTCTGCTTTTTCGGCTGAGCCTTTGGGGAATTTCCTCTTGATAGAGGGTACGAAGATTTGTTCGAGGAACACGCCTGGTGGCACCCATGCGCAGGTGTATCCAATGTTGGTGAGCTTGTTAGCTTCTTCGTTGATTTCTCTGCTGACGTGCCGAAGCTCGCAGCCGTCGAAGTCTCCTTTGAGTGAGTTGTAGAACGCGTGGTACGTGATCATGTTGGCGTTGTGAGCGTCGCACTCGTTCATCGTCTGTTGGACGACAAGGTTTGAGTCACCATATATGACGAGGCGTGTTGCTCCACAGATCTTGTCCATCCTCATGCCATGGATGAGGGCCTCGTATTCGGCCTCGTTGTTGGAGGCGCGAATATTTCATCCGATGGACATACTGTTGGAATTATGCCCTAGAGGCAATAATAAAGATGTTATTATTATAATTCATGTTCATGATAAAGTTTATATTCCATGCTAGAATTGTATTAAGCGGAAACATTAATACTTGTGTGGTTTGTGAACAACACCGTGTCCCTGGTACGCCTCTAAGGACTAGCTCATTGATCAATGATGGTTAAGGTTTCCTAACCATAGACATGAGTTGTCAATTGATAATGAGATCATTTCATTGGAGAATGATATGATGGACAGACCCAAACTAAGCAAAGCAATTAGATCGTTTCATCGTGTTCATCTTTGCGAAGCTTTTCCTATGTCAAATATTGTATTCCTTAGACCATGAGATAATACAACTCCCTGGTATCGGAAGAAAGCTTTGAGGTCATCAAACGTCATCCTATGAGAGGGTGATCATAAAGGTGTCTCTCAGGTGATCAGAAAGTATCTGTTGGGTTGTATGTATCGAGATGGGATTTGTCCCTCCCAAGTCGGAGAGATATACTTCGGGCCCACTCGGTAATCGATATCAACACCGCTTGCAAGCATGTGGTTAAGGAGTTAATCACAAAGTGATATCGTATTACGGAACGAGTAAAGTACTTGCTGTGAACGAGATTGAACTAGGTATGACGGTACCGACGATCGAATCTCGGGCAAGTAAAATATCGCGAGACGAAGCGAATATATATATGGGATTGTTTGAATCCTGGCATCGTGGTTCATCCGATATGATCATCGATGAATGTGTGGGAGTCAATATGGGTGCCCAGACCCCGCTGTTGATTATTGATAGAAGATCATGTCTGCATATTCTCGAACCCGCAGGGTCACACACTTAACGTATCTCGACGCTAGGATAGATTGGATAATTGGTTTATGAATTTTTGTTCGGAGTCTCGGATGGGATCCGGGATATCACGAGAGGTTCCGGAATGGTCCGGAGAATAAGATTCATATAAGGCAATGCAGTTTTTGGAGTTCGGAATTGTTCCGGGTTAATCGGTATTTTACCGGAAGCTTCTAGAACCTTCCGGAAGGGGACCAACGTGGCCCCACCTTCCGGGAGGGGGCATGGGCCTATGAGGGAGTGTCCTGGCCGCATTGGGCCAGGGGCACAAGGCCCCATAGGGCCCAGCCGATCCTAGAGAGTTTAAATCGTTTAAACTAGAGATAGGGTTTCTAGAAGAGGGGAGAGTCCATGCCCCCCACTCCTTATCCTTTGGGCTTGGGGGAGGGGCTAGGGCTGCTCCCCCCCTCTATATAAAGAGGGGTGGGGGCGCACCAAACCCCTACACCTCTCCTCCAAACCCTAGCCGCCTTGCTAGCTTTCCTCTCTCCCTCCCGACTATTTGTAGGCGAAGCCCTGCTGCAGAAATTCTCCACCATATACACCACGCCGTCGTGTTGTAGATCCAATCTATCTCTCCACCATACTTGCTGGTCCGAGGAAGGAGGAGACGTCGAGGTGCTGCACGTGTGCATCTCACGGAGGCACCGCCACTTGTGGTGCTAGATCGGATCGGATCGCGAGGAGGAGAAGCGAGTACGACTACATCACCCACGTTCCGACGAACGTTCCGCTGTGCGAATCTTCAAGGGTATGAAGATCTAATCCAATCTCTCTCGTTGTTTGCATCTCCTAGATTAGATCTTGGCTTTCCCTCTGTTCGCTCCGTAGAAAATTTTGATTTACTATGCCGCGAAACCCTTCAGTGGTATCAGAGCTAGATCTATGCGTAGATGTGTTTCACGAGTAGAACGCAACATGGTTGTTGCGGGCGTTGATGTTTTCTGTTGCAAGCCTCTTGTTTGTGTTCTTCTTATGACGCGGGATAGTGAGATTGAAGCGGTCCAGGCCAACCTTACGCGACGTCGTTCGCGAGACCGGCTCCGCACTTGACGTGTGGCTTGTTCCACACATGCGGCTGGTGGATGTCAGTTTCTCTCACTATAGTTGTCATGGGATTAACACCGGAGTTTGGCAACCATAATATCACCGTTGTGGCTTTCCGTAGGTAAGAATCGTTCTTAGCATCTACTCCCATAAGCCACGTAAAACATGCAACAACAAAGTAGAGGCGTCTAACTTGTTTTTGCAGGGAGTGTTTTCTGTGATATGGTATGGCCCAAGATGTGATGTGTATAATGTATGCGATGATCATGTTTTGTAATGTTTCACGACTTGCATGTCGATGAGTACACAACCGTCAGGAGCCATATGGTTGTCTTTATAATTGTGTATGACCTACGAGTCAACTTCTTATACGCCATGTAATAGCTTTACTTTATCGCTAAGTAGTTAGCAATAGTTGTAGTTGCTATTCGTGGTGAAGGCAATCATGGTGGAGTGATGGAGATCATGCCGAAACGCACAAGATGGAGATCATTGCGCGAAGATTGGCTATACCATGTCACATAAAGTTATATGCATGTGATGTTTATCCTTTATGTATCTTATTATGCCTAGATCGCGACGGTAGCATTATAAGATGATTCCTCACTTAAAGATCAAGATAAAAACTGTGTTCTCCCCAAGTATGCACCGTTGCGAAAGTTCGTCGTGTCCAAGCATCACGTGATGATCGGGTGCTATAGACTCTACGCTCACATACAACGGGTGCAAGCCAGTTTTGCACACGCGGAAATACTTGGGTCTAGCTTGACGAGCCTAGCATGTACATACATGGCCTCGGAACACAAGAACTGAAAGGTTAAGCATGAGTCATATGAATGATATGATCGACACTTTGTTGTCCACCATTGAAACCACATCTCTTCTCGTGATGATCGGATTAGGTGTGGTGAATTTGGATCGTGTTCACTAAACAACTTGAGGGATGTTGAATTTAGTGGGAGTTCATTTAGTAATTTGATTAAGTTGAACTATTTATCATGAACATAGTCTAAATTGTACTTGCAAATACTGTAGATCACATGGCCAAATCCAACTTCAACTTCAACGTTTTTGCTGAGAAGGAAAAGCTTAGAAAAAATGGGTCTAACTTCACCAATTGGTTCCGCAATCTAAGAATCATTCTGTCTGGCGGACAAAAGGACTATGTCCTTGGGAAAGCGTTAGGTGACCCCCCTGCTGCAACTGCGCCGGCTGATGAGAAAGCTGTCTATCAGTCGCGCAAAGATGATTATGATGTGATTAAGAGCACCATGTTGTTTGCTATGGAACCGGAACTTCAAAATCGTTTTGAAACCTATCCCGGGCCCTTTGAGATTCTCGAGGAGCTGAAAACCATGTTTCAGACTCAAGCCCGTTCTGAGAGATATGAGATCTCTGAGAAGTTCTTTAACTGCAAGATGGAGGAAGGGAGTTCCGTTAGTGAGCACGCCATAAAGATGTCGGGCTACACTCAACGCCTTGAGAAATTGGAATGCACGATTCCAGAGGAGCTCAAGATTGACAGGGTTCTACAATCACTCCCTCCCAGCTACAAAAGTTTTGTAGTGACTCATAATCAGATTGGCTCCACTAATACGATCACCGAGCTCTTCGCAAAGCTGAAGGCTGCGGAGGTGGACATCAAAAAGGATAATCATGTGTCGATGGTTAACAAGCCCTCCTTTAAGAAAGGTAAGGGAGCAAACAAGCCCTTCAAGAAGGACGGCGGCAAGCGCAATGCTCCTGCTGAGAAGAAGCTCAAGTCTGGTCCTAAGCCGGACACTGAGTGCTTCTATTGCAAGGACAAGGGTCACTGGAAGCGCAACTGTCCGAAGTACTTAGCGGACAAGAAGGCTGGCACCATCAAAGGTATATTTGATATACATGTTATTGATGTTTTCCTTACTAGCCCTCGTTGTAGTGCCTGGGTATGTGATACCGGTTCAGTTGCTAATATTTGTAACTCGAAACAGGAGCTACGGAATAGACGGCGGCTTGCGAGGGATGAGGTGACGATGCGCGTTGGCAACGGATCAAGAGTTGATGTGATGGCCGTCGGCACGCTCTCCTTAGTTTTACCTTCGGGATTAGTTTTAAACCTTAATAAGTGTTATTATGTGCCTGCGTTGAGCATGAACATTATTTCTGGATCGTGTTTATTGCAAGACGGTTATTCATTTAAATAGGAAAATAATGGTTGTTCTATTTATATGAGTAACATCTTTTATGGTCATGCACCTCTTATGAATGGTTTATTTCTTCTAAATCTCGAAAGGGATGAAACACACATCCATAACATTGAGGCTAAGAGATGCAAAGTAGATAGTGATAATACTACTTATTTGTGGCACTGTCGTCTAGGTCATATTGGTGTAAAGCGCATGAAGAAACTCCATTCTGATGGACTTTTGGAGTCTCTTGATTTTGAATCATTTGACACATGCGAACCATGCCTCATGGGCAAGATGATCAAAACCCCGTTCTCCGGAATGATGGAGCGAGCAACGGACTTGATGGAAATCATACATACCGATGTATGCGGACCGATGAGTATTTCGACGGGCGGTGGATATCGCTATTTCCTTACTTTTACCGATGACTTAAGTAGATATGGGTATATCTATTTAATGAAACATAAATCTGAAACATTTGAAAAGTTCAAGGAATTTCAGAATGAAGTGGAGAACCATCGTAACAGAAAGATTAAGTTTCTACGATCCGATCGTGGAGGTGAATATTTGAGTTATGATTTTCTCACGCATCTTAAAGCAAGTGGAATCGTTTCACAACTCACGCCACCCGGAACACCACAGCGCAATGGTGTGTCTGAACGCCGGAATCGAACCCTATTAGATATGGTCCGATCAATGATGTCTCTTACTGATTTGCCGTTATCATTTTGGGGTTATGCATTAGAAACCGCTGCATTCACTTTAAATAGGGCACCATCTAAATCCGTTGAGACGACACCGTATGAACTGTGGTTTGGTGCTAAACCTAAGTTGTCATTTCTTAAAGTTTGGGGATGCGAAGCTTACGTCAAGAAGTTGATGCCGGACAAGCTCGAACCCAAAGCGGAGAAATGCGTCTTCATAGGATACCCTAAGGAAACGATTGGGTATACCTTCTATCACAGAACCGAAGGCAAAGTGTTTGTTGCAAAGAACGGTTCCTTTCTTGAGAAGGAGTTTCTCTCGAAAGAAGTGAGTGGGAGGAAAGTAGAGCTTAACGAGGTTATTGAACCTTCTCTTGAATTGGAGAGTAGCGCAGCACCTGAAATTGTTCCAGTGCCGTCTGCACCAACAATAGAGGAAGCTAATGACAAGGATCATGAAGCTTCGGACGATGCTGCTACTGAACGTCGCAGGTCGACAAGGTCGCGTGCCCCTCCTGAGTGGTACGGCAACCCTGTCTTAACTGTCTTGTTAGTAGAAGACAGTGAACCTACGAACTATGAGGAAGCGATGATGAGCCCAGACTCTGAGAAATGGCTAGAAGCCATGAAATCCGAATTGGGATCCATGAGCGAAAACCAAGTATGGACTTTGGTGGACCCTCCTAGCGACCGAAAGGCCGTTGAGTGCAAATGGATCTTCAAGAAGAAAACGGACGCGGATGGTAATGTTACCGTCTATAAAGCACGGCTTGTCGCGAAAGGTTTTCGACAAGTTCAAGGTGTTGACTACGATGAGACTTTCTCTCCCGTAGCAATGTTTAAGTCCATTCGGATTTTATTAGCAATTGCTGCGTTTCATGATTATGAAATATGGCAGATGGATGTCAAGACTGCTTTCCTCAATGGCAACATTGATTAAGAGTTGTATATGATGCAACCCGAAGGTTTTGTCGATCCTAAGGATGCTAGTAAAGTATGCAAACTTCAGCGTTCCATTTATGGACTGAAGCAAGCATCTCGGAGTTGGAACCTTCGTTTTGATCAATTGATCAAGAGCTTTGGATTTGTTCCAAATTGCTACGAAGCTTGTATCTACAAGAAAGTGAGTGGGAGCTCGGTGACGTTTCTGGTACTATATGTGGATGACATTTTGATTATCGGAAATGACATCAACATGCTTAACGATGTGAAGAGTTATTTGAACAAGTGTTTTTCAATGAAAGACCTAGGTGAAGCTGCTTATATATTGTGCATCAAGATCTATAGAGATAGACAAAGACGCCTGATAGCTTTAAGCCAGAGTACATACCTAGACAAAGTTCTGAAAAAGTTCAGAATGGATAAGGCAAGGAAAGGTTCAGTGCCTATGTTGTCAGGTAAGATATTGAGCAAGGCTCAGTGTCCAGCTACGGTAAATGATAGGGAAGCTATGAGCAAAGTGCCTTATGCCTCGGCCATAGGTTCTATCATGTATGCCATGCTGTGTACTAGACCGGATGTGTCCAATGCTCTTAGTTTGACGAGCAGATATCAAAGTGATCCAGGAGTGGAACACTGGACAGCCATGAAGAACATCCTAAAGTACCTAAATAGGACTAAAGAAATGTTCTTAGTCTATGGGGGTGATGAACAGCTTGTCGTAAAAGGTTACGTCGACGCTAGTTTTGACACCGACAAGGATGATTCCAAATCTCAGACAGGATACGTTTATATTTTGAATGGAGGAGCTGTGAGCTGGAGAAGCTGCAAGCAAAGCGTGACCGCGGGATCTACAGCAGATGCGGAATACATGGCTGCTGCAGAAGCGTCAAGTGAAGGAGTTTGGATCAGAAACTTCATCACTGAGCTTGGCGTGGTTCCAAGTGCATTGGACCCACTGGAGATATTGTGTGACAACACTGGCGCCATAGCACTCACTAAGGAACCAAGATATCATCCAAAGACCAAGCATATCAACCGCAAGTTTCATATAATCCGAGATTATATTGCAGATGGAGATCTGAAGATTAGCAAAGTACATACAGATCCGAATGTCGCAGATCCATTGACTAAACCTCTTCCACGTGTAAAACATGATCAACACCTCAGTGCGATGGGTGTGAGATTGTTACCAGATGTAAACTAGATTATTGACTCTAGTGCAAGTGGGAGACTGTTGGAATTATGCCCTAGAGGCAATAATAAAGATGTTATTATTATAATTCATGTTCATGATAAAGTTTATATTCCATGCTAGAATTGTATTAAGCGGAAACATTAATACTTGTGTGGTTTGTGAACAACACCGTGTCCCTGGTACGCCTCTAAGGACTAGCTCATTGATCAATGATGGTTAAGGTTTCCTAACCATAGACATGAGTTGTCAATTGATAATGAGATCATTTCATTGGAGAATGATATGATGGACAGACCCAAACTAAGCAAAGCAATTAGATCGTTTCATCGTGTTCATCTTTGCGAAGCTTTTCCTATGTCAAATATTGTATTCCTTAGACCATGAGATAATACAACTCCCTGGTATCGGAAGAAAGCTTTGAGGTCATCAAACGTCATCCTATGAGAGGGTGATCATAAAGGTGTCTCTCAGGTGATCAGAAAGTATCTGTTGGGTTGTATGTATCGAGATGGGATTTGTCCCTCCCAAGTCGGAGAGATATACTTCGGGCCCACTCGGTAATCGATATCAACACCGCTTGCAAGCATGTGGTTAAGGAGTTAATCACAAAGTGATATCGGATTATGGAACGAGTAAAGTACTTGCTGTGAACGAGATTGAACTAGGTATGACGGTACCGACGATCGAATCTCGGGCAAGTAAAATATCGCGAGACGAAGGGAATATATATATGGGATTGTTTGAATCCTGGCATCGTGTTTCATCCGATATGATCATCGATGAATGTGTGGGAGTCAATATGGGTGCCCAGACCCTGCTGTTGATTATTGATAGAAGATCATGTCTGCATATTCTCGAACCCGCAGGGTCACACACTTAACGTATCTCGATGCTAGGATAGATTGGATAATTGGTTTATGAATTTTTGTTCGGAGTCTCGGATAGGATCCGGGATATCACGAGAGGTTCCGGAATGGTCCGGAGAATAAGATTCATATAAGGCAATGCAGTTTTTGGAGTTCGGAATTGTTCCGGATTAATCGGTATTGTACCGGAAGCTTCTAGAACCTTCCGGAAGGGGACCAACGTGGCCCCACCTTCCGGGAGGGGGCATGGGCCTATGAGGGAGTGTCCTGGCCGCATTGGGCCAGGGGCACAAGGCCCCATAGGGCCCAGCCGATCCTAGAGAGTTTAAATCGTTTAAACTAGAGATAGGGTTTCTAGAAGAGGGGAGAGTCCATGCCCCCCACTCCTTATCCTTTGGGCTTGGGGGAGGGGCTAGGGCTGCGCCCCCCTCTATATAAAGAGGGGTGGGGGCGCACCAAACCCCTACACCTCTCCTCCAAACCCTAGCCGCCTTGCTAGCTTTCCTCTCTCCCTCCCGACTGTTTGTAGGCGAAGCCCTGCTGCAGAAATTCTCCACCATATACACCACGCCGTCGTGTTGTAGATCCAATCTATCTCTCCACCATACTTGCTGGTCCGAGGAAGGAGGAGACGTCGAGGTGCTGCACGTGTGCATCTCACGGAGGCACCGCCACTTGTGGTGCTAGATCGGATCAGATCGCGAGGAGGAGAAGCGAGTACGACTACATCACCCACGTTTCGACGAACGTTCCGCTGTGCGAATCTTCAAGGGTATGAAGATCTAATCCAATCTCTCTTGTTGTTTGCATCTCCTAGATTAGATCTTGGCTTTCCCTCTGTTCGCTCCATAGAAAATTTTGATTTACTATGCCGTGAAACCCTTCACATACTTCATCTTATCTCCTTGAGGGGACGTCAGTATGACACCGGCCCCTGCTCCAGCCTCACGCTTGGAGCCGTCGAAGTGCATCGTCCAGGACTGTGACATGTCCGGAGTATCCAACAGCTGGAGCTCCATCCAGTGGACGAGGAAGTCAGGGAGGACCTGAGACTCGATGGCGGTGCACCACTCGTAGATTATATCCAGAGGGGACAGTTCGATTCCCCACAAGGCTACACGCCCCGTGGCTTCGGGGTTTTTTAGGATGTTCGATAGCGGGGCGTCGTTGACGACCATGATCTGATGCTCCTGGAAGTACTGGCTCAGCCAACGAGCCGTCATGAATAAGCCATAGGCGATCTTCTGGTAGTGAGGGTACCTCTGTTTTGTCGGGGTCAGTACCTCACTGAGGTAGTAGATTGGGCGTTGGACCCCATGGGTCTTGCCATCTTCGGGTCGCTCGACCATGAGTACGGTGCTTACCACTTGATGAGTGGCTGTGATGTATAGCAGCAGAGGCTCCCATTCTTTTGACGTGACCAGGATAACAAGGTGGAGATCAGCCGCTTGAGGTCCTCGAACGCGTCATCTACTTCGGGAGTCCACTCGAACTTGTCCGCCTTGCGCAGCAGCTGATAAAAGGGTAGGGCCTTCTCGCCCATGCGGCTGATGAATCTGCTCAGCGCCGCGATCCGCCCAGCTAGCTGCTTGTAACACCCCAGTTTTAGCCAATGTATGATTAGGGTTTGCTTGTGCATCATGATCATCATGTCTTAAAGTTTGCATTAATGAAAATCCAATTAAAACCCTAAAACCCTAGTTTCCCCTCTCTCTTTCAAATCAATTCAAAATGGGTTGAATTTTGAAAATCACAAAAACAATGGGGCCCAAATTGAATAAAAGGGATCTTGAGTATTTTAGACATTTTACCAACCCTCTAGTATTTTTGAAACATCCAAAACAGTTTTGAATGAAATTTACAAAAGAGAAATAGATTTCAGAAAAAGGAAAACTGTTTCTGAATAAAAATAACCAGAGAACAGCTAGTGGGCCGCAACCCATCTTCCCCCTCCCTTCCCTCTCTCCCGCGTGTGCAGCAGCCAGCAGCCCAGTCCGGCCCACTCGGCCCAGTACCCCTTCGCCGTCCCTCACCTTTCTTCTTCCTCTGACAGAAGGACGGGCGAAGCAACTCGCTGTCCTGCGCCAATGCCATCGTCTCGCCGCCGTGCCACGATGCGTGTTGCCGCCCTGGAGACGTGGATAAGACCCCTGCGGTGCCCTACCTCTTCCTTATCCTCTCCCTCTCCCGCTGGAGCTCTCTCCCTCGTTCCCCACCTCTGGCCGAAACCTAGCCTCCACAGTTGCTCACCGGCGTCGCCGTTCCCGACCGCCCTAGCCCGAGTCGTGGCCATCTTTGAGACCACCGTGGTGGACTCGTTCTTCCTACCAAGCGGAGCGAGCCAAGGTGGGCCCAGATGCCCCAATCGCCACCTCCTTTCCCGACTCCGACCGTCGCCGTCGCCGTCGATTCCGGCTACCCCACGCCCTCTCGACCACACAGTCGCAACCCTGGTGAGCCCCTGAGCATACTAGTGCTCTCTATCATCTCTGCCACGAGCACCTGTCCGTGCCGCCATCAGAGTTCGTCAGAGCCGAAGCTCCGGTGACCCAAACGAGGCGGCGCCACCACTATTTGGCTCGTCGTGGACTCCTGCGTCGAACGCGCTCACTCCCGAAGCCCAGCACCGCCTCCTGCGTCGAGTCCGAGCTTGATCTGGGAGGTCCTGGCTATGGTGACGTCACGCTGACGTCATCCGTGCGTCAGCGCGTGGTCAGCCCGGTCAAACCAGCCCTAGTCCCACTTTGCCAGCTTGGCTTGCTGATGTGGCTTCGGGCCCAGTAGTCAGCCACGGTGGCTAGCTTCTACTTAGGTGAAAAATAACCCTGACCCCTAGCTGACGTCATAATGATGCAATAAACCCTTTTAATAATTTCTGAAATTGGTATAATATTGTAAATTCAATAACTAATTATTTATAAGTCAGAAAAATACAAATAATATATCAAAATGTTTAGAAAAATGAGAACTATCTATTTAAGCTATCATCATGCATTGTTCAACAACTTTCAAGACAAGTTTAATTATAAGAACATAGTAACCCCTCTCATATGATTCCGGAGTTTCCTCGAGTTACGGTTTTCACCCCTCGGAACTCCGCTTAACTTGTCGAGCATGCCTTAGGGTTACATTTCAATGCAATTTAACTTGTCATATCATCATCATTGCTTGAGCATTGCATCGATGCCATGTGTTGATTGTTTCCCTTCCTTTCCGGCGTTTGCTTCTTCCCGGTAGAATACGATATCGAGATCGGGATCGAAGATCGAGGACAACACCATCGAAGATCGAAGATCGACGAACAATACTTGACCAACTATAACCAAGTCAAGTACAAGCTTCCGAAGATCTTCTTATCTTCTATCAACTGGCAAAGGCAAGCCTAGCCCCACCATGATATAATCCTATGATTTCAAAAGCATTTCAATTCCTGCCATGATGCATACGATTCTACTATGGTCTCTATCAATAGATAGAGTATCCTATTAGTTGCATTAATCCCTTTGAGCTTATATTACTGTAACATCCCAAAAATATTAAACATGGATCATCAAACTCTAATCATCAAATTTAGGGTTAACAAAAACTTTCCCATCTCAAAATATGAAAGCATTCATATGTATGTGTATTTAAATTAGGAGTTCTTTTGAATTGCCATGGTTCTGTGATTCATTTCTTGTAAAATGATTCTTAAGTGAAATAAACATCATCTAAATCATTCCCAAACTTTTCCCAAAGGAAAACAACTCCAAATAAACAAATGAAGTGAATGGTCATTTTTGCCAAATTAACTATCATGCCTACTTTGGCTATTCCTAGCACTCAAAACTTAACAGAAACATTTGTGGAGCTTTGCACCCCTTGTTAGTACACCTAATGAGGTACCAAGGCCCACTTTGTGATCTGCCAAAAACATTCAAATACTAAGTTTAAATGACAGTTTAAAATTAAATCTGTCTCATATGGGAAGATCCCACTATTTCAAAAACCAGTCAAACAAGCTCAATTTTCAAAACCCAAGCAACCACAGAGTCTCCAGCTTATGCCTAGCACACCCACCAAAAATCTTTTCAAAATTCAAAATTCAAGTTCTTGCGGCCATTTCATCAAACACCTTGCAGATTCAAATCAAACAAACATCAAACACTATTGTGAGCAGTAAATTGGCCTAACTTGTTCCCTCTCTATCTCACAGCAAACATTTAGTAGATCATCTAGCTTAGTTAGCAACCTCTAGCACCACTGTGAGCTTGCCTTGCCATCAATGGTGAGCAGGCCGAGTGTCACCTTGCCACCCCAATATGGATAGCAAACTAGAGGAAGAACTAGCTGCGCCCACCTTGTTTGGCATGCTGCCCATGCCTCACCGCCCCCTCTCGACCAGCCCTAGCTCGAAGACAGAGACAGGAACCGACAGGAACGCCGTGCCCGCACCGCTGTCGACCATGCCGACGCGCACCACCGTGCACGCGCCGTTCCCACTCAACCCGACCACCTCGAGCCCTTGCCGCCCGCCAGCTTGAACCCCACCGTCCCAGGAGACCACTAGACATGCTCGTTTCCTCGCCCATACCCCATAGTCGCTGCACGCCGCGAAGCTTGCCGTCGGTACCTCGCAGAGCACCGCACGTTCCAGACCAAATACCACCGCCCCTAGGCCCGCATTGAAGTCATAGAGCACCGCCAGGAGACCGCGCGTCGATCACCACCCTTAGCCATGCCGCTAGCAGCCCATAGCCATGTCACCACCATCGCCTGCCCATCCCTATCGGTCTAGCTGTCGAGCCTATAAAAAGAGGCCATCCCCAGCCGTTTGCAGCACACCATTCCACCCCCCTCACCTCACTGATCGTCCCACACCTCTAGCCAGAGCACGGGGAGCAGCAGCTCGCCGAAATTGTACCGGAGCAGGCCGCCTCTAGAGGAGAAGGGCGTCGCTGATTGCGACTACCCCCGAAGCTGCCTCGACCATCCCTGATCTCGTCGTTGACCACCAGTTCGTTTGCCCGCCTCGCCGTTGTCGCTGGAGCCCTGGTACGTCCAACTATGCACTCCTACCGAGCCGCTAGGGTTAGAGCTCGCCGGCGAAAGGTCCATCGTCGACGAGGATCCCCAGCCGTTGATCTCCACTCTAATCCAACGTCCCACACAGCCTCGTACCGCTTCGCGCGTTATGAGCCGCTGACTGGTAGACCCCCCGCGAGCTGAACCCTGCGCTGCGGAATGACACTGGGCCGGCCCATTAGCATCTCCCACGCGACCCAGCAGTTTAAATTTAGATTTTTCCATTTAATTTCAAACCAGTTCTGTACATAGATTCAAAAATCAACCCAATTCGATTCAATGAACCAAAATGCATGAAACCAATTTTGTTAGAAAGGTACTGAAATGCTTAATCCAAGCCCGTTGGATTTAAATCATTTGGATCTGTAGATCAACCCTGGTAAAAATAAGAAGTTAGAAGCTTTTCAATATTCAAACATTTTTCAAAATTCAACCATAAGAGCTTTTGAGTTTATTCCAACTCTCAAAAATCACATTTGTTCATACCTTTCAGAATATATAAAAACATATGGGTTTACTTACAGAAATAATGTTCAAGTAATAAAAGAATGCCACATAGGCATTTCTAGTCACGTTAATTATTTAAAATAAAAGGATAAACCTTATTAAATTGTGACACCACTTTAAATCACATTCCCATGGACTAAAATATGTGGTGATGACATGTGTCAACATGATCCCATGTTTGAGTTGGAAAATATTAAATCTTAAGTAGTTTTTCAATGAGTAGAAATTACTTTTCTCAAATTAAAATAAACAAGACAAATGCTTTAATCTTGTAATGTTAAGTGATGATGCTAGATCATCTATAGTACACCTTGGTGTGATGATTGAAAATAGTTAAGTACTGTTTGGTGATTGTGTACCTCGTATTTTTTTATAGACGCTAGTACCGACCAAGGGTACGAGGAGGAAGGAGGATACTACAAGGAAGAAGCCGAGGAGAACTTCAACCACTGCTCTGCACAAGGCAAGCCTTACTACCCAAGTTTACCTATGCAAGCTTATACTGATATCTATGCAATGCATTAAGCATGCTTGGTTAGACACATTTGATGATACCCAATCCTAGTTTTACTTACAAGCTTTATACTTATTTCTTTATCAAAACTTTCTTTTAGAATTTACTTAATTGACTGGTAGATTCTAAAAAAAGATAATTGAAGGTAGCATAAAGAGCATTAAATTTGGCCTAAGTTAGATAATCTTGATGTCATCCTAAGGAATGAGATTGAACTTAGCAAATCTCCACTTGTTTACCACCCCTCATTAGTACTTACCCCCACTTGTAGATGCTAGTGCTAAGCATAAAACTTTGATCAACCTTAAATGGGAATACTTGGTGAAAAGGGTTATGAGAACCAGGGTTATGAAAACCTTAGAATGATGAGTCATTCTACTGAAATGTTTTGACATGTGTTCTCGAACACCAGATGATTTTGGTGATGAAAATGTTGAGGCATGAGCCTTAGCCCTTGATAAAACTGATGATTGTCTGGATGCGATACCATTCCAATTTTACCGTACAACCACAATACCCGAAAATTGGGTAGGGCTTGACTGGAAACTTATATACCTTAGTATGGGTTCCCTCGCGGCCAAGGTCTGAGCTGAGGCTACCTTGTGAAGATTGTCCACATGTGCAGTACCCAAGATGAAAGTTGGTCATGGTTGGGAGGCCAAACTCACAGGAGAGGTGCCTATACTAGGGCGTGTAATGGAAAGGTTAGGATTGATTATCCGCATACTGAGTATGGTGAATTCAGGATTGATCCTGACGGATGTATCGAATGTTGTGGTGAAAGTGTACAATCTCTGCAGAGTGTCAAACTATTCGAATAGCCGCGTCCGCGGTTATGGACAGTTGGAGTGGCCATACTGTTCCCCTGTCAGATGTTTTCAAAATGACTTGTGAAATGAATTATGACTTTAACTTGACCACAACATGGTTGTGATATGAATTTCAAATTCCCACTTAGGTGTTATAAAATTTTGAACTAGTTTTCTTTGCTTCTGAACTTAGTAGAGGTAAATCTGGCTTTTTGCAAAACAACCCTAGAGCTTAGTGTCCTACTACCAAAAACCCCCCTTAATTTGTTAGTATTAGTTTGCAAGTACTTAAAGAGTACTCATAGCTTTTTCCCTGGATATTCCCGTGGCCAGACTATGAAGAGGAGTACCAGGATGATGGACCGCAGTAATGTTACGACAACTAGGATCATCTCCCATCGGCAGCATTGCATGTGACCGCGAATATGGAGCTTCTCCTACGCTATCGTTACTATTACGTTATTCCGCTGCCTGAGTTGTATTAAGAACTGGATCATGAGATCCTTATTTGTGTAAGATCTTATGTATGGTTTGTAATGGATGATGTACTGTGATATCCAAATCTGTTATGTCTCGCAAAAATGGTAATCCTGGGATTGCGATGTATGGCATAACAGGCATCTGGGATTAAAAATCCGGGTATTGACAAGTTGGTATCAGAGCCATCCTGACCATAGGAGACCCTAGTTAGAATGGACGTCTGAATCAAAAACTTAGTTTCAAAACCCAAGGAAATGAGTATTTGCAAAAACTTATTCTCATTCTTATCACTGGAATTCTTTCATGAAAATTCATGTTCCTCAAAAATTCTTGCAAAATACATAAAATGTGACACACTTGATCCCTCTACTAACTTACTCATCCTATATTCTTAGAGATGGACATGAAGTATAGTAAGTTTTATCAGTTGGGGAATGGAGGAGACCTCATCTTTGAGCGTGACTTGGACCAGCTTTCGGAACTTCTGGACCGTTCGCATCCCGAGTTCTTCGAAGCTCAGCTCAATGATCAGGAAGGAGAAGTCTGTAGTGGCTAGTAGTTGCAAGTCTCCAAGGAAAGATTGAACCTCCCACTGTCAAGGGAATTCAGTTCACTTTAAGAGAAAACAACTGGCTTGATGGACTTGCCAGGGCCATGCAGGAAGCTCTTGCCCATTTATGTGGGCAGAGTATCAATCAGATCAAGGGTACCCGCTTTGAGTTTTACCCAAGGCGTGATGCTATGGGACAGCCACTGGAAGCCCCACATCACCCCGAGCTGAAGACTCAGTTGGACCACCTTAGCTTCATGATGTATGATCGTCAGCAGGAGTTGGACAATGCGCGTGACTACTCCAACCACAAGTCCGCCATCGCCAAGAAGAAGGATCAGACCCTCGCCATGCTAGTAAAGGATCGCAAGTCTCGTCGCTGTTAGCTCTACGAGAAGGAGCGCATCATTGCCCGTCTTCGCCACCTTATCACGGATCTGGAGGAGACCATCGACGAGAGAGACATGCAGTTGGAGGAAAGGGAGAATGTTGGAGAAGACCTTCGTGGAGATCCCTACTCCTATCTCAGCGATGATGATGACTTTCTGGAGGATCAGGCCATGGACTTCTTCACCGATGAGGAGGATTTCGCCTTCATCGATGACGATGATGATGAGTACACTGAATCCAAGGAGTAGTAGCACTTGAGCACTAGCGTTAGTGAGTTGTATTCGGTCCCACTGTATTGTAGTTTCCAGAATGGTTCTTAAAACCATCTGTTTTCCTTTGTTGTGGTGTGTGTTATATCGTGTGCTATGAATGAATGAATGAAAAGCAAGTTGCTAGAAAATCTGAGTCAAACTTTAAAAACTTTCCAAAGTCCCGGAACCTTAGAAATTTCCCTCCTTTCTCATGATCTACCTCAATCTTCAGATGCCTCACGGAGGAAGTGGTTCATCCCCGGACCCGATGTTGCAGATCCTGAAATGTTGGTTTCTGACCGCGAAGCTGAAAGAGCAGAACGTCAAGCCAACTTAGCCACCCTTCAGCACATATCTCAGATGGCCCACAACAATCAAGGCCAAGTAAATCAGGACAACCATGGATCTAAGCTCAAGAATTTCCAGAACACCAACCCACCTGTTTTCACTAAATCAGAGGAACCCCTAGATGCAGATGATTGGCTGCAAACGATGGAGAACAATCTGGAAGTCGCCGGAGTGGAAGCTAACGAGAAAGTTCTGTTCACCACCCACTATCTAGCTGGAGATGCAAGAGCATGGTGGAACAACGTTCGTGCAATGACCGGAGGTCAGATGATGACTTGGGATGAATTCAAGGTCAAGTTCAGCAGAACCCATGTGCCACCGGGTTTGATCAAGAGGATGAGATGAATTCAGAGAACTGAAGCAAGGAAGGATGACCGTAGTGGAATACCGTGACAAATTCTTTTCATTAGCTAGGTATGCCCCGGATGAGATCGGCACTGAAGCCAAGAAGAAAGAAAGATTCTTGAATGGTTTGCATGATGAGATGCAGACAGTGTTGGTCAATATCCCCTTTGCTGATATTGAAGCCCTTGTCGACTCTGCCATTCAGATGGAAGGAAAGATCAACCAAGGCAATGAGAACCGCAAGCGATGCATGATGCATCAACCAGGAACCCACCATACCCCAAAGTATCGCCCTAACCCATCTCCAGTATTTTCCCCGAGAACCAACAGACCCCCGATGAACCGTCTGATATATCCCAACCGTGGAAACCCAAGGCCCGGAGGAAACCATAACAACCCCGACAACTCAAGAAATTTCAACCGTGCACCACCCAAGTTCAACAAAAACAATGCCGCCACCAACACCAACACTGCCCCAAGGACTGGCAGCAATGCTGTGCCTGTTGCAGCGAAGGACAAGTCGCAAGTGACTTGTTATGACTATGGAACCAAGGGTCACTACTCCAATGAGTGCCCCAAGAAGAATGCCGCAGCCCCCAATGCAAATGCCCCAGCTCAACAACAGCGTCGTGTTCAGCCCGGAAGAAGGTTTGCCCCAGGAAATTCGCTCAACCGCAACGGCCGTCTTTTTCTCATGCATGCTGAAGAAGCCCAGGAAGCGCCAGATGTCGTGTTGGGTATGTTTTCTGTTAACTCATTACTTGCAAGAGTGTTGTTTTATTCTGGAGCATCGCACTCATTTGTCACCGAAGAATTTGCATTCACTAGTAAGATTCAACCAACCAAACTGAAGCATGTTATGATTGTTCAAATCCCCGGTTCAACCACCAAAGCTAGGAAAATTTGCAAAGCCGTCCCTATCCGAATCCATGGCATAGATTTTTATGCTAATCTAATAGTACTCGGAACTAAAGGTTTGGAAGTAGTACTAGGAATGGATTGGATGTCCAAACATAAAGGATTAATTGACTGTGCCAAGAAAGCCATAACCATGACCAGTACCGTTGGAGTATTAGTCGAGCATGTATCTGAAACCTTACCTCGTCAATTCAAGTGCAACAAGAGTATAGCCCAACCTACCATTGACCAAGTCCGGATAGTCTGTGAATACCCCGATGTATTAACAGATGTTTTGCCCGGTATGCCCCGAGATCGGGACATCGAGTTTATCATCGAACTAATCCCTGGAACCAGACCCATAGCCTAGAGACCATATAGTATGAACCCGTCTGAACTAGCAGAACTGAAGAAGCAACTAGATGCCATGCTGGAAATTGGATTGATTCAACCAAGTGCGTCACCATGGAGATCACCTGTTTTTTTTGTGGACAAGAAAGATGGAGGTAACCGTTTGTGTACGGATTATCAGAAGTTGAATGATGTCACTATCAAGAACAAGTACCCATTGCCCAAGATAGAAGATCTGTTTGATCAGTTGACTGGTGCCAAGGTGTTTTCTAAGATTGATCTTAGAACTGGCTATCATCAACTCAAGATTCGCGCAGAGGATATTCCAAAGACTACCTTTACCACCAGATATGGATTACACGAGTATACTGTCATGTATTTTGGATTAACCAATGCCCCCGCTTATTTCATGCTCATGAATAATATTTTTATGGACTTCCTGGATAAGTTTGTCGTTGTTTTCATCGATGACATTCTGATTTATTCCAAGTCAGAAGAAGAACATGAGCTACACCTAAGGACCATTCTTGGAACCCTTAGAGAGCATCAGTTGTATGCCAAGTTTAGCAAATGTGAATTCTGATTACATGAGGTAGGATTTCTCGGACATACCGTATCAGCCGGAGGAATTGCCGTTGACCCTGCAAAGGTGAAAGATGTCGAAGATTGGCAAGCCCCAACCACTCAAACCCAAGTTCGTGCATTTCTCGGATTGGCGGGATATTACCGCAAGTTCGTAGAAGGATTCTCGAGTATCACCAGACCCATGACCCAATTGCTGAAGAAGGACAAGAAGTTTGAATGGACGGACAAATGTGAAGCGAGTTTTCAAGAACTCAAGAGAAGACTGATTTCAGCCCCAATCTTGATCATGCCGGATATCACGAAGCCCTTCGATGTGTATTGTGACACATCCAAGATCGGTCTCGGATGTGTGATAATGCAAGAAGGGAAAGTTATATCCTATCTATCCCGACAACTGAAGCAGCATGAACAAAACTACCCAACCCATGACCTCGAGCTCGCAGCCGTAGTTCTAGCCCTGAAGACATGGAGGCATTACCTGATGCGAAACCGTTGTGAGATTTATTCGGATCACAAGAGCCTGAAGTATATATTCACTCAGAAGGAGCTGAATATGAGACAGAGAAGATGGATTGAGCTAATCAAGGTTACGACTTGGACATTCACTATCACCTCGGTAAAGACAATGTGGTAGCAGATTCCCTTAGCAGATTGCCGTGCCGCTTGAACTCCATGATTTTGAAGGAGCAACCAAGTTTGCACAAGGAGATGGAAGATTTCTGAATGGAATTAGTGAGTGAAGGATTTTTGGCTAGCATAGAGCTTCAACCCACTTTGATCGATCAAAGAGGCGCAAAAAGGAAATGCTAGTATCGACGGAATCAAGCGTCGTATCGGTACAGGCAAAGTACCTGGATTCACCGAAGACGAAGAAGGAGTTCTGTGGTACAAAGGACGCCTTTGTGTACTAGCAGATTCAGAGTTGAAAGAAGTTATTCTGAAGGAAGATCATGATACTCTTTATTCTATCCACCCCGGAGGAACGAAGATGTATCAGGATTTGAAGGAACGATTTTGGTGGCATAAGATGAAGAGAGAAATCGGAAACTATATCGCCAAGTGTGATATATGTCAAAGAGTCAAGGCAGGACATCAAAGACCCGCTGGATTGTTGCAACCTCTACAGATTCTGGAATGGAAATGGGATTCAGTAGGAATGGACTTTATCACCAGATTTCCTACTTCTAGTAGGGTAAATGACTCTATCTGGGTCATAGTTGACAGATTATCCAAAGTCGCCCATTTCTTACCAGTCAAGACCACATACCAGAGTTCGAAGATAGCGGATTTATACATCGCTAGAATCGTCAGTTTGCACGGAGTCCCCAAGAACATCGTATCGAATCGAGGAACTCATTTTACCTCGAGATTCTGGAAGAAAGTCCAAGAAGGTTTAGGAACCCGACTAGATTTCAGCACCGCGTATCACCCTCAGACCGACGTAAATCAAATACTCGAAGATATGTTGAGAGCATGTGTGTTAGAGTATGGATCTAAATGGGAAGACTGTCTGCCTTTCGCAGAATTTTCATACAACAACAGTTATCAAGCTAGTTTGCAAATGGCCCCATTTGAATTCATGTATGGAAGGAAGTGTCGAACCCCTTTGAATTGGTCGGAAGTAGGAGAGAGTCAGATTTTCGGACCCGACATCCTACGAGAAGCAGAAGAGTAAGATTCGTGAGCACCTCAAGACCGCCCAGTCAAGACAGAAGAGTTACACCGACAAGAGACGTCGAGACCTCGCTTTCAACATCGGAGAGTTTGTGTATCTGAAAGTGCCGCCATTGAAAGGAATGCAGCGTTTCCAGCTAAAAGGAAAGTTAGCCCCCAGATATATCGGACACTTCAAGATTCTGAATTGTCGAGGCGAAGTATCATATCAACTGGAGCTGCCAGAAGAAATGTCAGTCGTGCACAATGTGTTCCATATCTCATTACTTCGTAAATGCCTCGAAGTTCCGGAGAAGACTGAAGTTTTCAAGAATATTGATCACCGGACCATAGAGATCAACAATGACCTGACCTATCCCGAAGTACCCATCCGTATTTTGGAAGAAGCTTTCAGAACTACCAGAACCCGAAGCATCAAGTTTCTTAAGATTCAGTGGAGCAACCACACAGAAGAAGAAGGTACCTGGGAGCGAGAAGATCACATCAGGATGGAATTCCCAGATCTCTTTAAATCCTAGGTAATCTTTTTTGTTTTTTAAAATCCCGGGACGAGATTTTGTTTAAGGGGGGAAGGTTTGTAACATCCCAAAAATATTAAACATGGATCATCAAACTCTAATCATCAAATTTAGGGTTAACAACAACTTTCCCATCTCAAAATATGAAAGCATTCATATGTATGTGTATTTAAATTAGGAGTTCTTTTGAATTTCCATGGTTCTGTGATTCATTGCTTGTAAAATGATTCTTAAGTGAAATAAACATCATCTAAATCATTCCCAAACTTTTCCCGAAGAAAAACAACTCCAAATAAACAAATGAAGTGAATGGTCATTTTTGCCAAATTAACTATCATGCCTACTTTGGCTATTCCTAGCACTCAAAACTTAACAGAAACATTTGTGGAGCTTTGCACCCCTTGTTAGTACACCTAATGAGGTACCAAGGCCCACTTTGTGATCTGCCAAAAACATTCAAATACTAAGTTTAAATGACAGTTTAAAATTGAATCTATCTCATATGGGAAGATCCCACTATTTCAAAAACCACTCAAACAAGCTCAATTTTCAAAACCCAAGCAACCACAGAGTCTCCCGCTTATGCCTAGCACACCCAAGAAAAATCTTTTCAAAATTCAAGTTCTTGCGGCCATTTCATCAAACACCTTGCAGATTCAAATCAAACAAACATCAAACACTATTGTGAGCAGTAAATTGGCCTAACTTGTTCCCTCTCTAGGTCACATCAAACATTTAGTAGATCATCTATCTTAGTTAGCAACCTCTAGCACCACAGTGAGCTTGCCTTGCCAACAATGGTGAGCAGGACGAGCGTCACCTTGCCACCCCAATATGGACAACAAGCTAGAGGAAGAACTAGCTGCGCCCACCTTGTTTGGCATGCTGCCCATGCCTCACCGCCCCCTCTCGACCAGCCCTAGCTCGAAGACAGAGACATGAACCGCTAGGAACGTTGTTCCCGCGCCGCTGTCGACCATGCCGACACGCACCACCGTGCACGCGCCGTTCCCACTCAACCCGACCACCTCGAGCCCTTGCCGCCCGCCAGCATGAACCCCACCGTCCCAGGAGACCACTAGACATGCTCGTTTCCTCGCCCATACCCCATAGCCGCCGCACGCCGCGAAGATCGCCGTCGATACATCGCAGAGCACCGCACGTTCCAGACCAAATACCACCGCCCCTAAGCCTGCATTGAAGTCCTAGAGCACCGCCAGGAGACCGTGCGTCGATCACCACCCTCAGCCATGCCGCTAGCAGCCCGTAGCCATGTCGCCACCATCGCCTGCCCATCCCTCTCGGTCTCGCTTTCGAGCTTATAAAAAGAGGCCACCCCCAGCCGTTTGCAGCACACCATTCCACCCCCCTCACCTCACTGATCATCCCACACCTCTAGCCGGAGCACGGGGAGCAGCAGCTTGCCGGAATTGTACCGGAGCAGGCCGCCTCTGGAGGAGAAGGGCGCCACTGATTGCGACCACCCCCGGAGCTTCCTCGACCGTCCTTGATCTTGTCGTCGACCACCAGTTCGTTTGCCCGCCTCGCCGTTGTCACTGGAGCCCTGGTACGTCCCCTATGCACCCCCACCGAGCCGCTAGGGTTAGAGCTTTCCGGCGACAGGTCCGTCGTCGACGACGATCCCCAGCCGTTGATCTCCACTCTAATCCAACGTCCCACACAGCCCCGTACCGCTTCGCGCGTTATGAGCCACTAACTGGTAGACCCCCCGTCAGCTGAACCCCGCGCTGCGGAATGACACTGGGCCGACCCATTAGCATCTCCCGCGTGACCCGGCAGTTTAAATTTAGATTTTTCCATTTAATTTCAAACCAGTTCTATACATAGATTCAAAAATCAACCCAACTCGATTCAATGAACCAAAATGCATGAAACCAATTTTGTTAGAAAGGTACTGAAATGCTTAACCCAAGCCCGTTGGATTCAAATCATTTGGATCTGTAGATCAACCCTAGTAAAAATAACACGTCAGAAGCTTTTCTGCATTCAAACATTTTTCAAAATTCAACCATAAGAGATTTTGAGTTTATTCCAACTCTAGAAAATCACATTTGTTCATACCTTTCAGAATATATAAAAACATATGGGTTTACTTACAGAAATAATGTTCAAGTAATAAAAGAACGCCACATAGGCATTTTTAGTCACTTTAATTATTTAAAATAAAAAGTTAAACCTTATTAAATTGTGACACCACTTTAAATCAAATTCCCATGGACTGAAATATGTGGTGATGACATGTGTCAACATGATCCCATGTTTGAGTTGGAGAATATTAAATCTTAAGTAGTTTTTCAATGAGTAGAAATTACTTTTCTCAAATTAAAATAAACAAGACAAATGCTTTAATCTTGTAATGTTAAGTGATGATGCTAGATCATCTATAGTACACCTTGGTGTGATGATTGAAAATAGTTAAGTATTGTTTAGTGATTGTGTACCTCGTATTTATTTATAGACGCTAGTACCGACCAAGGGTACGAGGAAGAAGGAGGATACTACGAGGAAGAAGCCGAGGAGAACTTCAACCACTGCTCTACACAAGGCAAGCCTTACTACCCAAGTTGACCTATGCAAGCTTATACTGATATCTATGCAAGCCAATACTTTAAACCTTGCAAGTTAACACTTGTAGCTATGAAAGGTAGATGACCTATGCAATGCCTTAAGCATGCTTGGTTAGAGACATTTGATGATACCCAATCCTAGTTTTACTTACAAGCTTTATACTTATTTCTTTATCAAAACTTTCTTTTAGAATTTACTTAATTGACTGGTAGATTCTAAAAAAAGACAATTGAAGGTAGCATAAAGAGCATTAAATTTGGCCTAAGTTAGATAATCTTGATGTCATCCTAAGGCATGAGATTGAACTTAGCAAATCTCCACTTGTTTACCACCCCTCATTAGTACTTACCCCCACTTGTAGATGCTAGTTCTAAGCATAAAACTTTGATCAACCTTAGATGGGAATACTTGGTGAAAAGGGTTATGAAAACCTTAGAATGATGAGTCATTCTACTGAAATGTTTTGACATGTGTTCTCGAACACCAGATGATTTTGGTGATGAAAATGTTGAGGCATGAGCCTTATCCCTTGATAAAACTGATGGTTGTCTGGATGCAATACCATTCCAATTTTACCGTACAACCACAATACCCGAAAATTGGGTAGGGCTTGACTGGAAATTTATATACCTTAGTATGGGTTCTCTCGTGGCCAAGGTCCGAGCTAAGGCTACCTTGTGAAGATTGTCCACCTGTGCAGTACCCAAGATGAAAGTTGGTCATGGTTGGGAGGCCAAACTCACAGGAGAGGTGCCTATACTAGGGCTTGTAATGGAAAGGTTAGGATTGATTATCCGCATACTGAGTATGGTGAATTCAGGATTGTTCCTGATGGATGTATCGAATGTTGTGGTGAAAGTGTACAATCTCTGCAGAGTGTCAAACTATTCGAATAGCCGTGTCCGCGGTTATGGACAATTGGAGTGGCCATACTGTTCCCCTGTCAGATGTTTTCAAAATGACTTGTGAAATGAATTATGACTTTAACTTGACCACAACAGGGTTGTGATATGAAGTTCAAATTCCCACTTAGGTGTTATAAAATTTTGAAATAGTTTTCTTTGCTTCTGAACTTAGTAGAGGTAAATCTGGCTTTTTGCAAAACAACCCTAGAGCTTAGTGTCCTACTACCAAAAATCCCCTTAACTTGTTAGTATTAGTTTGCGAGTACTTAAAGAGTACTCATGGCTTTGTCCCTGGCTATTCCCGTGGCCAGACTATGAAGAGGAGTACCAGGATGATGGACCGCAGGAAGGTTACGACAACTAGCATCATCTCCCATCGTCAGCATTGCCTGTGACCCCGAAGATGGAGCTTCGCCTACGCTATCGTTACTATTACGTTATTCCGCTGCTTGAGTTGTATTAAGAACTGGATCATGAGATCCTTATTTGTGTAAGACCTTATGTATGGTTTGTAATGGATGATGTACTGTGATATCCAAGTCTGTTATGTCTCATAAAAATGGTGATTAAAAATCCGGGTGTTGACAATTACCTGATCCATTGCGCCTAGCATAACTAGGTTTGGCTTGTGTGCACTGCTAGAGCTATTATCTGTGTCCTCCTTAGCCATGCATAGTTGTCAGTGCTGGTTCACCCAGATGATGTATCGAATGCAGAGAATCTAGTATGACAGGCGATCATGATGAGATGAGATCAGAGGTGATATGAGTTAAACATGCTAAGGCTTGTATGGGAGGCCACAGTGGGATGTGGTTTTTCTAGTCCCATGCTCGCCACCACTAGGACCTGAGTTCTTGCCTTTGGAACCAAGACGAGCGTGCAACCACACGGGGCCTGGACAACCTCACGAGCAACTAACTTGCCTAGTAGATTCCATAAGTCACATAGTTCGGGCGTTCCATTCGACATATGCATAGAAAACCTTTTGAAAGATTTACCGGGTGCAGGGGCATTCATAATAGGTAGGTAAGCGTGGCCGAAGTTGCTTGGGATAGATAACTCCCCTGGTAAATCAACCTCACCTCACATCTTTAAGTACCGGCTTCGGGATTTGACCCGTTACGGCGGAACCATACTTATTGCGTGACTCATGGTCTCGGTGAAAGAAAGGTAAAGGTTGTGTCTAACCACCCTTTGCCGACCTTCCAAGGAAGAGGGCTAATCATTGTGGCATTAAGAGAAGGTTAGTACGTGTGGGTAAAGTTGTACACCCCTGCAGGGTAATAATCTTTTCGAAAAGCCGTGTTCACGGTTATGAACGACTTGACGACCGTACTCAAGATCATAGAGAACTGTAACTTAAACATAAAACTTGGCAGATCAACGTGTGCTTAAGGATGCTTCCTCATGGGTACGAGGGGGTGATCCTAGTTAGGGTTGAGATGATGATGACTTGGTGGATATCAAAATATGACGATCAATACTTCGGAGATGACGCTCTCTTATCCCCTTATAAAATACTCTGAATAGACGAGCTTCTTCTCCCTCTTGTTTTATAAACAAAAGATGGCTTCATGCAAAACAACTCCACCAGCCATAAGTCTTGCGGAGTACACCCTGTACTCACCCTTGCTGTAACACCCTCAGAATCGGCCCTATGCAAGTCTTAGCGATTCCCGCCAAACCTGCATAGAAATGATTCAGAGGTGCCCACCAGGCACTTGCGTGCGGCTGGAAAACGAAGTAATATCATTACACAATAGTACACGATGTAACCCACAGAACAGATATATACAACAACAACTCCATGAGTCAAGAATACAGATATACAATAACAAAGATCCAAATCACCTGGAAAACAATACAACGTCCGACTACGGACAAGATGCAAATGGGGCTAAGAGCCCTGAAGAATAACCAATGACGTCCATAACCCTGCCCAGGACAAGCCGGAAGGGTAACCCGACTAACGACGTCGATCTCAAAACCTGCTTAAACAAAAGGGGTGCCGACAAAGGGCAAAGGAAAAAGAGAGCGGTCAGTACTAAGGCCAGTACACGGCGAGAATAGAATTCGGCGGTCCTCGCTTATATAGTTATGGTGGACTGAAGCGGCAGCACAACATGCACTATACAACATATAGAGACTCCATTCAACTGGCAGCTATCAGATAGGGGTAAGAAAGACCTATTCGGATCCAACCTGAAACTATCACCAAGCATACCCATCCTGATATTTCCCCCTCGAGACCAAATGAGGAAGTCAACCGAGGAACTCACACAGTTGGCAGTTTTATTCATTCAGTTATAGTTGCGGCAATTACTAGTCAGATATAGATAGCATGAGTCATCCTGATATAATAAGCAGTGGGCAGTTTTAGTTAACCATTCCGTTGTAGTTGCAGTACTTACTAGTCAGATACATATAGCATGAGACATCCCAAAACCCAGCAGTTTTTGGTACTTTATTTAGCCATTCCGTTGTAGTTGCAATACTTACTAGTCAGCTACAATGGTAACAGGTGACAACCCAAACCAGCAGTTGTTGGCATTTTTATTTAGCCATTCCATTATAGTGAAGCTGATTACTAGTCATTATAAAGTCAAATTTATAGCACTACTTTAGTTATAGTTGTCGATGATCGAGATAATGTGCTCCAAGTCGTCCATAACCGCGGACACGGTTTTCAGAAAGTTTTACCCTGCAGGGGGGCACAAATAGCAACACACGCATGATCAACCTCGAGAAAAACCAAATGAAAACCCAACGAGGCATCACGACAGAACATTCACAAGATTCATATTTGATTTCAGTGGGCCACCCTACTAAGCTACCCACGACGAAGTTGGCAGGCTCCGAGACGGACCCAGAGGTTTGTGACAATGGCTGTAAATGACTGGGAACCCGAAAGTGTGACTGAGCTTGTCGATACCGCCAAAACATTCCACGTTGGTTCCACCAAAACAGTGCAGACGCTCCACGCGCAATCGTAAATAAAGCAGTAAAGCATGACATAAGTATAGGATAGTAATAAAGCCCCAAACTACTTGTGGCTGCAAGGAATTAAATATGACTCAAGCTAGGGTTAGAGGGATTCATGGTCCCATATGCGGATAGTGCGAATATTCAAAGAATAGGTATCAAGTACTCGGGGTCCTAAGGGAAACAAGTGGATGGTTAAAAACCAAATAACATCTATTGTCCACCTGTGCCTCTGCATTATTTACCTACTTTCAATTTTAGTTATTAAACAATAATTAAAGTCTTGATCCTCTCCACCATTAAGCATGTGTCAACCACCCAACAACGATGGAACATCAACAACGCGAAGCAGCACCTGAGCAAGCAATTACGACTCGCAAAGCCGACTATCTACCAAACAACAGGTAATAGGAGGTGTTCAAGGCAATATGGCTGCAAGGGATATCTCGGGTATGAAAACTAGAGCATCGCAACATAGATAGCAATAGATCAATAGAAGGAAATAAAGACTAGAAATATAAAATAGGTAGAAAGGGGGAGAATGCTCGCCTGAAAACATTGTCGAAGATTCATCCGAAGATCGGGTCGACACTCGCATCACCTCATCGGCCTAATCCGTGAAGAAGCAAAGAACTAGCACAAACACCAGATGCACTATTTAATACTACGGCAGAAGATCGGGCATGATGCATGTATGATGTATGACATGGCAAAGATGCGATGCAATTAGACCATATTAACGGAACCGGGGTCCCGACAAATATTTAAGTGGTTCAAGTTATTTAGATACCCCGCAATTTAAATGTTGTATTAATAAGACAAAATATGTAATCGGCTCGCTACACAAATTTAAATGGAGTCGAGATAAAGACAATCCCATATATGCACTCCACATTTAATTTAGATGATTTGACTAAATACCCAAACCACAAGATATGCATGTGTAATATGAATGATTTATTTGTAATAACATATATGGAAAAATAGTGTTAGTGATGGGTCTCACAGTTTGGATTAAAGTGGCGAATTCTTCCGTACGTAATGGAAGAAGCTGAAGAGAACACCGAGTCGGAGAAAAATATGCCAGACATCTCACTGACATTCCGTCGAACAGTGGTTGTGCACGAACAAAAAGGAAGGACATGAATTGATTTTGTTCTGATAGGTGTACCGAGGTGAGAACCTGCAAATAAAACAGGAGTCATCAATCGGGATCCGAATAAAACTGAGACGCCTGGAAAGATTGGATCGGTGATACACACGGACGTCAAATTCGCCTGAAGAAAAAGGACCTCCTGGAGCTCCTTACATGATCTGGATGTGGCGCACACGACGGGACATGGAAGACCAGGCCAGCACGGGACCCAGGAAGGTGTCGGCGAGGCTGCGGGCTGCTTTCCTGACTGGCTAGCTGCGGAAAAGAATTTACAGTAGCGACATGGCTTGATGTCCTACGGCAGAGGAAAAACAAGAGGGGCCAGGCCTTTCGGCCGGCAGGGCGCGCGTGGATCGCTCTCCAGCAGCACAAAGGATGGCGGCAGACGCTGGGCGATGGCACAAGCAGTAGCAAGTCTTGTCAAGGACTCAAAGTAAGGAACTAGGCAAGAAAAGAATTGATTTAGTGTACACGGGGACAAGAGGATCGTCTGGTGAGTTATGTGCACATCGATTTGAACACAACTACAGGGGACATACGTACATTTGAGTGGCCAATCAGTTGCATACAAAAAAGATAGCTCATGTCCGATTGATAGAAAGAAATGGTGGTCGATTGAAAGGAGAAGAACATAGCGCGCCGGGGGAAAGGATACGTGGGGAATTTTACATCTAGATCTCAGATTTGGAGGGCTAGGGTTTGGGAGTAAGAAGAAGGGGATAGGAATATTTATATAGTCCAAAGTAGACTAGATAGGGCTAATTTTGGGCCAAAACATTAGACGGGCTATTAGCCTAATTTTATTTATAAACAAGTAAAGCTTTTGCTGCGAGAAATATTATTTATTTAATTTTAAAATAAGAACGAGAGACGGGTTTAATAAAACCACATGGATATTTAGTAAAACAAAATATGATTTGATAAAATAATTTTACGGATAAAATATGCATGATGATGTCATGATGATGCACAAAATAAAAACAACAGCGATTTTCTAGTAGTGGTTTTACCCGGGGTTCTACACTTGCTTTGTTGATAATTTTGGCAGAGTAAGTGTTCCTTTAAAGAGAAGTTCCGTACTGCATCGACATCGACGAGTAGCTTGGGGTTCCCGGCAGCCTAGAATCTATGGGCTGGGACGTCATCGTTATGCTTCAGGCCTCTTAGGCCATTTGTTAAGTTTGCTATACTTAATAGCATAATTTGTCTTCCGTTGTTTGATGTTTGTGGTCAGTGACCTCTGCTTGTAATAATTTGGTTCTCTGCTTAGTTATGAGCTTGCTGTAATAATTTTTGTGTCGTAGGGTCACTGATGTGTTATCGATTCTTCACTGGATATCCTCGAGCTCAAGGTTAAGCTTATGTCAGACGGAGGTCTGGGATCTGTTTAGCCCTGATCCCGGGGGTGTCACACTGCTGGACGCCTTTAAGGTTCTTCGGCTTCTCCATGGCTAGTATGGCCCTGATTTTCTTCGGATTCGCCTCAATCCCTCGCCGGGAGATGAAGTATTCGAGTAACTGGCCAGATGGGATGCCGAAGGCGCACTTTTCTGGGTTTAGCTTGATCTTGTAGCGATCAAGGTTATCAAACTTCTCGCGGAGATCATCGATTAGCATCTTGGCCTCCCTGGTCTTGATTACTATGTCATCGACATAGACTTGGATGTTACGACCGATCTGGTTTTTCAGGCACGCCTGCATGCACCTCTGGTACGTGGCACCTGCATTCTTCATCCCGAAGGGCATGGTATTGTAGAAGAACACTCTGAACGGCGTGATGAACGTCATTTTATCTTGATCTTTGATCTTCAGCCGAATCTGGTTCTAGCCTAAGTAGGCATCGAGGAAGGAGAGTTTCTCGCATCCTACAGTCGAATCGATGATTTGATCGATTCGCGGTAGAGGGAAGTGGTCCTTGGGACAGTACTTGTTGAGCGATGTGAAGTCCACGCACATCCACAGGATGTCCGTGTCCTTTTTGGGGACTGGCATGGTATTTGCCAGCCACTCGCTCTCCTTAATTTCCCTTATGAAGTTGGCATCGAGCAGTCTGTTGACTTCGATTCCAATGGCTTCGGCTCTTGGTTCGGACAGTCATCGGATTGACTACTTGACTGGCTTTGCATTCGGAAACACATTGAGTGCGTGCTCGGTGAATTCCCTGGGAACTCCTGGCATGTCCGCAGGACACCAGGCGAAAATTTCCCAGCGCTCACAGAGGAATTCAATGAGCGTGCTTTCCTATGCGGGACTAAGATTGTTGGCGATCAGCGCCGTCTTGGAGGCGTCCATCGGGTGGACCTACACCTTCTTCGTGTTGACCGTGGAGTCAAACGACATGTCAGGTGTGTTTTGTCTGGCGACTGGGGGTGCCCCATTGTCTGTCACCTCTCTGAGCCTCATGAGTTCCTCCTGCATGCCGAACGACTAGGAGATTCTGTTGAAGTCTCTGTTGCAGTGGTCGGACCGGGTGAAGCTTCCCTGGACGGTGATGACACCCCTAGGTCCTGGCATCTTCAGTAGCAGGCACACATAGTGAGGTACTGCCAAGAATCGTGTGAATGCCACGCGCCTGAGGATGGCGTGGTACTGTGATGGACAGTCCACCACTTCGAACTCTAGCCGCTTGCGCCTGAAGTTTTCGGGCTGGCCGAAGATGACGTCAAGCCATATCTTGCCCAGAGGGTATATGCCCTTTCCTGGGACTATGCCATGGAATGTTGTGTCTGATTTTTCCAAGCTACACAGCGGGATCCGCATTGCCGCGAGTGTGCTAGCGAACATCAGATTGATGCCACTATCGCCGTCCATGAAGATGTGACTCATCTCGAATCCCCCGATCCGGGCCTCTAGAACCATGGCAGCATGACATGGGCGAGGGATCTGGCGTGGGTGATCCGAACGATCGAACGTGATGCAGGACTCCGAGCCGCTGAGGTACTAAGGTATGGCTGGTGGAGAGGTCACGGTCAGGCTGACTCGGCGGGTGATCTTCTTCTGCACCCTGTTAGTTGGGCGCCCCTTCTGGATCATCACGGACCCTTTTGGTGGCGGGTACCCTCCCGCACCGTTATTTGGTGCTGGTGCGATCGCCGACTGCGATGGTCCAACGGGTGGTGGTGGAGGAGCTCCGTGGGCGATGTCACCTGGTACGGGTGCTGGCCCAAACCCAGGGTTCATGGTCTGGCGCCGCATTTGGGTGAGGCCCTCACTGAGCTTTTGGAACTCGCGGAAGTCCTTGAGCATGTGGCTGGCTTTCTTCTTACCATCTTGTTTGTCGATGTAGAAGTGGATGGTGCAGGGACCAGACAACTTGTTGTATGCCAAAGGCTCGTCGTTGTGGCTGCGATGTTTCCATGTTTGCGTGGGTCGCCCGCTGTCGTGGTAGTTGCCCCGCGGTATCCACTGCTGCGGTTGCCATCATTGCGTCGATCGGCGTATCTAGCCGCAACCATGTCGAGTCTGTCGCAATAGTCGTAGACGCACAATCTTCTCTTGCTGCAGCGCTCACGCCTGCGGCCATAGTCGTCTTCGGCATCCGAATGCGCTCGGTTGATGGAATCCTCGTCGTCTGCCTATCGGTTGGCGATGTACATGAGGTGGTCGAGCGTCTTGGGCTTGACGCGCCCAAGTTCCTCCTTGAAACCTGGGCGCCTGACACCATCTTTGAAGGCATCGATTGCTCTTTCCTCGGAGATATGCGCGATATAGTTCTTGATGTGTGGCCAGCGGAGTATGTACGAGCGGATGCACTCGCTGGTATGTTGGTTGCAGGCCCGCAACTCCTCGATTGAGGCTGTCCTCTTGCTGGTGCCCTTGAAGTTCAGGATGAAGCTGTATGCCAGCTCTTCCCAGCTTCGGATGGAGCCGGAAGATAGGATGCTGAGCTAGACCCTGGCCGTGTGTAACTACCTCGGTGAATTACGCTCCTAGATACAAGCCTGGATGAGCGGTAGTGGTTGAAATAGTACGGTGGGGCCCCAAAAGCCACTCACGGGTAGACCTTTCGGCCGTCCCAACCACTTCCATCTCAACGGGACCTGTACGGGCGGCGTAATCGGCAGGCGAAGGGATCAACTACATACACAAATGAGTATGTATGCAAGCCACCATACAAGAGTACATTAGAGCCATACCATCTAGAAATAAAGGAAATATAGCAACGCCATACGGCAAGATTCAAATATCCTGAATAAATCTATAGTTTAGGATAACTCCTCATACAACACACATCAGAGTATCAAGCGGAAGCGGCAAAACAAGTCCGAGTACGGATAAGAAGCAAATCGGCATAAGATGCCATGGAAATAAGCACATCCCGCCCACAGATCTCACGGATCCCCGTTCCCGGAATATCTACACCGAACGATCGTTGCCCGCATCATCAGCCTCTTCCACCCAGTATCCGTCCTGCGAGGGTACCTGTTCATCTGAACCAATAATTTATCGTGTGAGACCCTAAGGGTACTCAGCAAGTCTTAATGCCTCTAAAGGGGACACAACCTGGGGTGACGCAATTGCAGCGAAAGATAAACCCTAGCAGTTCTACAGATAAACGCTAACCATCCGCCTAACCAAAGATAAACGGATGTCCGTGAATTAAAGACAGCAATTATATCAGTAATATCACCAGATCCATCCTCCTCCTCGCTTACCGACGAGGAAGCGGACGACAACCCCCATCCGTTGGCAATTTTATTAACCATTCCATGAGTGTTGTAGTATTTACTAGTCAATTACTTAGTCAAATTAAAAGCGGTACTTTAGTTATGCTTGTCTATGGTCGAGAAATTGTGCTCCAAGTCGTCCATAACCGCGGACACGGCTTTCAGAAAGTTTTACCCTGCAGGGGTGCACAAATAGCAACACACACTCGATCAACCTCGGAAAAACCAAATCAAAACCCAACGAGGCCTTCACGACAAAGCAATCACAAGTTTCAGAAATATTTCAGGGGGCCACCCCTTAAAGTAGACCCGCAACGAAGTTAGCTGACTTCGAGACGGACTCAAGGTTTGGGTGGACGACTGTGAGCGACTGGGAACCCAAAACTGGGCTTGTCGACACCGCTAAAACGTGTCCGGATCCTAAACAGTACAGGTGCTATATGTCGCACAATTTAATTAAAGCAGTAAACATGGCATAGGTACATGATAGTAAATAAAACCTCAAACTAGTTTGTGGCCCCAAGAAATAAGACGAAATCAAGTTCTGGCTCAGGGGGGTCCCATATACCTCCCGGATGTGGATAGCGCGATAAATCTTGGAACAGGAATCAAGTACTCGGGGTCTTACGGGACACAAGTGAGCAGGAAAAACCCAAATAGCAGATATTGCTCACCGGTGCCACTTTCATTAGTTGTCCCATTGCTACTCAGGTTAAGTTGTTTAGGTACCTCGTTATCCATCAGACACTCACCAACCCTACACATGCTGTTCTACGACTCGCATGGCTCAAACAACTCCTGTAGTAATGGCTCATGGGATGGAGGTACAGGCTTGGTGGGGTTTAAAGTAAAGGCTATGCAATACTTGGGATTCAATTTAATGCATTCGCGACTCAATGATGCAAGAATAAGATAGAGGCAATAGGTACTGTATGTATGCAAGCATGTGGTAGTGCTTGCCTGACAACTCAGTTGAAGCGAGGGACGGATCTGGGTAGTGCTCCTGGTTCTCTTGATATAACCCCTGCTCAGTGTCTATCCGAGAAAAACCAAACAAACAAGGCCGACATGAATATAGAGCACAAGCATATGAATAAGATGCGTCAAGCAAACAATCATGCCATGATGAATGATGCACAATTTACATGGCAAAAAGGTAGCATGGCATGGTGAGGTGTGGAAGACAAGTAACAACATTTTAATGGAGTTTTGGTTCACATTTTGTTGTCATAACGATTGCTGATTACTATATATTGATATGATGCATGCTGCAATTGAAGTCATGGATAGCATAAACAGAAAGGTCTCGTCGAGCTGATCATTTTAGACATATCATTTGTTCAATTTGGAATTCTATATCAAAAGTTATTAATTATTTAAATTCCAGTGGCATTTGTGGTAATTTGATTAAACTTGGAATTTTAAATGTACAAAAGACAATTTGGATGGCATATTTGAAATCCTCTCATTTTCCTGATCTCAAAACATATATCATTTGTGTTATTTGGAATTATAATGGAAACGTTATTTAAAATCTGATTGAATTTGAATTTGAAATAAATAGGAAAAGGTTTGATTTTAAACAGATGCAGGAAAACCTTCTATACTCAGGCTAACATACCCACAGGCGCTTACAGGTGGGGGCCAGGGATTTGCGGTCCCACACGCCAGCGGCTGAGGGAAAAGAGGACCGCGGGTTGGTGTTTGAAGAAGACAGGACCCTTTTTATAAAAAGGCAGCGGTCACTGACGGTGGGCCGGCTGGACCGCGGGTTGCTGGGCAAAAAGGGGAGGGGGTTATCTGCAAAGCGGACCTCGGTACTGTTTTTCTTCCTCTGGACTGAACAGAGCATGCGCGGCGGACGCTCGCGCGACGCGCGTGGCACAGAGGGGGTTCGAACGCGGGACCGCTGGCTCGCGCAGAGGGCCTGAGCCACTGCGGTAGGCCTGGGGGTAGTTGACGGTGAGTTGGGCGCGTGCTAGATAGGGTTAGGCGGCGCGTGTTAGCGGCAGACGCTCGCGAACTCCGGCGCGCGGAGGCTGCTCGACGCAAGGACCGCCGCGTCCAGGAAACGACTGAGAACGAGAGGATGTCTGGGAGGCGGGGGTGCTCACCGCGAGTGTGTTGGTGGGGTCGGTACGGGCCGGGACGCAGACGATCGCCGGCGCGGCTCGCGGACGGAGGCGCTAGGGTTTCGTCGGGCTCGCGCTGGTTCTGGCGTTGCTGGGCTCCTCCTCCTCGCTGCTGGGTACGGGGGCGACGCGGACGATCTCCAGGTCTTCCTCGACACCCGCAGCACCACGCCCGCCTCCTGGATCGATGACGACGAACGGAACCTGACGGTGGCCGGCGCTCAGAGGTAGACGGTGGCGAGGTGAGGGAAGAGGGGAGGCGAGGCCTCTGGGATGGATCTGGGGGCAGGGTAGGTTGAGAGAGGGGTAGATAAGGCCAGAGGGGGAAAGGGGTGTCGTGGTTGCCATGCGGGGGAGCTGGCGATAAGGATGGCCTCGGCCACCTTTTCTCCACCTCCTCACGTGCTCGGTACGGCCAGGCAGGGCAGGGTGGCTTCCAGGTGGGACCAGGGCGAGGCCAAGGAGGCAGGGCAGGCTCGGTGGGGGCTTCCAGGCAGAGAGATAAGAGGGGAGGGAGGAGCTCGAGTTAGCTAGGTTAGGAGCTAGGCTCGGGCTAGGGTTTGCCTTTGGGCTGGTTTGGTGGTAGCTAGGTGGGGTAGGGCAGCCAGGTGGGTCCAGCAGGTAGAGAGAGGGGGTGGTGAGCTAGGGACATGGTATTCATGTGACCAAGCTAGGTAGCTAGAAAGGAGAGAAGAAAGACACAACTTAGGGTTTGGTTTGAATAGGTGGGTTTAGGTGTAGATTAGAGGGGAATGGGGTGGCTTAGGGTTTAGGTTTAAGAGAGGTTAGGATAGAGGGAGTGGTCCTTACTTGATCATGCATGCTTAGACAAGATCACACAAAAACAAGACAAGGAGAAGGGAGAGAGAGGGAGAGATGAGGTGCTAGGTTTTAAGCATGAATAACATGGCCAAAACCAAAAGAAGAGATAGGGCTAGAGATGATCCATTCCAAAACCAAATAAAACCAAAGACCAGCACAAGATGATACTTGCATGGCCCATGCAGAATATTTAATGCCCTGCTGACACTTGTGAAGACAATGTCATTTCATGGCAATATTATTTTGCATCTCCAAAATTGGAATAAGGCCAAGCAAAAGATTATGGGTGGAAACAAACCAACCAACATGAGCTAGAGATAAACTCAATTAAAATGCCAAGCTCATATTAAATGGATGGTGGAATTATAAGGTGGTGAAAGAAAGGTGGTGGAGTTATTAAGAGATATGCCCCCAAATCAACTTGGGCATTTAACAATTTATCAAGAACCAAATACAATATCAAGAGGCAACTACAATTAATAATGCACATGAGATAAGAACCAAACAAGAAGGGGTTTTATATGATGCTCAAATGCAAGGTGGAATGATGACATGAGCATGATATGATGATGATGCAACAATTATATATTGGAAGAGGCCCCTTTTATTACTAGAACAAGTAGCATTACAGGTGTTAGACAACTGGGATGCTACAACTCTCCCCCACTAAACAGGAATCTCGTCCCGAGATTCTAGGAAGAAGAAGACTCAAAGAGGGTAGGATGGTTGGCACGGAGTTCATCTTCACGCTCCCATGTGGCTTCATCAACAGAATGGTGTGACCACTGCACCTTGCAGAATTTGATGGACTTGTTGCGAGTCCTTCTTTCTGCGGTCTCAAGGATTTTGGTGGGGTGCTCTTGATAAGACAGATCTTCTTGGAGGTCGATTAGCTCATGATCCACGGTCCTGCCGGGATCTTTGAAGCACTTCTTGAGCTGAGAGATGTGGAAAACATCATGGACTTTGAGTTTTTCCGGGAGCTCCAGGGCATAAGCAACTTCTCCTCTTCTTCCAAGAATTTTGAAGGGACCGATGTATCTAGGAGCCAGCTTTCCTTTGATACCAAAACGGTGTGTGCCTTTCATGGGAGTGACACGAAGGTACACGAGATCACCAGAGGCATACACCATGTCCGTGTGCTTCCTGTCATAGTTGCTCTTCTAACGACTCTAAGCAATCTTCAGGTTCTCCAGAATGATATGCACCTTCTCCTCTGCTTGAGTTACAATGTCAGGGCCAAACCAGATTCTTTCTCCTGCACCTGACCAACCAATCGGAGTTCTGCACTTGCGACCATAAAGAGCCTCGAATGGTGCCATCTTCAGACTCTTCTGGAAGCTGTTGTTGTAGGAGAATTCAGCATATGGAAGGCATTCCTCCCACTTCATGCCAAAGGAGATGACGCAAGCTCTAAGCATATCCTCCAGAATCTGATTGATCCTCTCCACTTGTCCTTGCGACTGAGGGTGGTAAGCAGTGCTGAAGTTCAACTTTGTTCCCAAAGCTTTTTGGAAACTTTCCCAGAACTTTGAGGTGAAGATGCTCCCACGGTCTGAACTGATTTCAAGTGGAACCCCATACAGAGAGACAATTCTGTTGATATAGAGCTCAGCCAACTGAATTCCAGAAATTGTTTCCTTGACGGGGAAGAAATGAGCCACTTTAGAAAGCCTGTCGATGACAACAAAGATTGCATTGTTGCCCTTCTGCGACCTTGGAAAGCCAGTGATGAAGTCCATCTCTACTTTCTCCCATTTCCATTCCGGAGGTTTCAATGGCTGTAGAAGACCAAAAGGTTTCTGATGGACAGCTTTCACTCTGCGGCAAACATCACACTCCGAGACGTACTTGGCACAATATCGTTTCAAACTAGGCCACCAATACTGTGTTTTCAAATCCATGTACATCTTTGTGCTGCCAGGATGGATAGAAAGAACCGAATCATGCGCCTCCTTGAGAACTTGGTCTCTCAAACCCGGGTAGTTTGGAACAAACATCCGGTGGTCGAAGAAAAGCGTGCCTTGATCATCAACGTGGAAGGACTCATACTTCGGAAGCTCAAGTTTAGAGATGATGTTTCTTGTGTGCGGATCACCCAGCTGACGAGAGCGAATCTTTTCTTCCAAGAGAGGAGTAGCCAGAAGGTTCAGGAGATGCCCTTGTTCCACAACTTCCAGGTTGAGCTGACGGAATTCCTTGCACAAAAGAGGTTGCTGTTCTTCCATCATGAGGTTGTTTACATAAGCTTTACGGCTGAGAGCATCTGCCATGACATTAGCTTTGCCCGGTGTGTAGTTGATGGTCACATCAAAGTCATTGATTGCTTCAATCCATCTCCTCTGCCGAAGGTTGAGATCAGGCTGAGTGAAGATATACTTCAAACTTTTGTGGTCAGAAAAGATCTCACAACGGTTACCAAGCAAGTAGTGCCTCCATAGTTTCAAAGCAAAGACAACTGCTGCTAGCTCGAGGTCATGTGTGGGATAGTTGATCTCATGCGTCTTCAACTGTCTAGAGGCATAAGCAACAACTTGTTTCTCTTGCATAAGGACCGCACCCAATCCTTGCAAAGAAGCGTCGCAGAATATCTGGAAAGGCTTAGATGTATCCAGAGGAACCAAGACTGGTGTGGAAGTGAGCTTCTCTTTGAGTGTCTCAAAACTTTCTTGGCACGCAGGAGTCCACAGGTATTTCTTGCCTTTCTTGAGGAGATCGGTAAGAGGCTTTGCTATCTTCGAGAAGTTCTGAACGAAACGACGGCAATAGCTAGCCAAACCGAGGAAACTCCGCACTTCCTTGACATTCACAGGAGGAAGCCATTCAACAATCGTCTTCACAGTTTCTGGGTTGACTGCAATGCCCTTGGCAGAGATGACATGGCCAAGATAAGTTACTTCAGGCAGCCAAAACTCACACTTTGAGAACTTTGCATACAAGCGGTTCTCGCGAAGCTTGTTTAGGACACAACGAAGGTGTTCTTCATGATCTTCCTTCGACTTGGAATAGACCAGAATGTCATCCAGATAGACCACAACGAACTTATCCAGGTACTCCATGAAGACCGAGTTCATAAGCCTCGAGAAGGTAGCCGGTGCGTTGGTGAGACCGAAAGACATCACCGTGTACTCATACAGGCCATAGCGGGTGGTGAAAGCTGTTTTAGGCACATCTTCCTTGCGAATCTTGATTTGGTGATAACCACTCCTCAAATCCAGCTTAGAGAATACCACAGCTCCAGCTAGCTGGTCAAAGAGATCATTAATCCGCGGAAGGGGATATTTGTTCTTGATGGTTTTAGCATTGAGAGCCCGATAGTCAACACAGAGTCTATCGGTTCTGTCACGCTTCTTCACGAAGATTGTTGGGCTACCCCAAGAGGAAGTACTGTGTTGAATGAAACCCAACTTCTCTTGTTCATCAAGTTGTCGTTTGAGTTCCGCCAACTCAGAAGGACCCATTTTATAAGGCCGCTTGGAGATAGGAGCCGTTCCAGGTTCAAGCTCAATTACGAACTCAACCTCACGATCCGGAGGCATACCCGGCAACTCTTCAGGAAAAACATCCGGAAACTCACAGACCACTGGGACTCTCTGAATAGCTTCCATAGCATCATCATTCAGAGCCGCCAGAGAGAAAAGCTGGACAGCAGGCGTCAGACTTGGAGAAAAGACTATATGGCCTTCAGGAATCTTCAAAGAAACCGAGCGTTCAGCACAATCAATCACAGCTGCATTTGCCGTCAACCAATCCATGCCCAAGATGACATCAATGTCAGAATTGCCCAGAACGATTAAGGAAGCCGAGAACGAAGAACCACCAATCTCAATTTGATTGCGATGGCTGATATGAACAGCCCTCATGTTTGAACCAGGAGATTGTACCACCAACCGCTTAAGGAGAGGAACCAAGACCAACTCATTCTCCTCTGCAAACTTATGAGACACAAAAGAATGCGATGCACCAGAATCGAACAAAACTCGTGCAGGGACTGAGTTCACGGAAAGCATACCCATCACGACTCCCGGTGCTTGCTCAGCTTGAGCGGCGTTGACACAATTGGCACGAACAACCGCAGACCCGGGCTTGGTGTTGATGTTGAGAGCCCGAGGTGGTGGTGCACGAACCGAAGGAGAGCTTGTTGCAGATCTTGGCGGGGGTTGAGGGAGAGCTTTGTTCTTCATAGGACAGTTCCAATAGGGATGTCCAGGATCTCCACACGTGAAGCAGACACCAGCTGGACGTGGAGCAGCGTAGCCAGGGACTCCGCCAGGCGCTCTAGGGTGGTGGTTGTTGTAGCCCCTGGGAGCCGCAGTGGTGAAGTTTGGTGGCCTTGACGCGTAACTTGCAGGTCTTGGTGAAGCTGGGAGCAACGGTGGGGTGTTAGGAACCCAGACACGCCGCTTAGAAGGAGCTGCCATAACTACAGAGCTTGATGCATCCCTGTGGTGTTTCTTGGACTCCTCGAACACTTGCCTGCTTGCCTCCTCTTGCAGGGCTGTGTGCTGTAGTTCCAGGAAAGATGCCGGCCTTGCATGAGTAATCGCATACTTGATCGATGCATTGAGCCCTTGCCTGAACCTCTTCTGCTTCTTCTTGTCATCAGATACCTCATCACCACCATAATGAGAGAGATTCATGAAGTTCCTGATGTAGGTGTTGACGTTATCATTTCCTTGCTTCAGGTTGAGAAAAGCCTCCTTCATCCTTTCCATCACAATCTCTGACAGGAATTGCTCTTTGAACGCTCCAGAGAACTGTCCCCAGGTGGGCTGAAAACCAGTGCAGCTTGCCTTCAAGTAATTTTCCCACCAGAGAGCTGCATCTCCCTTTAGAAGGTGAGTAGCACACTTGACCCACTCCTGCTCAGGAACATCAGCAGTCTCAAGAAGCCTTGACGTCTCACGTAACCAATCATCCGCATACAGTGGGCGATCTGAAACATCAAACTGGCGAGGGTTGAATTTCAGGAAGCTCTTGATGTCGCCCCGCTTGGGAGGTGGAGGGAGTGGAGCAAACTCATTTCTCCTGACGCTTTCTTCCAAGCGCTGCTGGTTCTGCTGCATCGCTGCCAAGGCATTAGCTATGTTTGACAATGTGGCCCCAAGCTCTGGTGGTATGTCTTCATCTGAACGGCATGGTGGAGCCATCCTGAGATTGATATAACACACAAGTTAGTACTATAATGGAGAATGATAATAATCCAAAATAGTACCAAGATGGAATTAACCAAGATTAAAGGATACAATTTACTGAGATGATATTAAAATATCAACAAAGTTCAAAGCACCTAAAAGATATTAAGCATATCGCACACGACTGAAAAGAGTGTGGTACACAAACATATCAAAGAAAAAAAAATTCCACAAATTTCGGCATTAAAATACCAATAGATGCGCAAAATTACTTCAACGAATCAAGATTAGTGACTCTACCGATTCAATATACAAAAGCGAATGATAAAAGTAGTGGTATGGTCGCGACTCCATCCCGCACTCAAATCATTACTCCGCACATGAACAAGTGGAACACATATCCTAACCCCTTCTTCTCACGACGAACCCTAGAGATTGGTAACTACGGAAACGAACACCCCAAACAAGAAAACGTCGGATACAAAGAGGAAGATAGATTGCGTCGTTTCACCAAAGCCTGTCGGTATGGAATGTACCAACAGTTGACAACCAAAGGATGATTAGATAACAACTTGGATGCAACAGATAGACAAGGGATTACACACACACACACACAACCTATGGTACTACGGAAACCCAGAACACGTGAATCCTAGTTTGAATTTTGAGAAGAGGATTGAAAACGTTGCACTTCCTTACCAGAAAAGGTTGGGTGGGTGGGTAAGAAGAAAAGTGGAAGCAGTCCTACTCTCGCGTTTTGTTTTTCCCTAGTATACATAACTACCAAAATATTTGCTAGACTGACAACGACCCTTTGGCTGAAACCCTGAAGGTCGGGATGGCTCTGATACCAATTGTAGGATAACCTAGCTAACGGCCGCAGTAGAGTGTCAAAACTATTTTGAAAAAAAAAACGGTTGGATAGTTCTGATTAGGTCTGATTTTACTCCTTACCCCGCTGCTATTCTCCTCTTACCTCTACGTGTTTTGAATCCGCTCTCGTCTCTTTCTTCGAGTCCAGGAATTCTCGTGGTTGGGTTTCCGTCGTATCTTTAGGGTTTCGCTTCCTCCTTTGATAACGGTGTTCTACCATCCGGTGTTCATGCTGCCCGAGGAATCCTTCGTCTGTGGTACCATTCTTTGCTCCTTGTTTGTGCTATCCGGTGTTTCCCGACGCGACGACATCATCTACGCCAGATCCGATGCATAGTCTGCATCACTCCTTTGTTTCCGAACCTCGCTTGTCGAGATCTTCAGTCTAATTCCGAGAGTTGGTTGCATAATCCGCCTATTCGTGTGCAGAGTAATGGTTTGGGTGCGCGATGGACTGATCACCATCCGACTACTCCTATCATTCGCTCTTGTACATCGAATCAGTGGATCCAGCGATTTTACTCCGTTCACGGAAGCTAGAGGTGGCTTTATTTGTTGATACCTCTACCTTCGACTTTTTGTTCCCGGAGTGTTCTCTCGACGGTCACGGACAACGACCTCTTGTTAGTGGTGTCGCGAGGATCTACACGAAGCGAGAAGACGCAGATCGCCGACCTTCTTTCCGGTACCATGAGGCGGATCTCGAGGGCGAGATCCTTTGTTAGTGGTGTCGAATTGTGGCATCCCGCAAAACCACTACTAGAAAATCGCGTGGAATTTGTGCATTGCATCGTCATCATCATGTGTTGTTTGTCTAAAACTATTTTCGCAAAGCATGTTTTTATTTTCTAAACGCCCCGTCTTGTTTTCAAAATGCAAACCCGGGTCGCCGGAATATTTTTGTTGTCTGCTATCGGTCTGCAAACGGTGCATTTAAATTTAAATAAAATAATAAATTATTTTAGCGGGGGCAGTCGAACGGGCCGTTTCGACCCGAACGACCACCCCCAGGTTTTTACAAACGGTCCACCCTAATTCCTAAAGCTACCCAACTTCCTACCCACCCTTGCCTCCACATCACTCTGGCCAATCAGAACATGCCACCTCTCTGTTTCTCTTTCCCCACCCAACCACCAACCGCCACATCAGCCTCCACTCCACCACTCTCTCTCTCCCTCCCTCCAAAACCGACCCCCCACGCCCACCTGCCTCAACCCCCACCCCACCGACACACCCTGGGCCCACCCCTGGCCCCTGTCCCCGACCTCCCTCTTCTGCTTTCTTCCTCCTCCCAGCGAGCCCCGAGGCAGAGCTCGCCCCGCCGCCCGCCGGCGCGCCCGCCCCGCCTCCGAGCCGCGTCCCTCCCCGTCCTGCTCGCGTGCCCGCCGGCACCCGCTCGAGCAGCCCCACCGCGCTCGCCCAGGACCCCCCGAACCGCGACGCCGCCGGCCTCGTCCTCCGCCCGCTCGCCGGACCCGCGCTCGCCGCCGCCCTCAAGCCCCGCCGGCTCTGCACCGCCTCCTCCCCGAGCTCGCCCCGTCCGGTCTTCCTCCGGCAGAGCCCGCGCAGCCCCACCTCTCCGGCCGCCCGCGCCCCTCCGGTCCTCCCCTGCCTCGCCTCCACCGCCGCTTGCCCTCACCCTCCTCGCCGGCTACCGCGTGCCCCGCAGCTCCGCCTCGCCACCTCCCCGTCGAGCTCGCCATGCCCGCCACAGCACCTCGCCAGCGCCGCCCGTCCCTCGCCTCGCGCCCCACCCTGCGGCTCTGCACCGCCTCCGGACCGCGCGGCCTCGCCCGACCGTCCCGCTCGAACTCCCGCCGCCGTCCCGCAGGCCCTGCGCGGCGTCGCCCTGTGTCTCCATGATCCGGTTAGCTGTTGTGCTTCTGTTGGGCAGCGCCCAAGCCCAGACGCCTCGATGACCTCTTGGGCAGCCGCAAGCATGCCTCCGTCTGGTACCTTGCATGGTTTGGGTGCCTCGTACATGAACCAACAGTGTGGTGGCTTAGGTCGTCAACATGGCTGTCACCGATCCTGAGTCTGTGTTCAGACTAAACAAGATCTCCATCTCCGCCTGTCGGCAGTACCAAGACCGAGAACCAAACTCGAGGATCCGAACTCTGCCACTCCATCGCGGAGCACCAAGAACTCCTTCCCGGCGCCCGAAGCCGAGGACCCGACAAGTTCGACACCGGCCAGGGCGAGTCCGATGCCCCGACGCCAGACCAAGCACGCCCTCCCGGAACGGCAAGATCGCCCCACGGAATTCGAAGCGCGGGCCCGACAAGACCTTCGCGACGACAAGAACGGCATCGAATCGGAAGAACCCGACGCGCCCCGACACCGACCCAAGTTCTGCTTCCCGGACGCGACAAGAACTACCACCCCGATATCCGAGAACGATCCCGGAGTCCGAGGACGTTTCCGTCGAACCCTGGACCCTGAGACCGCCCCCGGAACCCCAAGTTCGTCGAGAACCCCCTAAAGTGTGAACCCTTTCCCGAAACCCTATTTTATAACATAATAACAACTTGTTGCATATTAATCGTTCATCTCGCATGCATATCTGTGGTTTGGGGGCCTTATGCCGATTCACCTAATAATTAAATATGGGGCCCATATGCGGGCAAATCTAGTCTCATATTGGCCTCATTTAATTGGTGTAGCGAACCGGTAACTCATCTTGCCTTGTTAAACAACATTTAAATTGCGGGTTAGCTAAACAACATGAACCACTTAAATATTGTCGGGACCCCGGTTCCGCTTAATATGACCTAATTGCATCGCATCTTTGCCATGTCATGCATCATACATGCATCATGCCGATCTTCTGCCGTTGTATTAAATAGTGCATCCGGTGTTTATTCTAGTGTTTTGCTTCTTCGCGGATAAGGCCGTTGAGTTGATGTGAGCTTCGCCCCGATCTTCGGATGAACCTTCGACAATGTTTTCAGGCGAGCATCTCCCCCTTTCTACCTATCTTACTTTTATAGTATTTACTTCCCTCCTGTTGATCTATTGCTATTTGTGTTGCGATGCTATAGTTTCCGTACCCGTGATATCCCCTTGCAGCCATATATTGCCTCGGACACATCCTATTACCTGTTGTTTGGTAGATAGTTGGACTTGCGCGTCGTAGTCGCTTGCTCAAGTGCTGTTGCGTGTCGTCAAGTGCCACAGTTGTTGGTGTATTGCCGCATGTTGATGTTGGAGATGATCATGGTTTTACTTATTGTTCACTTTAATTCCTGTTTAACAACTAAAATTGAAGTAAGCAGAGGCATCGGTGGGTGATAGAAAATATTTGGTTTCCGAACGCCCACTTGTGTCCCGTAGGACCCCGAGTACTTGATACCTGTTCCTTGTTTTATCGCGCTATCCACATCCGAGAGGTATATGGGACCCCCCTTAGCCAGAGCTTGATTCAGTCATATTTCTTGGGGCCACAAACTAGTTTGAGGTTTTATTTACGATCCTGTACTTATGCCATGCTACTGCTTTATTTACGATTGTGCGATGGATAGCACACTGTACTGTTTAGGAATTGTGACCCGTTTTCGCGGTATCGACACCCCGAGTTTTCGGGTTCCCAGTCGTTTACAGCCGGCCCCACAAACCTTGAGTCCGTCTCGAAGCTAGCTTACTTCGTTGCGGGTCTACTTTAAGGGATGGCCCCCTGAAATATTTCTGAATCCTGTGATTGCTTTGTCGTGAAAGCCTCGTTGGGTTTTGATTTGGTTTTTCCGAGGTTGATCGAGTGTGTGTTGCTATTGGTGCACCCCGGCCGGGTAAAACTTTCTGAAAGCCGTGTCCGCGGTTATGGACGACTTGGAGCACAGTATCTGGACCATAGACAAGCATAACTAAAGTTTATTGCTATAAATTTGACTTATAATGACTAGTAATCAGCTTCCCTATAATGGAATGGCTAACTAATATTGCCCACAACTGCTTGCTTTGAGTGTCGCTTGCGACCATTGTACCTGACTAGTAAGTATTGTAACTATAACGGAATGGCTGAATAAAAGTACCAACAACTGCTGGGTTTTGGGTTATCTCATGCTAATTGTATCTGACTAGTAAGTGTTGCAACTCTTACAGAATCGGACCTATGCAAGTTTTAGCGAAACTCGCCAAACCCGCATAGAAACGATTCAAAGGTGCCCACCAGGCACTTTCGTGCGGGTGGAAAACGAAGTAATAACATTACACAACAGTCCTCGATGGGACCCACAGAACAGATATATATACAACAGCGACTCAATGAGTCAAGAATACAGATATATTATACAAAGACCCAAATCACCTTGAAAATGAAAGAGCGTCCGACTACGGACAAGATGCAAATGGGGCTAAGAGCCCTGAAGAATAACCAATGGCGTCCATAACCCTGCCCAGGCCAAGCCGGAAGGGTAACCCTGCTAACGACGTTGATCTCAAAACCTGCTTAAACAAAAGGGGTGCCGACAAAGGGCAAAGGAAAAAGAGGAGCGTCAGTACTGAGGCCAGTACACGGCGAGACTAGAATTCGGCGGTCCTCGCCTACATAGGTATGGTGGACTGAGCGGCAGCGGCAGCATGCACTGAACAACCTATAGAGACTCGATACAACTGGCGGCAATCAGAGAGGGGTAAGAAGGACCTATCCGGAACCAACCTGATACTATCAACAAACAAACCCATCCTGGCGTTTCCCCCTCGAGACCAACGAGGAAGTCAACCGAGGAACTCACACAGTTGGCAGTTTTATTCCTTCAGTTATAGTTGCGGCACTTTACTAGTCAGGTTTAGATAATCGTCCTGATGAAGTAAGCAGTGGGCACTTTTAGTTAACCATTCCGTTATAGTTGCATCAATTACTAATCAGATACAATTAACATGAGATAAATCCAAAACCCAGCAGTTGTTGGTACTTTTATTTAGCCATTCCGTTGTAGTTATCATACTTACTAGTCAGGTACATTGGTCGCAAGCGACAATTCAAACAAGCAATGGTGGGCAGTATTATTAGCCATTCCATTATAGTGAAGCTGATTACTAGTCATTATAAAGTCAAATTTATAGCAATAAACTTTAGTTATGCTTGTCTATGGTCGAGATACTGTGCTCCAAGTCGTCCATAACCGCGGACACGGCTTTCAGAAAGTTTTACCCGGCCGGGGTGCACCAATAGCAACACACACTCGATTAACCTCGGAAAAACCAAATCAAAACCCAACGAGGCCTTCACGACAAAGCAATCACAAGATTCAGAAATATTTCAGGGGGCCACCCCTTGGAGTACACCCGCAACGAAACTGGCCGGCTCCGAGACGGACTCAAGGTTTGTGGGGCCGGCTGTAAACGACTGGGAACCCGAAAACTCGAGGTGTCGATACCGCGAAAACGGGTCACCATCCTAAACAGTACAGGTGCTATCTGTCGCACAAATGTAAATAAAGCAGTAAAACATGGCATAAGTACAGGATCGTAAATAAAACCTCAAACTAGTTTGTGGCCCCAAGAAATAAGACTGAATCAAGCTCTGGCTAAGGGGGGTCCCATATACCTCCCGGATGTGGATAGCGCGATAAATCAAGGAACAGGTATCAAGTACTCGGGGTCCTACGGGACACAAGTGGGCGTTCGGAAACCAAATATTATCTATCACCCACCGATGCCTCTGCTTACTTCAATTTTAGTTGTTAAACAGGAATTAAAGTGAACGATAAGTAAAACTATGATCATCTCCAACATCAAACATGTGGCAAGGCTCCAACAACTGTGGCACTTGACAACACGCAACAGCACTAGAGCAAGCGACTACGGCGCGCAAGTCCAACTATCTACCAAACAACAGGTAATAGGGTGTGTCCAAGGCAATATAAGGCTGCAGGGGATATCATGGTACGAAAACTAGAGCATCGCAACACAGATAGCAATAGATCAACAGGAGGGAATAAATACTATAAAAGTAAGATAGGTAGAAAGGGGGAGATGCTCGCCTGAAAACATTGTCGAAGGGTCATCCGAAGATCGGGGCGAAGCTCACATCAACTCAACGGCCTTATCCGCGAAGAAGCAAAACGCTAGAATAAACACCGGGTGCAATATTTAAGATCGGCAGAAGATCGGGCATGATGCATGTATGATGTATGGCATGGCAAAGATGCGGTGCAATTAGGTCATATTAAGCGGAACCGGGGTCCCGACAATTAATTAGATGGTTCATGTTATTTAGAACCCCCACCATTTAAATGTTGTATTAAACATGGCAAAAGGTAGCACCGGTTCGCTACACAAATTTAAATGAGGCTGATATGAGGCTAGATTTGCCCGCATATGGGCCCCATATTTAATTATTAGGTGAATCGGCATAAGGCCCCCAAACCACATAATTATGCATGCAAGTATGGCAATTAATATGCAACAAGTTGTTATATATGATAAAATAGGGTTTTCGGGAAGGGGTTCACACATTAGGGTTCGACGATCTTGGTTCCGGGGTTCGGGGTCGGTCTCAGGGTCCAGGGTTCGACGGATCGGTCTCGGCAACAGAAGTCGATCTTGACGCATCCGAGAAGACGAACTTGGTTAGCGTCGGGGCGTATCGGACTCGCCCGGGTCGGTGTCGTGCTTGTCGTTGCGAAGCTCTTGTCGGGTCCGCGCTATCGAGTCGGTCTTGGTGTCCGGGATGAAGTACTTGTCGCACCCGGGGTGAAGTGCTTGTCGTATCCGCATCGGCGTTCTCGAGGGAGAGCTCGGTGTATCCGTGTCGACGTCCTAGGCATCCGGGTTTTTGGTTCCATGTAGGAGATCTCGTCGAGGGTCTTCGGGTTCCGAGGAGAAGCTCTTGAGTGGCATAGCCTTCGGGTTATCGGGTCCAGGGATCTTCTGGTGCCATGGTTCTCTCCGCTCCCGGGCTTCACGGCGCAGAAGAACTTGGTTTGGCCCTTGTTTAGCACTTTGTACTCCTTGCAAAGATGCGCGGGCCGCTAATGCACTCGCAACAGCAGCCGAGGATGCGAACATGGTACCCAAGGACGTCCATAGCACAGAGACACGGGAGGTTGGCCACGTCAGATGACGACAGAGCCGGGAAGCGCTGCAGAGAGGAGACAGCAGCTCCCGGGAGGCAGAAGGATGGATGTCGCGGCATCTGCGAGGGGATCCCTGGCCGCGGACGGCAGGACAGGGGCGCGGCGGCTCGTCGGTTTTCGGCAGCAGAGGACGGAGATAGGGGTCGAGCTGACCGGCCTAGGCGAGGCCCCTCGCGGCAGGGAAGCAGGGGACCACCGGGAAGGCACGGGAACAGGCGACAAGGGGCCCGCGAGGCTGTAGGGAGGGAAGGGTGGAGAACGGCCGACGCGGGCGGGCGTGCGGGGCCGCGGCCGAGGAGGCGGAAGGAGGTTGGCGGAGCCGGCGCGCGGGGTCGCTGATGCGCAAGGTCGGGGAGGCTCGGCGGAGCTCTGAGGCGGTGGCGGAGGTGGGGAGGGGTCCGGCGAGGCGAGCTGCTGGCCGCGGAGAAGAAGCCGGCAAGGGCGGCGCGGAACGGCGGTAGGGCGGGGCGGTGGACGCTGCGAGGAGGGAGGCGAGAGGGAGGCTCGCATGCGGGAGAGAGCAGGGGCGGGACGCGGGCTCCGGCCGGAGGGAAGCGGTGGAGGCGGGAGCTCGGGGGAGGCGCGGAGAGAGGTCGCCGGCGACGGCTACGCGCGGCCGCGGCCGGAGGAGAGAAGGGGAAAAGCGGGGGGGGGAGAGAAGAGAGCCAGGGGGAGGAAGCTGCGGGGCGGTGGAAGGGGAAGGAGTGGCCGGCGAGGCTGGGGAGGGAGGAGAGGCCGCGGAGCAGAGAGGAGGGAGGAGGGGAGCGGCGGCGTCGGGTGAGGGAGGTTGCGGGGAGAGGAACGCGTGGGGAGCGTGGCCAGAGAGGTGGGGCCGGGGAGAGGAGTGGGGTTGAGTATGTGGGCCGAGAACAGTGGGACCGGGGCGGCAGTGGTTGTGTGTGAGTGTGTCTGGTGTGTGTGTTTGGGTGCGTTGTGTGTGCTGGGTGGGAGGGAGAGGGAGGAGAGAGAGGGTAGGAAGAGAGGCCAAGTGGCAGCACATGGTTGGTTGGGGAAAGGGAGAGGGTGAGATGGCAGCCTGGGATTGGGTGGGGTGAGGTGGAGGGGAGGGATGGGTAGGTTACCTGGTAGGTTTAGGAATTAGGGGTGGACCGTTTGTAAAATCCTGGGGGTGGTCGTTCGGGTCGAAACGGCCCGTTCGACTGCCCCCGCTAAAATAATAAATATTTTTATTTGTTTTACAAACACCGTTTGCAAACCGACAGCAGACAAACAAAAATAATCCGGAGGCCCGGGGTTTGATATTTGATTAAAGATGGGGCGTTTTATAAAACAAAACAGGCTTTGCGAAAAATAGTTTTAGGCAAACAATGCATGAAGATGGCGATGCAATGCACAAATTCAACGCGATTTTCTAGTAGTGGTTTTGCGGGATGCCACAATTCGACACCACTAACAATGGATCTCGCCCTCGAGATCCGCCTCATGGTACCGGAAGGAAGGTCGGCGATCTGCGTCTTCTCACTTCGTGTAGATCCTCGCGACACCACTAACAAGAAGTCGTTGTTCCTGTTCGTCAAGAGAGCACTCCGGATAAACAACAGACGAAGTTGAAGGTAAGGCCACCTCTAACTTCTATGGAAGGAGTAAGAATTGCATCGATCCACCATTCAATATACAAAAGCAAATGATAAGAGTAGTGGTATGGTCGCGACTCCATCCCGCACCCAAAGCATTACTCTGTACATGAATAGGAGAATTATGCAACCAACTTTCAGAATCAGACTGAAGATCTCGACAAGCGAGGTTCGGAACAACGGAGTGATGCAGACTCTGCATCGGATCTGGCATAGAGGATGTTGTCGCGTCGGAAAACACCGGAAGGCATAAACAAGGACAAAGAATGGTAACACCGTAGACGGATTCGTCAGGCAGCTTGAACACCGGACGGTAGAACACCGTTACAAAGAAGGAAGCGAAATCCTGAAGGTACGACGGAACCCAACCACGAGAAATCCTGGACTCGAAGAGAGAGAAGAGAGCGGATTCAAAACATGTAGAGGTAAGAGGAGAATAGCAGAGGGGTAAAGAGTAAAATCAGACCTAATCAGAACTATCCAACCGATTTTGCAAAAATAGTTTTGACACTCTACTTCGGCCGTTAGCTAGGTTATCCTACAGGCTGGACTTGTGGGGTATCGCAACTGCTAAGCTCTGATACCACTTGTAACTACCTCGGTGAATTACGCTCCTAGATACAAACCTGGATGAGCGGTAGTGGTTGAAATAGTACGGTGGGGCCCCAAAAGCCACTCACGGGTAGACCTTTCGGCCGTCCCAACCACTTCCAACTCAACGGGACCTGTACGGGCGGCGTAATCGGCAGGCGAAGGGATCAACTACATACACAAATGAGTATGTATGCAAGCCACCATACAAGAGTACATCAGAGCCATACCATCTAGAAATAAAGGAAATATAGCAACGCCATACGGCAAGATTCAAATATCCTGAATAAATCTATAGTTTAGGATAACTCCTCATACAACACACATCAGAGTATCAAGCGGAAGCGGCAAAACAAGTCCGAGTACGGATAAGAAGCAAATCGGCATAAGATGCCATGGAAATAAGCACATCCCGCCCACAGATCTCACGGATCCCCGTTCCCGGAATCTCTACACCGAACGATCGTTGCCCGCATCATCAGCCTCTTCCACCCAGTATCCGTCCTGCGAGGGTACCTGTTCATCTGAACCAATAATTTATCGTGTGAGACCCTAAGGGTACTCAGCAAGTCTTAATGCCTCTAAAGGGGACACAACCTGGGGTGACGCAATTGCAGCGAAAGATAAACCCTAGCAGTTCTACAGATAAACGCTAACCATCCGCCTAACCAAAGATAGACGGATGTCCGTGAATTAAAGACAGCAATTATATCAGTAATATCACCAGATCCATCCTCCTCCTCGCTTACCGACGAGGAAGCGGACGACAACCCCCATCCGTTGGCAATTTTATTAACCATTCCATGAGTGTTGTAGTATTTACTAGTCAATTACTTAGTCAAATTAAAAGCGGTACTTTAGTTATGCTTGTCTATGGTCGAGAAACTGTGCTCCAAGTCGTCCATAACCGCGGACACGGCTTTCAGAAAGTTTTACCCTGCAGGGGTGCACAAATAGCAACACACACTCGATCAACCTCGGAAAAACCAAATCAAAACCCAACGAGGCCTTCACGACAAAGCAATCACAAGATTCAGAAATATTTCAGGGGGCCACCCCTTAAAGTAGACCCGCAACAAAGTTAGCTGACTTCGAGACGGACTCAAGGTTTGGGTGGACGGCTGTGAGCGACTGGGAACCCAAAACTGGGCTTGTCGACACCACGAAAACGTGTCCCGATCCTAAACAGTACAGGTGCTATATGTCGCACAATTTAATTAAAGCAGTAAACATGGCATAGGTACAGGATAGTAAATAAAACCTCAAACTAGTTTGTGGCCCCAAGAAATAAGACGGAATCAAGTTCTGGCTCAGGGGGGTCCCATATACCTCCCGGATGTGGATAGCGCGATAAATCTTGGAACAGGAATCAAGTACTCGGGGTCTTACAGGACACAAGTGAGCAGGAAAAACCCAAATAGCAGATATTGCTCACCGGTGCCACTTTCATTAGTTGTCCCATTGCTACTCAGGTTAAGTTGTTTAGGTACCTCGTTATCCATCAGACAGTCACCAACCCTACACATGCTGTTCTACGACTCGCATGGCTCAAACAACTCCTGTAGTAATGGCTCATGGGATGGAGGTACAGGCTTGGTGGGGTTTAAAGTAAAGGCTATGCAATACTTGGGATTCAATTTAATGCATTCGCGACTCAATGATGCAAGAATAAGATAGAGGCAATAGGTACTGTATGTATGCAAGCATGTGGTAGTGCTTGCCTGACAACTCAGTTGAAGCGAGGGACGGATCTGGGTAGTGCTCCTGGTTCTCTTGATATAACCCCTGCTCAGTGTCTATCCGAGAAAAACCAAACAAACAAGGCCGACATGAATATAGAGCACAAGCATATGAATAAGATGCGTCAAGCAAACAATCATGCCATGATGAATGATGCACAATTTATATGGCAAAAAGGTAGCATGGCATGGTGAGGTGTGGAAGACAAGTAACAACATTTTAATGGAGTTTTGGTTCACATTTTGTTGTCATAACGATTGCTGATTACTATATATTGATATGATGCATGCTGCAATTGAAGTCATGGATAGCATAAACAGAAAGGTCTCGTCGAGCTGATCATTTTAGAAATATCATTTGTTCAATTTGGAATTCTATATCAAAAGTTATTAATTATTTAAATTCCAATGGCATTTGTGGTAATTTGATTAAACTTGGAATTTTAAATGTACAAAAGACAATTTGGATGGCATATTTGAAATCCTCTCATTTTCCTGATCTCAAAACATATATCATTTGTGTTATTTGGAATTATAATGGAAAAGTTATTTAAAATCTGATTGAATTTGAATTTGAAATAAATAGGAAAAGGTTTGATTTTAAACAGACGCAGGAAAACCTTCTATACTCAGGCTAACATACCCACAGGCGCTTACAGGTGGGGGCCAGGGATTTGCGGTCCCACACGCCAGCGGCTGAGGGAAAAGAGGACCGCGGGTTGGTGTTTAAAGAAGACATGACCCTTTTTATAAAAAGGCAGCGGTCACTGACGGTGGGCCGGCTGGACCGCGGGTTGCTGGGCAAAAAGGGGAGGGGGTTATCTGCAAAGCGGACCTCGGTACTGTTTTTCTTCCTCTGGACTGAACAGAGCGTGCGCGGCGGACGCTCGCGCGACGCGCGTGGCGCAGAGGGGGTTCGAACGCGGGACCGCTGGCTCGCGCAGAGGGCCTGAGTTGACGGTGAGTTGGGCGCGTGCTAGATAGGGTTAGGCGGCGCGTGTTAGCGGCAGACGCTCGCGAACTCCGGCGCGCGGAGGCTGCTCGACGCAAGGACCGCCGCGTCCAGGAAACGACTGAGAACGAGAGGATGTCTGGGAGGCGGGGGTGCTCACCGCGAGTGTGTTGGTGGGGTCGGTACGGGCCGGGACGCAGACGATCGCCGGCGCGGCTCGCGGACGGAGGCGCTAGGGTTTCGTCGGGCTCGCGCTGGTTCTGGCGTTGCTGGGCTCCTCCTCCTCACTGCTGGGTACGGGGGCGACGCGGACGATCTCCAGGTCTTCCTCGACACCCGCAGCACCACGCCCGCCTCCTGGATCGATGACGACGAACGGAACATGACGGTGGTCGGCGCTCAGAGGTAGACGGTGGCGAGGTGAGGGAAGAGGGGAGGCGAGGCCTCTGGGATGGATCTGGGGGCAGGGTAGGTTGAGAGAGGGGTAGATAAGGCCAGAGGGGGAAAGGGGTGTCGTGGTTGCCGTGTGGGGGAGCTGGCGATAAGGATGGCCTCGGCCACCTTTTCTCCACCTCCTCACGTGCTCGGTACGGCCAGGCAGGGCAGGGTGGCTTCCAGGTGGGACCAGGGCGAGGCCAAGGAGGCAGGGCAGGCTCGGTGAGGGCTTCCAGGCAGAGAGATAAGAGGGGAGGGAGGAGCTCGAGTTAGCTAGGTTAGGAGCTAGGCTCGGGCTAGGGTTTGCCTTTGGGCTGGTTTGGTGGTAGCTAGGTGGGGTAGGGCGGCCAGGTGGGTCCAGCAGGTAGAGAGAGGGGGTGGTGAGCTAGGGACATGGTATTCATGTGACCAAGCTAGGTAGCTAGAAAGGAGAGAAGAAAGACACAACTTAGGGTTTGGTTTGAATAGGTGGGTTTAGGTGTAGATTAGAGGGGAATGGGGTGGCTTAGGGTTTAGGTTTAAGAGAGGTTAGGATAGAGGGAGTGGTCCTTACTTGATCATGCATGCTTAGACAAGATCACACAAAAACAAGACAAGGAGAAGGGAGAGAGAGGGAGACATGAGGTGCTAGGTTTTAGGCATGAATAACATGGCCAAAACCAAAAGAAGAGATAGGGCTAGAGATGATCCATTCCAAAACCAAATAAAACCAAAGACCAGCACAAGATGATACTTGCATGGCCCATGCAGAATATTTAATGCCCTGCTGACACTTGTGAAGACAATGTCATTTCATGGCAATATTATTTTGCATCTCCAAAATTGGAATAAGGCCAAGCAAAAGATTATGGGTGGAAACCAACCAACCAACATGAGCTAGAGATAAACTCAATTAAAATGCCAAGCTCATATTAAATGGATGGTGGAATTATAAGGTGGTGAAAGAAAGGTGGTGGAGTTATTAAGAGATATGCCCCCAAATCAACTTGGGCATTTAACAATTTATCAAGAACCAAATACAATATCAAGAGGCAACTACAATTAATAATGCACATGAGATAAGAACCAAACAAGAAGGGGTTTTATATGATGCTCAAATGCAAGGTGGCATGATGACATGAGCGTGATATGATGATGATGCAACAATTATATATTGGAAGAGGCCCCTTTTATTACTAGAACAAGTAGCATTACAGGTGTTAGACAACTGGGATGCTACAACTCTCCCCCACTAAACAGGAATCTCGTCCCGAGATTCTAGGAAGAAGAAGACTCAAAGAGGGTAGGATGGTTGGCACGGAGTTCATCTTCACGCTCCCATGTGGCTTCATCAACAGAATGGTGTGACCACTGCACCTTGCAGAATTTGATGGACTTGTTGCGAGTCCTTCTTTCTGCGGTCTCAAGGATTTTGGTGGGGTGCTCTTGATAAGACAGATCTTCTTGGAGGTCGATTAGCTCATGATCCACGGTTTTTCCGGGAGCTCCAGGGCATAAGCAACTTCTCCTCTTCTTCCACGAATTTTGAAGGGACCGATGTATCTAGGAGCCAGCTTTCCTTTGATACCAAAACGGTGTGTGCCTTTCATGGGAGTGACACGAAGGTACACGAGATCACCAGGGGCATACACCATGTTCGTGTGCTTCCTGTCATAGTTGCTCTTCTGACGACTCTGAGCAATCTTCAGGTTCTCCAGAATGATATGCACCTTCTCCTCTGCTTGAGTTACAATGTCAGGGCCAAACCAGATTCTTTCTCCTGCACCTGACCAACCAATCGGAGTTCTGCACTTGCGACCATAAAGAGCCTCGAATGGTGCCATCTTCAGACTCTTCTGGAAGCTGTTGTTGTAGGAGAATTCAGCATATGGAAGGCATTCCTCCCACTTCATGCCAAAGGAGATGACGCAAGCTCTAAGCATATCCTCCAGAATCTGATTGATCCTCTCCACTTGTCCCCACAAGTCCAGCCTGTAGGATAACCTAGCTAACGGCCGCAGTAGAGTGTCAAAACTATTTTGAAAAAAAAACGGTTGGATAGTTCTGATTAGGTCTGATTTTACTCCTTACCCCGCTGCTATTCTCCTCTTACCTCTACGTGTTTTGAATCCGCTCTCGTCTCTTTCTTCGAGTCCAGGAATTCTCGTGGTTGGGTTTCCGTCGTATCTTTAGGGTTTCGCTTCCTCCTTTGATAACGGTGTTCTACCATCCGGTGTTCATGCTGCCCGAGGAATCCTTCGTCTGTGGTACCATTCTTTGCTCCTTGTTTGTGCTATCCGGTGTTTCCCGACGCGACGACATCATCTACGCCAGATCCGATGCAGAGTCTGCATCACTCCTTTGTTTCCGAACCTCGCTTGTCGAGATCTTCAGTCTAATTCCGAGAGTTGGTTGCATAATCCGCCTATTCGTGTGCAGAGTAATGGTTTGGGTGCGCGATGGACTGATCACCATCCGACTACTCTTATCATTCGCTCTTGTACATCGAATCAGTGGATCCAGCGATTTTACTCCGTTCACGGAAGGTAGGGGTGGCTTTATTTGTTGATACCTCTACCTTCGACCTTTTGTTCCCGGAGTGTTCTCTCGACGGTCACGGACAACGACCTCTTGTTAGTGGTGTCGCGAGGATCTACATGAAGCGAGAAGATTCAGATCGCCGACCTTCCTTTCCGGTACCATGAGGCGGATCTCGAGGGCGAGATCCTTTGTTAGTGGTGTCGAATTGTGGCATCCCGCAAAACCACTACTAGAAAATCGCGTGGAATTTGTGCATTGCATCGTCATCATCATGTGTTGTTTGTCTAAAACTATTTTCGCAAAGCATGTTTTTATTTTCTAAACGCCCCGTCTTGTTTTCAAAATGCAAACCCGGGTCGCCGGAATATTTTTGTTGTCTGCTATCGGTCTGCAAACGGTGCATTTAAATTTAAATAAAATAATAAATTATTTTAGCGGGGGCAGTCGAACGGGCCGAACGACCCGAACGACCCGAACGACCACCCCCGTACAAACAGAACGGTCCACCTAAACCGCCCTTCTAAATCCTAAAGCTACCAGATAACCTACCCACACACCCCCAGCCACCTCACCCGGACCAATCCGTGACCGCCACCTCACCCCTCTCTCTCCCTCAACCAATCCCCTTTTGCCACCTAGGCTAAACCCAACCCCCCACTCATCCACACCCCACCACACAGCACACAGCACACACGCACGCCACAGCAGATCCCACCCCGCCTAGGCCCCACCACCCACCGCACCCCGCGTGCCCCTGCCCCCCACTCTCCCTGTCCCGTGGGCCCGTCCCCCCCTGGGCCACACGCGGACCCGGCTCCTCTCCCTTCCCCAACCTCCTCTCCTCCCAACCCCCGACGCCGTCGCCTCTCTGCTAGTCCCTGCCCCGCCTCTTCCCTAGCTCCGGCGCCGCTCCTCCGCCGCCGGCGCGCCTGCCTCCTCCCGCCAGGCTCGCCGGAGCCGTCCCTCCCTCCTCCGTGCTCGCGCCGCTCCTCCGCCTCCGTCTTCCGCCCGCCTGTCCCGCTCAGTCCCTCCCCGCGGCCACCCCCCTGGACCCGACCACCCCTTCCCCCTCCCCGGCGTCTGCGCCCTCTTCCCCTCGAGCCGCAGCTCCGCCGCCGCCCTTCTCCCAACCTCGCGCGCTCGCGAGTCTCCGCGACCGCCCCTCCTCCGAGCTCCACGCCCGCGCCCGCAGCCATCTCCTCCACCGCGAGCACCACGCCCCCGAGCCGGCCCGGCCTCTGCACCCCGCGCGGAAGCCCGGCCGCGCCCTCCACCGCGCCTCCCCCACCTCGCCAGACCGCCTCCGGGAGCCCGCACCTCCGCCGCCCTTAGCCGCCCGCTTCCGCCGCCCGGTACCGTCGGCCTCCTCCGACGCCGACGCCGCCGGCGCGACTCCCCTCCGGCCACCGCCCCTTATCCGACCTCGCGCCAGCGCGCCCGCCCCGAGCAGCCCGCCTCCGACGCCGCCGGACCCGGCCCCGACGTTCCGCGCCGCCCTCGTCAACCTCCGTGCCCGCCGCCAAGCCCTGCAGTGTTGCTGTTCCCCAGGAGGTGTTGTTGCCTGACAACAAATCCTTGTGTTTGGCCATGTAATTGTGGTGTTTTGGACGCCCACATTGGCTTCTTCCTTGGTCTCCGAAGCCGACAAGATCTTTCGATGTTGTGCACACTTCGCTGCCAAGTTATACCTCCTCGATGGGTAAGGCTCGCTCGACAAGATCTTCGATATGCGTCGCCATCCTCGTAGCCCACTTCGCGGACCCGGCGACCACACATGCGACGAGACCTTCGTCCCGGATGCGAAGTCGGGTACCCGAACGCCAAGATCTACCGATAACGCCAAGTTCTCCTTCCCGGAGTCGGACCCGAAGATGCCGTGACCCGGACGCCAAGACCGCCACACGGAACCCGATTCTGTACGCCAAGCACTTCAATCCCGAACGCCAAGTCCGATCTGATTCGAGGACTCGACGAGATCTTCGCAACGACAAGAACGACACCGACCCGGAAGAACCCAATGCGCCCCGACGCCGAACCAAGTCCTCCTTCCCTAATCCGAAGACCCTGAACCCCCGGAGTCCGAGAACGAGCCGCCGAGACCGAACCCCAGATCCGGACCCTGAGACCGACCCCGAACCCCAGAAACCAAGATCTGCCGACCCCTCGATGTGTGAACCCCTTCCCGAAACCCTACTTTATAATATAATAACAACTTGTCGCATATTAAATGTTCATGCATGCATTTTTGCCATGTGGTTTGGGGGCCTTATGCCGATTCACCTAATAATTAAATATGGGGCCCATATGCGGGCAAATCTAGTCTCATATTGACCTCATTTAAATTTGTGTAGCGAACCGGTAACTCATCTTGCCTTGTTAATACAACATCTAAATTGCGGGGGTTCTAAATAACTTGAACCATTTAATTAATTGTCGGGACCCCGGTTCCGCTTAATATGACCTAATTGCATCGCACCTTTGCCATGCCATACATCATTCATGCATCGTGCCGATCTTCTGTCGTTGTATTAAATATTGCATCCGGTGTTTCTTCTAGTGTTTTGCTTCTTCGCGGATAAGGCCGTTGAGTTGATGTGAGCTTCGCCCCGATCTTCGGTTGAACCTTTTCGGCAATGTTTTCCAGGCGAGCATCTCCCCCTTTCTACCTATCTTACTTTTATAGTATTTATTCCCTCCTGTTGATCTATTGCTATCTGTGTTGCGATGCTCTAGTTTTCGTACCCGTGATATCCCTTGCAGCCATATATTACCTTGGACACCTCCTATTACCTGTTGTTTGGTAGATAGTTGGACTTGCGCGTCGTAGTCGCTTGCTCAAGTGCTGTTGCGTGTCGTCAAGTGCCACAGATGTTGATGTATTGTCGCATGTTGATGTGGATATGATCATGGTTTTACTTATCGTTCACTTTAATTCCTGTTTAACAACTAAAATTGAAGTAACCAGAGGCATCGGTGGGTGATAGATAATATTTGGTTTCCGAACGCCCACTTGTGTCCCGTAGGACCCCGAGTACTTGATACCTGTTCCTTGATTTATCGCGCTATCCACATCCGGGAGGTATATGGGACCCCCCTTAGCCAGAGCTTGATTCAGTCTTATTTCTTGGGGCCACAAACTAGTTTGAGGTTTTATTTACGATCCTGTACTTATGCCATGCTACTGCTTTATTTACGATTGTGCGAGGAGCACACTGTACTGTTTAGGATCGGGACACGTTTACGCGGTGTCGACAAGCCCAGCCACACTTTCGGGTTCCCAGTCGCTCACAGCCGTCCACCCAAACCTTGAGTCCGTCTCAGAGCTAGCTTACTTCGTTGCGGGTTCTACTTAAGGGGTGGCCCCCTGAAATAATTCTGAATCATGTGATTGCTTTGTCGTGAAGGCCTCGTTGGGTTTTGTTTTGGTTTTTCCGAGGTTGATCGAGTGTGTGTTGCTATTGGTGCACCCCGGCCGGGTAAAACTTTCTGAAAGCCGTGTCCGCGGTTATGGACGACTTGGAGCACAGTATCTCGACCATAGACAAGCATAACTAAAGTTTATTGCTCTAAACTTGACTTTATAATGACTAGTAATCAGCTTCACTATAATGGAATGGCTAAATAATACTGCCCACAACTGCTTGTTTGGATTGTCGCTTGCAACCATTGTACCTGACTAGTAAGTATTGCAACTACAACGGAATGGCTAAATAAAAGTACCAACAACCGCTGGGTTTTGGGTTATCTCATGCTAATTGTATCTGATTAGTAAGTGTTGCAACTTTAACGGAATGGTTAACTAAAATGACCCACTGCTTATTTTATCAGGATGATTATCTATACCTGACTAGTAATTGCTGCAACGAAAACTGAATAAATAAAACTGCCAACAGTGTGAGTTCCTCGGTTGACTTCCTCGTTTGGTCTCGAGGGGGAAACACCAGGATGGGTATGTTTGGTGTTAGCTTCAGGTTGGATCCGTATAGGTCATTCTTACCCCTCTCTGATAACCGCCAGTTGTATCGAGTCTCTATAGGTTGTCCGTGCATGCTGCCGCTGCCGCTCAGTCCACCATACCTATGTAGGCGAGGACCGCTGAATTCTAGTCTCGCCGTGTACTGGCCTCAGTACTGACGCTCCTCTTTTTCCTTTGCCCTTTGTCGGCACCCCTTTTGTTTAAGCAGGTTTTGAGATCGACGCCGTTAGCAGGGATACCCTTCCGGCTTGGCCTGGGCAGGGTTATGGACGCCATTGGTTATTCTTCAGGGCTCTTAGCCCCATTTGCATCTTGTCCGTACTCGGACGCTATATCGATTTCAAGGTGATTTGGATCTTTGTATATTATATCTGTATTCTTGACTCTTTGAGTCGCTGTTATATATATATCTGTTCTGTGGGTCCCATCGAGGACTGTTGTGTAATGTTATTACTTCGTTTTCCACCCGCACGAAAATGAGAGGATTTCAAATATGCCATCCAAATTGTCTTTTGTACATTTAAAATTCCAAGTTTAATCAAATTACCACAAATGCCACTGGAATTTAAATAATTAATAACTTTTGATATAGAATTCCAAATTGAACAAATGATATGTCTAAAATGATCAGCTCGACGAGACCTTTCTGTTTATGCTATCCATGACTTCAATTGCAGCATGCATCATATCAATATATAGTAATCAGCAATCGTTATGACAACAAAATGTGAACCAAAACTCCATTAAAATGTTGTTACTTGTCTTCCACACCTCACCATGCCATGCTACCTTTTTGCCATGTAAATTGTGCATCATTCATCATGGCATGATTGTTTGCTTGACGCATCTTATTCATATGCTTGTGCTCTATATTCATGTCGGCCTTGTTTGTTTGGTTTTTCTCGGATAGACACTCAGGGGTTATATCAAGAGAACCAGGAGCACTACCCAGATCCATCCCTCGCTTCAACTGAGTTGTCAGGCAAGCACTACCACATGCTTGCATACATACAGTACCTATTGCCTCTATCTTATTCTTGCATCATTGAGTCGGGAATGCATTAAATTGAATCCCAAGTATTGCATAGCCTTTACTTTAAACCCCACCAAGCCTGTACCTCCATCCCATGAGCCATTACTACAGGAGTTGTTTGAGCCATGCGAGTCGTAGAACAGCATGTGTAGGGTTGGTGAGTGTCTGATGGATAACGAGGTACCTAAACAACTTAACCTGAGTAGCAATGGGACAACTAATGAAAGTGGCACCGGTGAGCAATATCTGCTATTTGGGTTTTTCCTGCTCACTTGTGTCCCGTAAGACCCCGAGTACTTGATTCCTGTTCCAAGATTTATCGCGCTATCCACATCCGGGAGGTATATGGGACCCCCCTGAGCCAGAACTTGATTCCGTCTTATTTCTTGGGGCCACAAACTAGTTTCAGGTTTTATTTACTATCCTGTACCTATGCCATGTTTACTGCTTTAATTAAATTGTGCGACATATAGCACCTGTACTGTTTAGGATCGGGACACGTTTTCGCGGTGTCGACAAGCCCAGTTTTGGGTTCCCAGTCGCTCACAGCCATCCACCCAAACCTTGAGTCCGTCTCGAAGTCAGCTAACTTTGTTGCGGGTCTACTTTAAGGGGTGGCCCCCTGAAATATTTCTGAATCTTGTGATTGCTTTGTCGTGAAGGCCTCGTTGGGTTTTGATTTGGTTTTTCCGAGGTTGATCGAGTGTGTGTTGCTATTTGTGCACCCCTGCAGGGTAAAACTTTCTGAAAGCCGTGTCCGCGGTTATGGACGACTTGGAGCACAGTTTCTCGACCATAGACAAGCATAACTAAAGTACCGCTTTTAATTTGACTAAGTAATTGACTAGTAAATACTACAACACTCATGGAATGGTTAATAAAATAGCCAACGGATGGGGGTTATCGTCCGCTTCCTCGTCGGTAAGCGAGGAGGAGGATGGATCTGGTGATATTACTGATATAATTGTTGTCTTTAATTCACGGACATCCGTCTATCTTTGGTTAGGCGGATGGTTAGCGTTTATCTGTAGAACTGCTAGGGTTTATCTTTCGCTGCAGTTGCGTCACCCCAGGTTGTGTCCCCTTTAGAGGCATTAAGACTTGCTGAGTACCCTTAGGGTCTCACACGATAAATTATTGGTTCAGATGAACAGGTACCCTCGCAGGACGGATACTGGGTGGAAGAGGCTGATGATGCGGGCAACGATCGTTCGGTGTAGAGATTCCGGGAACGGGGATCCGTGAGATCTGTGGGCGGGATGTGCTTATTTCCATGGCATCTTATGCCGATTTGCTTCTTATCCGTACTCGGACTTGTTTTGCCGCTTCCGCTTGATACTCTGATGTGTGTTGTATGAGGAGTTATCCTAAACTATAGATTTATTCAGGATATTTGAATCTTGCCGTATGGCGTTGCTATATTTCCTTTATTTCTAGATGGTATGGCTCTGATGTACTCTTGTATGGTGGCTTGCATACATACTCATTTGTGTATGTAGTTGATCCCTTCGCCTGCCGATTACGCCGCCCGTACAGGTCCCGTTGAGATGGAAGTGGTTGGGACGGCCGAAAGGTCTACCCGTGAGTGGCTTTTGGGGCCCCACCGTACTATTTCAACCACTACCGCTCATCCAGGCTTGTATCTAGGAGCGTAATTCACCGAGGTAGTTACAATGAAAAAGTTATTTAAAATCTGATTGAATTTGAATTTGAAATAAATAGGAAAAGGTTTGATTTTAAACAGACGCAGGAAAACCTTCTATACTCAGGCTAACATACCCACAGGCGCTTACAGGTGGGGGCCAGGGATTTGCGGTCCCACACGCCAGCGGCTGAGGGAAAAGAGGACCGCGGGTTGGTGTTTGAAGAAGACAGGACCCTTTTTATAAAAAGGCAGCTGTCACTGACGGTGGGCCGGCTGGACCGCGGGTTGCTGGGCAAAAAGGGGAGGGGGTTATCTGCAAAGCGGACCTCGGTACTGTTTTTCTTCCTCTGGACTGAACAGAGCGTGCGCGGCGGACGCTCGTGCGACGCGCGTGGCGCAGAGGGGGTTCGAACGCGGGACCGCTGGCTCGCGCAGAGGGCCTGAGCCACTGCGGTAGGCCTGGGGGTAGTTGACGGTGAGTTGGGCGCGTGCTAGATAGGGTTAGGCGGCGCGTGTTAGCGGCAGACGCTCGCGAACTCCGGCGCGCGGAGGCTGCTCGACGCAAGGACCGCCGCGTCCAGGAAACGACTGAGAACGAGAGGATGTCTGGGAGGCGGGGGTGCTCACCGCGAGTGTGTTGGTGGGGTCGGTACGGGCCGGGACGCAGACGATCGCCGGCGCGGCTCGCGGACGGAGGCGCTAGGGTTTCGTCGGGCTCGCGCTGGTTCTGGCGTTGCTGGGCTCCTCCTCCTCGCTGCTGGGTACGGGGGCGACGCGGACGATCTCCAGGTCTTCCTCGACACCCGCAGCACCACGCCCGCCTCCTGGATCGATGACGACGAACGGAACCTGACGGTGGCCGGCGCTCAGAGGTAGACGGTGGCGAGGTGAGGGAAGAGGGGAGGCGAGGCCTCTGGGATGGATCTGGGGGCAGGGTAGGTTGAGAGAGGGGTAGATAAGGCCAGAGGGGGAAAGGGGTGTCGTGGTTGCCGTGTGGGGGAGCTGGCGATAAGGATGGCCTCGGCCACCTTTTCTCCACCTCCTCACGTGCTCGGTACGGCCAGGCAGGGCAGGGTGGCTTCCAGGTGGGACCAGGGCGAGGCCAAGGAGGCAGGGCAGGCTCGGTGGGGGCTTCCAGGCAGAGAGATAAGAGGGGAGGGAGGAGCTCGAGTTAGCTAGGTTAGGAGCTAGGCTCGGGCTAGGGTTTGCCTTTGGGCTGGTTTGGTGGTAGCTAGGTGGGGTAGGGCGGCCAGGTGGGTCCAGCAGGTAGAGAGAGGGGGTGGTGAGCTAGGGACATGGTATTCATGTGACCAAGCTAGGTAGCTAGAAAGGAGAGAAGAAAGACACAACTTAGGGTTTGGTTTGAATAGGTGGGTTTAGGTGTAGATTAGAGGGGAATGGGGTGGCTTAGGGTTTAGGTTTAAGAGAGGTTAGGATAGAGGGAGTGGTCCTTACTTGATCATGCATGCTTAGACAAGATCACACAAAAACAAGACAAGGAGAAGGGAGAGAGAGGGAGACATGAGGTGCTAGGTTTTAGGCATGAATAACATGGCCAAAACCAAAAGAAGAGATAGGGCTAGAGATGATCCATTCCAAAACCAAATAAAACCAAAGACCAGCACAAGATGATACTTGCATGGCCCATGCAGAATATTTAATGCCCTGCTGACACTTGTGAAGACAATGTCATTTCATGGCAATATTATTTTGCATCTCCAAAATTGGAATAAGGCCAAGCAAAAGATTATGGGTGGAAACCAACCAACCAACATGAGCTAGAGATAAACTCAATTAAAATGCCAAGCTCATATTAAATGGATGGTGGAATTATAAGGTGGTGAAAGAAAGGTGGTGGAGTTATTAAGAGATATGCCCCCAAATCAACTTGGGCATTTAACAATTTATCAAGAACCAAATACAATATCAAGAGGCAACTACAATTAATAATGCACATGAGATAAGAACCAAACAAGAAGGGGTTTTATATGATGCTCAAATGCAAGGTGGCATGATGACATGAGCATGATATGATGATGATGCAACAATTATATATTGGAAGAGGCCCCTTTTATTACTAGAACAAGTAGCATTACAGGTGTTAGACAACTGGGATGCTACACCGCGCCTGTCAGCTATAGCTGAAGGCATTGTAAGGCGGTGTTCTTGTTTCCGTCGTGGAGCTTGACCGACGACAGATGATCGTCAAGCCAAGACTTTGGCTCCTGCGTGTCGTCGAACTTCGGGTTGTCCGAAGGGTGCTTGAAATTTTTCGGAATCCACGTTCGCCGAACGGATCTGCTGAAGCATCTGGCTCCGCACAGCTCTCCGTCGTCCTCTTCTTTGGACTCAGTTGAACATGCGCGTTTGGCACGTGCCTTGTCGATCTTGCGCTGGGTGAGCTCGTTACGAGCATCATAGTTGCTGCTGCAGCGCCGAGGCAGGCCGTGATCGTCCTCCTCGGATGAGGGCGTAGGGCTGCGGGTGAACTTGACCGTAGCTTTTTCTTTGGCTCCGTAGGAGCATCATCGTGGAGTGCAGCTCCGACGAGTCCGAGGCCAGCTAGCGCAGACTTGTGCATGGCGCTCTTCAGGTCGCCCGCCAGCGGAGGATGGGACGCAAGATAGATAGTGGCCGCCATGATCGCAGCCTGCGGCGTCTTCGACATGACGTTGCCGTGCGAGTCCATCGTCATGAAGGACGTGTTGAGGGCCCTGGTGACCTCGCGTCGCGTAGAGGTATCCATGTGCTCCAAACGGGATCGGTACTTATTGGCGTTGTTACCATGCGAACTGGAGCCACCAGCGGCGGAGAGCGCAGCTCGCCGTCCGCTGGATTCTTCAGCTGCCTTCTTACGCTTGTCGAGCTCCTCCATTAACTTTACCTGCCGGTTGTGCTCATCGATGAGGAGGAGGTGGTAGGCCATTAGAAAATCCCGTGAAGCATTCACGGGTAGGATTATGTTGCCTGCCATGGCCTCACGTGCTTGGCGCCAGCCTTCCTCGTTGAGGTTAATCCGGTTGTAGGCGTGAGCGTCACCTTCGTTGGGCCTGTTAGGCGGATCTCCCCCGTTTCCGTTCTCAGCTTGTGGATTGAGAGGGGGGTTGGGTGTTTGCTGCGCACTCGAACCCGGCGGCGGGTCTGTTACGTTGTTGATGACGATGGCGCATAAGTAGCACCCGCGGATTGGATCACTGCTGTCATAGCTTTCAGATCCAGAATCGTAGGTTCCTTCATTTGAGGGAGGGCCGAACAAATCTGAGTTGCATCAGCTGCTGTCATCCGAGTCCTCTGTCATCGTCGATGCATGTAACGCGCCGATGGGTGGGGCCCATGAAGCGGGCCTGATGGATGGTGGAGGCACCCTCTCTAGGAGGCGGAGGGTGCCGGTATGCCCCACCTGGAAGAACAAGCTCCCGAGCAGCATCTCGAGCCCATCACCTACGGACTCGAAATCCCTCAGTGTGGCCGACGAGTGGGCGATGAAGTCGAAGGCGCCGAAGAGGAGGTGACTCTCCGTTGCCTATGAATTGTAGATCGCTTCGGATGGAACCGTCACGACTGCACAATCAGCATCCCTGCTTCCCATAGATGGCGCCAATTGACGAGGGTTGATTTCGTTAATGCCCATTGTTATGGACTTGGGTTTTGGAGAAGATGGGGATGCTGAAAGTCGCAGAACGGTTAACAGACAAGCAACGAGGTTTACCCAGGTTTAGGCCCCCAGAGGGAAAACCATACTCCTGCTTGTCTGCTCTTGATTACGGCGGAACCGGAAGTTACAGGGGTGCGCAGATGCAATCTGGCATGAGGTGCGTATGCGGTGGTAGAAGAGATCCTTCTCGCCATACCCTCCTGGCCTTTATATAGATAGGTAGGTCCCGGGCTTAGGCCGAGTCGGTTACAAATTAGGGTTGGTATCCTTTAAAATTCTATCTAATCTAGACTTGTCCTCTAAGGAGTCGAAAACGTCATGGGTTTGGACCACCAGAAGTCTTCATAGGCCACGTGTCTTGACGTGGGCCTTCCTTAGGCTGGACCAGGTATACCAATGTCATGTACCCATGGGGTATAGCCATGTCACATATTACTTGACTTGGATTTTTTAAAATTTAGATGAACCTATTGTCAGGAATATGCAACATGTATTCCTCTGGGGGACAAAGGCCACAATATATAATATAGGTACAGGTGCAAATATGTAGGAAGCCCAGTAACATATGGGGAAACTACAATATACAAATATATACATCTAACACCCCCCCCCTCAAACTCATGCTGGATCCACAACACTGAGTTTGGAGAGTAAGAAATCATGTTGCGCTCTGGTCTGTGCCTTCGTAAAAAATCCGCCAACTGTAAATTTGAAGGCACATACTGAAGCGCAACAACCTGAGCATGCACCTGAGCACGTGTATAGAAAGCATCAACACCAATATGCTTGGTAAGCTCATGCTTGACCGGATCACGTGCAACACTAATAGCACATGTACTGTCAGACAAAACCAGAGTGGGTGTAGTCATAGAGACCCCAAAATCCGCAAGTAACCACCGTAACCAGGTCACCTCAGCAGTCAACAAGGCCATAGCACGCAACTCAGCCTCAACACTCGAACGGGAAACCGCTGTCTGTTTCTTCGTCTTCCAAGCAATGAGCGAACCACCAAGAAACACACAGTAAGCAGAAAGTGAACGGCGACCCGAAGGATCACTCGCCCACGCAGCATCCGAATAGCACTGGAGCTGGAGGGAGTTGGAACACGGAAAGAAAAGGCGACGAGTGATCGTACCACGAAGATAACGAAGAACACGGAGAAGATGACTATAGTGAACAGTGGAAGGAGCAGAAACGAACTGACTCAGAATATGAACAAGATAAGAGATGTCAGGACGAGTGACAACAAGATAAACAAGACTCCCGCCAAGATGACGATAACGCGTCGGATCAGGAAGAGGATCATCATCAGTAGGTTGAAGCTTAACATTAAGCTCCATAGGGGTCTCAACAGTGCCCTCATCCCCAAGAGCAGCACGAGCAAGAAGATCCTGAATATACTTTTCCTGGGAGATGTAAAAGCCATCAGAAGTGGAGGAAACCTTAATCCCAAGAAAGTATCGAAGAGGACCAAGATCAGTCATAAGAAACTAATCACGAAGACGAGCCTTAACAAAGGCGATATACTCAGAATCATCACCAGTAATGATCATATCATCAACAAATAGAAGAAGAAGAGTGCGTCCACGAGGAGAAGTGTGAACAAACAGCGCTGGATCATGAGCACTAGGAGAGAAACCAGCAGCAGTCACTACAGAAGCAAAGCGCTCAAACCAGGCACGAGGGGCCTGTTTGAGGCCATAAAGAGAACATCGAAGACGACAAACCATCCCCTCGGGAACAGAATACCCAGGAGGAGGCTGCATATACACCTCCTCCCTCAACTCACCATTGAGAAAGGCGTTCTGAACATCAAGCTAGGACACAGACCAGTGAAGAACAGAAGCAACAACAAGGATAGTATGCACAGTGGTCATATGAGCCACAGGAGCAAAGGTCTCATCATAGTCATGACCATGCTCCTGCTGAAAACCACGAGCCACAAGACGCGCTTTATAGCGCTCAAGAGATCCATCAGAGCGGGTATTAATCTTATAGACCCACTTACACGTGATAGTACGAACACCGGGAGGAGGAGAAACGAGATCCCAGGTGCCAGTGCGCTTAAGCGCAGCAATCTCCTCAGCCATGGCCAGCTGCTGTAACACCCTCAGAATCGGCCCTATGCAAGTTTTAGCGAAACCCGCCAAACCCGCATAGAAACGATTCAAAGGTGCCCACCAGGCACTTTCGTGCGGGTGGAAAACGAAGTAATAACATTACACAACAGTCCTCGATGGGACCCACAGAACAGATATATATACAGCAGCGACTCAATGAGTCAAGAATACAGATATAATATACAAAGATCCAAATCACCTTGAAAATGATAGAGCGTCCAGCTACGGACAAGATGCAAATGGGGCTAAGAGCCCTGAAGAATAACCAATGGCGTCCATAACCCTGCCCAGGCCAAGCCGGAAGGGTAACCCTGCTAACGACGTCGATCTCAAAACCTGCTTAAACAAAAGGGGTGCCGACAAAGGGCAAAGGAAAAAGAGGAGCGTCAGTACTGAGGCCAGTACACGGCGAGACTAGAATTCGGCGGTCCTCGCCTACAAAGGTATGGTGGACTGAAGCGGCAGCGGCAGCATGCACTAAACAACCTATAGAGACTCGATACAACTGGCGGCGATCAGAGAGGGGTAAGAAGGACCTATCCGGAACCAACCTGATACTATCATCAAACAAACCCGTCCTGGCGTTTCCCCCTCGAGACCAAACGAGGAAGTCAACCGAGGAACTCACACCGTTGGCAGTTTTATTTATTCGGTTATCGTTGCAGCAATTACTAGTCAGGTTTAGATAATCATCCGGATAAAGTAAGCAGTGGGTCATTTAGTTAACCATTCCATTATAGTTGCAGCAATTACTAATCAGATACATTAGCATGAGATAACCCTAAACCCAGCAGTTGTTGGTACTTTTATTCAGCCATTCCGTTGTAGTTGCAATACTTACTAGTCAGATACAATGGTCGCAAGCGACAAACCAAACAAGCAATTGTAGGCAGTATTATTTAGGCATTCCGTTATAGTGAAGTTGATTACTAGTCATTATAAAGTCAAATTCATAGCAATAAACTTTAGTTATGCTTGTCTATGATCGAGATACTGTGCTCCAAGTCGTCCATATCCGCGGACACGGCTTTCAGAAAGTTTTACCCGGCCGCGGTGCACCAATAGCAACACACGCTCGATCAACCTCGGAAAAACCAACTCAAAACCCAACGAGGCTTTCACGACTGAACAATCACAGGATTCAGAATTATTTCAGGGGGCCACCCCATTGAGTAGAACCGCAACGGAGCTAGCTGACTCCGAGACGGACTCAAGGTTTGCGTCAGTGGCTGTAAACGACTGGGAACCCGAAAGTGTGGCTGGGCTTGTCGATACCGCGAAAACACTCCGCTTACCTAAACAGTACAGTGTGCTCCTCGCACAAACGTAAATAAACAGTAGCATGGCATAAGTACAGAATAGTAAATAAAACCTCAAACTAGTTTGTGGCCCCAAGAAATAAGACTGAATCAAGCTCTGGCTCAGGGGGGTCCCATATACCTCCCGGATGTGGATAGCGCGATAAATCAAGGAACAGGTACCAAGTACTCGGGGTCCTACGGGACACAAGTGGGCGTTCGGAAACCAAATATTCTCTATCACCCACCGATGCCTCTGCTTACTTCAATTTTAGTTGTTAAACAGGAATTAAAGTGAACGATAAGTAAAACTATGATCATCTCCAACAACAACATGCGGCAATACATCAACGTCTGTGGCACTGAACGACACGCAACAGCACTTGAGCAAGCGACTACGACGCGCAAGTCCAACTATCTACCAAACAACAGGTAATAGGATGTGTCCAAGGCAATATAGGGCTGCACGGTATATCACAGGTACGGAAACTAAAGCATCGCAACACAGATAGCAATAGATCAACAGGAGGGAATAAATACTATAAAAGAAAGATAGGTAGAAAGGGGGAGTTGCTCGCCTGAAAACATTGCCGAGGGTTCAGCCGAAGATCGGGGCGAAGCTCACATCAACTCAACGGCCTTATCCGCGAAGAAGCAAACACTAGAAGGAACACCGGATGCAATATTTAATACAACGGCAGAAGATCGGCATGATGCATGTATGATGTATGACATGGCAAAGGTGCGATGCAATTAGGTCATATTAAGCGGAACCAGGGGTCCCGACAAATGATCATATGGTTCAAGTTGTTTGTCTACCCCGCAAATTAAATGTTGTTTGGACATGGCAAAAATAGTACCGGTTCGATGCACAAATTTAAATGAGGCCAATATAAGGCTAGATTTGCCCGCATATGGGCCCCATATTTAATTATGAGGTGAATCGGCATAAGGCCCCCAAACCACATGATCATGCATGCAAGAACAATTCAATATGCAACAAGTTGTGTTATATTATGAAATAGGGTTTTTGGGAAGGGTTCACACTTTAGGGTTCTCGACGATCTTGGGGTTCCGGGGTTCGGGGTCGGTCTCGGGGTTCGGATCTGGGGTTCGGGGTTCGACGGAACGTTCTCGGGTAACGGAGTAGATCTTGGCGCATCCGTGGTCTTCGGGTCAAGTTGACGGTCATGTCGTTCGGGAAGAAGGACTTGGCGTGCGACGGCGAAGTGCTTGTCGTTCCGGTAGCGATCTTGGCGTCAGGGTTCTCGGTCATCGGTAGATCTTGTCATCGCTTTGGTGTTGGCTCGACACATACGAGAGATCTTGGGGTACCATCTTGATTGTCGAAGGCGAACTTGGGGCTCGTCACCGAGGTCTTCAGGGTTCCCTGTCGGAGTACTTGATGTTCCGGGATGGAGTTCTTGTCGGGGATTATCCGGACACCTTCGGCTCGGTACGGTCTTGGAGTCTCGCGCCCGTGGTCTTGCGCGGTTCTTCGGGGTCTCGTATCCGTGATGGGGGTCTCGACGCTTCACGGTCTTCGGACGCCGGGACGGAGAACTTGGAGTGTCGTGGTTCCATTGTCGGTGGCGATCTTGTCGACGACATTGATGCGCTTGTCCAACATCTCGTTCCCACCCGCCGGAAGGTCTTGGTTTTGCGGCCGCACATCAACACCATCTCATCGACTTCGTAGCCGCATTGGTATTTGCCAAGATACAACACCACTTCATCATACCATTGCCACACTATCCCGTCGCTTCTAGGGTACACCCCAGGAAAACAAAACCACAGAGCACATGTCGGCGACGTGCTCGAGCTTGAGCGACAGCAGGGTGAGGCAGAACTGGGCGAGGCGCGCCGGCGACTAGGCTCGACGGAGGCGGTTTTGCAGGGTGGTGGCGATGGGGAGGCCAGCAGCGAGGGGGTCGCTCGCGGGCGGCTCTCCCGCGCCGGGCGGTGGCGGTGGAGGGGTCGGGGAAGCGGAGGAGGGGCATGGCGGCGGCCGGAGAAGGGCGCGGCCGACGCGAGGTCCCTGCGGGGCCGGCGAGGTCGGGCCGGGGCCGAGGAGGCGGACGACGATGCGGGGTGAGGGGGGGAGCTCCGTGCGCGGCGAGAGGAGGACGGGATCGGGGCACGGGCGGCGGGCGCTGGAGGAGGCCTGGCAGGGCCGGCGCAGCGTCTGGGGCGGCCGGAGGCGGAGCGTGCGCGTGACGGCGTGGCGGAGGCGAGCTGGTGGCGAGGCGGGAGCGCGTGGGAGGAGCGGCGCCGGCGGGCACGCGCGCAGGGCCGGTCGCCGGAGGGAAGCGCGCAGGGAGGGAGACGAGGGAAGATGCTGACGGGCGGGACGGCGCCGGCGGGCGGAGCGCGGCTGCCGCGGGGCGAGGGGGATGGGCGGTTGACGGGCGACGGCGGATGCGGAGAGGGACGCGGGCGGGAGCGCGTGCGAGGAAGAGGGAGAGGAGAGAGGGAGAGACGGCGGGCAGGTGGGGTCGTGGTGGGGCCCTGGGGCGTGGGCCAGGGGCGATCCCGAGGTGGCTGTCGGTGGATTGGGCAGGGGCGGTCGTGGTGGTGTGGGTGTGTTGGTGCGGTGTGGGTTGAGTGGGGGAGAGAGAGGGTCTAGGTGGAGGGCTAGGAGTGGGTGGAGGGGAGAGAGAGGTGAGGTGGCAGTTGGTTATTGGAGGGAGTGATGTGGCTGGAGGGTGGGTAGAATTAGGATGGGTAGGAATAGGATTTAGAAGGGCGGGTTAGGTGCACCGATCTGTTTTGTACGGGGGTGGTCGTTCGGGTCGATTTGGCCCGTTCGACTGCCCCCACTAAAATAATTAATTAAATTATTTATTTCAACCAGCTTTTTGCAAACTGACAACGGGCCAAACAAAATACTCCGGTGACCCGGGTTTGCGCGATAATTAAGGTGGGGCGTTTTAGTAAACAAAACGGGCTTTGCGAAAATAGTTTTAGACAAACAACATATGATGATGACGATGCAATGCACAAATTCAACGCGATTTTCTAGTAGTGGTTTTTGCGGGATGCCACAATTCGACACCACTAACAATGGATCTCGCCCTCGAGATCCGCCTCATGGTACCGGAAGGAAGGTCGGCGTTCTCCGTCTTCTCGCTTTGTGTAGATCCTCGTGACACCACTAACAAGAGGTCGTTGTCCGTGATCGTCGAGGCAACACTCCGGAAACAAAAGGTCGAAGGTAGAGGCATCAACAAATAAAGCCACCCCTAACTTCGATGGAAAGAGGGAACCGATGCATTCTCATCCACTACAATGTACAAAAGCGAATAGAAGGGGTAGTCGGCATGGGGGCCAATCCATCACGCACCCAAACTATTACTCTGCACAATCGGTGGAAAAGCGTGCAACCATTCTCGGAAACAGAATGAAGATCTCGACAAGCGAGGCTCGGAAACAAAGGAGGGCTGCAGACTCTGTATCGGATCTGGCATAGAGGATATCATCGCGTCGGAAAACACCGGAAGGCACAAACAAGGAACAAAGAATGGTAGCACCGTAGACGGATTCCCCAGGCAGCTTGAACACCGGATGGTAGAACATCGTTATCAAAGGAGGAAGCGAAACCCTGAAGGTACGACGGAACCCAACCACGGGAAATCCTGGACTCGAAGAGAGAGAAGAGAGAGGATTCAAAACACATAGAGGTAAGAGGAGAATAGCAGAGGGGTAAGGAATAAAATCAGACCTAATCAGATCTATCCAACCGGTTTTGCAAAATAGTTTTGACACTCTACTTCGGCCGTTAGCTAGGTTATCCTACAGGCTGGACTTGTGGGGTATCGCAACTGCTGAGCTCTGATACCACTCTGTAACACCCTCAGAATCGGCCCTATGCAAGTTTTAGCGAAACCCGCCAAACCCGCATAGAAACGATTCAAAGGTGCCCACCAGGCACTTTCGTGCGGGTGGAAAACGAAGTAATAACATTACACAACAGTCCTCGATGGGACCCACAGAACAGATATATATACAGCAGCGACTCAATGAGTCAAGAATACAGATATAATATACAAAGATCCAAATCACCTTGAAAACGATAGAGCGTCCAGCTACGGACAAGATGCAAATGGGGCTAAGAGCCCTGAAGAATAAACAATGGCGTCCATAACCCTGCCCAGGCCAAGCCGGAAGGGTAACCCTGCTAACGACGTCGATCTCAAAACCTGCTTAAACAAAAGGGGTGCCGACAAAGGGCAAAGGAAAAAGAGGAGCGTCAGTACTGAGGCCAGTACACGGCGAGACTAGAATTCAGCGGTCCTCGCCTACAAAGGTATGGTGGACTGAAGCGGCAGCGGCAGCATGCACTAAACAACCTATAGAGACTCGATACAACTGGCGGCGATCAGAGAGGGGTAAGAAGAACCTATCCGGAACCAACCTGATACTATCATCAAACAAACCCGTCCTGGCGTTTCCCCCTCGAGACCAAACGAGGAAGTCAACCGAGGAACTCACACCGTTGGCAGTTTTATTTATTCGGTTATCGTTGCAGCAATTACTAGTCAGGTTTAGATAATCATCAGAATATAGTAAGCAGTGGGTCATTTAGTTAACCATTCCGTTATAGTTGCAGCAATTACTAATCAGATAAATTAGCATGAGATAACCCTAAACCCAGCAGTTGTTGGTACTTTTATTCAGCCATTCCGTTGTAGTTGCAATACTTACTAGTCAGATACAATGGTCGCAAGCGACAAACCAAACAAGCAATTGTAGGCAGTATTATTTAGGCATTCCGTTATAGTGAAGCTGATTACTAGTCATTATAAAGTCAAATTTATAGCAATAAACTTTAGTTATGCTTGTCTATGATCGAGATACTGTGCTCCAAGTCGTCCATATCCGCGGACATGGCTTTCAGAAAGTTTTACCCGGCCGGGGTGCACCAATAGCAACACACGCTCGATCAACCTCGGAAAAACCAACTCAAAACCCAACGAGGCTTTCACGACTGAACAATCACAGGATTCAGAATTATTTCAGGGGGCCACCCCATTGAGTAGAACCGCAACGGAGCTAGCTGACTCCGAGACGGACTCAAGGTTTGCGTCAGTGGCTGTAAACGACTGGGAACCCGAAAGTGTGGCTGGGCTTGTCGATACCGCAAAAACACTCCGCTTACCTAAACAGTACAGTGTGCTCCTCGCACAGACGTAAATAAACAGTAGCATGGCATAAGTACAGAATAGTAAATAAAACCTCAAACTAGTTTGTGGCCCCAAGAAATAAGACTGAATCAAGCTCTGGCTCAGGGGGGGTCCCATATACCTCCCGGATGTGGATAGCGCGATAAATCAAGGAACAGGTACCAAGTACTCGGGGTCCTACGGGACACAAGTGGGCGTTCGGAAACCAAATATTCTCTATCACCCACCGATGCCTCTGTTTACTTCAATTTTAGTTGTTAAACAGGAATTAAAGTGAACGATAAGTAAAACTATGATAATCACCAACAACAACATGCGGCAATACATCAACGTCTGTGGAACTGAACGACACGCAACAGCACTTGAGCAAGCGACTACGACGCGCAAGTCCAACTATCTACCAAACAACAGGTAATAGGATGTGTCCAAGGCAATATAGGGTTGCACGGTATATCACAGGTATGGAAACTAAAGCATCGCAACACAGATAGCAATAGATCAACAGGAGGGAATAAATACTATAAAAGTAAGATAGGTAGAAAGGGGGAGTTGCTCGCCTGAAAACATTGCCGAGGGTTCAGCCGAAGATCGGGGCGAAGCTCACATCAACTCAACGGCCTTATCCGCGAAGAAGCAAACACTAGAAGGAACACCGGATGCAATATTTAATACAACGGCAGAAGATCGGCATGATGCATGTATGATGTATGACATGGCAAAGGTGCGATGCAATTAGGTCATATTAAGCGGAACCAGGGGTCCCGACAAATGATCATATGGTTCAAGTTGTTTGTCTACCCCGCAAATTAAATGTTGTTTGGACATGGCAAAAATAGTACCGGTTCGATGCACAAATTTAAATGAGGCCAATATAAGGCTAGATTTTCCCGCATATGGGCCCCATATTTAATTATGAGGTGAATCGGCATAAGGCCCCCAAACCACATGATCATGCATGCAAGAACAATTCAATATGCAACAAGTTGTGTTATATTATGAAATAGGGTTTTTAGGAAGGGTTCACACTTTAGGGTTCTCGACGATCTTGGGGTTCCGGGGTTCGGGGTCGGTCTCGGGGTTCGGATCTGGGGTTCGGGGTTCGACGGAACGTTCTCGGGTAACGGAGTAGATCTTGGCGCATCCGTGGTCTTCGGGTCAAGTTGACGGTCATGTCGTTCGGGAAGAAGGACTTGGCGTGCAACGGCGAAGTGCTTGTCGTTCCGGTAGCGATCTTGGCGTCAGGGTTCTCGGTCATCGGTAGATCTTGTCATCGCTTTGGTGTTGGCTCGACACACACGAGAGATCTTGGGGTACCATCTTGATTGTCGAAGGCGAACTTGGGGCTCGTCACCGAGGTCTTCAGGGTTCCCTGTCGGAGTACTTGATGTTCCGGGATGGAGTTCTTGTCGGGGATTATCCGGACACCTTCGGCTCGGTACGGTCTTGGAGTCTCGCGCCCGTGGTCTTGCGCGGTTCTTCGGGGTCTCGTATCCGTGATGGGGGTCTCGACGCTTCACGGTCTTCGGACGCCGGGACGGAGAACTTTGAGTGTCGCGGTTCCATTGTCGGTGGCGATCTTGTCGACGACATTGATGCGCTTGTCCAACATCTCGTTCCCACCCGCCGGAAGGTCTTGGTTTTGCGGCCGCACATCAACACCATCTCATCGACTTCGTAGCCGCATTGGTATTTGCCAAGATACAACACCACTTCATCATACCATTGCCACACTATCCCGTCGCTTCTAGGGTACACCCCAGGAAAACAAAACCACAGAGCACATGTCGGCGACGGTGGCTCGAGCTTGAGCGACAGCAGGGTGAGGCGGAACTGGGCGAGGCGCGCCGGCGACCAGGCTCGACGGAGGCGGTTTTGCAGGGTGGTGGCGATGGGGAGGCCATCAGCGAGGGGGTCGCTCGCGGGCGGCGCTCCCGCGCCGGGCGGTGGCGGTGGCTGCGTCGGGGAAGCGGAGGAGGGGCATGGCGGCGGCCGGAGAAGGGCGCGGCCGACGCGAGGTCCCTGCGGGGCCGGCGAGGTCGGGCCGGGGCCGAGGAGGCGGACGACAATGCGGGGTGAGGGGGAGCTCCGTGCGCGGCGAGAGGAGGACGGGATCGGGGCACGGGCGGCGGGCGCTGGAGGAGGCCTGGCAGGGCCGGCGCAGCGTCTCGGGCGGCCGGAGGCGGAGCGTGCGCGGGACGGCGTGGCGGAGGCGAGCTGGTGGCGAGGCGGGAGCGCGTGGGAGGAGCGGCGCCGGCGGGCACGCGCGCGGGGCCGGTCGCCGGAGGGAAGCGCGTAGGGAGGGAGACGAGGGAAGATGCTGACGGGCGGGACGGCGCCGGCGGGCGGAGCGCGGCTGCCGCGGGGCGAGGGGGATGGGCGGTTGACGGGAGCGCGTGCGAGGAAGAGGGAGAGGAGAGAGGGAGAGACGGCGGGCAGGTGGGGTCGTGGTGGGGCCCTGGGGCGTGGGCCAGGGGCGATCCCGAGGTGGCTGTCGGTGGATTGGGCAGGGGCGGTCGTGGTGGTGTGGGTGTGTTGGTGCGGTGTGGGTTGAGTGGGGGAGAGAGAGGGTCTAGGTGGAGGGCTAGGAGTGGGTGGAGGGGAGAGAGAGGTGAGGTGGCAGTTGGTTATTGGAGGGAGTGATGTGGCTGGGGGTGGGTAGAATTAGGATGGGTAGGAATAGGATTTAGAAGGGCGGGTTAGGTGGACCGATTTGTTTTGTACGGGGGTGGTCGTTCGGGTCGATTTGGCCCGTTCGACTGCCCCCACTAAAATAATTAATTAAATTATTTATTTCAACCAGCTTTTTGCAAACTGACAACGGGCCAAACAAAATACTCCGGTGACCCGGGTTTGCGCGATAATTAAGGTGGGGCGTTTTAGTAAACAAAACGGGCTTTGCGAAAATAGTTTTAGACAAACAACATATGATGATGACGATGCAATGCACAAATTCAACGCGATTTTCTAGTAGTGGTTTTTGCGGGATGCCACAGCTGCCATTCAGGATGATGCTTGGCTTCCCGATAAGAAGTCGGCTCGGAGGCAACAGAAAGACCATACTGACTGGGAGAGTAACGGTTGGGGGCACGACGCTGTCGAACAGGACGAGTAGAGGGAATCTCATCAGAGGAAGACGACTCAAGAGACGACGAGGAAGAAGTAGGTATAGCGGAGGAAGACTCCGGAGAACGAGGAGAACTAGGAGAACTAGACGGAGCAGAGGCGGACAGTGTCGAAGAAGAGACATCAGGGGGAGGAGATCCTGAAGAAGACACAATAGGAGTAGAAGGAGGTGTGTCAGGAAAGAGAAGAAAAGAAATATCTTCCACCGGGTAGGTACCAGCGGTGGTACGAGGATAGAAAGGACGCGTCTCATCAAAAGTAACATCACGAGAGATACGCATCCGACGACCAACGGGGTCCCAACAACGATAGCCCTTATGCTCATCATTATATCCAAGGAAGACACACTCAACAGACTGAGCAGTCAGTTTGGTGCATTCGCGAGGAGCAAGGAGAACATAGCAAACACAACCAAACAAGCGAAGCATGGAGTAGTCTGGAGACTATCCAGATAGGTGCTCAAGAGGGATACCACCCTGCAGAGCAGCAGAAGGCTGAATATTGATAAGGTAAGCCGACGTAGTGACAGCCTCAGCCCAGAAATGCGGAGAAAGGGAAGAAGCAATCATCATGGCACGAGTGGTCTCAAGAAGGGGGCGATGCTTACGCTCAGCAACGCCATTCTGGGCATGTGCGCCAGGACAGGAGAACTGAGCAAGGGTGCCCTTCTCAGCAAGAACACTACACAACATCTGGGAGATATACTCACCAGCAGAATCAGCACGAAACACGCGAATGGGGGTAGAATATTATGTTGAAATTATGCCCTAGAGGCAATAATAAAGATGTTATTATTATACTTCTTGTTCATGATAATGTTTATATTCCATGCTAGAATTGTATTAAGCGGAAACTTTAATACTTGTGTGGTTTGTGAACAACACCGTGTCCCTAGTACGCCTCTATGGACTAGCTCATTGATTAGTACGCCTCTATGGACTAGCTCATTGATTAATGATGGTTAAGGTTTCCTAACCATGGACATGAGTTGTCGATTAATAATGAGATCATATCATTGGGAGAATGATATGGTGGACAGACCCAAACTAAGCGAAGCAATTAGATCGTGTCATCGTGTTCGTCTTTGCGAAGCTTTTCTTATGTCAAATATTGTATTCCTTAGACCACGAGATAATACAACTCCCTGGTATCGGAAGAAAGCTTTGAGGTCATCAAACGTCATCCTATGAGAGGGAGATCGGAAAGTATCTGTTGGGTTGTATGTATCGAGATGGGATTTGTCCCTCCCAAGTCGGAGAGATATACTTCGGGCCCACTCGGTAATCGATATCAACACCGCTTGCAAGCATGTGGTTAAGGAGTTAATCACAAAGTGATATCGGATTACGGAACGAGTAAAGTACTTGCTGTGAACGAGATTGAACTAGGTATGAAGGTACTGACGATCGAATCTCGGGCAAGTAAAATATCGCGAGACGAAGGGAATATATATATGGGATTGATTGAATCCTGGCATCGTGGTTCATCCGATATGATCATCGATGAATGTGTGGGAGTCAATATGGGTTTCCAGACCCCGCTGTTGATTATTGATAGAAGATCATGTCTGCATATTCTCGAACCCGCAGGGTCACACACTTAACGTGTCTCGACGCTAGGATAGATTGGATAATTGGTTTATGAGTTTTTGTTCGGAGTCTCGGATGGGATCCGGGACATCACGAGAGGTTCCGGAGTGGTCCGGAGAATAAGATTCATATAAGGCAGTGCAGTTTTTGGAGTTCGGAATTGTTCCGGGTTAATCGGTATTGTACCGGAAGCTTCTAGAACCTTCCGGAAGGGGTCCAACGTGGCCCCACCTTCCGGGAGGGGGCATGGGCCTATGAGGGAGTGCCCTGGCCGCATTGGGCCAGGGGCACAAGGCCCCATAGGGCCCAGCCGGCCAAAGAGGGTTTAAACCCTAGATAGAGCTTCTAGAAAGGGGGGTCTCCTTGCCCCCCACTCCTCCTCCTTTGGGGCCGCCGGTTTGGCTTGGGAGAGGGGCTAGGGCTGCGCCCACCCCTCTATATATAGAGGGCTGGGGGCGCACCACCACCCCACACCTTCTCCTCCAACCCTAGCCGCCCTGCTGCCCTCCTCTCTCCCTCCCGACTGCTTGTAGGCGAAGCCCTGCTGCAGAAATTCTCCACCAATTGAACCGCGCCGTCGCGTTGTAGATCCAACCCATCTCTCCACCATACTTGCTGGACCAAGGAAGGAGGAGACGTCGAGGTGCCGCACGTGTGCATCTCACGGAGGCATTGCCACTTGTGGTGCTAGATCGGAACGGATCGCGAGGAGGAGAAGCGAGTACGACTACATCACCCACGTTCCGACGAATGTTCCGCTGTGCGAATCTTCAAGGGTATGAAGATATAATCCAATCTCTCTTGTTGTTTGCATCTCCTAGATTAGATCTTGGCTTCCCTCTGTTCACATCCGTAGAAAATTTTGATTTACTATGCCGCGAAACCCTTCAGTGGTATCAGAGCTAGATCTATGCGTAGATGTGTTTCACGAGTAGAACGCAACATGGTTGTTGCGGGCATTGATGTTTTCTATTGCAAGCCTCTTGTTTGTGTTCTTCTTATGACGCGGTATAGTGAGATTGAAGCGGTCCAGGCCAACCTTACGCGACTTCGTTCGCGAGACCGGCTCCGCACTTGACGTGTGGCTTGTTCCACACATGCGGCTGGTGGATGTCAGTTTCTCTCACTATAGTTGTCATGGGATTAACACCGGAGTTTGGCAACCATAATATCACCGTTGTGGCTTTCCGTAGGTAAGAATCGTTCTTAGCATCTACTCCCATAAGCCACGTAAAACATGCAACAACAAAGTAGAGGCGTCTAACTTGTTTTTGCAGGGAGTGTTTTCTGTGATATGGTATGGCCCAAGATGTGATGTGTATATTGTATGCGATGATCATGTTTTGTAATGTTTCACGACTTGCATGTCGATGAGTACACAACCGGCAGGAGCCATATGGTTGTCTTTATAATTGTGTATGACCTGCGAGTCAACTTCTTATACGCCATGTAATAGCTTTACTTTATCGCTAAGTAGTTAGCAATAGTTGTAGTTGCTATTCGTGGTGGAGGCAATCATGGTGGAGTGATGGAGATCATGCCGGAACGCACAAGATGGAGATCATTGAGCGAAGATTGGCTATACCATGTAACATAAAGTTATATGCATGTGATGTTTATCCTTTTATGTATCTTATTATGCTTAGATCGCGACGGTAGCATTATAAGATGATTCCTCACTTAAAGATCAAGATAAAATTGTGTTCTCCCCAAGTATGCACCGTTGCAAAAGTTCGTCGTGTCCAAGCATCACGTGATGATTGGGTGCTATAGACTCTACGCTCACATACAACGGGTGCAAGCCAGTTTTGCACACGCGGAAATACTTGGGTCTAACTTGACGAGCCTAGCATGTACAGACATGGCCTCGGAACACATGAACCGAAAGGTTAAGCATGAGTCATATGAATGATATGATCGACACTTCGTTGTCCACCATTTAAACCACATCTCTTCTCGTGATGATCGGATTAGGTGTGGTGAATTTGGATCATGTTCACTAAACAACTTGAGGGATGTTGAATTTAGTGGGAGTTCATCTAGTAATTTGATTAAGTTGAACTATTTATCATGAACATAGTCTAAGTTGTACTTGCAAATACTGTAGATCACATGGCCATGTCCAACTTCAACTTCAACGTTTTTGATGAGATAGAAAAGCTTAGAAAAAATGGGTCTAACTTCACCAATTGGTTCCGCATTCTGAGAATCATTCTCGCTGGCGGACAAAAGGACTATGCCCTTGAGAAAGCGCTAGGTGACACCCCTGCTATGGATGCGCCGGCTGATGAGAAAGTTGTTTATCAGTCGCGCAAGGATGATTATGATTTGATTAAGATCGCCATGTTGTATGCTATGGAATCGGATCTTCAAAATCGTTTTGAGGAGTTCGCCGGGCCCTTTGAGATACTCGAGGAGCTGAAAAACATGTTTCAGACTCAAGCCCGTTCTGAGAGATATGAGATCTCTAAGAAATTCTTTGACTACGAGATGGAGGAAGGGAGTTCCGTTAGTGAGCACGCCATTAAGATGTCGGGCTACACTCAACGCCTTGAGCAACTGGACTGCAAAATTCCAGAGGAGCTCAAGATTGACAGAGTTATGCAATCACTCCCTCCTAGCTACAAAAGTTTTGTAGTTGCTCACAATCAGATTGGTTCCACTGATATGATCACTGAGCTCTTCGCTAAGATGAAAGTAGCGGAGGTGGACATCAAAAGGAATAATCATATGTTGATGGTCAACAAGCCCCCCACCTTCAAGAAAGGTAAGGGTGCAAAGAAACCCTTCAAGAAAGGCGGCGGCAAGCGCGTTGCCCCTACTGAGAAGAAGCTCAAGTCTGGTCCTAAGCCGGACACTGAGTGCTTCTATTGCAAGGACAAGGGTCACTGGAAGCGCAAATGTCCAAAGTACTTAGCGGACAAGAAGGCTGGCACCATCAAAGGTATATTTGATATACATATTATTGATGTTTTCCTTACTAGCCCTCGTTGTAGTGCCTGGGTATTTGATACCGGTTCAGTTGCTAATATTTGTAACTCGAAATAGGAGCTACGGAATAGACGGCGGCTTGCGAGGGATAAGGTGACGATGCGCGTTGGCAACGGATCAAGAGTTGATGTGATGGCCGTCGGCACGCTCTCCTTAGTTTTACCTTCGGGATTAGTTTTAAACCTTAATAAGTGTTATTATGTGCCTGCGTTGAGCATGAACATTATTTTTGGATCTTGTTTATTGCAAGACAGTTATTCATTTAAATCGGAGAATAATGGTTGTTCTATTTATATAAGTAACATCTTTTATGGTCATGCACCTATTGTGAATGGTTAATTTCTTTTAAATCTCGAAAGGGATGAAACACACATCCATAACATTGAGGCTAAGAGATGCAAAGTAGATAGTGATAATACTACTTATTTGTGGCACTGTCGTCTAGGTCATATTGGTGTAAAGCGCATGAAGAAACTCCATTCCGATGGACTTTTGGAGTCTCTTGATTTTGAATCATTTGACACATGCGAACCATGCCTCATGGGCAAGATGATCAAAACCCCGTTCTCCGGTATGATGGAGCGAGCAACGGACTTGTTGGAAATCATACATAGCGATGTATGCGGACCGATGAGTGTTTCGACGCGCGGTGGATATCGCTATTTTCTCACTTTTACCGATGACTTAAGTAGATATCGGTATATCTATTTAATGAAACATAAATCTAAAACGTTTGAAAAGTTCAAAGAATTTCAGAATGAAGTGGAGAACCATCGTAACAGAAAGATTAAGTTTCTACGATCCGATCGTGGGGGCGAATATTTGAGTTATGATTTTCTCACGCATCTTAAAGCAAGCTGAATTGTTTCGCAACTCACGCCACCCGGAACACCACAGCGCAACGGTGTGTCTGAACGCCGGAATCGAACCCTATTAGATATGGTCCGATCAATGATGTCTCTTACTGATTTGCCGTTATCATTTTGGGGTTATGCATTAGAAACCGCTGCATTCACTTTAAATAGGGCTCCATCTAAATCCGTTGAGACGACACCGTATGAACTGTGGTTTAGTGCTAAACCTAAGTTGTCGTTTCTTAAAGTTTGGGGATGTGAAGCTTACGTCAAGAAGTTGATGCCGGACAAGCTCGAAACCAAAGCGGAGAAATGCGTCTTCATAGGATACCCTAAGGAAACCATTGGGTATACCTTCTATCACAGAACCGAAGGCAAATTGTTTGTCGCAAAGAACGGTTCCTTTCTTGAGAAGGAGTTTCTCTTGAAAGAAGTGAGTGGGAGGAAAGTAGAGCTAGATGAGGTTATTGAACCTTCTCTTGAATTGTAGAGTAGCGCAGCACCTGAAATTTTTCCAGTGCCGCCTGCACCAACAATAGAGGAAGCTAATGACAAGGATCATGAAGCTTCGGACGATGCTACTACTAAACGTTGCAGGTCGACAAGGTCGCGTGCCCCTCCTGAGTGGTACGGCAACCCTGTCTTGACTGTCTTGTTAGTAGAAGACAGTGAACCTACGAACTATGAGGAAGCGATGATGAGCCCTGACTCTGAGAAATGGCTAGAAGCCATGAAATCCGAATTGGGATCCATGAGCGAAAACCAAGTATGGACTTTGGTGGACCCTCCTAGCGACCGAAAGGCCATTGAGTGCAAATGGATTTTCAAGAAGAAAACGGACGCGGATGGTAATGTTATCGTCTATAAAGCACGGCTTGTCGCGAAAGGTTTTCGACAAGTTCAAGGTGTTGACTACAATGAGACTTTCTCTCCCGTAGCGATGTTTAAGTCCATTCGGATTTTATTAGCAATTTCTGCGTTTCATGATTATGAAATATGGGAGATGGATGTCAAGACTGCTTTCCTCAATGGCAACATTGATGAAGAGTTGTATATGATGCAACCCGAAGGTTTTGTCGATCCTAAGGATGCTGATAAAGTATGCAAACTTCAGCGTTCCATTTATGGACTGAAGCAAGCATCTCGGAGTTGGAACCTTCGTTTTGATCAAGTGATCAAGAGCTTTGGATTTGTTCCAAATAGCTATGAAGCTTGTATCTACAAGAAAGTGAGTGGGAGCTCGGTGACATTTCTGGTACTATATGTGGATGACATATTGATTATTGAAAATGACATCAACATGCTTAACGATGTGAAGAGTTATTTGAACAAGTGTTTTTCAATGAAAGACCTAGGTGAAGTTGCTTATATATTGGGCATCAAAATCTATAGAGATAGACAAAGACGCCTGATAGCTTTAAGCTAGAGTACATACCTAGACAAAGTTCTGAAAAGGTTCAGAATGGATAAGGCAAAGAAAGTTCCAGTACCTATGTTGTCAGGTAAGATATTGAGCAAGGCTCAGTGTCCAGCTACGGTAAATGATAGGGAAGCTATGAGCAAAGTGCCTTATGCCTCGGCCATAGGTTCTATCATGTATGCCATGCTGTGTACTAGACCGGATGTGTCCAATGCTCTTAGTTTGACGAGCATATATCAAAGTGATCCAGGAGTGGAACACTGGACAGCCGTGAAGAACATCCTAAAGTACCTAAATAGGACTAAAGAAATGTTCTTAGTCTATGGGGGTGATGAACAGCTCGTCGTAAAAGGTTACGTCGATGCCAGTTTCGACACCGACAAGGATGATTCTAAATCTCAGACAGGATACGTGTATATTTTGAATGGAGGAGTTGTGAGCTGGAGAAGCTGCAAGCAAAGCGTGATCGCGGGATCTACAGTAGAAGCGGAATACATGGCTGCTGCAGAAGCGTCAAGTGAAGGAGTTTGGATCAGAAACTTCATCACTGAGCTTGGTGTGGTGCCAAGTGCCTTGTACCCACTGGAGATATTGTGTGACAACACTGGCGCCATAGCACTTGCTAAGGAACCAAGATATCATCCAAATACCAAGCATATCAACCGCAAATTTCATATAATCCGAGATTATATAGCAGATGGAGATCTAAAGATTAGCAAAGTACATACAGATCTGAATGTCGCAGATCCATTGACTAAACCTCTTCCACGTGTAAAACATGATCAGCACCTCAGTGCCATGGGTGTGAGATTGTTGCCTGATGTAAACTAGATTATTGACTCTAGTGCAAGTGGGAGACTGTTGGAATTATTCCCTAGAGGCAATAATAAAGATGTTATTATTATAATTCTTGTTCATGATAATGTTTATATTCCATGCTAGAATTGTATTAAGCAGAAACTTTAATACTTGTGTGGTTTGTGAACAACACCGTGTCCCTAGTACGCCTCTATGGACTAGCTCATTGATTAATGATGGTTAAGGTTTCCTAACCATGGACATGAGTTGTCGATTAATAATGAGATCATATCATTGGGAGAATGATATGGTGGACAGACCCAAACTAAGCGAAGCAATTAGATCGTGTCATCGTGTTCGTCTTTGCGAAGCTTTTCTTATGTCAAATATTGCATTCCTTAGACCATGAGATAATACAACTCCCTGGTATCGGAAGAAAGCTTTGAGGTCATCAAACATCATCCTATGAGAGGGTGATCATAAAGGTGTCTCTCAGGTGATCGGAAAGTATCTGTTGGGTTGTATGTATCGAGATGGGATTTGTCCCTCCCAAGTCGGAGAGATATACTTCGGGCCCACTCGGTAATCGATATCAACACCGCTTGCAAGCATGTGGTTAAGGAGTTAATCACAAAGTGATATCGGATTACGGAACAAGTAAAGTACTTGATGTGAACGAGATTGAACTAGGTATGAAGGTACCGACGATCGAATCTCGGGCAAGTAAAATATCGCGAGACGAAGGGAATATATATATGGGATTGATTGAATCCTGGCATCATGGTTCATCCGATATGATCATCGATGAATGTGTGGGAGTCAATATGGGTTTCCAGACCCCGCTGTTGATTATTGATAGAAGATCATGTCTGCATATTCTCGAACCCGCAGGGTCACACACTTAACGTGTCTCGACGCTAGGATAGATTGGATAATTGGTTTATGAGTTTTTGTTCGGAGTCTCGGATGGGATCCGGGACATCACGAGAGGTTCCGGAGTGGTCCGGAGAATAAGATTCATATAAGGCAGTGCAGTTTTTGGAGTTCGGAATTGTTCCGGGTTAATCGGTATTGTACCGGAAGCTTCTAGAACCTTCCAGAAGGGGTCCAACATGGCCCCACCTTCCGGGAGGGTGCATGGTATGAGGGAGTGCCCTGGCCTCATTGGGCCAGGGGCAGAAGGCCCCATAGGGCCCAGCCGGCCAAAGAGGGTTTAAACCCTAGATAGAGCTTCTAGAAAGGGGGGTCTCCTTGCCCCCCACTCCTCCTCCTTTGGGGCCGCCAGTTTGGCTTGGGGGAGGGGCTAGGGCTGTGCCCACCCCTCTATATATAGAGGGCTGGGGGCGCACCACCCCCCCCACACACACACACACCTTCCCCTCCAACCCTAGCCGCCCTGCTGCCCTCCTCTCTCCCTCCCGACTGCTTGTAGGCGAAGCCCTGCTGCAGAAATTCTCCACCAATTGCACCGCGCCGTCGCGTTGTAGATCCAACCCATCTCTCCACCATACTTGCTGGACCAAGGAAGGAGGAGACGTCGAGGTGTCGCACGTGTGCATCTCACGGAGGCATCGCCACTTGTGGTGCTAGATCGGATTGGATCGCGAGGAGGAGAAGCGAGTACGACTACATCACCCACGTTCCGACGAACGTTCCGCTGTGCGAATCTTCAAGGGTATGAAGATCTAATCCAATCTCTCTTGTTGTTTGCATCTCCTAGATTAGATCTTGGCTTCCCTCTGTTCGCATCCGTAGAAAATTTTGATTTACTATGCCGCGAAACCCTTCATATTGAGTGCGGACCATGGCCGCAAAACGCTGATATATGGAGAGCACTTCACTACGAGAGCGTATAAAATACAACCAAGTCTATCGAGAAAAATCATCCGCTGAATAAAATATAGTAGTGATGGCCCCCTTTCGAAGCGAAAGGAGCCGGACCCCAAACATCAGAATGAACTAAATCAAAAGGTCGCTGAGATACAGACGCACTAGTAGGGTAGGGAAGCTGAATCTGTTTGCCCAACCTACAACCCTAACAATGTAAAGACCCATGTCCTGAGATAGACCCCAGAAGACCACGATGAACTAATGACGACAGGCGAGAGTCACAAAGGTGACCAAGACGATGATGCCACTGCTGAAAGGAGCTGGTAGCAGAGGCGACGACCGGAGAAGAACTGGCAGATGAAGTGGAAGCAGAAGGCACATGAAGCCAGTCTAACTCCCAAAGCCCTGAAGAATCACGGCTGTGAGGGCCAGCTCCAACCAGGGCCTGTGTGCGACAGTCCTGAACAGCACAAGAATCAACATCAAGAATGACGCGTCAACCAGAGTCAGTAAGCTGGCTAGCAGAGAACAGATTCATCTTAAGAAGAGGAACATGAGAAATATCAGGAACAAAAAAGGAAGAAGTATAAAGGGTACCCCGACTAGATACAGGAAGAGAGGTACCACCAGCCGTGAAAACACGGACAGGATAAGGGAGAGAACGAAGAGCGGATAGAAAAGAAGACTCAGAAGTCATATGAAAAGAAGCTCCAGAATCCAGATACCACGGGGACGTACCTGACTGTGTAGAAGGTGGTGGTCGCATAGTGCCTGAAGGATCAGTCACAGAACCAGCAGTGACTGTCGAAGAAGAGCCTGTAGCAGCAAGAAGACCGCGAAGACTCCTGATAATGTCCTTATCGGAGAGGGCAACTGCTGAAGATCTGGAAGGAACCGACTGCCCACGAGCCATCTAGTGCTGCTGACGTAAATTGGGATCACGTGTATAACAGGTGGCCCAAGTGTGGCCATCCTTGTTACAGTAAGAGCAGTGACGAAGATAACCACGGCAACCCTAACCACGAACCTGCTGGTGCTGACTCTGGCCCTTAGACTGCTGATGCTGATTCTGACCCTGAGATTGCAAGTGCTGACTCTGATCCTGACCTAGAGGAGTGGGAAGTATCGGCGGCGGCACAGAGGACCACGGCTGAGTCGGGGGAGCAGACGGCATAGGAGGACCACGAGTAGCAAGCACAGATGGAACCACAAGAAGACCCGCACCACGGAGATGGGTCTCCTCAGCCCGAAGCTCAGACAACACCTCAGAGAGCGGAACACGACCACGAGCATTCAGCTGAGCACACCGGGGCTCAAACTCCTGGCGGAGCCGAGACAGAAACTCATAGATGCGGTGAAACTCCAAATCCGAGTGCACAATCTGGCAGCACGAGCATGTGCCACAAACAGCAGTACGAAGAAAGTCCAGCTGACGCCAAATAGCAGCACTCTGAGTATAGAACTCATCAATAGTGGAGTCACCCTGCTGAAGAGCATGCTCCTAGCGAACCATAGAGAGGTAAAGAGCATCCCCAGACGGCTGATAGCGCTGACGAAGATGTGCCCACTGAGCGGCAACAGTGGGGAGACTCATGCACTCAGCAGCATACTGGGGCAGAACACTGGAGGTGAGAACAGCAACAGCACGAGCGTCCTCATCGACCCACTGAGTGTAGGCAGTCAGATCATGGCGATAGGCCTCGAGATCAGAAGAGTACTGCTTGAACTTTAGGTCATAAGCAGCAACATCACTATCATCGGCACTCTAAGCAGCATCCTTGGCCTCCTGAGAGGCATCAGCGCCGAGAAAAATCGGTGTCGGCGGAAGAGGAGCCACAGGAGCAGGGGCACGGCGGACAGGAGACCTCGTCAGAGGGCACACCCCAAAGATGGAGACCGCGCATGTGGATGCGCATAAAGGCAGCGAAATCAGGATAATTCGCGCCATCGAAGATCACCGGGCAGCGAGGAATCGCAACATAACCCGATGCAGAAGACATCTATCTCTCTTTTTTCTCTTTTTTTTCTTAGATCTGGTCAACCCAAAATTCGGCAGAGGGCGGCCGAAATCCGGCCAGTCGGAGCAAGAGGCGGACGCGGTCGGGCGTCGGGAGGCCAATTGAGGCCACCGGGGATCGATTCCCGACGGTGAGGACGGCCGAGGGCGGCAGTAGTCCGGCGAGCTGGGAGCTCTGCACGCGCGAGCGGGCGTACGTGGGACGGGCGGGCAGACGCGGGACGGGCGAGCGCGGGCGGGTGTACACAGGCGGGCGAGCGCGGGCGGGTGCCGGGAGGCGAGACGACTGTTAGGAACAGACAAGTTGTATTTCTCTGGGGGCCAAAGGCCACAATATATAGTACAGGTACATGTGCAAATATGCAGGAAGCCCCCTAACATATGGGGAAACTACAATACACAAATATATACATCTAACACCCCCCCCCCCTCAAACTCATGGTGGATCCACAACACTGAGTTTGGAGAGTAAGAAATCATGCTGCGCTCTGGTCTGTGCCTTCGTAAAGAAATCCGCCAACTGTAAATCTAAAGGCACATACTGAAGCGCAACAACCCGAGCCTGCACCTGAGCACGTGTATAGAAAGCATCAACACCAATATGCTTGGTAAGCTCATGCTTGACCGGATCACGTGCAACACTAATAGCACCTGTACTGTGAGACAAAACCAGAGTGGGTGTGGTAATAGAGACCCCAAAATCCGTAAGTAACCACCGTAACCAGGTCACCTTAGCAGTCAACAAGGCCATAGCACGCAACTCAGCCTCAACACTCGAACGGGAAACCGCTGTCTGTTTCTTCGTCTTCCAAGCAATGAGCGAACCACCAAGAAACACACAGTAAGCAGAAAGTGAACAGCGATCCGAAGGATTACTCGCCCACGTAGCGTCCGAATAGCACTGGAGCTGGAGGGAGCTGGAACGAGGAAAGAAAAGGAGACGAGTGATCGTACCCCGAAGATAACAAAGAACACGGAGAAGATGACTATAGTGAATGGTGGTGGGAGCAGAAACAAACTGACTGAGAATATGAACATGATAAGACATGTCAGGACGAGTGACAGCATATAAACAAGACTCCCAACAAGATGACGATAACGCGTCGGATCAGTAAGAGGATCACCATTAGTAGGTTGAAGCTTAACATTAAGCTCCATAGGGGTCTCAACAGTGCGCTCATCCCCAAGCGCAGCACGAGCAAGAAGATCCTGAATATACTTTTCCTGGGAGATGTAAAAGCCATCAGAAGTGGAGGAAACCTCTATCCCAAGAAAGTATCGAAGAGGACCAAGATCAGTCATAAGAAATTGTTCACGAAGACGAGCCTTAATGAAGGCGATATACTCAGAATCATCACCAGTAATGATCATATCATCAACATAGAGAAGAAGAAGAGTGCGTCCACGAGGATAAGTGTGAACAAACAGCTCTGGATCATGAGCACTAGGGGAGAAACCAGCAGAAGTCACTACAGAAGCGAAGCGCTCAAACCAGGCACGGGGGGCCTGTTTGAGACCATAAAGAGAACGTCGAAGACGACAAACCATCCCCTCGGGAATAGAATACCCAGGAGGAGGCTGCATATAAACCTCCTTAGTCATCTTACCATTGAGAAAGGCGTTCTGAACATCAAGTTGGGACACAGACCAGTGACGAACAGAAGCAACAGCAAGAAGAGTACGCACAATGGTCATATGATCCACAGGAGCAAAGGTCTCATCATAGTCACGACCATGCTCCTGCTGAAAACCACGATCCACAAGACATCCTTTATAGCGCTCAAGAGATCCATCAGAGCGGGTCTTAATCTTATAAACCCACTTACACGTGATAGGACGAACACCGGGAGGGGGAGAAACAAGATCTCAGGTGCCAGTGCGCTCAAGCGCAGCAATCTCCTCAGCCATGGCCAACTGCCATTCAGGATGATGCTCAGCATCCCGATAAGAAGTCGGCTCGGAGGCAACAGAAAGACCATACTGACTAGGAGAGTAACGGTTGGGGGCACGATGCTGACGAACAGGACGAGTAGAGGGAAGCTCATCAGTGGAAGACGACGATGAAGAAGAAGGAATAGCAGAGGAAGACGCCGAAGAACGAGGAGAACTAGGAGAACTAGAGGGAGCAGAGGAGGAAGGTGTCGAAGAAGATACATCAGGGGGAGGAGATCCGGAAGAAGACACAATAGGAGTAGAAGGAGGTGTGTCAGGAAAGAGAAGAAAAGAGATATCTTCCACCAGGTAGGTACCAGCGGTGGGACGAGGATAGAAATGACGCGTCTCATCAAAAGTAACATCACGAGAGAAACACATCCGACGACCAACGGGGTCCCGACAGCGATAGCCCTTATGCTCATCACTGTATCCAAGGAAGACACACTCAACAGACTGAGCAGTCAGTTTGGTGCGTTCGCGAGGAGCAAGGAGAACATAGCAAACACAACCAAACAAGGGAATCATGGAGTAGTCTGGAGACTGTCCAGATAGGCGCTCAAGAGGGATACCACCCTTCAGAGCGGCAGAAGGCTAAATATTGATGAGGTAAGCCGACGTAGCGACAGCCTCAGCCAAGAAATGCGGCGGAAGAGAAGAAGCAATCATCATGGCACGAGTGGTCTCAAAAATATGGCGATGCTTACGCTCAGCAACGCCATTTTGGGCATGTGCACCAGGACAGGAGAACTGAGCAAGAGTGCCCTGCTCAGCAAGAATACCTCGCAACATCTGGGAGATATACTCACCAGCAGAATCAGCACGAAACACACGAATGGGGGTAGAATATTGAGTACGGACCATGGCCGCAAAACACTGATATATGGAGAGCACTTCACTACGAGAGCGCATAAAATACAACCAAGTGTACCGAGAAAAAATCATCGATGAATAAAATATAGTAGCGATGGCCCCCTTTCGAAGCGAAAGGAGACAGACCCCAAACATCGGAATGAACTAAATCAAAAGGTCGCTGAGATACAGACGCGCTAGTAGGATAGGGAAGCTGAATCTGTTTACCCAACCTACAGCCCTGACAATGTAAAGACCCATCTCCTGAGACAGACCCCAGAAGACCACGATGAACTAATGACGACAGGCGGGAGTCACAAAGGTGACCAAGACGATGATGCCACTGCTGAAAGGAGCTGGTAGCAGAGGCGACGACCGGAGAAGAACTGGCAGATGAAGTGGCATCGGAAGGAACACGAAGCCAGTCTAACTCCCAAAGTCCTGAAGAGTCACGACTGCGAGGGCTAGCTCCAACCAGGTCCTGTGTGCGACGTTCCTGGACAACACAAGAATCAGCATCAAGAATGACGCGACAACCAGAGTCAGTAAGCTGGCTAGCAGAGAACAGATTCATCTTAAGAAGAGGGACATGAGAAATATCAGGAACAGAAAAAGAAGAAGTAGAAAGGGTGCCCCGACTAGAAACAGGAAGAGAGGTACCATCAGCCGTAAAAACATGGACAGGAGATGGGAGAGAACGAAGAGCGGACAGAAAAGAAGACTCGGAGGTCATATGAAAGGAAGTTCCAGAATCCAGATACCACGGAGACGTACCTGACTGTGTAGAAGGTGGTGGTCGCGCAGTGCCTGAAGAACCAGTCACAGAACCAGCAGTGCCCGTCGAAGAAGAGCCTGTAGCAGTAAGCAGACCGCGAAGACTCCTGATAATGTCCTGATCAGAGAGAGCAACTGCTGAAGACCCGGAAGGAGCCGACTGCCCACGAGCCTGATGCTGCTGACATAAACTGGGGTCCCGTGTATAACAGGTGGCCCAAGTGTGTCCATCCCTATTGCAGTAAGAGCAATGACGAAGAGAACCACGTCGAACCTGACCACGAGCCTTCTAGTGCTGACTCTGACCCTGAGGCTGCTGGTTCTGAAGCTGACCCTGACCCTGACCTGGAGGACTGGGTAGTATCAGCGGCGGCACAGGGGACCGCGGCTGAGTCAAGGAAGCAGACGGCAAAGGAGCACCACTAGTAGCAAGCATAGACGGAACCGCAAGAAGACCTAACATATGGGGAAAATACAATACACAAATATATACATCTAACAACGACCAGGCGTCGGGGTGCAGACGGACGCGGGGAGACGTGGCTTGCTCGAGGCAGAAGCTGAAGTCTTTAGATCGCCCAGATCCGATCCGATTGGGATGCGACCAGATCTCGCCCAAATACGATCGGGATACCAGCAGACGGAGCGGGACATGCAGATGACGGGAGGAGGCGGCCGGAGAGATGGCCTGAGACAGCGGCGACCGGCGGCGGCGACGTCGTAAAAACGATGACGACAGGGACGGTGGCGGCTGTGACGATGTTGCAGAGAAACGGTCCCTAGCTCTGATACCATGTCAGGAATATGCAACATGTATTCCTCTGGGGGCCAAATGCCACAATATATAATACAGGTACAGGTGCAAATATGCAGGAAGCCCCCTAACATATGGGGAAACTACAATATACAAATATGTACATCTAACACCTATATACTAAATAGTGTCTAGATTCATCCAATTCTATACAAATTTGAGTCAACTAATATGGGTCGGAGGGAGTACTTCATGGAGTTGGCTGCATAAACATGACATAGCAGTAGGTATATTGTATACTTAGATTGGCACGAAAACCATATCTGGTTATGGGTTATAGGAGATGATGGGGCAGAACATATGTCACTTCTTCTTTCGAGGCGTCGTGGTTTGGTAGATACATAAACAATATGTTTTAGAGCGGGCCTACAATTTGATGTATCATATCGTTCGCCTCTAACAAACTTCCATGAGCGAATCATTGAACAACATGGGTTCATTAGTTCAGTACATCGTTTGACACTTCTAGCGATCAAGCGAGCCTACAGAACATTTACTGTTGTTATAGAAGGGTTTAGTACAGGGCACATGCCATCTGAACGATTTGCAGTAAATTTGAGGAAACACGCATGTATGAACATCAACTACATGTAAGCTTATAGGTCAACTATCATCATGAAGGAAAATCTCTAGTGAGGGATACACATTGCAAATAAAATTCATAGTACATCCTACCAAGAACCCATAGAGATTGTAAAGTTGTCTAATGCAACTTGAGCTTATTATGATACACAGTCAGAGCTCTGACATGAGATGGCGTACCAAATCACAAATAGCACGAAACTTCCTATACATGGTCTTCACAAAGCATTTCTTACTTCGGGTTTGAATTGTTTAAAGCAGCTTGAGCTTATATTGAGATACGTAGTAAGCTCTCATCTGGCATGGCGCCCGGAACACAAATCACACCAAATTTCTGGACATGGTCTGAACAGCCCAAAGTGGCTAAGGACATGACAACATTGTGTGGGCAATCCTAAAATAAACAATGAAGAGTAACCACTCGTGAGCCAAGTACATGGAAGCCGACATAGTTGACAAAGAACACAATGTTTTGATACCAAGAACATGTTTCATTTCTGATACTCATGTTCTGATGTTCTCATAGATAACAACTAAGCAAGGGAATTGCAATCCTCCAAATAACATTATTACTACCGAGCAATACAACAAAATTTCTGCAATATCGAAAGTTTCACTTGACATGATACATTACCGGAATAATAAACAGAACTCTTTACAGGAGTTTCCACCTATATATAACAATGTCATGTGTTGAGATATATATTGTATAGATATAGGTCCCGTGTATTTCAGGGTTGTATCTGTAATTGTGTCTATATATATATGAGAGCAACTGGTCCTATTGGGCCTGTGCATTGTCCCATACTATTCTACATGGTATCATAGGTCCCTCCGGTCCTCCTACCCTAGCCTCCGCCTCCTCCTGGGCACCACCGGCCCCTCCTCCCCAAACCCTAATCGTCGCCTCCCCAAGCGCTGCCGACCTCCTCCCTCTCCTCTCCAGCCGCCGCCTCCCAGTGCGCCACCGGTCCCTCCTCCCCTCCACCGCTTCCGCCCTTCCCCACCACTACAGATTCCGCCCCCGACGCCGTCATGGCCGATCTCAACTCCCCGTACTCCGGGAACCCCTTCAGCGACACCGTCTCTGGGAGCAGCAACCCCTTCGCCGGCCCCTCCGTCGCCGTCATCCGCAGCGTCCCCATCCTCGAGCGCGTGCCGGTGAAGCTCTCTCACACCGCTGCAAACTTCTTCCCGTGGAAGACGTACTTTGGCCTCCTCTTCCGCGAGTATGATCTCCTCGATCATGTCGACGACACCATCGACCTCCTCACCATGCCGCACGACCCCGACTGGTTGGCCATCGACGCGACCATCATCCGATGGTTTTTCTAGACCGTCTCCAATGAGATTTTCCGCACCGTCGTCCGCGACGGCGACTCCGCGCACACCGTCTGGACCAAGATCACCGGCATCTTCACCGACAACAAGATCCAGCGCGCCACGTTCCTCCAACAGGAGTTCTTCGGCACCCACCAGAATGACCTCTCCCTCGATGACTACTGCCTCCGTCTCAAGAGCCTCTCCGACGAGCTTCGCGACTTGGAGTTCCCGATCGATGACAAGATCATGCTCTCCACGTTGTCGGCCGGCCTCGGCGAGGACCTTAGCAACGCCGCCTCTAACCTCACGCTCCTCACCACGCCGACATTCGAGCAGGCCGTGGCCTATATCCGTCTCGAGGAGTGCCGGATCAAGAACCTTCGAGCTTGGGTGGCCCACACCGCCTTCGTCGTTGGCTACTCCCGGGGTGTACCTGTCCCCGCGCCACGCGCCCCGGCCCCTGCCTCGCATGTCCCGGGTCCACCCCGGGCTTCTACTCGCCCCCGCCGCTCGCGCCCATACCACCTCCCTACGGTGGTGGCAACGGTGGTGGCAATGGAGGACGCAACGGAGGATGTAACGGTCGTCGATGTTGCAACGGTGGCAACAACGATGGTGGCCACGTCGGTGACACCGCCACCACGCCTCGTCCGCCGCAGCAGATCGCCCCCATGCCGCCATGGATCGCCGGTCATAACCCCTGGACCGGGGTTGTCCACCCCTACACCATGCCCATGTCGTGCGCCCCATACCCGGGCACCATGGGGCAGCGCCCGGCCCTACACTAGGCGCTCTACGCCGCGACGCCCCAGCCCGTCGCCGCGCCCCCTGCTCCTCCCGCATACTACGTTGCGCCCCTGAGCACGGCCCAGTGGGACCCCGCCTTGCTGACCGCCCTCCAGTCCGCCTCCACGGCGGGCGCGTATGGCGGTGGCCGGGACTGGTTCATGGACGCCGGTGCCTCCGTGCACATGGCCGCCCACCCTGATAACGTCTCTAATTCCACTCCCGCCTCCACTTCCTCCCGGATAATCATCGACAACAGTCATTCTCTTCCTATTACTCACACTGGCTCCGCCTATTTTCCCTCCACCTCCACCCCTCTTTCTCTCAATCATGTCATTGTTTCTCCTCAGTTAATCCAAAATCTTGTTTCTGTTTGTTCTCTCGCTCGCGACAATAATGTTTATGTGGAATTTGACGCCTGATAACCCACAAGTATAGGGGGTGTATCATAGTACTTTTGATAAATAGGAGTGTCGATCCCAACGAGGAGCAGAAGGTGTTGAACAGTGGTATGGAGCAGGAAGTCCTTGTGAATACTTAGCAAATGGATTTTTAGTGTTTTTCTAACAAGGCAACAAAACAAAGAGCAAGTAACAGAAGTACCGAACAAATGAAGCAAGTGGCCCAATCCTTTTTTAGCAAAGGACAAGCCGGTGGAAATACTTATAAGGACCAAACGTTCTCGAGGACACATGGGAATTCTATCAAGTGCTTTCGCTGTAAATAGCTGAGTACTCTTCTCTGGTGTTCATAAGTGTTGTGTGGGTGAACCTGTGCTAACATACCACCCTTCCTAGGACTAATACATACTTGTGATTAAACCCCCTTCAAACATCCGTAACTACATGAAAGTAATTAAGATATAAATCTAACCACAGCCTTAAACTCTGAGATCCTACACTCCCTTGTGCAAAGGTGTCCTAATGGGGGTTCAGGTTTCTGTCACTCCGGCAACCCCACAATTAGTAGCCAAATACACAATGCATCCCCCTAGGCCCATAAATGGTGAAGTGTCATGTAGTCGACGTTCACATGACACCACTAGAAGAATAGCACCACAACTTAAATACTAAACCATTAAATAATAACTCATCACAGATTCACTACTAACAACATGACATCTCCCATGTCCTCAAGAACACAATGAACTACTCACAAGACATCATATGGATCAAGATCAAAGATGATATGGTAATGGATAACAATCTGAATATAAACAATAATCCAATGGTTCCACTCACAAGCATCAACTACAATAGTAATTAACACCGGGAAAGTTTCCCCTACGAACTAAAGAAATATCCAACACAATTGTTACAGTGAGAGGGAGTGGTGATGATGGTGATGGTGGAGATGATGGTGGTGATGATGATGATGATCATCCCGATGAGGCCTAGCTTGATGATGGTGTTGATGGCGACGGTCTCCCCTCTCTGGGAAGGAATTCCCCAGCAGAAATCTATCTACCAGAGAGATCTTTCTCTCTCGGTGTTTTCCGTCCCCCAGAGGCAGCAAAAATCTATTTGTGGTCGCTCCCTGAGGCTTAGGGTTCCGAAGGGAAGTTATAGGCGAAGGGGGAGAGTCGGAGGCTGGGCAGGTGGGCCACACCTGCCCTAGGCGCGGCCTCAGTTGGGCCCGCGCCTAGGGGGTGTGAGCCCCATGTTGCCCCCCTTCGCTCCTCCTTCTGGCTTCCTTCGTCCTCAGGTAAAATAATATGTTTCCATATTTTTCTGGTATTTTTCCGATCTTCGTGAAATTGCACCGAAACGCCTTATTTTCCATCAGAATCCAGACTCCGGCAGTCCATCCTCCAAGAATCATCCAACATGCATAAAAAGATGAAAAGCCATAAGTAATACCTCATAATAATACAAATATCAATGAATAGAGGTAAATTATGATATAGAATGGTGATGCAAATTGGGCGTATCAACTCCCCCAAGCTTAGACTTTGCTTGTCCTCAAGCGAATACTGAGCTCAGTAAACATGTTCACAGGTTTATGGAGTGAAGTGTCGATAAAAGGATACGAACAAGAAGCATTACACTTACCATTGCACAGCTCATAGAAGAAAGCAACTCACCATTATATAACTTAGCTTGCAACCAAGTACAACAGTCACAATAGAGATGCATAAAGATAAATCATAATTGGAATTGGCAAACTTTTTCTTGGTCAGAGAACACCTGGCAAACAGTTTCACAACAAGCTTTTTGTAGAAGTTTCAAAACAGGAACACTCTTTGCTCAAAAAGGTTTTTCATAAGTGAAGGCTTTCAAAGCAATACTCAATAGATAAGAGTTTTGTGCAAACAAGGAAGATAAAGAACATGCTTGAATAATCACCATATGAATGCTTGAAACACAACAACTCAAATACTTGCTTGAGATAGAGAGGAAATAGGTTTATTGACTCAACTTGGAAGTGGGAGAAAGGTCCCTTCTTAGAGGGTAGCAGGGATTACAAGTCATAAAGAGCTTCCAAAATATTATGGTACTTACTATATTTGAGCCCTCATTGCCCCTATCATAAGCATCTTGAGATGGTTAAGGTTAAAGTGAACAAATATGGAGTATATGCTTGACGAAATATAAGTTGGCAATCTCATGCTACTCAACTTTTGGGCACAGGCAAGTTCTTGTCATTGTAAGTACTTGCATATCATTGAGAACCACCAACGCGGTACCCCTTGCCCATGGTACATGAGTTTTCCCATAACCAAAATGACAAGGCAAGCAGACAATGAGCATCTCAGCGATCTTTTTATTTACTATGTTTATAGTTTTTTATTGAGGATGCTTCACAGAATGCACACTATGGTGGTGATGCAAGTTTTCACCATGATTCGGCATGGCTTAGGCTAGCGGCCCAGGCGTTTCTCTAACACAAAGTACAAACTCCATGGACTCACATGTTCCCCTCTCATTTCACACCATTGACATCCATAAACAAAAGAGCACGATATCAACGATGTACAAAGTACAAGTGCTATGTTGAAAACGTTCCCCATGACAGCACGATTCTGCTAATTCCAATGTATAGATGCAAGCATATAAAACTTCGATGTCCACAATGGTTCAAGTTTATTAGGGCCAAGAAAATAAAGTGTGCCATCAAGTTCGTTAGAGCTTTACTAACTAGTTTTCACATAACAAAATACTTGTTAATTCGGAAGGTAGATGAAGCTAGAGAATTTGCTTGGAATAGCAAAAGATACTAGGTATATATGGTGGACACAAGTGGCAAAAGTTTGGTTCAAAGGAATTTGGAAACATGAGAAGTATGCCTTCTCAAAACAGGTTTTTGGCTAGCAAGGCTAGGTAGCAAGCAAGAGAGTTGAAAGAAACAAACAAACATACAAGTAATAAAGCCAAACATGCAATCTTCCTTGAAGACACAAAAGATCTTAAATAAAGAATACTAAGCTTATGAGCCAACAAGAAAGAAAACAAATGATACCAAATACCTGTAAGATTTTTATTTCTCTTTTTCTTTCAAACCTCAAAATTGTTGCTACTGACCAGAACTCGGTTTGCCAAAACCAATTTAGATCCACTTGATGCTCCCAAAGTGGTGCCAATACTGAATAACAAGATCCATCATATAATAGATATTGCAAATTAAAATAAGAAGTGCAAAAAGCAAAAGATGAGACTTCTCATTAATATTCAATAAAGGCACTCACACCAAGGGATACATAGATAATCAACTAAAGGAAAGATACTTCCACATGCAAACCAAACTATAAGATAACTTCTCTACCACAGATATGAATCCACTAAAAAGTTAAAAGTTAAAGATAATGGTGGTGATACCGTGGCACTCCCCCAAGCTTGGAACAAGCCAAGGGGATGTCAAACCTGATGATGAATTACTCCTTTGGTGGTGGTGATGTTCTCTTGATAAGCTCTTCAATAAGTTTCTTCAAGTCCACCATATCGAAGGCCAGAGTACAAATTAACTCCGAATTATGCTCAATGCAGCCCATGATCAACTCGGACCGAGGATCCCAGTCCTTGTTAATCTTTCTCCATTCTTCCAAATTAGAGTGTTTATTCCCTGCACGGTTAGAACAAGGGGTACTAGGAGGAAGTGTGCGTGGAGCGAGAATATGACGCGGAGATCTCCCTCCTATAGACATCCGTGTTGTCCTCCTAAGCTGGGTAGGTTGTGCCACCAAACCAATGCTTGCGATGGTAGCGCGGGTGTCCGGTTGCTTGTCCTCCTCCATGTCTCCTTCATAACCTACCGGAATCTCATCCACCTTGGGGACTTGAGGTTCTTCTTCTTCGGGCTTCTTTCCTTTGTTGTTGGCGGAGGCCATGGCGCTCTAAACTTGAGAAAATTTCCAGACAGAAACAGATCAGAATGAAAACACAACGAGAACACGATGCACAAACCTTGGGAAACCCGGGGGGTTATATATTACGAAGATTCAAGGCATAAGGAAAGTACTGACACGAAAACAAAGCGGAGACGGATTTAGGGGAGGGGACACCCCCCTCAGGCGCGGCCAGGTGGGGGCCCACGCCTGGGGTGGGTTTGTCCACCCCGGGCTCCATTTCCTCTTCAGTTTCGTCTCGTAACTTCCCTTATGTATTAAAAACATAAAAAATATAAAAAGATTGGAGTTTCATGAACCTTCTGTTTTCACCACTTTTACCTATTCAAATACGAACTATGCAGATTCCTCTTCTCTTTCTCCTGATAATCTCCTTCATACAAAACCTTTGCACAAACTTAATGACAACATTAGTATAAGCAAAAAAAAAAACCTTTAAGATCACACTTCAACTGAAAACCCATCTGAAAGAACATTTCTTAATCCCTAGTGTTTTGTGTGTTAGATAACAATATCAAGGATTATTTAATGTGTGTTGAAGTGCTGCAGATATCTATCTTGAAAAAGGAAAATAAATTACTTTTGGGGGCGGACAAACCGCCCCTACCAGGGGCAGATAATCCGCCCCAACCTTTTTTCAGAAGGGCGCAACCCCCAGAGAGGGGGCGGAGTTTTGGTAGGATTTTCCGGCATGGCCGGATAGTCCACCCCCTCGAGGAATTTCTTCAAGTCAAGGCCCGCGTCACTCTCTGTATGGGGGGCGGAGTTTCCCCTGGACTTTCCAGCTCTGGGGCGGTTTTTCTCTCCAGGGCGGATAGTCTGCCCCAAAGGGGGCGGATAATCCGCCCCCTCGAGAAACTTCATCAAGTCAAGGCTGCGTCACTCTCTGTATGAGGGGCGGAGTATTCCCCAGAGTTTTCGTCCTGGGGGCGGATAGTCCGCCCTAAAGGGGGGCGGATAATCCGCCCCAAATTTCTCCAAAGTCTTGTTCTGGGCAGGGGGTATTTAAGCCTGCCTTCCTCCTCCGGCCACAACCCTTGATTGATTCAAAAAAGTCAGATCTGTTCATCATTCTTCAACCAAGAGAGCTTCACCTTCATCCACCCAAAGGCCCCGTCCCTTGGGGAATCGAAGGAGGAGATCTTGATCTTCAACTATTGCAATCAAGCGCTTCATCTCCTCTCCATTCATTTGGAGATTCACCAATCTAGTATTCCTTGCAAATACCTAGATCTTTGCTTTTGTTTATGTTGATAAACCTTGTTCTTGTGACAGCTTGTTGTCATCTCGGGAGCCCCCAATTCAGTTGTGGGTGTGTGCCCCGGTAGAGTTGTAAAGGCACCGGTTCCCGCCTTGAAGGGTACCAATAGTGGAGAAGGTGGATCAGGCCTTTCGTGGCGAGATCCATCGAAGAATAGGGTGAGGCCTATTGTGGCGTGGTGGTCTTAGAACCGCCCACCCCTCCAACGCAGATGTACTTCCATTAACAAGGAAGGAACTACGGTAAAACAAATCCCTGTGTCTCCGCGTGCTCCACTACGGTTTCCTCGCTCCTCTCTTTACGTGCTTAGTAGCTAGGTTTGCATATAGGGAAATTCTCGTGGTTGCATATCTAGCGAATTTACTTTGTGTCAAGCCTAAAATTGAAAAAGAACTAAAAATTGAGTAGCACCTATTCACCTCCCTCTAGGTGCCCATACGATCCATTTAAATTGGTATCAGAGCCTCGGCTCTTAATTCAGGCTTAACCGCCTAAGAGAAGTATGGGTTCCAAGGGAGATGGGAGTGATGCTCCGGAGGTAGTCACCATGAACGATCTCAAGACGTTGGAAACAACCTTGGTTAGTTAAATGGAGGCTAAGATGTTAGAGATGCGTCAATTGATAATGCGTCTCTCCACATCTGCAGCATCACCTCCATCTAACTCTGAGGCTACCACTCCGCAATCCAAGGAAACGGGTAAAGCCAATTCCAAAGATAACGAAGTGGTTGGTGATAACACTAGCAAGAGCTCCTCCTAGAAAAAGGATAGTGGTAAGGAAGGATACAATGAGGTTTCCCATGTGTATTCTCCTGATCCACCTATCCCACACCCACATATACGTAATAGGGGTGATCCACCCAAACTTTCAGCATCTACTTTCATTCAATGGCAATTTTTGATGAAGTCTCATGTGTGCAGTTCCTCCAATGAGTTGTGGAAAATAATCGAGAATGGTCTTCATTTTGGAGATCCCAACAACCTAACAAGAAGAGAGGTTGTTGATAGTCAACTCAATGCTACATCTCTACACATGATCCAGCTTGGTGTGGGTGACAAAGACATGCCACACATTCAGCATCTTAGTACTGCTAAGGAAGCTTGGGATGCTCTCACCGAGCTCTTCATCGGAAATGAAAGTATGAGAAGGAATAGATATGATGCTTTGAGCAATGAAGCTGAATGATTTTATATGTTGGATGGAGAAAACCATGAGGACATGTATAGGAGGCTCAAGTCAATAGCCACCACTTTCAGGAATCATGGTGCCTCTCATGTTGATGATGCATGGATCAAGCGCAATTATGTCAGTGCTCTTATGCCATTTGAGCCCACAGATTTGAAGAGTCTCCAAGGAAGGAATAACTACCACCTTATGACATCCAACGAGGTAATGCAAGAAATGGCAGCTTTCAAAGTGGCTGCCGAAGATGCTCGTGCTCGAGCTATGAGAATGCAAAAGGGAGTCAACTTGGCTTTGAAGACTAGTGTGATTGATCATGATGAAGATGACTTAGAAGGTATGGACTGTCCCGAGGATGTAAAAATAATCCATGGACAATACATGGCCTTCTATGCTAGAAACTTTTGGAAGGACCCGGCCAAGGCAAAATCTGAACTAGAACGCAAGAGTGGAGCTTATGGAAGAAAGGAAAATGGTCCCAAGCTGAGAACATGTTTCAACTGCGGAGACCGGCTGCACTTTGTAGCTGAGTGTCCATATCAAAGTAGGGAAGATAATGGAGGAAGAATAATTCTCAAAGATAAGTCAAAGGCTCCACGCAAGAAACAATTTGTAAAGAAGAATTCTCCATTCAAGAAACAACCAAAGATTGTTCTAGTGGCTCAAGAAGAATACTCTTCGGGAAGTGAAGATGAAGACGGGGATGATAGCTCTCGAGAGGTGGCTGCTATAGCCACCACATATACACCAACATCTCTCTTCGACACTCCGAACGAAAACGTCATCAACAATAATGCCACTTGTCTCATGGCAAGAGGTTCCGAGGTATCAACTTCTAACACTTATTTTCCTAAGGCTATGGTTGACATGGATGATCCTACTAGTCTTAAGGTTAAAGAATAGATTATTGCTTTGGACTATTTCTTCACTAACTTGCAAGGTGAGCACAAAATACATTTTGAGGCTCTTATGGACCAGCTGGCCCAAAATGAAGTGCTCCTTAAAGAAAAGGGCAGAATCGAAAGGGAAGATGCAATGGAAATTGCGTCCTTGAAAAATGCTCTAGAAGAAGAAGAGGCTCGGGCTTATCTTGAAGAGAGGCTTGAGACTATTGAGGAGTCACATGAAGAAATAATGGCAAAGCTTGTTAAGGAACAAGACATTGCAGTCACCAAAGCAAAGCAGTGAAAGAACGAAAATATTGAGTTTGGGGCTGCTCATGCTAGACTCTCCGAGGAATTGGAGAAACTTGACATCGCCCACAAGGCGTTGAAAAGTGAATTCTCCATTATCAATGAGTCACATGATCAGCTCCAAATTCAGTTGACCAAGTATGATGTTCCTAGCACATCTAAATCAACATATACTAACAAATAAAATGCTAGTGTGGAAAAAGGGCTTGTCAATGACACCACTCCCAAAGATAAAGGTGTTCTTGATGAGGTACTTGGCAATCAAAGGTCAAATCTTGGTAAAGAGGGACTTGGATATGTCACCAAGTCCAAGAAGAAGAAGAACAAGAAGATCAATAATAAGAAGACCAAGGGTGAACAATCAAAGACAAGCACCGCTGAAAATAATGTCACAAAGGACAAAACTAACAATATTGGTTTTGCAGGGTCTCACAATCCAAATTATGAACTCTTTTGTGATTCTTATGGCGACGTTTATGCTTATTATGTTGGTCCTTTTGATGAATATGTTGCTTGGTTTATTTGGGTTCCAAAGACCCTTGTTACTAACATGAGAGGACCCATTGAAAAATGGGTACCTAAAACCAAGAAGTAATTCTCTTGCAGGGCTATGCTTCCGGTGGGTCGAAATGGGTGCTGGATAGTGGATGCACTAGTCATATGACGGGAATCAAGGAGATCATCACGGAGATGCGACCCAATCATGATAATATTATAGTCTCCTATGGTGATAAGTCTAAATCTCGGGTATTGGGTCTTGGCAAGGTTGTGGTTGCCCACGATATTTCTCTTGTGGACGTCATGCTTGTTGAGACCCTCGGTTATAGCCTTATTTTCGTTTGTGCCCTTGGCAAGATGGGCTTTGTTGTTCTCATTGATGATGATTTGGTGGTACTCTTGTGGAGCAAGTCTCTAAAAGTCGCTTTCATTGGGTACGTTGAAAACGACATGTATGTGGTGGACTTTTCGGGGAAAACCACTTCGGGTCTGATGTGCTTATTCAGAAAGGCTGACGTGGGCTGGCTATGACATCGCCGTTTAGCCCATGTCAACATGAGAACTTTGCAAATCCTTCACAAGGGTGGCCACATCCTTGGACTAAAAGACAATGTTTCCTTTGCCAAAGATCGTGTTTGCAGGGCTTTTGTTGAAGGCAAAATGCATGACTCTCCCCACAAGAGGAAGACTATTGTTTCTTCAAAGAGAATCTTGGAATTACTTCATGTGGACTTATTTGGTCCTCCATCTCATGCCAGTCTCGGTGGTAAGAAATATTGCTTGGTCATTGTCGATGATTACTCAAGATATACATGGGTCTACTTCTTCAAGCTAAAGAGTGAGACTCAACAAACGGTCATTGACTTTGCCAACGAAGTTCAACGTTAACACAACGTTCCTATCTTGGCAATAAGAAGTGACAACGGCTCCGAGTTCAAGAACTACACTTTGAATGAGTTTCTAAATGAAGAGGGGATAAGACATCAATATTCCGCTGCGTACACCCCTCAATAAAATGGTGTAGCTGAGAGGAAGAACCGGACTTTGATGGATATGGCAAGATCAATGTTGGCTGAATTCAAGTCTCCTGATCCACCTATCCCACACCCACATATACGTAATAGGGGTGATCCACCCAAACTTTCAGCATCTACTTTCATTCAATGGCAATTTTTGATGAAGTCTCATGTGTGCAGTTCCTCCAATGAGTTGTGGAAAATAATCGAGAATGGTCTTCATTTTGGAGATCCCAACAACCTAACAAGAAGAGAGGTTGTTGATAGTCAACTCAATGCTACATCTCTACACATGATCCAGCTTGGTGTGGGTGACAAAGACATGCCACACATTCAGCATCTTAGTACTGCTAAGGAAGCTTGGGATGCTCTCACCGAGCTCTTCATCGGAAATGAAAGTATGAGAAGGAATAGATATGATGCTTTGAGCAATGAAGCTGAATGATTTTATATGTTGGATGGAGAAAACCATGAGGACATGTATAGGAGGCTCAAGTCAATAGCCACCACTTTCAGGAATCATGGTGCCTCTCATGTTGATGATGCATGGATCAAGCGCAATTATGTCAGTGCTCTTATGCCATTTGAGCCCACAGATTTGAAGAGTCTCCAAGGAAGGAATAACTACCACCTTATGACATCCAACGAGGTAATGCAAGAAATGGCAGCTTTCAAAGTGGCTGCCGAAGATGCTCGTGCTCGAGCTATGAGAATGCAAAAGGGAGTCAACTTGGCTTTGAAGACTAGTGTGATTGATCATGATGAAGATGACTTAGAAGGTATGGACTGTCCCGAGGATGTAAAAATAATCCATGGACAATACATGGCCTTCTATGCTAGAAACTTTTGGAAGGACCCGGCCAAGGCAAAATCTGAACTAGAACGCAAGAGTGGAGCTTATGGAAGAAAGGAAAATGGTCCCAAGCTGAGAACATGTTTCAACTGCGGAGACCGGCTGCACTTTGTAGCTGAGTGTCCATATCAAAGTAGGGAAGATAATGGAGGAAGAATAATTCTCAAAGATAAGTCAAAGGCTCCACGCAAGAAACAATTTGTAAAGAAGAATTCTCCATTCAAGAAACAACCAAAGATTGTTCTAGTGGCTCAAGAAGAATACTCTTCGGGAAGTGAAGATGAAGACGGGGATGATAGCTCTCGAGAGGTGGCTGCTATAGCCACCACATATACACCAACATCTCTCTTCGACACTCCGAACGAAAACGTCATCAACAATAATGCCACTTGTCTCATGGCAAGAGGTTCCGAGGTATCAACTTCTAACACTTATTTTCCTAAGGCTATGGTTGACATGGATGATCCTACTAGTCTTAAGGTTAAAGAATAGATTATTGCTTTGGACTATTTCTTCACTAACTTGCAAGGTGAGCACAAAATACATTTTGAGGCTCTTATGGACCAGCTGGCCCAAAATGAAGTGCTCCTTAAAGAAAAGGGCAGAATCGAAAGGGAAGATGCAATGGAAATTGCGTCCTTGAAAAATGCTCTAGAAGAAGAAGAGGCTCGGGCTTATCTTGAAGAGAGGCTTGAGACTATTTAGGAGTCACATGAAGAAATAAAGGCAAAGCTTGTTAAGGAACAAGACATTGCAGTCACCAAAGCAAAGAAGTGAAAGAACGAAAATATTGAGTTTGGGACTGCTCATGCTAGACTCTCCGAGGAATTGGAGAAACTTGACATCGCCCACAAGGCGTTGAAAAGTGAATTCTCCATTATCAATGAGTCACATGATCAGCTCCAAATTCAGTTGACCAAGTATGATGTTCCTAGCACATCTAAATCAACATATACTAACAAATAAAATGCTAGTGTGGAAAAAGGGCTTGTCAATGACACCACTCCCAAAGATAAAGGTGTTCTTGATGAGGTACTTGGCAATCAAAGGTCAAATCTTGGTAAAGAGGGACTTGGATATGTCACCAAGTCCAAGAAGAAGAAGAACAAGAAGATCAATAATAAGAAGACCAAGGGTGAACAATCAAAGACAAGCACCGCTGAAAATAATGTCACAAAGGACAAAACTAACAATATTGGTTTTGCAGGGTCTCACAATCCAAATTATGAACTCTTTTGTGATTCTTATGGCGACGTTTATGCTTATTATGTTGGTCCTTTTGATGAATATGTTGCTTGGTCTATTTGGGTTCCAAAGACCCTTGTTACTAACATGAGAGGACCCATTGAAAAATGGGTACCTAAAACCAAGAAGTAATTCTCTTGCAGGGCTATGCTTCCGGTGGGTCGAAATGGGTGCTGGATAGTGGATGCACTAGTCATATGACGGGAATCAAGGAGATCATCACGGAGATGCGACCCAATCATGATAATATTATAGTCTCCTATGGTGATAAGTCTAAATCTCGGGTATTGGGTCTTGGCAAGGTTGTGGTTACCCACGATATTTCTCTTGTGGACGTCATGCTTGTTGAGACCCTCGGTTATAGCCTTATTTTCGTTTGTGCCCTTGGCAAGATGGGCTTTGTTGTTCTCATTGATGATGATTTGGTGGTACTCTTGTGGAGCAAGTCTCTAAAAGTCGCTTTCATTGGGTACGTTGAAAACGACATGTATGTGGTGGACTTTTCGGGGAAAACCACTTCGGGTCTGATGTGCTTATTCAGAAAGGCTGACGTGGGTTGGCTATGACATCGCCGTTTAGCCCATGTCAACATGAGAACTTTGCAAATCCTTCACAAGGGTGGCCACATCCTTGGACTAAAAGACAATGTTTCCTTTGCCAAAGATCGTGTTTGCAGGGCTTGTGTTGAAGGCAAAATGCATGACTCTCCCCACAAGAGGAAGACTATTGTTTCTTCAAAGAGAATCTTGGAATTACTTCATGTGGACTTATTTGGTCCTCCATCTCATGCCAGTCTCGGTGGTAAGAAATATTGCTTGGTCATTGTCGATGATTACTCAAGATATACATGGGTCTACTTCTTCAAGCTAAAGAGTGAGACTCAACAAACGGTCATTGACTTTGCCAACGAAGTTCAACGTTAACACAACGTTCCTATCTTGGCAATAAGAAGTGACAACGGCTCCGAGTTCAAGAACTACACTTTGAATGAGTTTCTAAATGAAGAGGGGATAAGACATCAATATTTCGCTGCGTACACCCCTCAATAAAATGGTGTAGCTGAGAGGAAGAACCGGACTTTGATGGATATGGCAAGATCAATGTTGGCTGAATTCAAGTCTCCTTACAACTTTTGGGCTGAAGCCATATCCACCGCTTGTCACTCATCTAACCGACTCTACCTCCGAAAGATTTTGGACAAGACTCCGTATGAAATACTTACCGGTAACAAGCCCAACATCTCATACTTCAGGGTATTCGGTTGTAAGTGTTTCTTTCTTATCAAAGGTGTCCGCTCGTCTAAATTTGAGTCTAAGGCTTTATAAGGTATTTTTGTTGGTTACGGTGCCGAATCCCACACTTATAGAGTCTACAACAATCTCACCGGGACCGTTGTAGAATCTTGTAGTGTGGAGTTCGATGAAAATAACGGCTCCTATGTGGGGCAAGTTGATGTTTGTGATGCATATGTTGAAATACCCCAAGATGCCATAAGAATAATGGGCGTGGGATTTTTCCGCCCCATTGAGGAACCCCTTGTGACGGATCGGGAAGGACAATGCTCCACTCAAGTGGAGCCCTCATCTACACAAGATCAACAAGCCCCTACTGCTGGAGAAAACTCTGCACCAACACCGCAACCTGCTGAAGATGATCAATCTTCTGGGCAAAATGATAGTCCTAGGCTGGACTATCCGCCCCCTCCAAGGGGCGGACAGTCCGCCCCTGGCACTCCAACACGTCCCAGGGGATCGGAAGGAGAAGAAAATAACCAAGAAAACTCCAGGCCGGATTCTCCGGTCCCCGGGGGCGGATTATCTAGCCCTGGATCTCCCATCTCTGCCAGACATTCACAAGAAGATGAAGTTGCAGCCACATCTCCCAGGCCGGATAGTCCGACCCTAGCAAGGGGCGGATTATCCGGCCCTGACGAACCTGTTCAGCAGCAAGCTCCTGTTGTCAACTCAGATCAAGATCAAGGGCAAGGTAGTGGACAAGACAAGGATACAAATGCTGAATCAACTCCTTCTAGAAACAATAAGGACATTGAAGCTCGTCGAAAGGCTCGTGCTGATTGGAACCTTGAGCTAAGAGGTCACACTCTTGACAAGGTTGTCGGTGATCTTCTAAGAAGGGTGTCTACTATAAGAGAACTTGCAAGCTTCTGTGATCATCAAGCTCACATTTCTATGGTTGAACCAAAGAAGGTCTTTGATGCTCTTGAAGATCCTGATTGGGTTGTTGCAATGCATGAAGAATTAATTAACTTCGAGCGAAACAAAGTTTGGAAGCTGGTAGAGAAACCCAAAGAATGTTGCAATGTTATCGGCACCAAGTGGATTTTCAAGAACAAACAAGATGAAAATGGCATTGTTGTGAGGAATAAATAAAGACTCGTGGCTCAAGGATTCTCTCAAGTGGAAGGAATTGATTTTTGGCGAGACTTATGCTCCTGTGGCTCGTCTTGAGTCCATCTGTATCCTTCTTTCCTATGCCGCTCATCATAATTTTAAATTACAACAAATGGATGTTAAGAGTGCGTTTCATAATGGTCCACTACATAAGTTGGTATACGTCAAGCAACCCCCAGGTTTTGAGGATCCCAAATTTCCGAACCATGTCTACAAACCCGATAAGGCGCTCTATGGCCTTAAACAAGCCCCACGTGCGTGGTATGAGCACCTTAAAGAGCTTTTGTTAGACCGTGGATTCGAAGTTGGGCAAATCGATCCCACTCTTTTTACTAAGAAGGTTAATGTTGAGATTTTTGTATGCCAACTATATGTAGACGACATTATTTTTGGCTCTACTAACCAAGCTTTTAACGATGAATTTTTAAAGCTTATGACTGACAGGTTTGAGATGTCTATGATGGGAGAATTGAGGTTCTTTCTTGGTTTTGAGATCAAACAACTTAGAGAGGGAACTTTTATTAATCAAGCTAAGTACATCCAAGACATTCTCAAGAGGTTCAAGATGACGGATCTCAATGGCGTTTCTACTCCAATGCAAACAAAGTGTCATCTTGAACTTAATCCCAAGGGTAAAGACGTTGACCAAAAGGTATATCGATCCATGATTGGCTCTCTCCTTTACCTTTGCGCATCTAGGCCTGATATCGTGTTAAGTGTAGGAGTGTGTGCAAGGTACCAAGTCGCTCCTTAAGAAAGCCACTTAGTGGCAGTCAAACGAATCTTTAGATATTTGGTTCATTCACCAAATTTTGGTTTATGGTATCCCAAAGGTTCAAGTTTCTCTCTATGTGGTTACACTGATTCATATTGGGCTGGTGACAAAGATGATCGGAAATCAACTCCTGTTGCATGTCAATTCTTGGGCAGGTCTCTAGTATGTTGGTCTTCAAAGAAACAAAATTGCATATCACTCTCAACCGCCGAAGCTAAATATGTTGCTGCTGCAAGTGCTTGTACACAATTATTATGGATGAGGCAAACTTTAAAGGAATATGGTGCCAATTGTGACAAAGTGCCTCTTTTATGTGACAATGAAAGTGCTATCAAAATTGCTTACAATCTGGTGCAACACACAAGAACAAAACATATTGAGATTCGCAATCATTTCATTCGGGATCATGTTGCTCGTGGCAACATTGCACTATCCTTTGTGAGCACGAAGAACCAACTTGCTGATATCTTCACGAAGCCTCTTGATGAAGCAAGATTTTTTTATTTGAGGAATGAGCTAAATATCATAGATTCAAGAAGCTTGGCTTGACTACCCTTGCACACTCACTTGCTCTTATTCATGTATTTGGTTTAGATGCGGGCATAGAAATAGGGGGAGTGTGGTCCTAATTAATTGGGCTAACCCTCCCCCCCATAATGTCTAAAGCAAGACAAATCATTTCCCTTAATATCATTTTGTGATATGTGGGTTATTGATGAGCATTGGTTTTGAACTCAAGATACATCTTCATGGTGTCATGCCATGCTGTAACATCCTAGATTTTGTATTAGGATGTTATTAGTGCCATGCATCATCCTTGCATCATTGCATCCTACAATTGAAAATTATAATAAAAATCCTAACACCTAAACCTATTAAAAACCCTATTAACTGTTTCCATAAGTGAGCACTTTTGTTGTAGTAGTTTGACCCTTCAATAAACTATGTAAAAACAGTAAACCATGGTCCTATGTTGACCACCTTATTTTTACAAAAAATTTGAAACAAGTTTCAACACTTTTGGACTTGTCTTGCAAAAGTTATTTGAGTTTTACCAAACCAGAAATTGAAAAAAAATGATAAAAGAGAAAAAAACAGAGGCAGTGGCTAACCTAGCTGGGCCGCAGCGCAGCCCACCAGCGTCCGCGCGGCAGCCAGCCTACCCACGTCAGCCGCCGCAGCCCAGCACCGGCCCGCTTCTCCCCTCCACCACTAACGCGGGGGTCCCACCCCGTCGTCTTCCTCCTGGAGACCGCGGCGGACACAACTCCGGCCGCGTCGGGACACCCCGAATCCCAACGGATTGCAACCGCCTCCTTCCCCAAGTCTTGGACTATATAAAGCCGACCTCCCCTCGTCGTTTGCCCCTCGGTTTTTCTCAAACCCTAGACCATTTTCGCAGTTTCCGAGCTCGCCGGAACAGCCGCCGTCGGAGCTCGAGGTTGGCGACTCTCCAGGGCACCTCGAGCCTTGCTACACCCTCCACCCTTCTCGCCTCGACCTACCCTAACCGCCCGTCTGTTCCGTTTCTTCCGAATCGCAGGAGATCGTCGGCGATTGCTCGCCGGAGCCGTCGGGTCCGAGAAAAGGAACCGCCAACGCTGGGAGAAGAACGAGGAGAGGGACCGCGTCGAGGCCATTGGGAGATTCGCCATTGACGTGCGCATCGGGGACCCTCTTCGTCGCCTTCGCTAGGACCACCAGTACCTCCGACCACCGTCGACTCCGCCGCCGCCGCCGTCGTCTCCATCGCCGCCACCACCACAGGCCAGTGGAGCCGTCCAGGCCGTCCGATTGAAATCCCGCGGGCCAGATTAGAAGCGGGGGCGAAGGGGTATCGGCCAACCACGCAGCTCCGCGTGGCAAGCCGCGTGGCAAGCACGTCGCCTCCGCGCCGCGTCGCCCGCCTGGCCAGCTGGCCCAACCCGAAGCCGCCACTTGGCGCGATCTGAGCTAGGGTTTAGGCTAGATTGTTTTGATTTTTGCAGATTAGGTTTAATATTGCGAAAATCATAGAAAAATAACTACTTGGCCAATTTTAGCTTATGATATACCGTTGGATTCCTAATTTTGAGTAGAATCCAAATCTGCAATAACATCCCAGGTTCACAGTAAGTTTTTAGGTGTAGATTTTAATCATTAGATTAGAGAGTTTAATCTATAGAAAAATAATTAAAATTCTATTTTAATTGATTCTTGTTGCAATGACCTTGTTTCCATAATGCCTACTGGACGAAATTATACAACTTTGCTTAAGATCATTAGATCTAGTTTGGGGCTAATTAGATGGTTTGATCTCCTTATAATCCTAGGATTTGTTTTAGTGACTCTATTAGATCTAAACCCTTGGGATAATCAACCCTAGTGACACCCTTACACCATCACAACACAAACTTGCTACCTTATTCAATTTAGAAGAACCAACCTTGCATAAAATACCATGTTGCATGCATGCATGATTTTCTTTGTGATATGCTTTGAGCAAGTTGTGAGCAGATCTTTGTTTGTGATTCGTTAGATTGCTCGGAGTGCGTTAAGGAGTGCTATTGTGTAGAGTGCTGCTCGGATCAAGGCAAGTTACACCACTTGTTCATAATTTTGTCCCAGTTTTGATTCTATGCATGTGATCTTCAAAATTCTGTAGTATGCATGTGTAGGATATTCTAGTAGAATTTTTCCTTAGTATTATTTTGCAAGTGCGATGATTTTGTAGTATGCCATGAGTAGCTCTATACTTAGGATTTCCATCCTAATAGGTTACCCCTGTTTTTGCTAAGTATTGCTTGCTATGCTATATATACAAAGTACCGTTGGGGGGTTCGAAAGACAAAGAATTTTTCTAAGTATAAAGGCTCTCTAGAACAAACTTTTCTTCTCAAATCCACTTCAAAATAAAACTAAGTTTTCTTCTGGGCGGAATGGTTGTCGGGTCATCGAGTGAGATTTTGGTGGAGGACGGCCGCCCAGGAATCAAAGAAGTCTGCCATGTTTCAGAATTCAGAAGCTTCCAGTGCAACCACAATACATTATGGGCTCTGTCTTGGCCTAGTACTTAGTGGGAAACCTCACCTGGGTACCAACATTTGGAGGATTCTTGGCACGGTTGGATCCGGAAGGTAGAGGGGCTACTAAGGGAAAGCCTCGCCATGATCATGTCTGTAAAAGGACTTGATCATGGATTGTGGGTAAAGTGCACAAACTCTCGAGAGTATTGCAATATGATCGATCAGCCGTGTTCACGGTAACAGAACAACAATGAGCGTCTGAAGGATCTTCCTCTCTCTTTTCTAAAAACAAAGTTTTGAAACCCCATGGCGTGCGTAATATCTCTAATGGGTGGGAATTTGGGAACTTGGTGTGTAATATCCAAGTGACGCTTGGTGCGTAATATCCAAGTGTTTGGTTGTTTGGACACTTGGTGCGTAATATCCTCGTGTGCCACTCGACCTTATTTTATCTAAGCAAATGTTTACAGAGTAGGACAATCCTCTCTTCTTCTCTCTACTTAAGAAAACTAGCTTTGAGAAAATGAACTCTACATCCTATACCAGCCTTGCATGTAGAGATAGTCTTTTTCTCTCCTTGGTGTAATTTGCCAATACATTCAAAGTATTGACCCAACTTGTTGGCTGCACGTCTTATGTGCAGAATTCGAAGATTGAAAGGTGCGTAGGGATCGCGGGTCTACACTCGACAAGCCTGGGGCGTTGATGGACTCATGCTGCTTTTATGTTTCCGCTGTTATTTGAGCTAGCATAATGCTAAGCAATTTTTGTAATAAATTCATACTCTGGATTCTCCGTGTAATAAAGACTTTATGTTTTACATGATATTTCATCGACTGTGAGTGCTAGCTATTGATCCAGGGACTAGCATGTTAATCACAGGGACTTAGGATCCTTATCGATCCGAGGTCACTACAGATGGTATCAGAGCACATCGTTGCCTGTAGGACGTGACCCTAGGATTGGAACCACCTCTAACTTTAGTGCCTTACTTGTTTTCCTATTAAGTTATTTTCCGCACTTCTAGTATCTGGTTTACTCTACTTGTTTAAGTATCTAACCTTCATTCTTCTAACTCAAAGATGACAAGCTTCCTCTACGACACCGTCGTGGACATCGAGCCCCTTCGCTTTGGTGGATGCCTCATGGATCTACTCACACGTTTGGACCTTCCTCTCCCAACAATCCAGGGGAGCACAATGAAGAAACTCCACAAGGACGGTTGTTGGGGAGTCAAGGTCATCCAGCCAGGAAAAGAGCGAGGCAAGAACCCGGAGGAAGACATAGCAATCCACATTGTTAGCGATTCCAAGGAGAAGGCCCTTAGCATTAGCTTGCAGCAACTCATTGGTCGCCTATGTGGACGTCATCATGAAGCTCTCCAAGGACACTGTTGCGGCCTCTTTGGAAGACGAGATGAGGAAGGAATTCCCATGGAGTCAACCGTTGAGGAAAGAACTTCTACCAAGCGCCGAAGAACACAATATCAAGACTTGGAGTGCCACATCCATGACCTTGAGAAGGGTACTTTCCTCGAGATGTTGAAGAACGACGAGCTATGCGCCCTCATCAAGGAGAAGGAAGAAATGATCAAGCAGTAGGAGGAGGCAATGAAGCTCCAAGAGATAAAATTCTAGGACCAAGAGAAGAAGTTCGCTAACCAAGAGAAGAGGGTGATAGATAAAAACAAGAGAATTAGGGAACTCAAACAGCAGATCGATGGAGATGAAGTGCAAACTGAAGGCCTTTGCAAGATAATCAATGATGTGCGTGCTTCCAAGAGGGACTTGGCAAAGCAACTTGAAGCCGCAATGAAGTCAAGTTTAGTGGAGGAGCTACAAAGCGAGAAGTAGGGACTTCAGGAGCAGCTGGAAGCCACTACCAAGAAGCTACATGATGAGATAAAGAACCTCCAAGAGAAGCTTGAAGCCACCACAAAGGAGATGGAGTTGTACAAGACAACTCTAGAGCAGGAAGGCTACTCGTTCGAGGACGAGGAAGAGGAAGGCGTGGAAGATGTGTAATAGTTGGACCACCTTTAATTTTATAGTAGAACGTTATTCGCAAATGTAATAAATACCAAGACAAGTCTGGTTTAGTTAAACTTGGTTGTTTTCTGTGTTAAGCTGTGTTATTATGTCTTGTGTGCTTGGTGTGTTTTCATAAGGGTAGGAGTTTACTACTTAGTCTTTCTGTCTATTTCTTAACCATTTTCTTAAACCCCACAGATGCCGCCAAGACGTGCGAACCCCGAAATCCCGCCAGAAATAGCACAACTTTTGGCCACTCAGAACCAGCTGATCCAACTGCTCACTCAGAACATGCAAAACAACAACAACAACCCGCCACCACCACCACCTCCGCCACCTCCTCAACAGGATCGCTTGACTCGGTTTTTAAGGCTGAACCCACCTACCTTCACTAGCATCACTGAGCCAATCATCGCTGATGACTGGCTGCGTACGATCAACAAGAAGCTAGACACCGTGCAAGCTGTCGGAGCCGACAGGGTGCGTTATGCCGCACACCAGCTTGAAGGACCTGCTGCAGAATGGTGGGATAATTACCAAGTCACCCACCCGGATATTGATGCTATCACTTGGGAACAGATTGAGTTAGATTTTCGCACTCATCATGTGGCTGCTGGTGTCATGACCCTGAAGAGGCGCGAGTTTCGCGACCTACACCAGTTGCACCATTCTGTCACCGAGTATGGTGAGCTTTTCAATAAGCTAGCCCGTTATGCACCTGATGATGTTTCTACGGATGCCAAGAGACAGGAGGAGTTCTTAAGAGGGCTCAATGATGAGATATCCATTCAGCTTGTGGCTCAGAAATTTGACAACTTTCAGGAACTCCTGGACAGAGCCATTGTGGTTGAATCAAAGAGGAAGAGCATAGAAAACCGCAAGAGGAAATCTAACCCTCACAAACACTCTGTTCCGTACCAGAAGCAGCGCAATTCCTCACCACCACCTTACAACAATAATGGCCACAACTATAACGGTCATAACCATGGTGGCCACAAACACAATGGGCATAAAAACCGCAATGGGAATGGCAGCAATGGAAAGGATCTCAGTGAGGTGACATGCTTTAAGTGCAACAAGACAGGGCACTATGCAACCTCTTGCCCTGGGAGGAAGAATGGCAATGGTAATGGCAATGGGAATGGTAATGGACACAACCATGGCAATGGAAACGGGAAGAAGCCAAATCCGTTTGTCAAAGCCACGGTGAATCATGTTTCTATGGAGGATGCTTGTGATGCGCCAGACTCTGTGATTGGTAAGTTCAAACTCAATTCTATTCCCGCAGTTGTTCTTTTTGATACCGGTGCATCGCATTCATTCATATCAAGGGTATTTGTAGATAGAGGCAAGATACCAACGGAGACTATAAACTTTCCTTTAAGGGTAAGTTCTCCTGGGGGAGAAATAGTGGCAAACTCCGGTTGCCGGGAATTAGAAAACTAAGGATTGGGACACATATTTTTCCCACAAGTCTAGTAGTTCTAGAATCACAAGGATTGGACATAATCTTGGGCATGAATTGGATGACCGAATATGAAGGAGTCATAGATTGTGCCAAGAGAACTGTCATGCTCACAACACCGGAAGGGAAGAGGATTCGTATCAAGTCGAATTTCGCACTTAAAGAAGTCATGGTGAACTCTCTTAAGGGGGTTAGCTTGGAGGAGGTACCTATTGTAAAGGAATACCCAGATGTCTTCCCGGAGGAACTACCAGGAATGCCACCCGACTGTGATATCGAGTTCCTCATTGACTTGATGCCAGGCACGGGGCCGATAGCTAAGAGACCATACAAGATGGATGTGGACGAGTTAAAGGAACTCAAGAAACAGCTTAGGGAACAATTGGACAAGGGGTTCATTCAACCCAGCGCGTCATCTTGGGGAGCACCCGTCCTATTTGTGGAAAAGAAGGATAAGACCAAGAGGCTGGTTGTGGACTACCGCTCGTTAAACGAGGTGACGATCAAGAATAAGTATCCTCTACCCAACATCAATGACCTGTTTGACTAGTTAAAAGGAGCTAGTGTGTTCTCAAAGATCGATCTGCGATCAGGCTATTTTCAGCTGAAGATTCGAGAACAGGATGTGCACAAAACAGCATTCACCACAAGATACGGATTGTATGAGTACACCGTAATGTCGTTTGGTCTAACCAATGCCCCAGCATACTTCATGACCATGATGAACAAGGTGTTCATGGAATATTTGGACAAGTTTATCGTGGTATTTATAGATGATATACTCATATACTCTAAGGACGAGAAGGAACATGAGAAACATCTGCGCCTTATTATGGAGAAACTAAGAGAACACAAGTTGTACGCCAAATTCAGCAAGTGCGAGTTCTGGTTAAAGGAAGTGGGATTCCTTGGTCATGTTGTGTCAGCTAAAGGAGTTGCCATAGATCCTAGCAAGGTAGCTTCCGTGACGGAATGGGAGTCACCCAAGAATGTGGGAGATATTAGAAGTTTCTTGGGCCTCGCAGGATATTACCGGAGGTTCATCGAAAACTTTTCCAAGATAGCAAAACCCATGACGGAACTATTAAAGAAGGAAAAGAAATTCCTATGGACCGATGCATGTGAAGCAAGTTTTCAAGAGTTGAAGAAACGCCTTGTAACGGCACCAGTTCTGTGTCTGCCTGATATCCAGAAGGATTTTCAAGTCTATTGTGACGCTTCTCGATAAGGACTTTGAAGTGTATTGATGCAGGATGGGAAAGTGGTATCATATGCCTCCCGACAACTTAAGAACCACGAACACAATTATCCCACACATGATTTGGAACTTGCATCTGTGGTTCATGCACTCAAGGTATGGAGACACTACCTCATGGGCAAACATTGTGATGTGTTCACAGATCATAAAAGTTTGAAGTACATCTTCACCCAAAAGGAGTTGAATATGAGACAACGAAGATGGCTTGAGCTAATTAAGGATTATGACTTGGATTTACAATACCACCCCGGAAAGGCAAACGTGGTGGCTGATGCCTTAAGTCGTAAGGTGTATGTGAATGGACTTACCGCAGGGGAACTTCCAGAGGATTTATGCAAGAAATTCAGGGATCTCAGGCTAGAGATCGTCCCGAAAGGACACGTAGAGACTATGGAAATAGTGTCCACCTTCCAAGAAAGGATCCAAGAAGCACAAAAGGGGGATAAAGAGTTGGAAGAAATAAGAGTTAGGATAAGTGAAGGAAAGACTAAAGAATTTCGTCTGGACGAACAAGGAACCCTCTGGTATGGGAAGCGTTTGTGCATTCCCAATGACCCCGATATCAGGAAGATGATTTTACAAGAAGCTCATGATTCGCCATACTCAATTTATCCAGGCAACACGAAGATGTACATGGATGTGAAGGATAGATTCTGGTGGAATAACCTAAAGAGAGACATTGCAGAGTATATTTCTCTGTGTGATGTATGCAATAGAGTTAAAGCCGAGCATCAGAAACCGGCAGGACTACTCCAACCACTACCTATACCCGACTGGAAGTGGGACAAGGTAGGCATGGATTTCATCACGGGATTGCCCCGGACTCATTTTGGATTTGATTCTATCTGGGTAGTGGTGGACCACTTTACCAAGGTGGCTGACTTCATCCCCGTAAAGACCACATATACAAGTGCTAAGCTTGCTAAGATATACATGTCAAGAATTGTAAGCCTGCATGGTGTTCCCAAGGGAATTGTGTTAGATAGAGGAACCCAGTTTACTTCAAAGTTTTGGCGTCAACTACATGAGTCTCTTGGAACTCGACTAGAATTCAGTACTGCCTTCCACCCTCAAACAGATGGCCAAACGGAAAGGGTGAATCAAATTTTGGAAGATATGTTGAGAGCTTGCGCACTAGACTATGGGTCTAGCTGGGACGATAACCTGCCATATGCTGAGTTCTCATACAACAACAGCTACCAGACAAGTATCAAGATGGCTCAAGTTCTATATGGCAGGAAGTGTAGGACTCCATTGCTATGGAATGGAGTTGGTGAACGCGGTCTTTTTGGACCTGACTTGATAAAAGATGCCGAAGAAAAGGTACGACAGATTCAGGATAGGCTAAAGGTAGCCCAATCCCGACAGAAGAGTTATGCTGATTCCAAGCGCAGGGATGTGGCCTATGAAATAGGGGACCGTGCGTATCTCCGAGTTTCACCCCTACGAGGAGTTAAAAGGTTCGGAATCAAGGGCAAGTTAGCCCCACGATTCATAGGACCATATAAGGTTCTGGCCCGTAGAGGGGAAGTGGCTTATCAGCTGGAGTTACCAGAAGGACTAACTGTTCATGATGTATTTCATGTGTCACAACTAAAGAAGTGTCACCCGGAGATGGCTGAAACACCGCTAAGAGACACCATTTCCCTAGATGAGGTTCAATTGGAGAATGACCTTACCTATGAGGAAAAACCCATCAAAATACTGGAAACAGCTGAAAGGATTACCCGCACCAAGACTATAAGGTTCTGCAAGGTACAATGGAACCACCACTCCGAGGAAAAAGCTACGTGGGAGCATGAAGAAGACTTGAAGGCAGAACACCCACACCTATTTGCTAGCCAACCCGAATCTTGAGGACGAGATTCTTCTTAAGGGGGGTAGGTTTGTAACATCCTAGATTTTGTATTAGGATGTTATTAGTTCCATGCATCATCCTTGCATCATTGCATCCTACAATTGAAAATTATAATAAAATCCTAACACCTAAACCTATTAAAAACCCTATTAATTGTTTCCATAAGTGAGCACTTTTGTTGTAGTAGTTTGACCCTTCAATAAACTATGTAAAAACAGTAAACCATGGTCCTATGTTGACCACCTTATTTTTACAAAAATTTGGAAACAAGTTTCAACACTTTTGGACTTGTCTTGCAAAAGTTATTTGAGTTTTACCAAACCAGAAATTGAAAAAAATGATAAAAGAGAAAAAAACAGAGGCAGTGGCTAACCTAGCTGGGCCGCAGCGCAGCCCACCAGCGCCAGCGCGGCAGCCAGCCTACCCACGCCAGCTGCCGCAGCCCAGCACCGGCCTGCTTCTCCCCTCCACCACTGACGCGGGGGTCCTACCCCGTCGTCTTCCTCCTGGAGCCCGCGGCGGACACAACTCCGGCCGCGTCGGGACACCCTGAATCCCAACGGATTGCAACCGCCTCCTTCCCCAAGTCTTGGACTATATAAAGCCAACCTCCCCTCGTCGTTTGCCCCTCGATTTTTCTCAAACCCTAGACCATTTTCGCAGTTTCTGAGCTCGCCGGAACAGCCGCCGTCGGAGCTCGAGGTTGGCGACTCTCCAGGGCACCTCGAGCCTTGCTACACCCTCCACCCTTCTCGCCTCGACCTACCCTAACCGCCCGTCTGTTCCGTTTCTTCCGAATCGCAGGAGATCGCCGGCGATTGCTCGCCGGAGCCATCGGGTCCGAGAAAAGGAACCGCCAACGCTGGGAGCAGGAGGAGGAGAGGGACCGCGCTGAGGCCATTGGGAGATTCGCCATCGACGTGCGCATCGGGGACCCTCTTTGTCACCTTCGCTAGGACCGCCAGTACCTCCGACCACCGTCGACTCCGCCGCCGCCGCCGTCGTCTCCATCGCCGCCACCACCACAGGTCAGTGGAGCCGTCCAGGCCGTCTGATTGAAATCCTGCGGGCCAGATTAGAAGGGGGGCGAAGGGGTATCGGCCAACCATGCAGCGCCGCGTGGCAAGCGCGTCGCTGCCGCGCCGCGTCGCCCGCCTGGCCAGCTGGCCCAACCCGAAGCCGCCACTTGGCGCGATCTGAGCTAGGGTTTAGGCTAGATTGTTTTGATTTTTGCAGATTAGGTTTAATATTGCGAAAATCATAGAAAAATAACTACTTGGCCAATTTTAGCTTATGATATACCGTTGGATTCCTAATTTTGAGTAGAATCCAAATCTGCAATAACATCCCAGGTTCACAGTAAGTTTTTAGGTGTAGATTTTAATCATTAGATTAGAGAGTTTAATCTGTAGAAAAATAATTAAAATTCTATTTTAATTAATTCTTGTTGCAATGACCTTGTTTCCATAATGCCTACTGGACAAAATTATACAACTTTGCTTAAGATCATTAGATCTAGTTTGGGGCTAATTAGATGGTTTGATCTCCTTATAATCCTAGGATTTGTTTTAGTGACTCTATTAGAACTAAACCCTTGGGATAATCAACCCTAGTGACACCCTTACACCATCACAACACAAACTTGCTACCTTATTCAATTTAGAAGAACCAACCTTGCATAAAATACCATGTTGCATGCATGCATGATTTTCTTTGTGATATGCTTTGAGCAAGTTGTGATCAGATCTTTGTTTGTGATTCGTTAGATTGCTCGGAGTGCGTTAAGGAGTGCTATTGTGTAGAGTGCTGCTCGGATCAAGGCAAGTTACACCACTTGTTCATAATTTTGTCCCAGTTTTGATTCTATGCATGTGATCTTCAAAATTCTGTAGTATGCATGTGTAGGATATTCTAGTAGAATTTTTCCTTAGTATTATTTTGCAAGTGCGATGATTTTGCAGTATGCCATGAGTAGCTCTATACTTAGGATTTCCATCCTAATAGGTTACCCCTGTTTTTGCTAAGTATTGCTTGCTATGCTATATATACAAAGTACCGTTGGGGGGTTCGAAAGACAGAATTTTTCTAAGTATAAAGGCTCTCTAGAGCAAACTTTTCTTCTCAAATCCACTTCAAAATAAAACTAAGTTTTCTTCTGGGCGGAATGGTTGTCGGGTCATCGAGTGAGATTTTGGTGGAGGACGGCCGCCCAGGAATCAAAGAAGTCTGCCATGTTTCAAAATTCAGAAGCTTCCAGTGCAACCACAATACATTATGGGATCTGTCTTGGCCTAGTACTTAGTGGGAAACCTCACCTGGGTACCAACATTTGGAGGATTCTTGGCACGGTTGGATCCGGAAGGTAGAGGGGCTACTACGGGAAAGCCTGGCCATGATCATGTCTGTAAAAGGACTTGATCATGGATTGTGGGTAAAGTGCACAAACTCTCGAGAGTATTGCAATCTGATCGATCAGCCGTGTTCACGGTAACAGAACAACAATGAGCGTCTGAAGGATGGAGCCTCTGAAGGATCTTCCTCTCTCTTTTCTAAAAACAAAGTTTTGAAACCGCATGGTGTGCGTAATATCGCTAATGGGTGGGAATTTGGGAACTTGGTGTGTAATATCCAAGTGACGCTTGGTGCGTAATATCCAAGTGTTTGGTTGTTTGGACACTTGGTGCGTAATATCCTCGTGTGCCACTCGACCTTAGTTTATCTAAGCAAATGTTTACAAAGTAGGACAATCCTCTCTTCTTCTCTCTACTTAAGAAAACTAGCTTTGAGCAAATGAACTCTACAGCCTATACCGGCCTTGCATGTAGAGATAGTCTTTTTCTCTCCTTGGTGTAATTTGCCAATACATTCAAAGTATTGACCCAATTTGTTGGCTACACGTCTTATGTGCAGAATCCGAAGATTAAAAGGTGCGTAGGGATCGCGGGTCTACACTCGACAAGCCTGGGGCGTTGATGGACTCATGCTGCTTTTATGTTTCCGCTGTTATTTGAGCTAGCATAATGCTAAGCAATTTTTGTAATAAATTCATACTCTGGATTCTCCGTGTAATAAAGACTTAGTGTTTTACATGATATTTCATCGACTGTGAGTGCTAGCTATTGATCTAGGGACTAGCATGTTAATCATAGGGACTTAGGATCCTTATCGATCCGAGGTCACTACACATGCGCTCCAACATGGTGGCTTTGGCCACCGCCCTCTTCCTTGAGAAGAGTTGGTTTCTATTGGCTCTCTTTGGATTTTCTTGCATATCGTTTGTTCTTATGGAAAACACACCCAATTTTGGCTTTTGGCTGATTTGATTCTTGCAACTTTGGGTGTGTAGTACCATCACAGTTTGTTGCTCTAAACCCAAGCCTTTTTGGCGTGATCTTCTGGGGCGTTAGCATCGCTCTTCTTCCTTTTTGGTGTTTCGATGCCAAAGGGGGAGAGGTAGTTCTATTAGGTCAACGGATTTGCATGGTTCGGGCGCAAGCACTTGCTTTTTCATTCATTTCATTTGCATGCTTGTGCCCCTTTTAGCGTGAACCTATTTGCTATTTGTGCTTGTTTTGTATAATACTCTGTCGTATGATACTCCGTCTGGAATTCTGGATTTATCGTATGGATCTACTCTTATGGAATTCTGGATTTATCTATGGAAGTATGGTAGTCTATTGATGGAATATGGACTTATGGTATTATCTATTGCTTACATCAATACTGTGGGATGTGCCTGGAGCCTAATAATTTCATTACTCTCTTTGGCTATTTACACATCCCGGTGGTATGACCTCATTTCCTAACTCACCGTGTTTTACTAGTCTTTGTGATGAAAGTGGCTTGCTCTGTAGTGTGTGCATTTGTATTCAAATGCAAATTTTAAATATGCACACATTTAGGGGGAGTTGCTTTCATCTCCTTAAGGTGATCTTAGTAGGTCTCTTTGCAAATCCTAGTATTGTCATCTAACACCAAAAAGGGGGAGATTAAAATAACATTTCTTAACCCCTAGTGTTTTACATGTTAGATAACAATATCAAGGATTATTTAATGTGTGTTGAAGTGATGCAGATATCTATCTTGAAAAAGGAAAAGAAACTACTTTTGGGGGGCGGACAATCCACCCCTACCAAGGGCAGATAATCCGCCCCAACCTTTTTTCAGAAGGGCGCAACCCTCGGAGAGGGGGTGGATTTTGGCCGGATTTTCCGGCATGGCCAGATAGTCCGCCCCTTGAGGGGCGGATAGTCCGCCCCCTCGAGGAATTTCTTCAAGTCAAGGCCTGCGTCGCTCTCTGTATGGGGACGGAGTTTCCCCTAGACTTTTCGGCTCTAGGGCGGTTTTTCTCTCCAGGGCGGATAGTCCGCCCCAAAGGGGGCGGAGAATCCGCCCCCTCGAGAAACTTCATCAAGTCAAGGCTGCATCACTCTCTGTATGGGGGGCGGAGTATTCCCCAGAGTTTCCGTCCTAGGGGCAGATTTTTCCCCCAGGGAGGATAGTTCGCCCCAAAGGGGGGCAGATAATCCGCCCCCAAATTTCTCCAACGGCTTGTTCTGGGCTGGGGGTGTTTAATCATGCCATCCCCCTCCGGCCAGAACCCTTGATCGATTCGAAAAAGTCAGATCTGTTCATCATTCTTCAACCAAGAGAGCTTCACCTTCATCCACCCAAAGGCCCCGTCCCTTGGGGAATCGAAGGAGGAGATCTCGATCTTTAACTACTACAATCAAGCGCTTCATCTCCTCTCCATTCATTTGGAGATTCACCGATCTAGTATTCCTTGCAAATACCTAGATCCTTGCTTTTGTTTATATTGATAAACATTGTTCTTGTGACAGCTTGTTGTCATCTTGGGAGCCCCCAATTCAGTTGTGGGTGTGTAACCCGGTAGAGTTGTAAAGGCACCGGTTCCCGCCTCGAAGGGTACCAATAGTGGAGAAGGTGGATCAGGCCTTTCGTGGCGAGATCCATCGGGGAATAGGGTGAGGCCTATTGTGACGTGGTGGTCTTAGAACCTCCCACCCCTCCAATGCAGATGTACTTCCCTTAACAAGGAAGGAACTGTGAATAAAACAAATCCCTGTGTCTCCGCGTGCTCCACTACGGTTTCCTCGCTCCTCTCTTTATGTGCTTAGTAGCTAGGTTTGCATATAGGGAAATTCTCGTAGTTGCATATCTAGAGAATTTACTTTGTGTCAAGCCTAAAATTGAAAAAGAACTAAAAATTGAGTAGAACCTATTCACCCCCCTCTAGGTGCCCATACGATCCATTTCACCATCAAAACAAAAGCTTCTATAAGAGGCAAATGCAAAGGATGGCAGACATCTGTCAAAACAGAGCAGCAGGTAAATATTGAATTTTTCAAATACCTTCTATTGCTCAAATCAAAAAGTGCAGAACTGATGAAAGTTGGGTAACAACCTGGAGAACAAGCTTAGAAAAATGTAGCTCAATCCGAAGTACTGAGCTTCCTCACAAATTTTGACAATACAGCACAAAACCTGTCCTAGGACAACCACTTCTCACAATTCCTCTACTCACAGAAGTAGTTGAACTTGACACAAAAAAACCAAAACAAAAAGGATAAGGAGCGGTTATTACTGAGGTAATAACTTCCAAGACTCGACAAAACTCTTGGGTTATCTCCCAACAAGTACTTTTCTTTAATGCCTTTAAGTTAGGCTTGAAACTTCCAAAGATGCTCACATAGGATATATATATTTGGAGTGAAAGAGAGCATCAAGAAGCAAATAACCAACACACTTGAGTCTAACCCACTTCCTATGCATGGGAGTATCATGAGAAAACGAATTGTTGAAACAAAAAGCCACAAGCATAGGAAGACAAAACAGATGCAACTTCAAAGCTTTCAACATAAAACGGGGAAACTTAACATCATTGAGATTCATAAAACCATGTTTCCCTCTCTCAAAATAAATTTCAGTAGCACTTTGAATAAAGTTGAAAATATAGCTATCATTGGAAACAACTTTATCATCAGAATAAGCATACTTACAGTCATCAAAAGGAGGTCCAAGGTCATAGACTGGATCAATAGAAGCAAGTTGTTCCATCCTGAAATCTTTATTAGGTAAGATATTTTCACAAGGAGCTTTAGCAAATTTAGAAAAGTTAAACTCATAAGAATCTCCTGTTGGAATTATGCCCTAGAGGCAATAATAAAGATGTTATTATTATAATTCATGTTCATGATAAAGTTTATATTCCATGCTAGAATTGTATTAAGCGGAAACATTAATACTTGTGTGGTTTGTGAACAACACCGTGTCCCTGGTACGCCTCTAAGGACTAGCTCATTGATCAATGATGGTTAAGGTTTCCTAACCATATACATGAGTTGTCAATTGATAATGAGATCATTTCATTGGAGAATGATATGATGGACAGACCCAAACTAAGCAAAGCAATTAGATCGTGTCATCGTGTTCGTCTTTGCGAAGCTTTTCTTATGTCAAATATTGTATTCCTTAGACCATGAGATAATACAACTCCCTGGTATCGGAAGAAAGCTTTGAGGTCATCAAACGTCATCCTATGAGAGGGTGATCATAAAGGTGTCTCTCAGGTGATCGGAAAGTATCTGTTGGGTTGTATGTATCAAGATGGAATTTGTCCCTCCCAAGTCGGAGAGATATACTTCGGGCCCACTTGGTAATCGATATCAACACCGCTTGCAAGCATGTGGTTAAGGATTTAAGCACAAAGTGATATCGGATTACGGAACGAGTAAAGTACTTGTTGTGAACGAGATTGAACTAGGTATGACGGTACCGACGATCGAATCTCGGGCAAGTAAAATATCGCGAGACGAAGGGAATATATATATATATATATGGGATTGATTGAATCCTGGCATCGTGGTTCATCCGATATGATCATCGATGAATGTGTGGGAGTCAATATGGGTGCCCAGACCCCGCTGATGATTATTGATAGAAGATCATGTCTGCATATTCTCGAACCCGCAGGGTCACACACTTAACGTATCTCGACGCTAGGATAGATTGGATAATTGGTTTATGAATTTTTGTTCGGAGTCTCGGATAGGATCCGGGATATCACGAGAGGTTCCGGAATGGTCCGGAGAATAAGATTCATATAAGGCAATGCAGTTTTCGGAGTTCGGAATTGTTCCGGGTTAATCGGTATTGTACCGGAAGCTTCTAGAACCTTCCAGAAGGGGACCAACGTGGCCCCACCTTCCGGGAGGGGGCATGGGCCTATGAGGGAGTGTCCTGGCCGCATTGGGCCAGGGGCACAAGGCCCCATAGGGCCCAGCCGATCCTATAGTGTTTAAATCGTTTAAACTAGAGATAGGGTTTCTAGAAGAGGGGAGAGTCCTTGCCCCCCACTCCTCCCTCCCTTGGCCGCCGGCCCAAGGCTTGGAGGAGGGGCAAGGGCTGGCCGCCCCCCCCCCTCTATAAATAGAGGGCTGGTGCGCCCCCTCCTCCACACACCTCTCCTCCAAACCCTAGCCGCCTTGCTAGCTTTCCTCTCTCCCTCCCGACTGTTTGTAGGCGAAGCCCTACTGCAGAAATTCTCCACCATATACACCACGCCATCGTGTTGTAGATCCAATCCATCTCTCCACCATACTTGCTGGTCCGAGGAAGGAGGAGACGTCGAGGTGCTGCACGTGTGCATCTCACGGAGGCACCGCCACTTGTGGTGCTAGATCGGATCGGATCGCGAGGAGGAGAAGCGAGTACGACTACATCACCCACGTTCCGACGAACGTTCCGCTGTGCGAATCTTCAAGGGTATGAAGATCTAATCCAATCTCTCTCGTTGATTGCATCTCCTAGATTAGATCTTGGCTTTCCCTCTGTTCGCATCCGTAGAAAATTTTGATTTACTATGCCGCGAATCCCTTCAGTGGTATCAGAGCTAGATCTATGCGTAGATGTGTTTCACGAGTAGAACGCAACATGGTTGTTGCGGGCGTTGATGTTTTCTGTTGCAAGCCTCTTGTTTGTGTTCTTCTTATGACGCAGGATAGTGAGATTGAAGCGGTCCAGGCCAACCTTACGCGACGTCGTTCGCGAGACCGGCTCCGCATTTGACGTGTGGCTTGTTCCACACATGCGGCTGGTGGATGCCAGTTTCTCTCACTATAGTTGTCATGGGATTTACACCGGAGTTTGGCAACCATAATATCACCGTTGTGGCTTTCCGTAGGTAAGAATCGTTCTTAGCATCTACTCCCATAATCCACGTAAAACATGCAACAACAAAGTAGAGGCGTCTAACTTGTTTTTGCAGGGAGTGTTTTCTGTGATATGGTATGGCCCAAGATGTGATGTGTATATTGTATGCGATGATCATGTTTTGTAATTTTTCACGACTTGCATGTCGATGAGTACACAACCGGCAGGAGCCATATGGTTGTCTTCATAATTGTGTATGACCTACGAGTCAACTTCTTATACGCCATGTAATAGCTTTACGTTATCGCTAAGTAGTTAGCAATAGTTGTAGTTGCTATTCGTGGTGGAGGCAATCATGGTGGAGTGATGGAGATCATGCCGGAATGCACAAGATGGAGATCATTGCGCGAAGATTGGCTATACCATGTTACATAAAGTTATATGCATGTGATGTTTATCCTTTTATGTATCTTATTATGCTTAGATCGCGACGGTAGCATTATAAGATGATTCCTCACTTAAAGATCAAGATAAAAACTGTGTTCTCCCCAAGTATGCACCGTTGCGAAAGTTCGTCGTGTCCAAGCATCACGTGATGATCGGGTGCTATAGAATCTACGCTCACATACAACGGGTGCAAGCCAGTTTTGCACACGCGGAAATACTTGGGTCTAGCTTGACGAGCCTAGCATGTACAGACATGGCCTCGGAACACAAGAACCGAAAGGTTAAGCATGAGTCATATGAATGATATGATCGACACTTTGTTGTCCACCATTGAAACCACATCTCTTCTCGTGATGATCGGATTAGGTGTGGTGAATTTGGATCGTGTTCACTAAACAACTTGAGGGATGTTGAATTTAGTGGGAGTTCATCTAGTAATTTGATTAAGTTGAACTATTTATCATGAACATAGTCTAAATTTTACTTACAAATACTGTAGATCACATGGCCAAGTCCAACTTCAACTTCAACGTTTTTGCTGAGAAGGAAAAGCTTAGAAACAATGGGTCTAATTTCACCAATTGGTTCCGCAATCTAAGAATCATTCTGTCTGGCGGACAAAAGGACTATGTCCTTGGGAAAGCGTTAGGTGACCCCCCTGCTGCAACTGTGCCGGCTGATGAGAAAGTTGTCTATCAGTCGCGCAAAGATGATTATGGTGTGATTAAGAGCACCATGTTGTTTGCTATGGAACCGGAACTTCAAAATCGTTTTGAAACCTATCCCGGGCCCTTTGAGATTCTCGAGGAGCTGAAAACCGTGTTTCAGACTCAAGCCCGTTCTGAGAGATATGAGATCTCTGAGAAGTTCTTTAACTGCAAGATGGAGGAAGGGAGTTCCGTTAGTGAGCACGCCATAAAGATGTCGGGCTACACTCAACGCCTTGAGCAACTGGAATGCACGATTCCAGAGGAGCTCAAGATTGACAGGGTTCTGCAATCACTCCCTCCCAGCTACAAAAGTTTTGTAGTGACTCATAATCAGATTGGCTCCACTGATACGATCACCGAGCTCTTCGCAAAGTTGAAGGTTGCGGAGGTGGACATCAAAAAGGATAATCATGTGTTGATGGTCAACAAGCCCTCCTTTAAGAAAGGTAAGGGAGCAAAGAAGCCCTTCAAGAAGGGCGGCGGCAAGCGCAATGCTCCTGCTGAGAAGAAGCTCAAGTCTGGTCCTAAGCCGGACACTGAGTGATTCTATTGCAAGGACAAGGGTCACTGGAAGCGCAACTGTCCGAAGTACTTAGCGGACAAGAAGGCTGGCACCATCAAAGGTATATTTGATATACATGTTATTGATGTTTTCCTTACTAGCCCTCGTTGTAGTGCCTGGGTATTTGATACCGGTTCAGTTGCTAATATTTGTAACTCGAAACAGGAGCTACGGAATAGATGGCGGCTTGCGAGGGATGAGGTGACGATGCGCGTTGGCAACGGATCAAGAGTTGATGTGATGGCCGTCGGCACGCTCTCCTTAGTTTTACCTTCGGGATTAGTTTTAAACCTTAATAAGTGTTATTATGTGCCTGCGTTGAGCATGAACATTATTTCTGGATCGTGTTTATTGCAAGACGGTTATTCATTTAAATCGGAGAATAATGGTTGTTCTATTTATATGAGTAACATCTTTTATGGTCATGCACCTCTTGTAAATGGTTTATTTCTTCTAAATCTCGAAAGGGATGAAACACACATCCATAACATTGAGGCTAAGAGATGCAAAGTAGATAGTGATAATACTACTTATTTGTGGCACTGTCGTCTAGGTCATATTGGTGTAAAGCGCATGAAGAAACTCCATTCTGATGGACTTTTGGAGTCTCTTGATTTTGAATCATTTGACACATGCGAACCATGCCTCATGGGCAAGATGATCAAAACCCCGTTCTCCGGCATGATGAAGCGAGCAACGGACTTGTTGGAAATCATACATACCGATGTATGCAGACCGATGAGTATTTCGACGCGCGGTGGATATCGCTATTTCCTCACTTTTACCGATGACTTAAGTAGATATGGGTATATCTATTTAATGAAACATAAATCTAAAACATTTGAAAAGTTCAAGGAATTTCAGAATGAAGTGGAGAACCATCATAACAGAAAGATTAAGTTTCTACGATCCGATCGTGGAGGTGAATATTTGAGTTATGATTTTCTCACGCATCTTAAAGCAAGTGGAATCGTTTCACAACTCACGCCACCCGGAACACCACAGCGCAATGGTGTGTCTAAACGCCGGAATCGAACCCTATTAGATATGGTCCGATCAATGATGTCTCTTACTGATTTGCCGTTATCATTTTGGGGTTATGCATTAGAAACCGCTGCATTCACTTTAAATAGGGCTCCATCTAAATCCGTTGAGACGACACCGTATGAACTGTGGTTTGGTGCTAAACCTAAGTTGTCGTTTCTTAAAGTTTGGGGATGCGAAGCTTACGTCAAGAAGTTGATGTCGGACAAGCTCGAACCCAAAGCGGAGAAATGTGTCTTCATAGGATACCCTAAGGAAACTATTGGGTATACCTTCTATCACAGAACCGAAGGCAAAGTGTTTGTCGCAAAGAACGGTTCCTTTCTTGAGAAGGAGTTTCTCTCGAAAGAAGTGAGTGGGAGGAAAGTAGAGCTTGACAAGGTTATTGAACCTTCTCTTGAATTGGAGAGTAGCGCAGCACCTGAAATTGTTCCAGTGTCGCCTGCACCAACAATAGAGGAAGCTAATGACAAGGATCATGAAGCTTCGGACGATGCTGCTACTGAACGTCGCAGGTCGACAAGGTCGCGTGCCCCTCCTGAGTGGTACGGCAACCCTGTCTTGACTTTCTTGTTAGTAGAAGACAGTGAACCTACGAACTATGAGGAAGCGATGATGAGCCCAGACTCTGAGAAATGGCTAGAAGCCATGAAATCCGAATTGGGATCCATGAGCGAAAACCAAGTATGGACTTTGGTGGACCCTCCTAGCGACCGAAAGGCCATTGAGTGCAAATGGATCTTCAAGAAGAAAACGGACGCGGATGGTAATGTTACCGTCTATAAAGCACGGCTTGTCGCGAAAGGTTTTCGACAAGTTCAAGGTGTTGACTACGATGAGACTTTCTCTCCCGTAGCAATGTTTAAGTCCATTCGGATTTTATTAGCAATTGATGCGTTTCATGATTATGAAATATGGCAGATGGATGTCAAGACTGCTTTCCTCAATGGCAACATTGATGAAGAGTTGTATATGATGCAACCCGAAGGTTTTGTCGATCCTAAGGATGCTAGTAAAGTATGCAAACTTCAGCGTTCCATTTATGGACTGAAGCAAGCATCTCGGAGTTAGAACCTTCGTTTTGATCAAGTGATCAAGAGCTTTGGATTTGTTCCAAATTTCTACGAAGCTTGTATCTACAAGAAAGTGAGTGGGAGCTCGGTGACATTTCTGGTACTATATGTGGATGACATATTGATTATCGGAAATGACATCAACATGCTTAACGATGTGAAGAGTTATTTGAACAAGTGTTTTTCAATGAAAGACCTAGGTGAAGCTGCTTATATATTGGGCATCAAGATCTATAGAGATAGACAAAGACGCCTGATAGCTTTAAGCCAGAGTACATACCTAGACAAAGTTCTGAAAAGGTTCAGAATGGATAAGGCAAATAAAGGTTCAGTGCCTATGTTGTCAGGTAAGATATTGAGCAAGGCTCAGTGTCCAGCTACGGTAAATGATAGGGAAGCTATGAACAAAGTGCCTTATGCCTCGGCCATAGGTTCTATCATGTATGCCATGCTGTGTACTAGACCGGATGTGTCCAATGCTCTTAGTTTGACGAGCAGATATCAAAGTGATCCAGGAGTGGAACACTGGACAGCCGTTAAGAACATCCTAAAGTACCTAAATAGGACTAAAGAAATGTTCTTAGTCTATGGGGGTGATGAACAGCTTGTCGTAAAAGGTTACGTCGACGCTAGTTTTGACACCGACAAGGATGATTCCAAATCTCAGACATGATACGTTTATATTTTGAATGGAGGAGCTGTGAGCTGGAGAAGCTGCAAGCAAAGCGTGATCGCGGGATCTACAGTAGAAGCGGAATACATGGCTGCTGCAGAAGCGTCAAGTGAAGGAGTTTGGATCAGAAACTTCATCACTGAGCTTGGCGTGGTTCCAAGTGCATTGGACCCACTGGAGATATTGTGTGACAACACTGGCGCCATAGCACTCGCTAAGGAACCAAGATATCATCCAAAGACCAAGCATATCAACCGCAAGTTTCATATAATCCGAGATTATATTGCAGATGGAGATCTGAAGATTAGCAAAGTACATACAGATCTGAATGTCGTAGATCCATTGACTAAACCTCTTCCACGTGTAAAACATGATCAACACCTCAGTGCCATGGGTGTGAGATTGTTACCATATGTAAACTAGATTATTGACTCTAGTGCAAGTGGGAGACTGTTGGAATTATGCCCTAGAGGCAATAATAAAGATGTTATTATTATAATTCATGTTCATGATAAAGTTTATATTCCATGCTAGAATTGTATTAAGCGGAAACATTAATACTTGTGTGGTTTGTGAACAACACCGTGTCCCTGGTACGCCTCTAAGGACTAGCTCATTGATCAATGATGGTTAAGGTTTCCTAACCATAGACATGAGTTGTCAATTGATAATGAGATCATTTCATTGGAGAATGATATGATGGACAGACCCAAACTAAGCAAAGCAATTAGATCGTGTCATCGTGTTCGTCTTTGCGAAGCTTTTCTTATGTGAAATATTGTATTCCTTAGACCATGAGATAATACAACTCCCTGGTATCGGAAGAAAGCTTTGAGGTCATCAAACGTCATCCTATGAGAGGGTGATCATAAAGGTGTCTCTCAGGTGATCGGAAAGTATCTGTTGGGTTGTATGTATCGAGATGGAATTTGTCCCTCCCAAGTCGGAGAGATATACTTCGGGCCCACTCGGTAATCGATATCAACACCGCTTGCAAGCATGTGGTTAAGGAGTTAATCACAAAGTGATATTGGATTACGGAACGAGTAAAGTACTTGCTGTGAACGAGATTGAACTAGGTATGACGGTACCGACGATCGAATCTCGGGCAAGTAAAATATCGCGAGACGAAGGGAATATATATATGGGATTGATTGAATCCTGGCATCGTGGTTCATCCGATATGATCATCGATGAATGTGTGGGAGTCAATATGGGTGCCCAGACCCCGCTGTTGATTATTGATAGAAGATCATGTCTGCATATTCTCGAACCCGCAGGGTCACACACTTAATGTATCTCGACGCTAGGATAGATTGGATAATTGGTTTATGAATTTTTGTTTAGAGTCTCGGATAGGATACGGGATATCACGAGAGGTTCCGGAATGGTCCGGAGAATAAGATTCATATAAGGCAATGCAGTTTTTGGAGTTCGGAATTGTTCCGGGTTAATCGGTATTGTACCGGAAGCTTCTAGAACCTTCCGGAAGGGGACCAACGTGGCCCCACCTTCCGGGAGGGGTCATGGGCCTATGAGGGAGTGTCCTGGCCGCATTGGGCCAGGGGCACAAGGCCCCATAGGGCCCAGCCGATCCTATAGGGTTTAAATCGTTTAAACTAGAGATAGGGTTTCTAGAAGAGGGGAGAGTCCTTTGCCCCCCACTCCTCCCTCCCTTGGCCGCCGGCCCAAGGCTTGGAGGAGGGGCAAGGGCTGGCCGCCCCCCCTCTATAAATAGAGGGCTGGTGCGCCCCCTCCTCCACACACCTCTCCTCCAAACCCTAGCCGCCTTGCTAGCTTTACTCTCCCTCCCGACTGTTTGTAGGCGAAGCCCTACTGCAGAAATTCTCCACCATATACACCACGCCGTCGTGTTGTAGATCCAATCCATCTCTCCACCATACTTGCTGGTCCGAGGAAGGAGGAGACGTCGAGGTGCTGCACGTGTGCATCTCACGGAGGCACCGCCACTTGTGGTGCTAGATCGGATCGGATCGCGAGGAGGAGAAGCGAGTACGACTACATCACCCACGTTCCGACGAACGTTCCGCTGTGCGAATCTTCAAGGGTATGAAGATCTAATCCAATCTCTCTCGTTGATTGCATCTCCTAGATTAGATCTTGGCTTTCCCTCTGTTCGCATCCGTAGAAAATTTTGATTTACTATGCCGCGAATCCCTTCATCTCCATCAAACTTAGTTAAAACTTTTTCCTTCTTACAATCAATAATAGCTCCACAGGTATTCAAGAAAGGTCTACCAAAAATTATGGGACAAGTTTTGCTAGCTGCTGAATTAAGAACTAGAAAATCAACAGGGTATTAAATCTTACCGTAGAGAACCTCCACATCTCTTACAATGCCAATGGGGCAAACGATTTTCTTATTAGCAATGTGAATAACCACATCAATGTCCTCAAGCTCACAAGGACCAAACTCATGCATAATTTCCCTGTAGATCTCATAAGGAATAACACTAGAACTAGCACCAATATCACATAAACCATAGTAGCAATGATCACCAATTTTAACAGAAAGCACAAGAACACTAGCTTTTCTAGCCTTACTAGGATGAGAGATAATATTAGAAGCGTCTTCACAGAAGACAATGTGCTCATCCTCTATATTTCTAGTGACAGTGTCTTTCACAATAGCTACCACAGGTCTAACATTCAATTGCTTAACAGGCTCCACAGTTTCCTATTTTTATATGTATCTAACATGAACAGCAAACCAACCGGAAATCCCTTCTTGGTTATTGATGCTTCAGAACATCAATAAAACAGGAAACTTAAGTACATGAAGATCGAATCAAGTACTCCCTCCGTTCTAAAAAGGATGTTGCAAATTTATCTAAATTTAAATGAATCTAGACATGTTTTAGTGTATAGATACATCCAAATTTTAATAAATCTAAGACATCCTTTTTAGGACAAAGGGAGTACAAAAAGATTGAGGAGAAGAAAAAACCTGACAATACCTTCTTGCTGCACCAGATTCTATGATGAAACAGAATATGTTTCTTATTATATCCAAATGAACATAGCAAAAGGTTGTTGTCACATGAAAAAGTCCCCATCTATTACTTAGTATAAGTAAAACTGGAATAATGGGCAGGAAGTAATCCTCGTCAACAACATGAACCCCATAAAACCTTAGTAGTAGAAGAACAGATATACAATTTACCATCAACAATTTTGTGGACGCCTTGGAAAACTCAGCAGCTCGGAGCAGTAACCACCTTGCATATCGTTGATGATTTGATCCAATAGCCTAGTAGATAGTATCGAGGTTATTCCAACTCCAGTATTTTCCATCTCTACTGATTAGTAAATTTCAACGTCTAAAAATAGCAAACAAAGTGGACGCGGATCATATATATATACATATATATATATATATATATATATATATATATATATATATTAGACCCATGGGTGCAGAATAACTTATTCTGCATCCGGGTCGATTCAACGAGCCGGCTCATCCTGGCTCCACCGAACCTGATGGGTCGAATCCAATTAGAACCCGCGTCCTACGTATATTTTTTACATTGACGGTTCGCTATCTTTTTTGGTCGTGGGGTGCTGGGAGCTGCCCCACAATCGTTGTCAATCCAATCCAGTGCGTGCGGCGGTTCTGAGGATCGGCTGGTGGAGGAGCGGTGTGGCCGGCGAGCGTCTGCTGGGTATTGTGTCCGGCGGCGAGCGACTTCAATCGGGTAATGTTGCCGGCGGGAAGCTGATTCAGCGATTGATTACGGCCGGCGGTGACTTCAGCTGGGGTTCACGGCGGGTTTCCTCACGCGGCCCGAATCGGCGACGTGGTGAGCGGAAGGCGGCAAGGCAGGCGCTGGGCGAACAGCCACGAGCGCTCCTAGCCCGAGCCTCCCCTCTCGCGTCGTCTGCAGCGGTTCCTGCGCGCCTTGCCAAAAGGACTGTTCTAGCCGCTTCTCCCTCATCTGGTGCCGCTCGTCCCCATCTTCTTCTTTGTCGCCGGCGTCCGGCAAGCCCCACATCCCTTCATCCCGCATTTTTACTTGGTGGGCGCGGCTGTTCCTAACATTCATCAGAGTTCTTGGTAGATTGGTGTAGCTGTTAGTCTGCAGTCTCTGGTGATCTTAGGGATTAATTATGTGATTTGATAGAACCTTCAGGAGCTTACATTATCTTGAAGTTTGAGACCTGCTTGATTTGAGTTGATATTGTTTTCTATTGATTCATCTTTTATGGATTATTTTTGCAGTTTGTACCTGCGAGTGGTTCAACAACTGCGACCCCTTAATTACTGCTCTCCACTCCTATCCTCGGCAGCTGTTGTCGGTATCTTCTAGCGTGAAGAGACGTTGCTTCTGTCCAAGTGGAGAGGCGATGCTGCCAGGTTCCCTATCTGTAGAATTCGTCATCGTTGCTGGATTGCAGGAGAGCACCTAGACTTTGGTGAAGTTTGCATCCGTGAGCATAGATGCCCCTGAGACAAAGTTTGTGACGGCCTCTCCTGTTGTGAGTGGCTTTTTCCATAGTGTCTCTTTTCTCAACCCAGCTTGAATTCTTACCAATAGCCAAGAGCGCCAATAAATTAAGTACTAACCTCACCTCGATGGATATTTGATCTTCATATTTTCTTACATCAAATGCCAACTAAGCTACAGACAACCACTTCCCATGCCGTTCTATGGCTCTACTGTGCATTGCTCTAACTACAAGATTCATGCCTTGCTACAAATTATTTGTTTGTGCCTGACGAGTGGTATTTCTTTTTTGACCATGCCTTATAGGTGGATCAATTCAAGTGTCCTGTGTTTATCCATTCTTTGTTGAATAGTAATTTGCATTTAGGCATTCATCATGCAAGTTAGGATTAGAGCAGAGGAGATGAATCTGTTATTAAATTTAATAATGCAAGACAAAATTGACTAGTCTGAAATCGAGATTGAGAACAAAGAAGCATGATGTGGGGATCAATGGTTACATTGCCTTTCAATCAAATTTTCAGTTCATGTGGATATCTTTGTAACAATAGTTTGTTTTGGTATTCATAATTTCTCTTTCTTGAACAGATGTCTCCTTCAAGAGTTTCAGCTGTTAGAGATGTTCAGCTATATTGTTCAGTTGTGAAGGACTCATCGGAAGTTTCCTTTATTCCAAAAATCCATCTAAATAAAAAATATTACAGTGTCTTGCCTATTATTTATGTAAGATTATTTTCGATACAAAAAATATGTTTTTGCAGCTATGCAAAGGTAGTCTAATTAATTTTTATACATTTAACACCAAGCTTTGACATTTTGTAATGTCTTCTCTACACATCCATAGGAGCTCTTGCATACATCTATGATGTAACATAGATTAGGGGTGGGTTGTCGACATTCAGGATCTTACAGGTTACATGTTTCTCACTTTCTTTTTTGCACAAAGCTAAGATGCACATTGCTTTGTGTTACGTTCCCGATCTACTCTCACTCTTAGCAGGATACAAATTGTGTAGGTTTCAGAATTCTGGGGAATTGAGAAGAGAGAATTGGGGATCTGGGATGAGAGCCGTGCCAATACAGTATAGTTCATCCACACTCTTACAACGATGTGCTCCTGGCTACTTAACGCCTCGCCTCGCGTGTGTCTCTTGATGGATCATGGGCTTCAAACGTAGCGTGGGTTGGGCCTCCGAGCCCGTTCTCCTCTTCTCGGCTTGGCTTCGTGGCCTCCTCCCGCAATGGTTGGTGATGACACGGCCGCAGGTGGCGCTGCCGTAGTGTTCGTGGTCGTAGGCAGCGCATCATGGTCACGGGACGTGACACTCCCCCCCTGTTGAGAACCAGCTTGTCCCCAAGCTGGAGCCTTGGGAAATCGATGTAGCAGCTCTCCTTGGTCCTCCCACGTTGCCAGAGTAGCTGGCTGCCCGCTCCACTGCACCAAGATTTGTGGTAGTGGCTCGCCCCCTCGCTGGTACAGTCTGGTCTGTAGAACAGCCACCGGCTCCGGCCTTGGTGTAGCGGGGGCAGGTAGTACCTTCAACACTTCAGTCTTGGGTGGCACCGCTCGACGCAATTGGGAAACATGAATCACGGGATGGATCTGACAAGAATCTGGCAAGGCGAGCTTGTAGGACGTACCTCCCACACGCTGAAGCACCTGAAATGGCCCAAAATATCGAAAGGCAAGCTTGGGGTTAGCACGAGTAGCCAAAGACCGCTGAATGTACGGCTGCAGCTTGAGGTACACCCAATCATCAACAGCGAACACACGCTCTGTGCGCTTCTTGTTTGCTGTGGCCTTCATCTGTTGTTGAGCACGGAGCAAGTGTTGTCGAAGCAAGACCATGGTGTCTTGTCTGTCCCGCAACCACTCTGTTAGTTCTGGTACAGCACAATCTGCCGGGTCAATGAGGCCAAAATGGCGTGGACTGTGACCATAGAGCACTTCAAAAGGCGTTTTTTCCAGTGTGGAGTGCGGGGATGTATTGTACCAAAACTCCGCCAAATGCAGCCAAGCCTGCCATTTGGTGGGGCAAGCATGCGCAAAGCAACGCAAAAAGGTCTCCAGGCACTGATTGATACGTTCCGTCTGACCGTCCGTCTGTGGATGATAGGCCGAGCTCATCTTCAATTGAGTTTGTGATAAGCGGAACAGTTCCTTCCACAGGTTGGAGGTAAAGATCTTGTCCCGGTCCGAAACAATTGCAGCTGGTAACCCGTGAAGCTTGTAGATATTGGTCATGTATGACTGCGCCACTTGATATGATGTAAAAGGGTGTGCCAGAGGCAAGAAGTGTGCGTAACGGGAGAGTTTATCCACCACCACTAAAATACAATTGAACCCAGCTGAGCGCGGAAGCCCTTCGACAAAGTCCATTGTCACTGTATGCCACACATGGGGAGGTACTGGTAATGGTTCCAGAAGCCCGGGATAACGACAACGTTCTGGTTTGGCTTGTTTGCAGATAGAGCAAGCATCCACGAACTGGCGAACTTGATCTTTCAGGCCAGGCCATGCAAACAGTGTACGAAGGCGGCGATATGTAACACCAAATCCAGAATGTCCTCCAATTGCGCTAGCGTGCAATGCAGCAATTATTTTCTGCTGCAGAGGGGGATTGTTGCCTACCCAGACATGACCATTAAATTTAAGAGTCCCCTCCTCCAAGGTGAATTCCTTTGGAGCGTCTTAGTCATTAGAGGTGAGTTGGGATAATAACTTCTGAGCATGGGGATCTGCATGGTACCCTAGCTGCACATCCTGCAACCAAAGTGGTAAGCAGACTGAAATGGCCGCTAGCTCCCCCATTGCTGGCTCCGGGCATCGAGACAGAGCGTCGGCGGCTCGATTCTCCAGGCCACGCTTATATATCACTCGATAGCGGAGCCCAAACAACTTCACCATTACCTTTTGTTGCCATGGAGTAGAGAATGTCTGATCTTCGAGATGGATCAAGCTTTTCTGATCAGTGTGCACAATGAATTCTGCTGGCTGCAAGTAAGGACGCCAGTAATCAACTGCCATGATGATAGCCAACGCTTCCTTTTCATAAGTGGACATCATACTTGTTCGAGGTCCAAGAGCTTTACTCATAAAGGCCAGGGGGTGCTTATTTTGGAGGAGCACAGCACCAATTCCATGATCCGAAGCATCCGTCTCTATGTCAAAGGTGATCGAAAAATCTGGCAATGCTAGGACTGGTGCCGAGATTAGTGCTTCCTTGAGAGCTATAAAAGATGCATTCTCTAGCTCTGTCCACCGAAACACCGTATTTTTTTTTAGTAGATCAGTTAACAGCCTGCTAATTATGCCAAAGTTCTTGACGAACTTGCGATAATAGCCGGCCAGCCCAAGGAACCCTCTCACTTCCTTGATATTGACAGGTGTGGGCCACTTCTTAACTGCAGCAATGTTCTTCTGATCAGTGCACACTCCATCCTTGCTAATCTCGTGCCCCAAGTAGATCAACTTGGGCTGCAGGAATTTGCATTTACTGCGCTTGATCTTCAGCTGATGGTGTGTCAGAATTTCAAAAACCTCACGCAATAATCGCAAGTGGGATTCCAAATCTTTGCTATAGATCAATATGTCGTCGATGAAGACGAGAACACCTCGGCGCAACAGTGGCTGGAGAATAGTATTCATCAGTCCTTGAAAGGTTGCCGGTGCTCCAGTTAGGCCATATGCCATTACTCTGAATTCATAGTGCCCTTGGTGTGTTTTGAATGCCGTTTTGTGCTCATCTTCGGGGCGCATTCGGATCTGATGATATCCTGCCCGTAAATCCAGACTAGTGAATAATTGGGCTCCTGTAAGTTCATCGAGCAATTCGTCGATGACCGGTAAAGGGTAGCGATTCTTCACTGTGATGGCATTCAATTGACGAAAATCCACACAAAATCGCCAAGTCAGGTCCTTTTTGAGTACCAAGATCACGGGTGATGAATAAGGGTTGTTACTGAGCTTGATTATGCCCTGTTCGAGCATCTGAGCCACTTGTTTTTCTATTTCATCTTTCTGAGCTGGATTGAATCTATAAGGGCGTAGATTAACTGGTTTAGCTCCAGGCAAGAGGGGAATGGCATGGTCAAATGAGCGAGAAGGTGGCAATCCATGTGGCTCCTCAAAGAGAGCACGAAATTCAGTGAGTAGATGCCTTACAGGAACTGGATCAGTGTTCTCTGCTGAAATAGACTCAGGTTGTAACAGTGACACATGTACCACTCTAGCCACCTTTGAATGATGCAACAACGAGCGCATCTGGTCAACGGAAATTTCCTTGCACTGAGTAGGATCAGACTGAGCACCAGACAAGTAAACAGTACGGCCTCCCATCTGAAAGTTCATAGTCTGATTTCCCCAATGAACATTCATTGGACTGTGAGAAGAGAGCCAATCAAACCCCAATATAATACCATAAGACCCCAGGGGCAACAACTTGAAACTGGTACTGAATTGCACGCCTTGTGTCGACCATGATACATTCTGCAGCTCTTGGGTACAGTGCATCACACCTCCATTCGCTACCTTAACCCTTAGGGGAGAAATATTTTGTGGAGTAAGTTGCAGACGCTCGGCAAATTCAGAGCTGATGAACGTATGTGAACTTCCTGAATCCACTAGCATTAAAACATCTTGATTCTGCACTCTTCCCTGAAAGCGCATGGTAGTGGCACCTTGGCCTCCAGCAACAGCAGCTTCAGAAATATGCATGAGTTGGCTGCCAGTGTCACTGCCTACCGGTTCTGCAATAGTTGCTGCATCATCAGAGCTTTGCACCATGGCAAGCAGTTCTTCAACGACATGCAACTGTACTGTCGGTCCGCATCGATGCTCACGGCCCCAGCGTTCGCCGCAGGTGAAGCACAACCCCCGTGCTCGGCGGTACGCTCGCAGAGCAGCAATCTTGTCATCAGCAGGTATTTGTTTGGGCATGTTGGCTACTCACCGCTCTTCTGTCTGTGGAGCTGGAAGAACATGGCCCCGTGGCTGCGGTGGGGGCAGCAGTGGCAATGCCGTACGCGGGATGTTGCGTGGCACCGGCGAGAATTCCATCCTCCTTGCATCGCGCCGGAACGACTCGATGACCTCCTCCTGCAAGATAGCCAAATCCACGGCAGTAGGAAGATCGAGAGGGCGGTGCAAAACCACAGCAGCTCTAATATCACGATGCAAACCATCAATGAAATGAGTAACAAAAAAGGATGGTTCCCAAGAGTTGTGGTGAGCCGTGAGATTGTGCATAAGGGTGTTAAATTTGCTTGCATACTCCACTACAGTACCCAGTACCCGTTTGTTGCAGCCTATTGAATTGTCTAAGATAATTTTGGAACTCTGTTCTACCAAATTGATTGCAAATAATTTCTGCAAATTCCTTCCAAGCAGGGAACTGCAGATGTGCCTTTGAGGCCTGCAGCCAAGACAAGGCGTCGTCCATGAAATACATGGCCGCACAATTAACCCAGGTATCAGGATTCATAGCACACACTTGGAAATAAGCTTCAGCCTTTAAGCGCCAAGCACTAGGATTCTCCCCATCAAAGATCGGGAAATCCACACGCGGTGGCGGAGGAAAACGGGATGAACTGCAGCCCCTAACTACCCACTCGGACGAATCAGAACCGGGACAAGGGAGGTGAGGCTTACCCTTGGCCGGGGCGCCTTCCGATAATACGAGATCATCAGAAAGAGGGCCCCGTGGATTTGATGCGTCGCCGAGGCCGAATTGCCCGTGGCCGTCGCCACCGTCCTCAACTGCGCTTGCGCCAGAGAGGACCACCGCCTGTTTGGCGGCTGCTGATGAAGAGGGTGGCGCGTCCGCCGAGAACTTGAGCGGGGGCGGCAACACCGCGCCCTTCGGCGAGGTCGCGGTCAATTTGGTGATGTCGATGACGCGGGATCGCAGGTCGCCCACTTCTGCCCGCAACGAATCCATCGATCTCTCCATCGCCGGCTTCCACGTGTGTAGATCGAGCACCGCCGGATGGATGTCGTCCATCTTGGCGTTCATGGATGACACCGCTGCCGTGAGATCGGCAAGGAGCTTGGCTTGATCTTCCATCGCGGCAGCCCTCCCGTGACGCGTGAGGATGATGGACGGGTAGCGGCCTGCCAGATTTGGTGGAGAAGAAAAAATTTGTGGTGGGTGGAAATGGCTCTGATACCAAGTTGTTACGTTCCCGATCTACTCTCACTCTTAGCAGGATACAAATTGTGTAGGTTTCAGAATTCTGGGGAATTGAGAAGAGAGAATTGGGGATCTGGGGTGAGAGCCGTGCCAATACAGTATAGTTCATCCACACTCTTACAACGATGTGCTCCTGGCTACTTAACGCCTCGCCTCGCGTGTGTGTCTCTTGATGGATCATGGGCTTCAAACATAGCGTGGGTTGGGCCTCCGAGCCCGTTCTCCTCTTCTCGGCTTGGCTTCGTGGCCTCCTCCCGCAATGGTTGGTGATGACACGGCCGCAGGTGGCGCTGCCGTAGTGGTCGTGGTCGTAGGCAGCGCATCATGGTCACGGGACGTGACACTTTGCTTCTTGTATGTTCTGATTTTCTTCATGTTGTGCTGTTTTCGTGTACTATGTTCATACACAAAGCTAAGAGGGAGGAGTATTTAAGCACCTTATATTTAACTATGCACATTGTGTTTGTTTTTATTATAATGTAACTTTATTATGATTATTTTACATTTGACGAGAATATTTTATGGTCAATTGTAAACAAGGCTTTTTTTAATCATGTACCCTCGTAACATGTAGCTGCTTCTCGTGTGCTTGTTTACCGATTCAGCCGGTCTGTAACAGGGGAACTGTGCTTGCCGCTTCTTCTTCCCCCCCTGGTACTCTTCAGTACCCATCTTTACCAACTTGGACGAGTAAGTGGCGATTTTATCTATAATTTTGCAGCATCTTGGTTCATAATTTTAAACTTTAATCGATGTAATTATTGTTGCTGTAAAATAGGAATCTTTAGATAAGTAATTCTGCATCTTTTTTTAATTTGTTGGCTTCAATTGTATCTCCAATCTAGTGCTATTGGGCATGCTCAGCTAGGTTCTATGTGACAGTACCAAATCGAAAGCAAATTATACTGGTTCAATAAATGGAATTCTGGTTAGGAATTATGAATTACATGAAGGTCACACGTGTTTTTTATGTATGTTGGTGATGAATGCTCGGAATGAAGTAGAGACTGTTCGTTTAAGGAATGGTCAGATTCCATGGTTGATAGGACCTCAGTACAATGGACATGGCATGAGAAACTTGGCACTTCAGTGGGAGAGGACTCCCCAAAGCTCACACACTGGCCTCCAAGTGATGTCTGATCGATATGAGATACAAGTGCCCTTATTGCTTAGCTTCTCTTCATAGATTTTACACAGTCGCCTTCCATGTTATAAATGTAATATATACTAAATGTTTTAACTACTTTATTTTCTATTTTCAGTTACGAACAACAAGCATAAGCGTTAGCTTGGTACAGCCTGGATGTGATGTCATCTTTTGGAGCACCAATCTCTGTCCCATTCTTTTTTCTTGCAGGGAATTTGTGTTGTGGTTTTGTGGAGACAATACAGCCTGGATGTGATGTCATCTTTTGAAGCACCAATCTCTGTCCCATTCTTTTTTCTTGCAGGGAATTTGTGTTGTGGTTTTGTGGAGACAATACATCCTAGCTGGTAATTATGTTCTATTCTTGAAGATGAGATGGGAGTATAGAACCAAGGTAAAGATAGCCTATGTCGAAAGAAAAAGGAATCTGGAAACTCTTTCATGATCCTGCCTTGACAAGATAAATAAGAACTACATATTGTTGAGTGTTAATAGAATTAGTCAGGCAGCGTGGTGGGTAGTGGTTGCTGGTGGCATCAGCATCCTGGCCAAGCAGCGTAGTGGCTGCGGGCCTCGTTGCAGGCTACATCGTCATCATGGTGAGCGGCGGACAGCTCCATCCTGGTGTACTCTGTAGATTGTTTCATGGTGGACGGCTCCATTCTGGTGTAATCTGAATGCTAGCTAGCTCCATATTTCCCCCGCAAAAGAAGTTAGACCCAGATTCCAATATTCTTTCTTGTTTTGTGTTCTTTATTCTTCATCAGAAGTCGATTACCTATTCGAGATTAGGAATTGGTGAGTGGCGCACATAAATTTTAGGCTTAAGAAATTTGGTAAGCAGAGTATATCTATCCTTAGTATGATTTTGGGCTCACATGATATAGATAGCCTCTAAATCTTCTTATAAATAGGTGATGGTGTAAAACGAGCATTCTTTTGCTCTTATTGAGATCATGTCACCTTGTATCTAGTATCCCTGCTTCGTAATGATTCAGTTTTTTCTCCTAGGGAATGCTTGGGTTTGAAATTAGCTCCAGTTTCTTCATTCTTATCCTGTTTTCTTGTCTATTTTTCAGGATGGCTGGTGATGTTGAAGTGTCCTGCTCCTGGATACACAGTGAAATTCAGAGTTGTACCGCATGTTGTGGTTCAGCATTGTACCGCCTAGTAGGATAGAAGTGCAATATCACAGGGTTGTCTAATTGAATTGTAACTAAATATTTTGCACAGACTTATGCAATCGTGCCTTTTAACAAATTTATACGTCCCATCTGAGATTGTTTACGTGAGTGGCCCAAATTTCTTGATCTTTGCGATGGAGTACAAATCGATTTAGTCGACCATGTTTCTTCTGCTTGTTAGCAGACTTTCTTATATATAGGTTTATTTTTCTTACATGATGCTCTCTAATCAGTCATGGAGACATAATACGACGGGCTGGCTTGGTTTTTCTCTTATGGCGCATGCAAGTACTCTTATGTTGGGAATCCTACGATAGCTATACAGAGTCTGTAACCGGCTTGCGGATCAAGCGTGCGGCATAATTTTACATCGCCAAGGGCGCCGGTGGGTCAAGTGGTGCGGACGGGAAGTGCGTGCGGGTGGAGCAGGGGAGTCAAATAGCGCAACTCTCTCTCTCATTTCCTTGGGGTATGTTAGTCAATACGTTTCCGTCCGTCACTCTACGTTTTCAACCTTTATCAAATTCAACCGCCGCTCTGGGTCTCCTGGGTCAACGACCGAGCCTTCTATGGAGGAGCACAAGCTTGGATGGGAGGCCGCGGTTGACGGAGAGGCGCCAGGTCGCTGCGGACGGAGATCGAACGTCGAGGTGCCGGTCGGGGAAGCGGAAAGCAGGGCTTGATCTGTGGCCTGTGGCGCAGCCGCGCGGCCGGGGTTCGGGATGCCGGCGAGGAGCTGGTCCGTGGCGGAGGGCGAGGGCGCAGGGGAACCGGTCCGCGGCGGGGAGCCCGACGACGGCATGAGCACGCGCGTGGGGGAGACTTCCGATGGAAGGGGCATGGCAGAGTACAGCCGTGTGTGTCAATCCCTTTGTCTTTCTCTTGTTTCTCTTTCTTTTGTTTGTTCGCTATTGACGTCCTCTTTGCATCAGCATGGATTGAATTGTGTCTATTCCTTCTTCATTTTGTGGTGGTTGGATCGCCTACTTGCTGCTCTCCTCCCGCGCGCACGTCCTCGTGTTGGAGATGCTGCGGCGCGGTGCCTCGACATCTGCCGCAAATGGCTGTTCACCAATGACGGGCCAGACGTGCTCCAGATCTCCCCCGGGGTGTTCAGTGAGGCCATGTTCCAGGTCACTGCAGATCTCCGCCCCTCCCCTTCTATCTATCTTCTTATATTACTAGGTAACAGTATGTATATGCTACAATTCAGTTCTATGACAACTTCCTGCGTAGGCGTAGTACACCTTCCCCACACAGTGCCATTTTCGTTATCAGATTGTTGTATGCTTCAGGTTCAACAGTCCAAATCCATAATTCGATTAGAAGATAACAGTTTAAATCAGCCTCCCACTTCATTTTATAGTCAGAAGGCGAAAACAAGATATGAGAAATGTAAAGAAATTCTATCAGAATTGAGGCCTTCTCTTTCTGTTTGACACAAACAATAGCAATAGGAAAAGGAAATATACATATGTATAACCCTTACTACCACCACATCCATGATCATACACACACTGCATCTATTTATGTAAACATGTTTGACAAGAATTAATCAAAGGTTCACTCCATCAATAGGCTGTGGTTTTTGTACTGTACGATTAAGATATGGATCTTAGAGGAGCGATGGATGGCGTGGTTACTGCTTATCACATCCACGTCCTCATGCTCGGAAATGGAGATCTATATGAAGAGGCCTTGGATTTAGGAGGAGATGAACACATGTTGGTGGTCCAGCCAAAAGAGGTGTATTTGAGAGGAAGAGGTGAAGAGAGGAGGAGAATTGCTCAGGTGAAATGCAGCGGTGCAGGCGTCATTAAGGATCATGTGATGTACTTCACCATATCTCACTGGAGACCATATCTCATTGGAGACTACAATGGAGAGGGGAAGGAAGTGGAATAGAGAAGGCGAGAAGACAGTTACCAGTGGTTTTACTTTTGTTTCATGTTTGTGTCAATAGAAGATTCTTAATTGCGGAGCTATATCTATTTATTTTTCAGGTTACATGTAAACTTTGAGATTTTGGTTCGATTAATTTTGTTATTATAATTAACCAAAGACAATGGTGTTATTATAAACAACTATGACTAGCTTGCATCCTGTGTCTGTGTGTGTGTCCGTTGACGCTTCTGTAAGTTGGAGATTGATATTTTATCAAAGGTAAAACAACTTTGATTTTCTGCTCTTTGTGTATATGACATGCAATGCTTGCAACGGCAATCAGCTTCTCAACAACGGTGAGAATCTGAATGCATGGCATATGATGTATGTGGGCTCTAGAAATATGTTAATTATGTGCACACTATCACAAGTGTATTACTAGATTAAATGCATTTACAAGCAAATTGAATGACCTTTTGATAGCATATTTTTACCATTTTGTGGGTACTGTAGCATTAGCAATGTACAAAGGTGGATGCGTTGAGACAAGTTGTTTTCAAGAGACTCGTGTTTCGACGGACGGACGATGGCACAAGCAAGCAATATGACCCAGGCGAAGCAGGCCTAACGGCGTCATGTGACATTTTGTACATCACGGGAGCATTTCAACAATCTCTGGTGCAGTTTATTTCTTCATCTTCTTTTAGTCTGTAACTTTGTAACACACAACGCTCGCACTTGTTATTTTTACCTGACAGAGAGTATTTTATTGACCCTCTCTGAACTGAACCAAGTGCAAAGTCGAAGAAATGTACCGCCAGTCCGTAGTTTTAGTTGGCCGCTAACATGTTAGTAAGGTTAATTTGTCCTATTTTCTTGCGTCCAAGACTTTTAAGAAAAAAAAATAATGCATATGTGCACTTCTCTCTCCAGTAAGGTTGTAATAATAAATGGGTCACTACTCAGTACCCAATAGTACTTACGTGAGTTTCTTTCATTGAATTTACTTTCATCGTAAGCAGTCAGTATAATTCTATGAGAATTAGGACATTCCCATGGAAAATTTTCAGGATGATGTTAGGACGTGTTATAATATGGAATGTTGTGGTTGTATTTCCTGGATCAAGTTAGCAATAACTCCCAGCAAGTGAAACATTTGATACTGCGGTGGATGATCTTCAGAACAAAAGCATTACGTACATCATATGGGATGCTAATTTGCATGTCATGCTGAGTATATATGCTGCTAAGAATTATCGAAGTACCTTCCATGAGCAATCTCCAAGATACGATATAATTGGTTTATTGATTTTATATGCAGATGGTGTTGAATAATAGTCTTTTGTCGAATTGAATTTTAAGAAAAGTAGAATCAGATTGTTTTTTAAGTACTATAGTTCATGATAACATATATAAACTCTTGAATACTGAAAAGAAACCTTAGTCCCAGTTCCTTTAGAAAATGTAAAATCTTTGACGTAAGAAGGGGGTACCTGTACCATGTTGACTTGGTTCCCCTTACCACATTTTTAAAGAATGCTGAGTTGGGCTTTTCTCCTATAAGCATCCGATCTAACATTTTGAACAAGAAATGAGCTAGATTTAGATAGGAAATTCATACATAATTTATGAGATCCTATGTCATGACTTAAATTAAATTAGATGACAGTAAATCAAATTTAAACGGCCCGTAGCAATGCACGGGCATTCAACTAGTATATATAATATATATATATATATATATATATATATATATATCTACTAATTTTATCAGAGGTAGGTTCGCTGCATAGGATTTTCCGTCCGCTTTTTGCTTGGACGAGTTTACCCCTTCGTTCGATGACCGATCCAGTCGTCCCCCCGTCCTCTCTCCTCAAGACACCGACGTTGCCTGGCCCGCCCATGTAGAAGACAATGCCGACGATACCGACGAGGAGCAACTGAGCCTATGCGCTCGCGACGAAGACCCGCATGACCAGCGTGGATGCACCAAGACCAACTGACGCGAAGAGTGCCGCTACACCCCGCGTCCATCCAGAGGCGCGAAGACTAAAGATCTTCCCGGGGAACCTGCCCCCATCGAGGGAGACTGAGATTCTGTTGAAGAATTAGAATAGGATTTGCCGTTGTAGGTTCGGAAAGAGCTCGATTAGGTGGCAGAAAACACAGGGATGCCAGTGAATCTACGCGGGAGATGCCGGACGGCTATGTGCAGGCAAGAAGAGGAATCGATATGGGATTTGGCTGGAGTCTGAGATATGGAGAGGAGGCGTCAGCGGGCCCGGACGCGATACCATCGACCCTCCAGCAGCTGAAACAAACTTGCTTGCTACGCGCGATCGATCATCCAGCAGCCAAAACCATGTTTCTTCAGATTTCGATTCAGAAATCTATACTCTAATTGATAAGCTAGCAGATGCGTTTCAGAGAGCACACACATTTTAGATTGATCCGCCAGTTTTCTAGCTAGCTGGCTACACGCGTGTCTCGACGACTACAAGCTTGCCATATTTGGTGAATCTAGAGAGTTATTACGAGAGAAAAAGAAATCATGAAATGGTTATCTAAAAATATTTGTAGGTCGATGGTGTCAATGGCAGTTGCAAATCGGTGGATTTCGCCCCCGTTCATGCCTATAAGCTATAAATTACGTAGATTAACATACGGTGGCTTACAAATCCCATATGACAATGTCGTATCATCGTTCTGAATATTTATGCAATACCAACAAGGTTTGAGAAGCTATCGACATCCTACGATTTTGAAATAGCATTGGTGCAAAATCTACGATCTTTTTATTTTGAGAAGGAGGACATGCACACTACACAAAAGTGCACATAGCAAAAAAAAAGCAAACAAAGGATAAAAAGAGCAAAATTGAACCAATGTTCATAGAAGAGACCAAGGACTGCTGTCGCGCCAGATATCTCACCACGGTCATTGCCAACCCGAGGCACCATCACCCAGAACACGCAAGCTGTAGAACGCAGGCTCAACAGGGAGACCGGCAGACAAGGAACAATAACTACCACCGGACAAGAGCTTGCCCAGCAACCTCCAAACCAGGCTTGTTGCCACACAATAAGCATCGCCAAGCACCACCACCAACAGCCAGGAACTCATCAACCATCCCTGCATCCCCAGGCGGTGCCTTCAAGAAGTGGAACGACATCGAGCCGTCACCACCGCCCACGCAAGGGTTAGGATTTTCACCTAGGGCTGGGGGTGGGGTGGGGGAAGGGAAACCTCGATGAGGCCTCCAAGGAGGGAACCGATGCCATGGGCGTCGACGACGTCGTGGTCACCGCTGGCAGAGGGCTTCTCCCGGTCCCAAAAACCCCACCACCATCCATCCGACGAAATTGCAGATCAAGCCGGAGGACAAGAATTTCACCGGTCAGAGATGGAGATCTCCCTAGATCTGGCATCGAGGGTCGACGGAAAACCCTGCATGCCTCACCAATGCTCGCCGCCACCCTGTCGTCCTTACGTCCAGGGACGCGGGCCAGCATTCATGGCCGCAGCTCGCCGCGAAGAAGACGGCGCCGTTGCCACCATCCGGAGTTGCCGCTCTGGCGTCCAGGGCCCCCGCCGAGAGCACCACCAAAAACACTTCCAGCACTGAAGGCCTCCGTCGCCAAGCCACCAGATCCCGAGAGCCACCCGCCACCGCAACGGAAAGAGGAACGGCCGCCGGAGTCGTTGGCCAAGGGAGGGGCGCAACGGGGAAGGAGAGCACCGCTGGGCAGCAGACTCTGCCCCGACAAGCCCAGCACGGCGACCTTCCTACCATGTGGCTGTGCCAGGAGCCAGGGGCCACAGCCAAGGGCCACAGCCAAGGGCCAGATCCCCGCCGCCCCCATCACCGGCACCACGGCCTTCAGTCGGCAACACCTCGAGGGGCGACGAGGAGGGGAGGGAGGACGGGGGCGGCGGTGGCTAGGTTTTGCCCCTCTCGGTCGCCTAGAGGAGCAACACGAGAAAGGCTACCATCTTTACTGTTTACCGAGGCAAAGGTAGTGACAAGGATGACAGGGTATTCGCAACCAAACCTGTTGTCTATAGACATGTCACATACACGGTTTGTACAGATATTATTCGTGGTCAAGAAACATTCGAATCCACTTAGTCCTGGTTTTTCTTTTCCAATAACACTCGTCAGTCCTTGTGTCATGGCTTGGATATGTGGCATGATGCGTTAATTTTTATCTTGATAAGCCATATTTTTTGATGTTCCGCAGCAACGCGCGGGCAAGCTGCTAGTATATATACGGTATGCCCGTATCCTGTGGAGGAAGTATCACATACCATACGGACGTTTTAAGATCTGTGCGAGGTGAGAAAATATGAACTCTTTTGTGCATTATCCTTCTTAGCTTTTTTAGCCTAAAGAGGAATTATCGTGGGCAACGTTTTGCATATGCACTACCATCCCCAGTTGGTCCGCTGCACGTGTGACAGCAGACGTACATGTACCATGTCCTGTCACCTACACACTGCCACCTAGTATTGGCAAATAGACCAGCCGGCCGATCCCAGCCCCACACTCCATCATCAACATCCACCTTCACCCTCACCGCCCTCCGCAGCGTGGAAAAAAAATCTATACGGACCACCAAGTTCAATTTCTCATAGAACCAATCCTCCCCATCCTCACCGCTCCGCCGCCACGCCTCCCTGCCCTGTCCTCCCGCACCACCAGAGCCCCTCTCCGTGTTCCCCTTGGCTTGGCCCTGGATCCAAGCCGCAACGTCGGATCGAGAGCTCCCTGACGTTGCCACCGAATCTGCCGACCAGACGACCCCCTACTTCTCGAGTTCCCCCAGAGGCATCACCGCCATCTTCCTCCTGCCCCTCCGCCTGCTTCCTCGACGGCGCGACCACGGGCATTGCACTGGATGGCGGCACACCGTTGCCATTGATGCCTGGCAGATGCTCCTGTAGTGGCACGCACTCCGCCCATGTGCACGAATACCTAGTTGAGGTGCAGCGCGGAGGAGCAGAGATGCCCCACCGATCTGCTCGCACAGCTGTCACCTCCACCGGCTGGCCACCCAATCGCTGCCCGCAGCGACCCCCGTTGTCCCGCATCGCCGGAGCATCTCCCCTGGATTCAAACCTCCACACTGGACCGGAGTTGTCCGAGCTCCTCGGCGCCGTCGCTGAGTCCGCCGACAGGCCGACTTCCACTGCACGAGCTCCCCCAGTTTCATTATTGCGGGCTTTCTCCCGTCCCTACGTCCGCAGACACGCCTGGTCTCCGGAGGGGTTCTGAGTCCGGCATCCGGCGGCTACCTCGACAGCCCCGTCCTCCGTCCAGGGCCTCCGGTGCCTCAAGCAGTCGCCCCCGGCCGAAATTGCATCTGGCCGACCTGCCTGGTCACCACCGCCTCCACTCGCCGCTCCCAGCTACCACTTCCTTCGGTAGCCGCGCTTGTCCACCACCACATCCAGCTGCTCGCCGCCACCGCCGCACTTCAACACCAACAATCCCACGACATGGGCAATGAGCACGGCTGCAGGTTGCCCATGCGGCATATGTAGGCATGCGCTGATGTTTTTGCGGAAAATATTGCACAGTAGCTTTCTCTTCAAATCAGATTTCGTTCTTTTTGTGCTGATTTATTTTTTCTTGCTTCATTATGTTTAATCTGAACTAAAGCAAGCCTAAATGCAAGATCTGCACTTGCTTCCTACACTCGTTCTTTTTATCTGGTGTCTTAACTTGAGTTGTCCCAAGTACTGATTTCTTTAACAACAAGTACCGATTAGTTAGTACACCCTGATCTCCGAGGTACAAAATGCTCTAGCTTCTGAACTTGAGTTTTCCTGGGTACTGATTCGTTACTCTCCTGGTACTAATTGCTGAATGAATATCTGGTGGTAGTTCTTTCTAGAAGTGTACTTCACTCATTAGTGGGCACATAAGTTTCTATTTTGTCATTTCATGAAAGAATCTCTTGTGTCTATGTTGCATGGTAGATGTATGTATTATTATCTTCCTCACTATCCTTGAAGAACGTCTGGCTAGGTACTTGCTAGAAAGATAATTATGTACTGATACCAAAATCACCGAGTACTTGAAGAGCGTCAGTTTCTTCCTTTCTTGGTATTTGATTTTTTTCACTATACTTGCTTGTCTATGGATGCCCAAAAAAAATAAAAAAATTCTGGACACAATTCCAACCGGGGTGCTGGACGTATCTCATGAAGGTGCTTAATGAGTTCTTGTGTGGTGCTGGACAATTACACCGAGGTACTTAAACAATTCCAAATGGGGTGATGGATGTATCTCATAAAGATGCTTAATGTGTTGTTGTGTGGTGCAGAACCATGAATTCCTCTCCTTTGTGTATTTGTTTGGATCGGTGCTGCCAAAGATTTTTGTTTCTTGGCTATATGATATATTCTTCATCCTTTGCTCCTTCACTCTTTGCTGCTTCATTTGTTCTTGTTGCATGGTGGTGGATGTTCATGTTGCCTAGCAGATGCCCAAACTCATTTCAGTCTTAATTGATTTGTGATCTTATTTTCGAGTGTAAGAGCGTCGATGCACGGGAACTTAGTAAGTTAAAATGGGGTGCTGAATCATGGTGGCCTATGACTGGTGGATGAAATTGTGACAACGAATACCAACAAGGTTAGGCTTGCAAGCTGTTTATCTTGTTCTTAAAAATGTATCCAGAAAGTAGGCACTCTAGAGATTATTGGTTTGTTCACCTACTCCTTTTGCACTGTTACGTCAAATTAAAATATGAAGATACGTAAACCATCAGGTTGCTGGTACTAAAGCATGCTTGATTACTAGGACTTTGTTTCATTTAGGTGCCTAATAGATTGAACTTTGGTTTTAGATGTGTTACTTGCTGTTGTGGTATTAAAGCATGCTTGATTACTAGGGCCTTGTTTCATTTAGGTGCTTAATAGATTGAACTTTGGTTCTAGATGTGTTACTTGTTGTCATGGTACTTAAACATTTTCAACTAGGGTGCTGAATCCAGACACCCAACTTGAGATATTCATGTATTCGTTTTATTTTAGGTACCTAACATTATCAACTGGGGTGCCGAAAAATGTGTTTAATGGAAACATTTTGGGTACCTAACATTATCAATTGGGGTGCTGAATAATCACATGTTCCTGTTGACAAGTGCTTAACGGGAACAATTTGGGTGCTTGATTGGAGAATGTCTGAAACCTGAAGAGGAGCTTAATGATTCATGGCATGGTGCTGAATTCAAAACTTGATGATACTCTTCAATTGTGTGCTACTTTTCACAAGTTATTTATTAATGATTCATGGCATGGTGCTGAATTCAAAACTTGATGATACTCTTCAATTGTGTGCTACTTTTCACAAGTTATTTATTTTGTTAAATATTATTTGTATTCTGTGGGCGTGTTCTCTTCCGAACCTAGATGTATCTGATCTTCAGAACTAGACTAGTTTCTCATTGATTGGCTTTTGTATGACGTATTTTCTATCCATGTTTGAATATGTCGTGTTGATCAGGTGTAAAGGTGATGCTGGTATTTTCTATCCATGTTTGAATATCAGATTCAATTGGTTGCAGTTGGCTGCAAGTATGTAGTACTACATACTACTCCCTCCGTTTCAAAATATAAGATGTTTTTGGTTTGTGAAGCAAATGTATCTACACACTAAAAGAAATCTAGATTCCCGGTAGCACGCCCTCTTGTGAGGTGGTCCTGGGGGGGGGGGGGGGGGGGGGGGCATTAGCTGGAGACAAAAAAAAACTTTCCTCTAGCGTCTCCCTTCTCTCTCCCCTCAACCCTGCTTCCTCCGCCATTGACAACCGCCTGGCGTCGTGATCGGCAGCTTCCCTGCCTGGCGCCGCACCAGGAGGTAAGCAGCGCCCCCTCTCCCCCACTTTCCCCCGCTCCTCCTTCCTCCCCACCCCTTTCTCTTTATCCTGCCCGCGCTCGGCTTTTCGCATTTAGGTTTTTGGGGGCGGATTTGGTGGGGGTTCCACCATCTCCGGCGGCTGTTGGTTCTGGTGCTGGCCGGTGGCGGAGCTCTGGAGGTCCGTCGGGTCCGCTCCTCCTCCCTCCCCTTCTGTTTCCCTGTATGCCCACGCTCGAGTTTTTTGTCTCAGGTTCTACGACGGAGTTGGTGGTGGTGCTGTTCTTCGGCGGCGGAGGGCTCGGAGTTCGTGGTGTCTGGGTTTCGTGTTTGGACGGAGCCCTCTTCGTGGTCTGCGCCCTCATCCTCTCCACAAAGTGCAGATGGATCCTAATTACGTTTGACTTTGTTTCTTAGAGCTATCTTATTTGGCTGATGGGTTTTCCATCAGTTAATTGTTTTATTTTTTTCACAATAAGATTGAACTTTATTTGTCCTGTATAATGAACTCTGTTTAAAAAATGCTAAGTTATGTTCTTTTACATTTTTGCCTTCTTTTTTACATTGAACTTATTGTATACCTCTTTTTATTATTTAATATATGCTTACTGCATGTGTATTTAGACTTTTATACTTAGATAACTTCATGTTTTTTTATCAGTTAATTGTTTTATGTCTCCACAGTAAGAGTGAACTTTATTCATCCTGTATAATGAACTCTGTTTAAAAAAATGCTAAGTTATATTCTTTTTATATCTTTGCTTTCTTTTTTACATTGAACTTATTTTATACCCTTTTATGGGGTTTTCAGGGGTGAACTGTATTCTTGTTGTACAATGAATCTCTTTTTATTCCTTAATCTATTCTTACTGCATGTGTTTTTAGACTTTTATGCTCAGTGAACTTCATGTTTTCCACTTAGTTAACTTTTTTTGCTTGTTAATCTTTTGTCATCTAGTGGAAAGTGCGCAATGACATTGTGTACAATTATGAAATGCCTGCCGAGAAACTCTTCCTTGACCCTAATGTGCCGAGCAAAGCAGTTGGTCCTGATTTTCTTGAGAGGTCTCATCCTTTGTTGGTCACCCAGCCAAAGTCTCGCAAACACACAGATATGCCTGGACCGAGTGCTCTTCATCAAGGGCATCTACTGCTTCAATATTCAGAGAGATTGATAGGATTTTATATAAAGTAGAAGAACTTTCGCGGTTGGTCCCAAGCATTGATTCTCTTTTTCCTGATGCACCTGCTGCCATTAGCGATGTTGCGAAGAAATTGGCTGGGTATGATGCTAGTATTCTTAACAGTTTGATGACCGCTGTATCTTGTGTGCGGCAAAGTTATGGTGATTTTGGAAGGAAACAAGATGCCATATTTGGAGTGCATGAAAAAGCATCCGGGGAGGAGCAAGGTGCTGGTGGGTCATCTGGTGCATGCGTGGATAATGAATCTTTGTTTATCCAAACAATTTTAGGGCAAAAAGAGAATCAGATGCCGAGGTAACGGTTCCCATCTATCAAAAGCTTCTTCTAAATTTTTTGGCACATATGAACTATAGTCTGCACTTCATGTGAACTTCAATTTTTTTAATGCTTTTTTATTTTTCTCTGTTTACAGGAAGAAGCTAAACGAGTCGAGGAAGCAGCCATGCATGAAGATGAAGTAGAAGATGAATGTTATGATCATAGTGAAGTTGCAGACCAGTTCCTGTTCCGTAAGCGTGCGGCTACTCCTGTGACGCCGCCGCATGATTCTAGTGTTGGAGAGGGTGATGATTTTGTTAAGAACGATGATTTCATCCCAAGTTTAGAGTATGGAGAGCAGAGGGTTCCTGAAGGTGGTAGTGTGGCAGGTGTATGCGACAACGTTGTGGATAAATCTGCGTTCGCGCCTACTGAGCAAGGTTCTAGTGAAGATGGTACTTCCAAGATATTATCTCTGGTGGGTATTGTTGAAGACATTGTTGGGGGCAAGTCTGAAGTCCCCACTGCGCCGGTTACAACTGTTCAGTCATGTGTTGCAGATGGAGCAGCCGTTCTTTCTACAAACCAGGGTGTTCCAGAATTGGATAAGAAGGCTCAAAGTGTTGATGTTTCTGCTGGTAATGTCCATGCAGTTAGTGCTACAATTAGAGATGAGGTTCCTGCTGGCAACGTCCCTGTGAATTCTGGGCTTGATATGGATGAACCGGTGGAGGAAGGAGATCCTGCTACACAATGTCGTGCCATTTACTCGGAAGACCAAGACAATGATTCTCCAATCCCTGGGAGTGAACCTAACATCTTTGATTCTACCTTTTCAAGTACTCCCTCCTCTATTTGACACTACCGGTCTTTCAAGTGCGTCCATGAATAACATAGGCAAGGATCTTTGAATAAGAAACCTCATCCACCCCACTGCCCTTCCTCCTCACCTCCATCATCTGTTTGTTTTGTTCCTACAAGTTCTCCATGACCCTTTTGCTTAATATGATATATGTTGTTTATAACTATCATGTATGCGTCTTTTTTGTGTTTTATGGATGGGGGGCAAGGTGTTGAGATGTTTTGGTTTGGTTTTGTGGGGTGACTGGTGTAATGAGACAAATGTAAGACCTGAATAATTTATGTAATGGATTGTCTTTTACCTTTCCCACATGTGTAAATGTGTGTTGTGTTTTTGTGTGGTGTGTTGGCGGGGGACGGGGTGGAGGTTGTATTGGGCAGTGAATTCTCCTCACAAGGATTTTTGCCAGGCAGATGCAAATTGTACCATTTTCCTATCTCTATGATATTTTCTCCTTAAGTGAACTCTATATAGAGGTTGATGTGAACTGGCTTTTCTGTTTTTCTATTTCAGCATCTGGGTCTTTGTCGACACCTAATATATCGCAGCTTCCCGCTTTTAGAAGAAAGGAGGTGTATGATACTGTATTGAAACTGGGATCTCATCCTGCTAAGAAGTATGGATTTTTATTATTTTTGCATTGCTCTCATTGTTTGGTTTTTTATGTTATCTTTGTGTGAAGTGTCTAATACATATCACATCTGTTATTTTTTTGTAGGAATGATGTACTTTTCATTAACGACGAGGCTCGATGCACAATTGGAAATGTTGCAGAAGCATTTAAGCCTACTAGCATGCTATGTTCTTATGTTGTCCCAGTTGCAACATACTGACTTCGCCAAAAGTTTAAGAATTCTGGAAAATTTGTTGTACCATACATTTGCTGTGTATGATGTTTTTGTCTGATCTTTTTATGCTTTCATATGTGAACTTTTGTTTCATTTGTTTTATTTTACTCGAAAACACCTTCTTCTTTTTTAAAATATATTCCCTTTATTCAATCCAGAGGCATATTTTTGAAAGGAATCTCAGTAGTGGCCCCTTGAGGATATTATCTAGTCTTGATGCTAAGGAGCGCTTGGACACGAAAGAGATGGTAAGCACCGCCTTCTTGGTTTCCTTTTCTATTTATGTAGTGAACTTCAACTTTTATATTTTATGGCCTGTTCACCATCTGAACTGTCTGATATCTTGTTAATGTGTCACTTTCCTTTTTGATTTTCTTTTCTGATTTGTTTTGCAACCTTCGACCCGCCTGACCCTCCAGGACCAGGGGTGGTTGGACACTATTGTGTAGTCACCATCAACATTAAGCTCGAACGATTCGAGTTGCTTGAATCTCTGTGTGACTAGTTTAGCCCATGTGCTCAGTGGGTTTTCAATACCATGGTTCATGGCATAAAGAAGTTATGGAGGCAAGCGAGAAACAAGAAAGGGGAGTCGTTCTCCCTACCATCTATTGATCATTTTGTGCAGCATTTTGTTGAAGTGCCAAAGCAGCTAACCCCGTAAGTTTTTTTCTATTACGCACTTTGTTATTCCAGGACCTGTGTTGTTTTGTTGTTTTGTATCTATAGTGAACCCGTTTTGTATTGTTGGTGTGAACCTTTTTTTTACACAGCGAACACTTGATGTGTACTTCCATCAAACCTTACTTTAATACAAATGAAATTTGAATAGCGTTTCAAATGAACTTTGGAATAAACACAAGTCAACTGGAGTGAACTTAACTATTGTAGAAATAAACACAAGACAAAATTATTTTTGTATTTTTACCTAATGAACCTTATTACTAAACAGACTTATGTGAACTGCAACTTTAGAGCAGGCAGGACATAAGTAATGTGAACCACAACTTTTTATTCAGTGAACCTCACCTTTTTAGGGGATATTCCAAGCACACTGTTATTTTTTACATAAATTACCACAAGTATGGTTATTGTTCTATTTGCCATAACTTATATTTATCCCAGGGGCTTTTTTCTTGCATGTCTTTATACTGAAGTGAACCTGTTTGCATATCAATGTGGACTTTATTTTTCTTAATTTGTTCTATTAGCTGTAACTTAAGATTTTAATAGCAAACTTGCTTTTTTGTGTGTTTTTTGACAGGAATGATTATGGTTTCTTCATGATTCAGTATATTCTAACTTGGGATGGTGTAAGTTTGGTTATATTCAAGCAAGGAGACATATTAATGATAAGGATGACACTGCTTTATAGCTGGCTCACTTCAGGTCATTTCCAAATTGACCTAAAAGGTTTATTAGGTGTTGATGCAGGTATTTTTCTTCGATGATTTGGCCAAGTGAACTTCACTTTTTAATTTAAAGTTCAAATTTTCAAGCTAAGTTTTATATCAGTGTAACATGTTTTTGTTCTCTCATTTTTACACACTTGTTTGGTATTTTTCAGAGACACCTCTCTACTTGGAGGAGGATAACTTTGCTCTGTTTGACCTTGAAACTGTCACACCTGATGTTCGCATGATCTCTAAAGACACTTTCCTGAATGAAGTTAGCAAGGCGAAGAAGACTGCTCCAAAGCTTCATACTGCTATAAAACGAACTACCAGGAGCACCAGTGCTACACAAGACAAGGGGAAGAAGAATGTTGTTGATGTCGAAGGTGGAGACGACGATGATTTTGTTGATCCCGCGCCATGGACTGTCAAAAGAAAGGTTGTTGCCAAGGTTGCTGAAACATGTCCCAGTGGCAGTAGTGATGATTTTGTATCATAGACTCCCACTGATTCTTCCATTGTTATATCAACTAAGAGGGATACCAAAGTGCCCGTGGGATTGAGGGAACCCTTGGAGAAGCTTATTCCTTTTGAACCGTCATACTTAGTCAAGGCAAAGGAGATCAAAAAGCTTATCTTGAGCCCTGAGTATTTGCAGAAATATGGGAAGTGAGTTATATATTTCCTCTTTCTCTATCTATTGTGATATTTCCTTTTTATTGTCGTGCTTATCTCACTTTTTCTTGCATATTAGAACTCCCCTATTCAGAATCACAAGACCGAATGGTATCCCCTTTGATGTTAAGGGAGAAGATATGTTCAAGGCATTTGGACGGTGCGAAATGATCTGTGCGGAAATTATGGAGAATGTCTTATCATTCTGAAAGGATGACCCTATCATAAAAAAAATGTTTGCATCAGGGAAACGTGTCATGCTCGGTCCATTTTTCATCCCGGTATAACCTTCTTTTTTAACCTCTGATAGATTTTCCATGTGAACTGGAACCATATCGACACTATTTACTATCAGCTTTTTGTCACGTGAACTTCAAGTTGTGAACACACTACTGTGAACTGTAATCCCATGGTATCCCAATAACACAAGTTAAAACCTATGTGAACTTCAATTGTTTTGTCATGTGAGCTTCAGAGTGATATCCATGTGAACTGGAATTTCAACATACTGTTCTTAAACAACTGAACTTTTATGCATGTGATCTTCAACCTTTTTTGATTCAACACACTGATGTGAACTGGAACTAATTCATGGACTGTAACATAGCTTTTCCTTTTTATATTTCATTTATGATTTATAGGTTTTATAGTCTATGCTATCTTTTTTGTAATGTGAACTTTCAAGTTGTGAATACACTATTGTGAACTGTCATCTCAGAGTACCGCAATAACGGAAGTTAAAATTCTATGTGAACTTGAATTCATTTTGCCATGTGAGCTACAGAGAGATATCCATGTGAACTATAATTTTAACATACTGTTTTTTCAACAACTGAACTTTGTTATGCATGTGATCTTCAACCTTTTTTTATTCAACACACTGATGTGAACTGGAACTAATTCATGGACTGGAACATAACTTTTCCTTTTTATCTTTTATTTGTGATTTATAGGTTTTATAGTCTATGCTATCTTTTTTTAAATGTTCTGCCTTTTGTTATGCAGTATGTTCTGGGTATTGCTCCATTTGAGTCACTAGATGATAAAGGGAACCAAAGCCGTTACGGGGGTTCAATGTAGAAGCAGCCACCAAAATGTTTCATGCGTATGTGAGGCCATCAGAAAATTTGCTCACATCTAACCTGGCAAGTGAACTCTTTTGCTACCATTAAATGAACCTCATGAGTAACTTACTTTTTCATAGTAAATGACATGCTTTTTTACTTATGATTTTTTATTTTCATGCAGGTTTTAATTCCTTGCTTCCATAAGAATCATTATACGTTATATGCCATGAATAGATACACCGTCTCCCTGGATATTTTCGATACAATCATATATTCAAAGTGTGGTAAAGACAAAATTCGGGCTAGACACCATTATGACCGTGTTGAAATAGTACATTACCTTTATATTTTTTTAGTACGACTTTTTTAATGCTTTAGTCTGGTGTTTTCATTGTGTATATTTTTCTTAAATCCATGTAAAATAGATGAGAAGAATGGTTCTCCCGATGAAGAGGGTCTATGGCATTGTTGAATTCAACAAGCACAACAAGTTCCCATGGGAGCTCAAAGTATAGCTATCATAGAATTTCATAGCTAACAAGAGTACGTTAACTTAGAGTCATGCAAGTATATCTATCAGCATAGCTATCACTTATTACACATTAAGGCGTATGATGAAGCAGCCTTTTTTGGGGCCTCCGTTGTAGAACCCAAACATGCATACATCTCCTTCCTTGAGTTTTGCTCCAAGAACAACCTCGGTCCAGCCTTGTGTTAATGATGCTTTTTTAACGTCATCAACTTGCATCCTTACAGACACTCCGGTCCACGCGACGCTGGTAGGAGAAGTTATTGGAATGGATTTCACAGGTCCAAGGAAAGTGTTCAGATAAAACCTTGAATATGAAAAACCAAAACTCTGCATAAGTTGGAAAAGAAGCATTTTTTCAGTAATAGTAATGGTTTGTTCAGAAGATAAATCTACGCTGTTAAACATATAGAAACAGTACAATTTTGTGTTCTTACCATTTCCCCTGTAGTAGGGTGGACATTCTTGTTCTCCATCTTGCAGACATAGTAAGGGATGGGTGGGTTGAAACTACTACACTGTTCTTTCAGATGCCTGAGACTCACTACATTCATGTGAATCTTGTTGCCGTACTAAACACGCTTGTCAAACCATTCAGCACCTTGAAATGGACCTTGAAGAAGCAAACCAAAATAATTTGTATCAGATGCAATTAATAAGTATTCTTTTGTAATCCGTCAAATGCACAAGACACATTATTTACGGGTTTGTATTTTTACCTCGCTTAACATAGAGCACATCGTCATCACTGTTGTCGTCGTCGCTGTCGGTAAGGTAGACGAACCTTGAGGTGCCAGCCATCCCTGAAAAGTGTAGTGCACGCAACACATAAGCAGTGTGAACTATAACTTTTGTATGTTCAGTGAACTATACTTTTTCTATTAAGTGAACTGTAATTTTACATTATGTGAACGTTTTGTTTTAACTACTGATCTTTATAGTTTATGTGAACTTTAATCACAGTACACACAACACATAAGCAATGTGAACTATAACTTTTGTATGTTCAGTCAACTATAACATTTTTGTTCAGTGAACTGCAATTTTAGTTCATCAGAACTCTAACTTGTTTATGTACAATACACTTTGTGTTAACTGTAATTCCAAAAGCATACAAGAACATAAATAGAAAGGTGTGAACTGTAGCCTTTTTATCTTGACAACTTTGATTTGTTTTCCTCCAACACACCTATAGATTCTCCAACACAGAGTTGTGGTGACCTACTGATTTTTAGTCTATGTGAATTTATATTGTTTGTTAACCACACAAAACAATGTAAACTGTAATTGTCACGGGTATGAACCATATTCCCTAACAAAACCACACAAATAATGAGCTAGCTTTCTTCTAATTGGAGGCAGCAGGAAGTTTGTATGCCCTAACAAAAACAGGATCTTCTGAGCTAATGTAAGCAAATTTCGAGTTCTTACTTACCTTTTTTTGCTCAGATCTACTTCTCTGGAGCGGATGCAGTGTTGCAGGATCCTCTTACCCGCGGATCTTGTGGTGAGGGGCAGGGTGTTTGCGAAGAGATTGGTGGTCGGGGGGTGGGGGAGGGTTCTTCCTTGTTCTTGGCCTGCTACACGCGTGGCTAGGGTTTTACTATTGGCGGGTGGTGGGAGGTGCGGGGGGTGGAGGGTGGTTGCGGGGCGCGGATGTGGGGGAGGGACGGGGCTGTGCGTGCTGGGGTGGCGGTGTGTTAGTTTTGCCAGCTGCCTGTTTTGGACGGGATTGAGGGGGTTGTTCTGGTTTTTTCTTTTATCTTTTCTACTTTGTGATCTGTTTGTTCGAACGGATCGAACTCGTTTGTTATATCTTCGATAGGAGGATAGGTACTATCCTTTTTTTTATGTTTTTGCAGGTATATCCAGTGGATATATAAAGGCCCAGATCCCTGTGCGTTCTCTGTGACTCATGACCTCCCTGCTCTCCCCCATTCACATCAATGTCAATCGCCCCTTTCACCACCGAACACACCGTTCAGTGCCATGGCACCACCACCATTAATGTGGTGTACACCAACATGGCTTCGTCCGTTGATGCTTCGATCGACAAGGCCCAAGCCATCCTAGCTGATGAAAAGGTGAAGATTGTTGGAGTTGATGTCGAGTATGGTAAGAAATGCTCTTTTAGGGGGGGCAGAGGGCTGATGTTATTCAGTTTTCTGTGGGTGAGGAGTGCTTGGTGTACCATATCTGCCATCAAGTCGAGCCTAGTTTCAAGCTTTGGTCCTTTACCCCAAGTTTCAAACACACCTTCGCCGGCTTTGACATCTACAACGACAAAAAAGTGCTTGCCAGGGGTGACAATATGTTGTACATTGTAAATCACAAGGTGAACTTTGAAATTCGAAAACCTGAACTTTGGTATTTTCTATTTTTTGTACCTTAGGATTTCTGTATATTTTTTTAAACCATGTTTTTCCTACGAGTAATATATGAGATTCTTTTCATCTCCATGTGAATTTTAGTTTTTCTGAAAAGTGAACCTCTGTTGTCTTACAAGAAATGCTAATACGCTTTTTGTTTTATATTTTTTACAGGAGTAAACTTAGTGTGTTATCGGCCTTCTTCCAGCGGACATCCAGAAAAGAAGGGGAGAATGAATATGTTCCCTATGGTAACTGGGTTCATGAGTTATGGTCAACAAACAATAGTCTACAACAAGTGGGAGAGGCAGGATTCGAACCTACGTAGAAAACCTTCAACAGATTTACAGTCTGTCGCTTTTGACCGCTCGGCCACTCTCCCCTTCCCGGGGATACGCCCCCCTCAAACAAAGGGTTCCTGAATAAGATCACACCCTCTTTAGAGGTTCTAGGCCCTGCCTATTGAGTCATCTACCACAGAAACAGAGTCTCGTGATGGACGTCCAGAAAATAAGGCTAACCCAATTTGCTTCCTCAAGCAAGGCAGCCGATAAGTCATCGAAGGGTTTGTTTGAATAATGGACTGGTAACCATTACTCATTTGAAATTCTTCTTTAGTTAGGCCTGGCCCACCTAAGAACTGATCGAATTGGATTTCTAACTACAAGATGACTTTCTTTGCTTCTAAATCGATAAGGATTCGAGACCAGGACTCGAGTAGGAGAAATTCATCTTAAGTCTACTTGCATTAAAGTCCTATCGTCGATAAATTCACCACGGCTTGTCCTTCAACGCCCCTGACTCTCAAAAAGAGCAGGAGGTTTTGCCTCAACTCATTCCATGAATGTTGTTTCATTCCCCACGCGGGTTCTCGCGTCATTTTCTTTAAAAGATATTAGATCACCGTGGGAAACTTTCAATTCCCAACTTAGAAATTAGACTTGACTAAGATTCTACTTCTTCCTCAAATACTGGGAATGAACCTGGCCTAAAAACCAGGAGCGAACATAAGGCATGAAGGACGTTGCTACTGCTATCATAGATCCGTACTATGAGAAGATGAAAGATGGTTTTGGAACGAAAGAGCACGACATGTGGGCTAATCCGCCGCCTCTCCCACAGAAGCACTTGGAATATGCTACCAGAGATGCGTATGAGCTTTACAAGCGTTTGGACCGTTATGAGAGGTTTTTTCTCTCTCTGTAAGAATTTTGGAAAGAAGCAGACAAGAGATTGGTGATCAACAAGACCTGGACCAGCAGCCGCAACGACACATTTTATTTTTCCAGAGTTTTTATTCTCATAAACAATTTTTTTATTAATTCTCAAGTCATTGAATAATAGTCAGTTTTTCTAGTCTAGGCTGCATGTGAACTGTTTATCAATTTTATCAGATTGTAATCACCCCTGCAAGTACAAGTGTGAACTATGATTTATTATCATAGTGAACTTCAGATTTTTTATCACCGGTGTCGGTTGTTTTTTGCTCTTATATTTATTTAGTGAGCTATCAACCAACCCCTAAAAAATATAGTTGCGTAAATTATTATTTTAACCTATAGTATTTGTGAACTTTATTTTCTCTTCCTATATTCATTGTGAACTATATCTTTTTCTGGCATCAAAGGGCTAAGGGCACCATCATCAAAACAGGTAAACTTTATCTTATAATCCATGTGAACTTTAACGTATGCTTCAAATGACCTTTGTTTTCATTTTGCTATATTCACCGTGAACTGTTTTTTCCTGGCAAATAGTTGATTTTTAATTGATAATCCATGTGAACTTTATTTGTACGAGTCAAGGTGTCAGATAAATAAAACATATGTAAAAAATAATAGATGCCAATATTTTTTTGTACTACTAAACTGAGCTTTTTTGTCTGTTTCTATCCACCTATTATTATTCTGACTACACGCAAACTGCATATTTGTTTTGACAACCAATCAGTAAAAGTAACAAATTTTGTATGTATCTCTATATGTATGTCTATCATTTCTACTTTAACCTACTGCTTCTCCTTGGTATTGGTGTGTCCTTTTGTGATTTTTCAGTCCTGTTGGTAGAGCACGCTGTTTTGTCTTACAGTTTCGCCTCCTCCTCTTGCATTATCTCTTTGAGCTTGGCTATCTCCTCTTCTGCTCTCTCTGGAGTCGCCTCCTCTCGCATGTTCTTGAATTGTGCCCCTTTATTTCTCCACAAGTCCTGCAAGCCTGTACTCCCTTCAGTTCCATCTTACCTTTGCCTTTCTTCTGTGCATCAGCCAGTCTTTACGCGAGTATTTTCTCCTTATCTGGGCACCGTTCTGGCGTTGTGTCCATTTATCAGACCACAAAGGCCGCAAGCCCGTACTCCATTTTGAACAATATCCTGGATAGTATGTTCTTCCTCATTAGCATGTGCTTCATCAGTTTTGCTGGCTTCTTCCATTTCATGGTCGTCAACTTCTTTAGTTTCGATGTCTTGCTCATCTTCGTCCTCATAGTCTGCTTTTTCATCGTTATCCAGTTCTTCTTTATCATCTGAATCCTCCTCATACTGCTTTGCAATAATTTTCTTGATGCATATTTTCACTTTCTTCTTAGAGCCACCATCACCGTACATTTTTGAATGTGCTTCCTGAAGTTTATTTTCTAGCTGTCTTCTCTAGAATGTCCTTGCGTTGTGGCCATCTATTGTGTTGCACTTGTTGCACAACCTCTGACCTTTTGGCTTTCCATGTTCGTCGAGTTTTGGTTCTGGACGAGCTGCTTTAGGTGGCTGGGGTGGAGCAGTGCCCTTAGGTTTTTGTTGGTGGTTTTTCGTAATGCCTTTTTTTCTAGCAACTGTAGGTGCTTGTATATGCGCATACTAGTTGGAACCATCATCTCCTGCAGCAGCATCTGCTTCATCCGGAGTTCTCTTCTCTCCTGCAGTAGCATATGCTTCATCCGGACTTCTCCGCTCTCCTGCAGTAGCATCTGCTTCATCCGGACTTCTCCGCTCTGAACTTTGCCCATCTGGGTCCACACTGTCCATATACAAATTCACTTCTCTGAATGCTTCCATGGCTTTGGCAAACATGCCGTCTGAGGAGCAACCTCTGGTCACTGTCCTCATTGCCTCGCTGTAAAGCATTGTTCGCATGTATTCAAGTGATGTCCCATCTGTTGCTATTGTTCTATGATCCCTGCGGTTGAACGTTCGGTCTGAAACAACATCTTTCATGTACCTCCTCAGTATGTATTTCAGTGGAATCTTTTCTAGCTGCAGATGTTCAAACAATGCAATCACATGATGGCAAAATAGGCCTGCGAGGAACATTTTCCTTGTTTTAGTTGTATTCACAAAGTAGAATAAAACTATATGCATGTTGAATATATATAGTTTTTCATTAGTTTACCTGTGTGTTCCCACAGCATGCACTCACACTCAAACTTTTTTTCTGATTCATTCACCGTGACTCGAAACTCATGTCTTGACCATGCAAATACTTGGCTCTGGTTGTAGTGGTGCACAAGGAATTTGGTTGGATCTTCAGTACTTTTGATTCAAAAGCCCGTGCTCTCATATTGGCGCTCCTGGAACACCGTGTACACAACCCTAGTGTATTTTTTCCTTGCTTATTCTTCGAAGACATAGCGCGTCAACGTTGCTGGACACCCTGCATGGTTTTCATTTTGGCTCAATACTTTAGTACAAGTCTAATAGTTTTTGCTACTCCTAACTTGTCCAGCATTCTCAAAGTGAACTTTAAATAAGCACGTACCGCTGATGCAACATTCTCGCTATTCTCTGCTTCATGCCGTGTCTGAATGTAGTTGTGGACTTGTTTTGCAAAAATGTGAAGATCCTGTTCCTCTTTGACGAACCCTCTTTTTATCACGAAGTTCATGCTCCCGCTTCTTTGTGTTGACGTCATTCGTGCGCAGAAAACCTCCTTCCAATAAGCAGAGACCCATGTCTTCCTTTCATTCCACATTTTTCTGAAGACGGTAATATTGTGAAGATTGTACTTGTCCATCAGTGCATTCCATGCTGCCCCGAATTCAATTGGCATTAGTGGGTGTTTAGAACTATTGCGAGTTGTTCCTTGAGTTCTGGAAACAACTTGTAAATTTTGCCGAGACGATCTTTGTGCTTGTTCATAATGTTCCACCTATAAAGTTTATGCAGCGCTCACAGGAAAATCTGCGATAGTGCTTTTGCTATGGATGGACATTGATCTGTATTTCAATAAAATAGAAGTCATGCTTTATAGGACAAAACCATAACCAAAACAATTTACATTAGAGAGTTTATATTCTAGCAAACATAGACGGTGGCGAACTTCTAGTGATATTTCAAGTGAACTTTTTTACTTTTGTTTTCTTCAACACACTGTTGTGAACTGCAATATGAAAGTACATTTTTCCAAGCACAGATTATAATCCTAGGGGTGAACTTCAACTTTTTCTCATGTGAACTACAACTACACAGCTATGGTGAACTTCACTATATTTTCAAGTGAACTTTTTTACTTTCTGTCTAGGTAAACACAGTGATATGAACTGCAAGATGAAAGTACATTTTTCGAAACACACATTATAATCCCAGGGGTGAACTTCAACTTTTTTCTCATGTGAACTACAACTACACAACTATGGTGAACTTCACTGTATTTTCAAGTGAACCTTTTTACTTTCTGTCTAGGTAAACACAGTGATGTGAACTTCAAGATGAAAGTACATTTTTCCAAGCACAGATTATAAAACCATTTTTTACTGATGAAATATGGTTACCCGTCAATATGCACATTGGTTCTTTCCCTCCCATATATTTTAGGAATGTGCTGAAAACTCACTTGAATGAGTCTTCTGTTTCGTCACCCATCAACGCTACGGCCAATATGACTGACTATAGATGGTTATTCACGCCGACAAAGACTGCCAGTGGCATGTGGTATATGTTTGATTGATATGTCGTATCAAATGTGATGTAGTCGTCAAAATCAGCATACGCAGCTCTGCAGCTAGCGTTGGCCCAGAATATACTCTTAATCATGCCATCTTCATCAACATCATGATCGTGGAAGAAATTCTCATTCTCAGCTTTCATTTCTTTGAAGAATTCGAACAACTTCTTCACATCCTGCAAAGCCTCTTTTCGCGAGTGTTCTGCTTTTCTGCAAAATAAAATTTTCATATTTGTTAGTACTCCCGCTTCTTTCTGGTTTCAAAAAATATAGTACTTGCTTTTTGTTCTACGACATGGTGGTAGTACTTACATATCCAGTGCTTCCTTGTTGTGGCATGGTAGGTTTCCGCATCCACCGTTCAGCCTTGTAAGTAGCCCCATGATGTTAACATGCTTGATATTGTTGAACTAGAGGTCTTTGATGTATTCTTTTAGCGTTGAATCCACTCTTTTGTGTGAATGCATGAAGATATTCATGGATGGGCTTAGTATCAGAGGTTGGTTGTGGTCAAGACATGTGTCTTTCACTACACAGCTTCCATCCTCTCTCTCTTTCAGTCGCAAAAATGCTTTGCAGCCAACTTTCCGATTTGGTCTGTCGCGCTTCCGGTGAGCATCAGCAACATTTGTTATGTGTTTTCCTTCTTGGACACACCGCAGATACCTCCAGCTCTTGTTGTGCAGAATCTTTTTAATGCCAAAGCGCGTGTGCTTTGCGTATGTGTTGTAAAAGCCATGCGCTTCGTCAAATGTCTTGAACTACTGTCCAATTACCGGTTTCAGATGTTCTGGTAGCTCAGGTGCCTGCACAAGTTTTGAACACATTCTTTCAGCCCTTACACATGCATGGTTCAATTCCTACAACTATACAGAACTGCTGCTATAAATTGTCAATACTCACATGGGTGTATGATTTTGGCTCCGAGGGAGTTTCATTCTCGGTTGGCTGGGTGGGACAAGGCGGTGTCACAATTGGCCTATGGAGCGATGGATCCCTTGGAGGTAATTGTTTACCGTTTCTTCCACGAGCCTGACCACCTTGACCATTTGGATCTGCTCCATTGTCACGCTGGACTGTTTAACGAGGAACGTGCAGCACATGTTTGTCAGAATTACAAGCTCATCACACCGTATGGGTGAGCGTGGAGTTTACGGTGGACCACTCCAAGATATGATATCCTCTTCTTCCTGTTGGTCCTCTGGCAGCACTGTTTGCAAAGGTTCCAGATCAGTGAAGCTAGTGAACTTTCTTTTCAAGCATCCTGTTCGCAAGGGATCTGCATTTGGAATGGCAGTGAACTCCCTGTTTTTGTTGCGTGTGAGAACATGGTCATCAGCAGAGTTCCCATTTTTGTCCCTGTTTTCATCTTGAATGATGCGCCTTGGGAGCCGCATAACTGGTTTAGTCACTTTTATTGGCTGCTCACAGCTTACAGGTGAAGGCGGAGGTTTCTTGGGGCCAGAATAGTGATGCGTGCACCCAGTGTTATCGTGGGACACTTTGTTGGAACCCCAAGAGCAAGGTGTGATGAGCACAACAGCAGGTTTCCTTCAGTAGAGACCGATGTTATCAAACCAGAAGGAGGAAGGAAACATCACACAGGTGTTGCAAACAACGTGGAGACCTGCACAACACAAACTCAAGACTTTGCCCCAACGAATCAGTGAGGTTGTCAAGATCACCGGTTTGTTGTAACAAAGTATTAAACGTATTGTGTCAAAGGTAATGGTGGTTTGCAGCAAGTAAACAATAACAGTGGAAGATGTATCAATGGTAAAGATTGAACCGGGGTCCATAGTTCACTAGAGGTGCTCTCCTTAGATAAACAACATGGCATGAAGGGTAAACAAATTATAGCAGGGCAATTGACAGGAACTGAGAAAGGCATTACAATGCAATACTAGTTAGAAAGATCCTATGAGATTTGATTGGGCAATACAACAATATACATAGACCGCCATCCAACTGCATTTATGACTAGAAGTCCACCTTTAGGTTATCATCCGAACCCCCTCCAGTATTAATTTGCAAGCAACAGACAACTGCTTTAAGCAAAGTGTGCAAGGTAAATAATCCACTTGTTCCATGAACAAGAGACCGTTGTTTTCTCCCTAGTAGCAACAACACATCTACAACCGAAGAGATTTCTGTCACTTCCCTTGGAAACTAGAGGCATGAACCCACTATTGAGCATAAATACCCCTCTTGGAGTCACTAGCAACTACTCGGCCAAGATATCTACTAACAACGGAGAGCATGCAAGATCACAAACAACATAGACATGATAGAATCATAAAGAAAAAACCATTAACCAAACTGACATAATAATCTCAATATCCATCGGATCCCCGCAAACACAACATGCATGATTACAAATAGATTAGATCTTGATCATGAACGGAGCTCACAAGTTCTATACATGAAAGAACAAAGGAGGAGATACAACCATATAGCTACTACATGGACCCATAGTCCAAGGTGGAACTACTCACGCATCATACCGGAGAGAAGGCCTCCGGATGATCTCCCCTCCGGAAGGGTGCCAGGAAGAACTTCAGATCCCCCCGATCTAGGGACGACGGTGGCGGTGGATACATAAGGTTTCGTGGAATATTGATCGGGTGCCTAGGGTTTCTGCATCAGGGGCTTATTATAGGCGAAGAGGCGAGGCCGGGAGGCGACCAGGGGGGCCACACCCTGCCTAGGCGCGGTCCCACCCCTGGCGGCACCTAGGGGGGTTTGACCGCCCTGGTTCGCATCTCTGTCTCGTCTTGTGGATTCGTGTCCCTCACACTAAAATATTGACTTTGGTTTTGTCCCGTCCAATTCTAAGAATATTGATTTTCTGCCTTTCTGGAACCAAAAACAGAAGAAAACAGGCAACTAGCACTGTGGCAACTTGTTAATAGGTTAGATCTAGAAAAGATATAAAAACACCTCAAAGTGTAGACAAAGCAAAGCAAAGTAGATACCAAACAAGCATGGAACATCAAAAATTATAGATACGTTTCCGACGTATCAAGCAACCCCAAGCTTAACTCCTGCTCGTCCTTGAGTAGGTAAGTGATAAAAGAATAATTTTTGAGGTGACATGCACCTTCAAAACCAAGATCAAACCATTTGCAAGCATTGAAAGCTGGGATCAAAGAACTCTAAACATGTGCATGAAAGATGGAGTTCTAACAATAGGACAAAGTAACTATGCATGCAACATGAAAGGCTACAAACAAAGATCATGAATAACATGCATTGAAAAACGTTTGTTTGTTTCACATACAGAAAACATAGCATAGTGGAAATTGATGCGCTAACCCCGTGTTGATGTGGGACACTTCGTTGGAACCCCAAGAGCAATGTGTGATGAGCACATCAGCAAGTTTCCCTCAGTAGAGACCGAGGTTATCGAACCTGAAGGAGGAAGTAAATGTCTCAAATGTGTTGCTGACAACGTGGAGACCTGCACAACACAAACTCAAGACTTTGCCCCAACGAATCAGTGAGGTTGTCAAGCTCACCAGTTTGCTGTAACAAAGGATTAAACGTATGATGTGGAAGGTAATGGTTTGCAGCAAGTAAACAAGTAACAGTGGAGAATGTATCAATGGTAAAGATTGGACCGGGGTCCATAGTTCACTAGAGGTGCTCTCCTTAGATAAACAATATGGCATGAAGGGTAAACAAATTACAGCGGGGCAATTGACAGGAACTGAGCAAGGCATAACAATGCAATTACTAGCTAGAAAGATCCTATGAAGTTGATTGGGCAATACAACATTATACATAGACCATAATCCAACTGCATCTATGACTAGAAGTCCACCTTCAGGTTATCATCCGAACCCCCTCTAGTATTAAGTTGCAAGCAACAGACAACTGTTTTAAGCAAAGTGTGTAAGGTAAACAGTCCACATGTTCCATGAACAAGAGACCGTTGTTTTCTCCCTAGTAGCAACAGCACATCTACAACCGAAGAGATTTCTGTCACTTCCCTTGGAAACTAGAGGCATGAACCCACTATCGAGCATAAATACTCCCTCTTGGAGTCACTAGCAACTACTTGGCCAAGATAACCACTAGCAATGAAGAGCATGCAAGATCACAAACAACACAGACATGATATAATCATAAAGATAGAACCATTAATCAAACCAACATAATAATCTCAATATCCATCGGATCCCCGCAAACACAACATGCATGATTACAAATAGATTAGATATTGATCATGAACGGAGCTCACAAGATCTATACATGAAAGCACAAAGGAGGAGATACAACCATCTAGCTACTACATGGACCCATAGTCCAAGGTGGAACTACTCACAAATCATACCGGAAAGAAGGCCTCTAGGATGATCTCCCCTTCGGCAGGGTGCCAGGAAGAACTTCAGATCCCCCCGATCTAGGGACGATGGTTGCGGCGGCTACAGACGGTTTCGTGGATTTCTGATCGGGTGCCGATAGTTTCTGTATCAGGGGCTTCTTATAGGCGAAGGGGTGAGTCCGGGAGGCGACCAGGGTCGCCAAAACCTACCCAGGCGCGGGTCCACCTGACCCCGCACCTAGGGTGGGTCTGGCCCCCTGGCCAGCCCCTCCGGCTCTCCTCTGGATTTCTTGTTTCCCATAGAAAGTTATTGACTTTGGCGTTTGTCCTGTCGAATTCCGAGAATATTTGTTTACTAACTTTTCTGAAACCAAAAACAACAGAAAATAGGCATCTGGCACTGTTGCAACTTGTTAATAGGTTAGTACCAGAAAACATGTAAAAAGCACCTCAAAGTGTAGACAAGTAAAGCAAAGTAGATACTAAACAAGCATGGAGCATCAAAAATTATAGATACGTTTCCAACATATCAGCATCCCCAAGCTTAACTCCTGCTCGTCCTTGAGTAGGTAAGTGATAAAAGAATAATTTTTGAGGTGACATGCACCCTCACAATAAAGATCCAACCATTTTCAAGCATTGAAAGCTGGGATCAAAGAACTCTAAACATGTGTATGAAAGATGGAGTTCTAACAATAGGACATAGTAACTATGCATGCAACATGGCAAGCTACAAACAAAGATCATGAATATTATGTATTGAAAAACATTTGTTTGTTTCACATGCAGAAAACATAGCATAGTGGCAATCAGCTTGTCCCTCATAGAGTAGCAATATAATGCATAGGACACCTGTAAAGTTCACAAGGGTGACTAGAAACAAGTAGCACAAGAACAAGTAATATCACAATATGCATCAATCAATAAGCTTTGGAACACTGCACACAGAATGACAACTATGCTCTCTTAATGGTTCCTAAAGGTAGAAGGTGGAGACTCAATAGTGGTGGAAGAAAGGCCTTTTTGTAAAGGAAGCAGGGATTACATGTTTCAAAAAGAGCTTCCAAAAATTATGGTACTTATTAGCTTTCAGCCCTCATTGTCCCTATCATAAGCATCTTGAAGTGGTTAAGGTTAAATTGGCAAAGCTGGAGTATATGCTTGACAAAGTATAAATTGGCAATCTCAATTCCCTTGAATATGAGGGCTACACCTCATGGATACTCAACTTAGGACCCAAGCAAGTTCTTGTCACTTTAAGTATTTGCATATCATTAAGAACCGCCAACGGGGTACCCCCTTGCACATGGTACAGGAGCTTTCCCATAGCCAAAATGACAAGTCAAGCAGACAATGAGCATCTCAGCAATCTTTTTATTTACCATATGCATAGATTTTTATTTAGGATGCTTCATAGATAGCTCACTATGGTGATGCTGCAAGTTTCCACCATGATTAGGCATGGCTTAGGCTAGCGGCCCAGGTGTTTCTCTAACACAGAATACAAACTCCATGGACTAACAAGTTCCCACTTCATTTCACACCGGTAACATCCATAGACAAAAGAGCATGATATAAATGGAGTACAAAAAGTACAAGTGCAATGTTGAAAATGTTCCTCGTGACAACACGGTTCTGCTAATCCCAACTTATAAGTGCAAGCATATACAACAAAGTTGCCTCAATGGTTCAAGTTTATTAGGGGCAAAGAATAAAATGTGCCATCAAGTTCGTGAGGGTTTTAATCACTAAGTTTTCACATAACAAAATAGTTTTTAATTGGAAGATAGTTGAAAACAAGAATATACTTGGAATGGTGTAACACACCATGCATAGGAGTTTATAGTGGACACTTTGGAATAAATTGGTTTCTTGGGAGTTGGAAGCATGGGCAGAACTTACTCATACAAGTGGAGGCTAGCAAAAAGACTGGGAGCAACCAACTAAGAGAGCAATAATGGCCATAATTATGCAATGCAACAAAGCAAACTAATCAAAGAAAAGAGTGGTACTACAAGTCAAATACTAAATGATCATAGAGGCTAATGGTGACTTATCATAGTCATAACATGGTGTGAGCATGTGCCAAGTCAACCCAAGCAAAACATCAAAGGAGAATACCACAATACTATGCTTTTGCATGTAAAACAACGCATAATTTCTTCAAGGCACACTAAGCAATCCCAATTGTTTGGAACAAGACATGCTAAAGCAATAATTACTAAGTATAATGTTAAAACAACACCTAGTATGTCATGCTAAAGTCTAAGTCACTGTCAATGCAAGCTCCTCTTGCACTTCAAGCAAGAACTTACTACTCCTTTCCAAACACCAAGCAAACTTATTTGCAAAACAACACAGCGAGAACGGGGGTCCAAACTTACTTTATTCAAGCAAACTAAAAAACCTAAGCGAAGCAAACAAAAACTAAGACGCTCCAAGAACAACACAGCTGTGCATGAAACAATAAAAGTGAAGTGTCTAGACAGACCTGAGCTTTTATTGATGAAGAAGGGGATGCCTTGGGCATACCCAAGCATTGACGCTTATACCTCTTGGATATTTCTTGGGGTGACACCATTGTGGCATCCCCAAGATTTAGCTTTTTTCCATTCTTCATCCAATTGCATCATTCTCTCTCTACACCTGAAATTTTTCCTTCATACAAAACTTCACACAATATTCATTAGCAACATTAGCTTATTCAAAAGATATTAGACCACTGGCAAAGCTTTGGAACAGAAAGGCTTTTCCCTAAAAACACAAGCTACTGTAGTAACTCCTCTAAAGAAACTCAATTTACCTGAAGAGAGCTCAAAATGGAATCAATAAGAAGCAAATGCAAATAATGGCAGAAATATGTCAAAACAGACCAGCAGGTAGAAATGAATTTTTTCGAACATCTTCTGTTGCTCAAATCAAAAAGTGTTGAACTAATGAAAGTTAGAAAACATACTGGGGGATTTATTACTAAATGTTGAGCTGAATCCGAGTTACATAGCCTCCTCACTAATTTGTTTGGTGGAGGACAGAAATCTGTTTTGGGACAGCAACTCCCCAAATCTTAGTTACCTCTCATTAGAGGTCATTCTTGGCACAAAAAGCAAACAAAAAGGATAAGGAGAGGTCATTACAGTAGTATTGACTTCCAAGACTCAAGGAAACTCTTGGGTTATCTCCCAACAAGTACTTTTCTTTAACGCCTTTAAGTTAGGCACAAGAAGCAAGAAGAATCAAGTATTTTCAAATGAGGAAGCATTAACATCAAAACTTGCTTTCAAAGGAGGAGCAAAAAGCAACTTCTCTCTCCTCAAAGGGAAGTGTTCAATACCTTTCTTGAATGGAAAATGATATTTGATGGTGCCTTCTTTCATATCAATGATGTCACCAACTGTTCTAAGAAAAGGTCTTCCCAAAGTAACAGGACAAGAAGCATTGTATTCAACATCCAAAACATAGAAATCCACAGGGACATAATAATTATTAACCATAATGAGAACATCATTAATACTCCCCATGAGTTTCTTTTTAGCATTATCATTGAGTGGGACATTCAAATAACAATCTTCTAATGGTGGTAAATCAAGCATTTCATAAATATTCCTAGGCATAATAGAGACACTAGAACCAAGATCACATGAAGCTTTCAGATCAAAGTCATTCACTTGCATATTAATAATGGGTTCCCAACTATCTTCTACTTTCCTAGGAATAGAAGCTTTGTGTTTTAGCTTTTCTTCCTTAATCTTAACAAGAGCATCTGTAATGTGTTTGGTAAAGGAAACATGCATATCACTAGCATCAGGACTTCTAGCAAGCTTTTGTAGGAACATAATCACTTCAGAAATATTGCAACCATCAATACCAAAATCAAACTTAGCATCACTAGTAGTAGGATCAATAGGCTTAGGCATAGTAGGAGGAGGAATAGGGGCTACTTGTGGTTTAGCGGTGATAGTGCACACACTATTGTTTCTATCAATTTCAGCTTCCCTTTCCCACCTAGCATGAAGTTGAGCTAGAATCCTCACATTTTCATCAATAGTAACTTGTATGGCATGAGTAGTAGCAAAGGTGTTTTACGTAGTTTCAGGTTAGCATCCATTTTATTAACCAAGGAAGTTTGACCTTCAAACAAAGAGGATATATTTTTCTCAACAGTTAAAAGCTTTTCCTCTAGTCTTATTGAAAGTGGTTTGTTTACTAATTAAAGTCCTTGAGCATTACTTCAAGTTCAGAGGGGGCACTTCTAGTATTATTATAAGAGCTTCCATAGGAATTGCCATTATTAGGAGGATAAGGCCTATAATTGTTGTTGCTACCAAAATTATTCCTGTAGGCATTATTGTTGAAATTGTTGTTTCTAATGAAGTTCACATCAACCTGCTCTTCTTGAGCAACCAAAGAGGCTAAGGGAACACTAGTAGGATCTAGAGGATCTTTCCCATTAACAAGCATAACCATAATAACATCAATCTTTTCACTCAAAGAGGAAGGTTCCTCAACATAATTTACCTTCTTACCATGTGGAGCTCTCTCAACATGCCATTTAGAGTAGTTATCCATCATATTATCAAGGAGTCTTGTTGCAGCACCCAAGGTGAGTCCCATAAAAGTACCTCCAGCAGCAGAATCCAACAGGTTTCTTGAGGAGAAGTTCAAACCTACATAAAAAGTTTGGATAATCATCCAAGCAGTGAGTCCATGAGTAGGGAAATTTTTAACCAAAGATTTCATTCTTTCCCAAGCAGGAGCAACATGTTCACTATCAAGCTGTTTAAATTTCATAATGTCACTTCTCATAGCAATAATCTTAGCAGGAGGATAGTAATTTCCAACAAAAGCATCTTTGCACTTAGTCTAAGAATCAGTACTATTTTTAGGCAAAGATAGCAACCATTCTTTAGCTTTTCCCCTCAAGGAGAAAGGAAAAAGCCTGAGCTTAATAATATCTCCATCTACATCATTATACTTTTGCATCTCACAAAGTTCAACAAATCTATTAAGATGGGAATCAGGATCATCAGAACCAGCACCAGAAAATTGCTCTCTCATCACAAGATTCAACAAAGTAGGCTTAATTTCATAAAAGTCAGCATCAGGAGCAGGTGGAGCAATAGGTGTGCTTAGGAAATCATTGTTGTTGGTGCTAGTGAAGTCACACAACTTGGTGTTCTTAGCAGAGTTCATTTTGGCAAAGGTGGGCAAGCCAAAGACAGCAGCAGTAACTAGAGCAGGAACTAATTTTTTTGCATTTTTGAATAAAGCAAGCAAACTAAACTAAACTAATTTTTTTTGGTTTTTTGAAAAGAGGCAAACAAAACCAAGCAAAAGAAACAAAGCAAACTAAAAACAAAGTAAAGAGAAATGAAGTGAAGGACTCCCCTTGTGAATACGTCCTTAGCCTCCCCGGCAACGGCGCCAGAAATCTTTGATGCGTGCACCTTGTGTTGTCGTGGGACACTTCGTTGGAACCCCAAGAGCAAGGTGTGATGAGCACAACAGCAAGTTTCCCTCAGTAGAGACCGAGGTTATCGAACCTGAAGGAGGAAGGAAACGTCACATAGGTGTTGCAAACAACGTGGAGGCCTGCACAACACAAAATCAAGACTTTGCCCCAACGAATCAGTGAGGTTGTCAAGCTCACCGGTTTGCTGCAATAAAGGATTAAACGTATGGTCTGGAAGGTAATGGTGGTTTGCAACAAGTAAACAGTAACAGTGTAAGATGTATCAATGGTAAAGATTGGACCGGGGTCCATAGTTCACTAGAGGTGCTCTCCTTAGATAAACAACATGGCATGAAGGGTAAACAAATTACAGCAGGGCAATTGACAGGAACTGAGCAAGGCATAACAATGCAATACTAGTCAGAAAGATCCTATGAGATTCGATTGGGCAATACAATAAGATACATAGACCGCCATCCAACTGCATCTATGACTAGAAGTCCACCTTCAGGTTATCATCCAAACCCCCTCTAGTATTAAGTTGCAAGTAACAAACAACTGCTTTAAGCAAAGTGTGTAAGGTAAACACTCCACTTGTTCCATGAACAAGAGACCGTTGTTTTCTCCCTAGTAGCAACAACACATCTAAAACCGAAGAGATTTCTGTCACTTCCCTTGGAAACTAGAGGCATGAACCCACTATCGAGCATAAATATCCCCTCTTGGAGTCACTAGCAACTACTCGGCCAAGATAGCTACTAACAATGGAGAGCATGCAAGATCACAAACAACACAGACATGATAGAATCATAAAGACAAAACCATTAACCAAACTGACATAATAATCTCAATATCCACCGGATCCCTGCAAACACAACATGCGTGATTACAAATAGATTAGATCTTGATCATGAACAGAGCTCACAAGATCTATACATGAAAGCACAAGGAGGAGATACAACCATATAGCTACTACATGGACCCATAGTCCAAGGTGGAACTACTCACGCATCATACCGGAGAGAAGGCCTCCGGGATGATCTCCCCTCTGGCAGGGTGCCGGGAAGAACTTTAGATCCCCCCGATCTAGGGACGACGGTGGCAGCAGCTACAGAAGGTTTCATGGAATATTGATCGGGTGCCTAGGGTTTCTGCATCGGGGGCTTCTTATAGGCGAAGAGGCGAGGCCGGGAGGCGACCAGGGGGGCCACACCCTGCCTAGGTGCGGGCCCACCCCTGGCCACGCCTAGGGGGGTTTGGCCGACCTGGTTCGCATCTTCGCCTCGTCTTCTCGATTCGTGTCCCTCACGGTAAAATATTAACTTTGGCTTTTATCCCATCCAATTCCGAGAATATTGATTTTCTGCCTTTCTAGAACCAAAAACAGAAGAAAACAGGCAACTGGCACCATGGCAACTTGTTAATAGGTTAGTTCCAGAAAAGATATAAAAACACCTCAAAGTGTAGACAAAGCAAATCAAAGTAGATACCAAACAAGCATGGAACATCAAAAATTATTGATACCTTTCCGACGTATCAACCAGCATAATATTTCGTCTTCATCCCCTTCATTCAAATTGTCAATTCCTTGTTCAGGTTGGAAGACTGATTCAACACTGGAATGTATAGCTCGATGGAATTCCTGCATGATTTGTCATCAACATATTTAGGAACTGAACCATTTAAAAGCAATTCAAGTACACATGTTTTTATCAAAATATATCAAGTGTTTCGCAATATCACACAAGTCTGAACAGATTATATGAAATACATTTTTTACCTGCTGTTTGTTGCAAGCTACACCACCAGCATTGCCACCATCAAGTCCAACATGCTGCCCCACGACTTGTCCGACTGTTTTTGTATTGGGATGTTGTTTCCCTCCATCTAGAATGATGCGCCTTGGGAGCCGCATAATAGGTTTAGTGACTAATATCGGCTGCTGACAACTTACAGGTGAAGGCGGAGGCTTCTTGGGACCAGACCAGCAGATTATTCCCTCTTCATCCTCTTCATTAATTTTTCTCACCTTCTTTATCTATGTAAACTTGGGACGCTTATTCTGCTCCAATTCCTACATTTTTTTCATAATGTTATGGACATGTGAAGTTTTAAAAATACCATATCAGAATTGAACTATTGGACAAGAGTTTAAAATCAAATCATATGAACTCTGTTAGTATACCCAAATGAACTTTTTATGCTATGGACTCCAACACTTGTTTTTCTTCAATACACTAATGTGAACTAGGGTTTGTTTCCTATGTGAACTTTAACTTGTCTTTTTTCTCACACTAATTTATTTTTTAGGCACACATGTTACAATAGTGTGAACTATACTTTTTTCTTAACTGAACTTTAAAAGTAGAATATCAGAACTGTAATTCCTAACACACTACCTATTGTAACTATACTTTTATTGTCTGAACTACAACACTTTTTATTCAACACACAATGTGAACTAGATATTTTCCTTATGTGAACTTTTAACACTATGAACTATATTTTTCAGGGCATCCCAAGCACACAAATATGATTTATAGTCTGGGAACACCTCACTGTGAATTCAACAACATGGATATTTTGAACACACATTTGTTTCAAGCCAAATTTCGTGTACTGTATTAACATCAGAGGCACACTCAGTTAATCTTAGTCAAAGAGAATTTTAACAAACCTGAGGATCCACACTTAACAGATATGGCCTTCTTCTAATTGGAGCCATGTCTGGCTATTTTTGTGTGTTGTAGGGTGGGCCGCTCTCTGTGGGCCGCCGCATGCTCCCTCGCGTCGGCTGCCGCCACCGACTTGCTCGCCCCCGCCGGCGTGGTAGAAGGTCTGCTAGGGTGGGCCGCTCGCCGTGGGCTGCCGCGTGCTCCCTCGTGTCAGCTGCCGCCACCGACTCGCTCGCCCGCACCGGCGAGGTAGAAGGTCTGCTAGGGTGGGTGCTCGTCGTGGGCCGCCACGTGCTCCCTCGCGTCGGATGACGCTGCCGACTCGCTCGCCCGCGCCGGCGAGGTAGGTAGCGGGGTGGATTCGAGGTGGGTTGCTCGCCGGGATCGGGGCGGGAGTGCCAGGATTTAAGGCGGGGGAGCGGGTTGGGGTCGGGGACGGTTTGGGGTCGGTACACCTTTTAGAGATTCCTATATAGCTATACAGGTACCCAACCCAATTTGGAAATAGACACTATGCCCACCCCGTCCCTGACCCTACCCCGTCCCCGTCTCCGACCCCAACCTGTCCCCGACCCCAACTCGCTCCCCGCCTTAAATCCCGGCACCCCCGCCCCGAACCCGGCGAGCAACCCACCTTGAATCCTCCCTGCTACCTACCTCACCGGCGCGGGCGAGCGAGTCGACGGCGGCAGCCGACGCGAGGGAGCACGCGGCGGCCCACGGCGAGCAACCATCCTAGCAGAACTTCTACCTCGCCGATGCGGGCGAGCGAGTCGGCGGAGGCAGTCGACGTGAGGGAGCACGTGGTGGCCCACCACGAGCGTCCCACCCTAGCAGACCTTCTACCTCGTCGGTGCGGGCGAGCGAGTCAGCGGAGGCAGTCGACGTGAGGGAGCACGCGGTGGCCCACCACGAGCGTCCACCCTAGCAGACCTTCTACCATGCCGGTGCGGGCGAGCAAGGCGGCGGCGACAGCCGATGCAAGGGAGCATGCGGAGGCCCACGGCGAGCGGCCCACCCTACAACACATTAAAAATAGCCAGACATGGCTCCAATTAGAAGAAGACCATATCTGTTAAGTGTGGATCCTTAGGTTTGTTAAAATTATCTTTGACTAAGATTAACTGAGTGTGCCTCTGATGTTAACACAATACACGAAATTTGGCTTGAAACAAATGTGTGTTCAAAATATCCATGTAGTTGAATTCATAGTGAGGTGTTACCAGACTATAAATCATATTTGTGTGCTTGGCATGCCCTGAAAAATACAGTTCATAGTGTTAAAAGTTCACATAAGGAAAATATCTAGTTCACATTGTGTGTTGAATAAAAAGTGTTGTAGTTCAGACAATAAAAGTTCAGTTACAATAGGTAGTGTGTTAGGAATTACAGTTCTGATATTCTATTTTTAAAGTTCAGTTAAGAAAAAGTATAGTTCACACTATTGTAACATGTGTTCCTGAAAAATTAATTAGTGTGACAAAAAAGACAAGTTAAAGTTCACATAGGAAAAAACCCTAGTTCACATTAGTGTATTCAAGAAAAACAAGTGTTGGAGTCCATAGCATAAAAAGTTTATTTGGGTATGCTAATAAAGTTCATATGATTTTATTTTAAACTCTTGTCCAATAGTTCAATTCTGATATGGTATTTTTAAAAGTTCACATGTTCATAACATTATGAAAAAAATGCAGGAATTGGAGCGGAATAAGCGTTCCATGTTTACACAGATAAAGAAGGTGACAAAAATGAATGAAGAGGATGAAGAGGGAATAATGTGCTGGTCTGGTCCCAAGAAGCCTCTGTTGGAGATATGCCCAAGAGGCAATAATAAAGAGGTTATTATCATATTTTCATGCTTATGATAAATGTTTACATACCATGCTATAATTGTATTAACCGGAAACTTGTGTGATTTGTAAACATAAAAGAGTCCCTAGTAAAGCCTCTTGTTCAACTAGCTTGTTGGTTAATATGTGATCATGGTTTCCTGATCATGAACATTGAGATGTTATTAACAACAATATCAAATCATTAGGAGAATGGTGTGATGGACATACTCCTATAGATAAGTGTAGCATTAAGATCAAGTCATTTCAACAGTTTGTTTGCTATAAGCTTTCTGATACATAGTAACCTAATTCCTTTGACCATGAGATCATGCTAATCACCATTACTGGAAGGATGCTTTGATGACATCAAACACCACACCGTAACTGGGTGGCTATAAAGGTGGCATTGAGTGTTCGGAAAGTATGTGTTGAGGCACATGGATCAAGAGTGGGATTTGTCCATCCATATGACGGATATATATACTCTGGGCCCTCTCGGTGGAATCTCATCCAATTAGCTTGCAAGCATGAGACTGTCTCACAAGGGATCACATATCACGGGAACAAGAAAAGAGTACTTATCAGTAACGAGGTTGAACTAGGTATGCAGAAATACCGACGATCAGCTCGGATAAGTAAACTATCGCGAGACAAAGGGAAATTGGTTTCGTATGTAAGTGGTTCATTCGATCGCAAAGTAATCATAGAAATATGTGGGAGCCATATGAATTTCCAGATTCCTCCATTGGTTATTGATCGGAGAAGTGTCTCGGTCATGTCCGCATAATTCACGAACCATAGGGAGACACACTTAAGGACTCGATGTTGTTTAGTAGATATGGAATGTAAGTAGGGAGATCGAATGTTGTTCGGATTCTCAGATGGGATCCGGGATATCATGAGGAGATCCGGAATGGTCCGGAGAATAAGATTCATATAAGGAAAGTCCGATTCCGGAGTTCGAGAATGATTTCAATGTTTTCATCGAAGAGGTTCTAGAAGGGTCACCGGACCAGAAGGGCAATGGTACATGAATGTGTCATGGTTAAGTGGAATGATTGGATCATGTCCTAGGTCACTTGTTTGGGCATTTGCAAGAGAGAAATAAAGTTCTAAATTGAAAGTCAAAAGGCAAGTTTGAAAAGTCAAACTGGAACAATGGTTTACTAGTGGAACAAGGAAAGAGTCCTTCTTTCTCTCCAACTTAGGTTTGGGGAAGGATTCAAACTCCCTTCTCCCAAGCTTACCTCCCTATCATAAATAGAGGGGATGGGCTTCCCCAAAGCCAACACAACACCAAGCCCTCCCCACCGTGCGTCGCCGCCGCTGCCAAGCCGCCGCCGCACGCCGCCGCCGCCTTGTGTCGTCGCCGGCCCGTCACCGTCGCCCTACCGACTCCTACTCCTTCTCTCCGGCCTTA